>CAMTDV010001634.1:31485309-32685309 GCA_947069175.1 Scalesia atractyloides
TAGATATAACACATCATTTGGATTCCGTGCAATATTTGTGTACTTCTCATCGATTAGCATCTGAACAAACCTCAGATATAAGCATAATCTCGAGTCTTCCATGCTTTTCGACATAAGAGTGAAAACCAGCTTAAATAGTTAAACAACTTCTTCAAGATCAATGCCGTTGCCATACAGGCCATGTAGTCTTGAACATCGTCTAGACCTGCCTTGGGATGACTAAAAGTATGTATGATTGCATGCATTAGGAGCTTTAGGGGTTTGGCACTTCCCCTTTCTTCAATGTCGGCTTGTTCACACTTCCCTTGTAACCCATTCGAAAGAAAAAACCTTTAACCATCTTCTCATCAAGAAATATCGGACCATCTTTGTCATCATTAATTGTAGAACTCTCTGAATACATCTTCTGTGACAGAAATTGGATTGACTTCATTTCCAACTTGCACGGATGAAATAATAGACTTCTTATCTTCACTTAAACTCGCGTTCATCCAAAATGATACATGTGTGATCAGTACGAACCGGTGATTGCCGATAAATAGGACTTTCCTTTAAAAACTTCAAGATACTGTCGTAATCCTTCAGAGATGGACATATAGTCTTGTCGAGCGTAATGCACGTGTTATGGAATTTTGAGAAATCCATAGCAATCACCCTTGCTGGTTCTTGAACCTAAAAAACGACGCAAATACTTAGCACGCATTACGAGAAAAAGTTTCAAAATTTTTCAAACACTTTCATCAAGTTCGGGCGAACTTGATAAGTGTGTGACAAAACTGTTTTGATCAAGTTCGCTCGAACATGCCTATCTAACATGTTCAACTTTCAATTATAAGTTCGGGCGAACTTATATAATTACAATTTTCGAGCAAACTTCCTAAATTTTTAAAAATTCATATTTCACACAAAGTTCGTCGAACTTATGGTTTAAACAAGGATTATATTTTTTTCAGATGCAAGTTCTGCCGGACTTGATGAACAAGTTCGGGAGAACTTGTCATCATCTTCATCAAACATTACAACAATGTTATGACCATTTTGTCCAAATCTACTCCGAATCCATGGTCGGTTTTCATTGGTTATGCCAACCTTAGGTTCAATTTGGCCAAACATCTCCTAAATTTATCAATTTTAACCTATTCAGATCTAGATTTAAAGTTAGGATTCAATTAACGGTCCAAAATACAAATTTATACCTCAGCCATTGAAGATGGTGTGCAAATCACCAAAATAAATTGAAAATCGGGCAGTATAATGGTATAATCCGCCAAAATCACAACTTCGCTCACAGTTCTTAAGTTCGTTAGAGTTTTTGATAGCTGATGAATGAGTTCGGCCGAACTTGCTAGGTACATATACCCTGGCAAGTTCGGGCGAACTTGCAGGCCCAAAGTATGAAGCCCATTCAAGTCTGGGCGAACTTAAGTTTTCTCAAAAACAACCAATCACTTGCAAGTTCGGTCGAACTTGCTATGATTGTTAAACTTGTTTTAGTTTAGCAAGTTCGGCCGAACTTGCCAAACTCAAAATCAACATTTTTCCAACTTTTGCAATTTAACCTGACTTTCAACTTTACCAGTTATGAAAATCCACTCAGTTGACCAAGTCCAAGCTAATGACCTTGGTTAACCGATTTGTCTGCCGAGTCCAAGTTAATGACCCCGGTTTGACCCGTTACGAACAAACTTGTTGATATTTTCAAAATCAAAGTTTCAAATTAATGAACTTTTTATTGTTTCGGCTTTTCAGATTTTACAAATTAGCTCCCAGTCCGTTGTCAAAGATATTCCCACCAGTTCAAACATCTTACCAGACTTCGAAGAACCGTTCTCCAACATTGGTTTGCTGAAAACAATGTAGAAACAAAATCTTTTTGTATTTTTGTAAGTTTATGCTAAAACACACTGAAAATCTTTTTGTCCTTTTTTCAATGTTTTTGTACTTTTCATATTTTTCAAATGTTTTTGTATTTTAAAATTTTCAAATGTTTTTGTATTTTCTCTAACATTTCTCCCCCTAAAACAAAAACATCTTTTTGTATTTTAGTTTTTAATAAATTCTAAACTAGAAAGATATAGACAAACCAATGTGGATCATGCGAACTCGTCGTCCGATCCGTATTCAACCTCAGCGTCCGCACCGTCAGCAAATTTTTCATACCATTAATTCTTAACAAGTATTTAAACCGTGATAAAGAAAATGGTTTGGTATAAAAATCAGTCTTTTGTTCGTCGGTGTGGATTTTTTCTATTCACACCAACTTCTTTTCGTAGCAATCACGAATGAAGTGATAACGAATTTCAATGTGTTTTGTGCGTGAGTGATGAACCGGATTTTTAGTTATATCAATGGTTGCCTTATTATCAACATACAACGAAGTGTCGAGAAAGTGCAGACCATAGTCTCTTATCTGCTGTTGTATCCACAGAATCTGTGAACAACAGCTGGAAGACGAGATATACTCAGCTTCACAGGTAGAGAGAACGACCGTAGTCTGTTTCTTACACTGCCAGGTTACCATTCTTATTCCGAAGAACTGGCATCCCGCTGTAGTCGATTTTGAATTCAACTTATCTACACCAAAATCAGAATCAACGTATCCTGCAAGATCGAAATTATCATTCATCGGGTACCACAAGCCGGTGCTTGGGCATCCCTTCAGATATCTGAAGATTCGCTTCACGATCTGCATGTGTGAAATTCTCAGGCTTGACTGATATCTGGCGCATAGGCAAGTAGGATACATGATATCTGGGCGCGATGACGTCAGATACATCAACGATCCTATCATTGATCTGTAGAGCGTCTCATCAGCTTTGGCTCCAGTTTCGTCAATGCAAATCCCGTGATTAAGAGCAAGAGGAGTAGATAACGGCTTCGAGCTTTCCATGTCAAACTTCTTCAGGATGTCATGCACATACTTAGTCTGATGAATGAAAATACCGTCGGGAAGTTGATCTACTTGCAATCCGAGGAAGAATTTCATTTTGCCCATCGAAGACATTTCGAATTTCTTCTTCATGATGCCCTCAAACTCCTTGCAAAGACTATCATTCGTTGATCCAAAGATGATGTCGTCCACATAGATTTTAATGATAATTAGATGATTATCAACTTCTCTGGTGAAGAGAGTACTATCCACAGTTCCTCTGACAAAGCCGTTTCCCACGAGATGTTGCGATAACGTCTCGTACGAAGCTCTCGGGGCTTGGTGTAAACCGTATGCTTTTCTTTTGTTGAGTGGATCGACAAACCCCGGTGGTTGTCCGACGTACACCTTCTCGCGTAATTTTCCGTACAGAAAAGCTGATTTGACATCCAACTGATAGATCCTGGAAACACTCATTTGTTATATTTAATCACCTTTCATGAGTATTCAACGTTACAGATCCTGGAAACACTTGGACAGAGCTTCGCCGTCTCTGTGACAAAATCACTGAAGTTATAAATGAAATCACAAGCTACCTATTTATAGGTAAACAAGTTCGCTGGTGGGAGAGCAAGTTCGGGGAACTTGCATAGACAAGTTCCGCCGAACTTGTCTAAACCATCACAAACTCAAGCGAACTTGTTAACCTATTTACATAAACTACGACATTTCGCTCCTAAATACAGACTTGATATTATATGATGACGTAGGCAACAAACATATGCATCAACAAGTTGGCCCCTAAATGGGAAGGACTATACATTATACACGAGGTCCTCGACAAAGGAACATACAAGCTACACAAGTTGGATGGCTAAGTTGTCCTGCGCACTTTGAATGCACATCAATACCAAAGTGCTACATGTAAGACATAACCTATTGTAATCACAGCTTTACGCCCAACATCTATATTAATACATGAAGTTTTTTATATTATCTTTCATGGTTATGTCTGAAAACTGTATCACAACTGCGTGCACCTGTATATACAAAAATATATTGGCTAAACTATAAGTTCATAAAAACAAATGGTCCCCAAGGTAAGCCACAACTCCTCACGCAGGGCCGGATCACACGACACATGAACTTGAACTAATCTTCATTTGTAATACCTGTACAAAGTAGTTTCACACATGCACAAAATGTAACAGCAACAACTTAAGACAATCATTCCAAGTATGTTAATATTGGTGTTGGCCCCAGATTATAAATAACAAGGTTTCTACAACTTAATATGGAAGTGATTTCAACAGATGTGAAAATATTGTGTGGAATTAGAGATCAAACTTTCAACAAACAAAAGACATCAAATACAGAATTTTCATATTTATATCACTTTGAAAAGTAAATTAGTTTACAATGTGATTATTGGCTATTGGAAAAAAATACTTTGAGAATTCTGTGATTAAAGGTGTGAGAGTGTTGTGAGATGTATTAAATGCTATGCATACTCTCTATCCTCTTGTAATTGGTCCTTCTATTTATAGAAGACCTGGGGATGAATAAACAATAGTTTATTCATCTACTTGCATCCATATAAAAAAATTTCCCTTGTGGTATGTTCAATGAATTTACATGGGTCAACTTGTAACGTTCAAAACTAACAGAGGCAAGTAGATAAGCAAGTTGATAGGATCAGAAATCTGATCATCTCAACTCATCAGAATTTCTGATGGTTAGTTTACCAAAAATTCTGGTAATCAACATTCTTATCAGATTTCGTTGATCTTCATCAGAAATGATAAAAGTTCCATCAGAAATGTTGTTTCTGATGGTTTTCTGATCGTGGTCCTTTTGTGATGATTATTCTTTCTTCATGAAGGATTCCTTGTCTTTCTTATATTGAGTGTCTTCTGATCCTGATGACATTTATCCTTCTGTTTGATCATATTTGTAACACCCCAAATCGTGTAATACAATACACGCGGCGGAAACACTTGGGGAGTCACGTTACAAATTGTTTCACAAGACATGGTACTTAAAGTTTTAGTTTTATTGAATTATCGAATTACATCGTCTTGGAATAATGATTATGAAATACAATGAAAATGTCTTTCAAGTTTTAAAGTCACTAAAGCCCAATTCATCCTATGTGTAGCATGCGGGGACAATCATCACAAAAGTAAACATGAAACATATGTGAAAATAGGTACGTCAGCATAAAAATGCATGTGAGTAACATAGGTTTTTGTTGATGAGGAATTCATGGCTTTGATTTGTTAAAATAAATATTTAACTAAAGGTAGCCAATGAACCTTTGTAGAAATGTTTTCTTTTGTAAAAACATATGAAAATCAAATGATTTAAAATAATTATGCATGGTTAACTTAATAACCAAAATATGTCTTTTGTAAAAGTAGTCATGTCTTTGTATGAAATGTGTCGTGACTTTGTATAAAAAGTAGCATGTCCTTGTATAAAATATTTTATATGTAAAACAATGCCTTGTGAAAAATATGTCATGTATTTGTATAAACCAAGTATCATGTATATATCAATGTCTAGTGTAAACCAAGTGTTGTGTAGAAACTAATGTCATGTGTAACAATGTCGAGTAATATCCAATGTCTTGTATAAAAATGTCATGTCTTGTCTTAGTTCAAAGTGAGTTAGATAACGCTACGATATGTAATATAATAAAAGCACTTATATAAGGAAGTACCAGCAGCGTATCCACCATGCTTTTATTATATTACACACGCATCATTATCTAAAACACATACCAGAAACCAATCATCCAATTGTTCTTGTTATAAACCGATCGTCCTTGTATAAAACAATATCTTTGTATAAACAAAGGTTTTGTTTAAATCCAAAAGTTTTGTCTTCTAAACCATTGCTTTTATTATAAAAACATATATTAGGATTGTTGGCGAATACATTCAAGCCTTGTCGACTATCGAATAAACCCATATAAAAACAAAGGTCTATTAATGTTTATCGGATTCTGTCATCCCTAATTGATACTTTCAAACGATTAGAAAGCGGGAATGAGGTGTTAAACCTATGGTACCATTACATACTACCGGTCGGCCTCAATGTTAATGAATGTATCATTGTATATTCAACGCACCAATATGTCTTGAACAATGTAAGCATGTTATGAAGATATCTAGAAACCATGTACTAGTAAAGTGTTCATGAAACAAGGGCTAGATATGCTAAGTCAACATATGAAGCAAAAAGGATCCTTGAAATCAATGTGCTAAGCATGCTAAGTCAACATACGAAGCAAAATGCAATTGAAATCATATACTATATGTACTATGTAATCAAAGCATGTATAATGTCAGGAAAACAAGAAAGTAGTTATATGCACATGTGTATCACCCCAAAACATTTGAAAATATAAAAGAGGGGACTATGTACTCACTTGGGATTGCTTAAGTCTTGTAGTATAGATCAAACAATGCTTGAAGGAACAAGGAATCAAGTGGCACCTAGTATCGGATACTATGTTTATAAGTCGGGACATTAATCGGTGGATCGGATAAGAATGAGGTCTTGTAAACAAATGAGTGTTGTAACTCATATGAAATGGTTTAAAAAGACTATATTCTGATTTGAAATGAAACCTAAGTGCTTTTGACCCGTTATGACTCGATATGGTAGTTAACTTTCATTTGCGTAATATGCGTTCGGAAGGTTAGATATGTGTTAAGACAAGTCTTATATGCCAAAACATGTTTAACGTAGTTGCAACATCAATTTATATTCAAAATATTTGTTACATATTCTTAAAGTTGGTTTATGCGCAAAAAGGGCATTTTGGTCATTTATAAGGCCTAACAGACGACTTAACATAATACTAACCAAATGATGTGACCATAAGGTATACTCAGAAGGTTATTCCCTATACAACTATGGCCACAAATATGTGTTTGGTCGAATCCTAAGATCGACCAAAGGGGTCGGATTCGAAAGTCAAAGCAGTGGTCAAGACCGTTTGTCTTACGACCCTAATTAAGCACTAAACTAAAAGTGACGAGTTAGACATGTCAAAACATGTCTAACTAAGTTTAAAAATGTTTTTATACCCGAAAATAGTTCCGTCGCAAAATGCACATAAATGCGCATTTTGACCGAAACTTTGACTCGTCACTTCGACTAGTAAACGTGGTAATCAGTAGCGTGATCGCTAGGATCATAACCCTCGTGTTTAGATCATGTTGCAAGGTTCAATTGAACTTTGACTTTGACCAATAATGGTCAAAACCGAAATTCAACCAAAAAGTCAACTGTTTGACTTTTAGCTCAAACAAGCTAAAAGAAATAAACAAGACTAAGGGAGAGCACTTACTTGTGTTGAAGAACACTTGAAGAGCTTAAGGAAGAAGAATGCCCAGATAGGAGGCCTCCACAAAGGTGGTAGCACTCCAACTTAGAGCAAGTGAAGAAGAAGAAAATGAGCAAGAAAAAATGGTGAATTTGGTTGTTATTTATAGATGTTCAAGTGCCACAAGATCATCCCAAGTGTCCCATGTGTTGGCATGATTCTAAGGTGGTATAACACTTGTTCCAAGCAGAAGAAATGGTGGCAATTTCGTGTACTTGGTCATCAAGCAAAGAAATAAGAAGTGCCAAGTTTCTGCTAGTTAGGGGGTCCTTACGGACTGTAAGGGCTTTGGGCTTACTGTCCGTAAGCCCTTTAGCTGGTAGATAGTTTTGAAAATTGGCAGAACAGGCCCATGCACTCGTTTTGTCGCGTTTTGGCATTTCTAACACCCGTTAACCTGATTTTTAAGCTCTATAAGGACGATAAAGCTTAGGGATCTTGAAATATGCTAAAAAATGTCTCGGTGTCGGTTCGTTTGGTCGTACGGTTGCGGTTTTCGGTTAACTACGACGAAAATCGTAACGAACGCGCAAATGACCATAAATCCCAACGAATGATATTTTTGCATTCCAATCACTAAAATACAAGATTTTAATGATTAAATTTTTTTTGGATGTACGTACGTGTTCTGTATTAAGATTTACGCAAATCGGCGTACTTTCACAGAATTTGCAAAATAGTCCCTGGAGTTGCATAAGCATGTTTTCACACGCCGAACCCTCCAAAACTTATTTCTAAGCTATGTTAAGGGTATTTAGGGTATGTTTAGCTTATGAACTTGTTCCTTAGTGTGCGAATAGGCTTGTTTTTACATACCAAATCCTTCAAAACTTATTTCTAAGTTATGTAAAGAATATCTAGGGTATGTTTAGCTTATGTCACTACTCCGGAATACACGTTGACGTTAAACTGATTATGTTTACGTAACAGTTTACGTGTAATTTTCCCAGAAATTTTTAAGAGCTCGATTTTGAACAAGGATTGATATTGTGCAATTGTTAATGGATAAATTTCACAATTCGATGAATAAAAATCAAGGTTATTGCTTATGAAATTGTTCGGGATTTGATAATGACAACTGAAGGCACAGTTGTCACAATATTTTTTTCAATACTTACAATATAGTTTCTAACAATTTCCCCCTAAGTATTGTAAGAAAAATATTAAACTCAACAAGAAAACATACTTAAAACATCCAAAGTACTGATAATGTAACAGAAAATTAAACAATATTTTTCAGCAGAATTTAAATAAGCTTGAACTTAGTGATCTTCAATGCACTCTTGTAGAGATCCCCTTTCTTCAGTTTCTTCTTGTGATCTATCATGTTGTTGTAGGTTCGATCATCTCTTTGTACCATCCTCTTGTAGTTATCCAATCTGTTATGAGTTCATCAATCTCTTTCCTTAGCTTTTCTTTATTCAAACCTTTGGCTTCAAGTTGAGCTTGTTTGATGTTCATGCGTTCTTGAATGTACTTGAGAGTTTGTGTCACACCCCCACAACACGAGGGCGAAGAGATTGCTCATTGCTCAAAAACTAAATGTGACAATAATTAATTTAATCCAAATTTCATTTCATAACAAAAGTCAATACAATACAAGGGAAAATCAAATAACAACATTAACTTGAAAAAATTTGATACAACAATATTAAACCTAAACGTCTAAATGTGTATCTAACGTCCTTGCTACTTGATTTCATAGCATCATCTCCATCAACCTGTAACATGTTTTAAAATAGAGTTCAATGCAAAAGCAAAGACGAGTATACAAGTTTAAGCATAGCATACGTATATGAATAAAGTTTAAACAAATCCTCATGGCAACTATGATTCTACAAGAGCATATACAAGGCATGCAATACTACAAGTCAAACCCTTAACACAAACACGATATTTTAACATGGCCTCTAGATTTCATGAGGAGGGGGATGCGTTACTTCCTATAGCGCTAAACATGTCAAACGAAGGCAAAAATAGTTAATGACTAAGGTATTACATAAACAAATCCAAGATATGAGCATCAAGTAAACGATTCAAGTATTCATGATTATAGGTTTGTTTGCATTTCATAAAGTTTAAGTGTTGTGATTTCTGTATATGGAAACATGTTACACCCAAAAGTGTTATAAACGAAAAGTGGGTCGAGTGCACTCACGGTTTTGCTAAGTCTTCTAATTGACAAGTCCTGAAGGTAGTTGTTTGATGGGATGAACGCCGAGTTATCCTACAAGAGGAAAACGAAGGCGTATGAGTATTTTGGGGATGATGATGTGACATTCGGATTTAAGATTCAAAGTGTGACAAAGTATATGATACGAAAATAGTCACTAAGGTATTAGCACTTGTCTTTGACACTAAAATAATCCATAAGGATTTAATATGGTTTCATAGGTTCAAGACCTATTAATTCGTGACAAGGAACTATACACATTAGTGATAAACCATAATGTATCTATGGACCAAATATGGATTTAATATGGTTCCTAAGGATTTATATTATGGTCCATAGATACATATATAGTTATAATGTCATGTGGGAGGTGGGAGGATGAACCATCCACTTTTATACCTCTTAGTGTCATGTAAATCAAGTAGGAGGTGGGAGGATTAACCATCCACTTTGGAACCTCATATGATGTTCACCACTACACAAGTTACCATAGGTAACAAGGAGGGTCTTAGAACAATAGTATGACAAGAATGGAAATGACAAGAATGTAAAAGTGTGTCACCATGATACCAAGTATCCAAGTGAAATACAACCCGGTGAACACACTTTGACACACGTCAAAGGCTAGACGGGGTTGTGACACTTTAAATCTAGCAAAATAACTTGGAATAATGATGAAAATCATCAAGTGATGTGTGGTCCCAAAGTTAGGATAGCCCAAGCTAACCAAGGTGGTCACACATGAACAAGTTCTTGAACTTGCACCACCTTGTGAGCTTAAAGCTCTTCAAAAACAGAAATTTTAGAGTGTTTAACCACTCCTATTTTATATGAAACAACCTGTTTAAGCTCACTAATCATAGGTTTGATTTAGGAGCATAGGAACAAAGGTGTTGTGTGAAGAAAACATGAGTTTCAAAGAAGTTATAGAAGTTTAACCAAAAATAGAAAGTTCATAGCACGTTGGAGCCTTTTATGGTGAAGTTCCAGCCTTGGTTTTCTATGGAAAACCTTTGGAAACATACCTAAGGTTGTTCCAAGTTCTAAGAAAGAAGAATGAGTGAAAAAGATGAAGTAGAAGTGAGGTTATGCTCACTTTTGCAACTTGAAGTAATTCTGACTTTGCTACTGATTTCTCAGCTGAATTGAGAGTGTTTAGGGAGTGTTTAGAGGAGTTTGCAAAGTGGAGAAGTGTGGGAATGAGTTGGGTTTTATAGGAGGTGATCAGGGTTAATTTGGTGAGCATTTAATGGAGAAAACACACTAAACAAACACAAAACTGACCAACCCGTGAGCTAGAAACAATTTTCTACGGATTGAGGGCCATGGCGACGCGCGTAGGCTGAAGGGGTTAGGCGCCGGTATGGAGATGCCCCTTGTTTCTCGTTTAAAGTTTGAATTCTTTCATTTTGACCCCTAAACTTCGTATTTTTCATCATTTCATGCATAAACTTCGGTTTTCACATGTTTTCAAGTATAATAAACGTGTTTAAGTATAAATCAAGTATCGAGAATGTAAGTATGTATGTTTGCATGTATATTGAGTATCAAGTAGTATGAGCATGAATATATGAATATGTATAAGTATAAAACGATTATGAATAAGTACAACATGAATAGGAATAAAAATACAAGCTTTCATTATGATCCAAGTCTCAGATTATACGATTACAACGAAAGGTGCGAATACGAGATTACAAGGTTTCCAAAAATAGAAGTACAAAGCTAGCTTTCTAAATAAGGAAAGTATGAAAAATAGGGCGTTACAGTTTGGTTTGAGTATTTGTAAATTTCATGAACTCTGAACAGAGCTTTCTGTTCTGATTCATCTCTGAATACAACTGAGAGTGTAGGTCTTTCAAGAATCATACCTTTCTTGTTTCTTTTTCAAGATGTGCTGGTATGGAGGTGTCGGGTGGTGAAACATGTTCCTTGTTGTTTGCAAGATGATCTAATGTGATACATAGATCAAAATCAGCAAGGGAAAATCTAGCATCATTTTTCTTGTTACCTTTTCTATGTTATCCAGCCCCCGTCTGATCTCTTGTATTTTTCCCTTCTCTTGATCCAGCAATGGTTTGATCCTTGCAATATCCAAAGGATAGAGTTCTTCTAGTTCACTATCAGCACCTTTTCTTCACTGAAGTCTTCTCTTTGCAGGTGATACTTGTGCTGTTTATAATCTCCCAGTATTTGATCACTTTCACTCTTTGTTATGATACCTATGAACCTTTTGATTGGATTTCTCAGTGGTTTGTGAAGATATTTCCCATCTTTTATTATCAATTCCTTGATATTTCTGCTGATTAGACTAAGAGGTCTTTCAAGCTTATCCTTTGTGTCATCCCAGTAGTAATGTTGCAGGTTGAATTCTGGGAACATCATTGAGTCTTGATCAATTTCTGAATGAAACACTCAATCATTTCTCCATCTGGGCCTTTCCTTACACTATGTCTTGGTTTCTTTGATGATGTGGCTGAGCTTTCCCATTTTCTCTTGTGTTGATTCATTCAGTTTTTGACTGAAAATGGTTTCTCCAGATGAAGCCGGTCTTTGTGGAATGCTTGATGATTCTCTTAACTTTTGTATTTGAGGTGGAATTGTTGTAAATCTTTTGATCATGTCTTCTTTTGGTACTGCATGTGGTGGTCCCATTAAGGTAAGAAGTGGTATATCTTTATGGCTTTGATCAGGGATGATTTCTGGTTGAATTTCTTGTACTGCATCTTCTTCTGATTGGGGGTCTTGAGCAATGTCTGGTGCATGTGTTGCTTCTGATGGAAGATCTCCTTGAAAACTTTGTTTGCAGAAGTTGGAAATCTTGGCCATGTCTTGTTAGAGTTTCCTCACAGCATCTTCTATCCTTTTCATATTTTTCTTTTCTTCTTCATGCACCAAAGAAAACTCTTTCTGAGCTTGCTCTTTAAAAGACTTCCATTCATTTTCCAGCTTGTTCAGAGCATCTACCATGTTGTTGTTTGTTGCCTTTAAAAATTCAAACTCTTCTTTTATGGTGCCAGATGATGATGATTCTTTGCTTTCAACAGATTTCTTGATTTCTTTCGTTTCTTTGACTAACTTGTTGATCTCTGATTCAAGCTTGCTTTGATCTTGCTTCTGTAGCATCTCCAGAATTTTTGCATTGTTTTCTGATTACTTTTGATGATTTCCATATTTTCTGATAAGGTTTTGATATCAGATCTTTGTTCTGCCAATTCTTTCAGTATCTGATCCAAATTTTCTTCTGTTGATGACTTAGTGCATGCTTTGACAACGTTCAGTATACATCCATATCTTCTTATGAGATTTGTTTTTGTTGTATGGGCAAGGATGGCGGAACAACATATGTTCCTTCTAACTGACCAGCAAAGGACACACCTTCTGCTGTTGTTAAAGGTTCAAGTTGAGCACTTAGTTCAACTTGAATTCCTTTACCAGGCCTTTGAAACATATTCAAGTCTAGATTTTCCTCACTTCCTCGAATAATTTCAGTGAATGGTTCTTGGTGAGTTGTTGAGAAATGCACCTCTCTCTTATCTAGGTTTCCTTGATCACCAGAGTGACCTCCACCTGTTGCTGTCTCAAATTCCTCCTCATTATCTGATTCAGAATGTGGACCAATAGAACTACTGATTTCTAAATTTTGCATTTTTCTGGCGTTTAGTCTATAACTACCACACACGAAATCACTAGAATCTGATTTACCCTTACTTTCAGCAATATATATAGAGTGATGAGTTTGTTCACCTGTTGTTTTCATAGTAATGCATTGTTCTTTCTGGTGAACGTTTTCTGATGGAATTCTGATGGATTGTTCATCAGAATTTTCAGCTTCCTCATCTTCTTGGGTTGCAGATTCTTCATCTTCATCAACTGGTGAGCTGCTATCATAAGCTTCTGGTTGGTTCATCTTTTGTTGTCTGATAAGTTCATACTTCTCTTTGTAAGGTGAGTTTTCTGATAACAAGCTTGTGAAGGATTCTGATGACTGTGGATGATCTCTGAGGGCTATCCATGCTCCTTTGTCGTTCCAAGGCTTCATGATAGATGTTCTCTGATGCTGGTTGTTCCATATCCGCTTCTTCAAATCTATGAGCAATAAGAATTGACCAGAATCTGGGAAAGGGTAGATGGGTTGGCATCCTTTTATTATGTGTTATCACTTATCTTCTCATCAGGTGGAATATTTTTGTAGCATAATCAATTTGGATCCCAGTGATGAGTCCATACATGATTGTGAGAGCACTTTGGTTTATCTGATTTGTTCCTCCAATCTTTGATGTCAAACACTTGGTTAGTACTTCCATCATTACTTGCAAGAGGGCATGTAATTCCTTTCTTTTGAAATCAGCAATTTTAGAAATCTTTTTCTTGTAATTCAGGAGATGAATTAGTTGTTCCAACAGTTGCTCTTTTGCTGGAATTGCTATATATCCACTGTGTACAGGTAATTATAAACATTCCCTGATCTTACTTGGGTTTACCTTGATGGTCAGGTTCCCCCAAACATGTACAAAAATCTCTGTTTCACCAGAGTCTTCCAAAGTATTCACCACTTGTTGAATAATTTCTTCTGGTACTTCTCTTGTTTTGGTTAAGGCTTGTGCAATTGGACATCTGGTCAGAAATTCTATCAGAAATTGGCACTTTTCATCATACTCTTCGATGTTTGAGTTCATTTGTAAGTTGTTTTCTTTGTTTGGCAGGTGGTATAGAGTATCAATGAATGGAGCAGAGTGTTCTACTGGTTGCATATTCAGGTTTACGTTTTGAACAGCCATGTCGGTTGAATTTTGTGATAGTTGAGTGATTTTTAGGGTTTGAGAAAGAAGAAGGTATTTGTGGTTTTAGCGGTTCGAATTTGAGTATATATGGAGAACGTGGGCAGAGTTGTGGAAGACGGTTTTTAATGAATATATTATAACTAATCAATGAGATTAATTATAATGGGATGTCGTGGCTGGTTTCTTTGGATAATGACCAATTAATGTAATTAGCCGTTTCTTTATATGTTTTGATGTCTCTCAACAGCGGTCAGTCCTTATCACGTATGAGGAATTTTGATTGGCTTACACTAACTGTCAAGTTGTACATTTTTCTTCTTCAAGTGGGCCCCAATTTTGAAAAGGTCCACTTAAAATCCTTTTGTTTCTTTATCAGTTTTCAACCCATTTTGATGATTTGCAATTTTTCTGATTGATGTCATCAGAATTTCTTTCTGATGATTCACTTGTTTTTTCGACAAACAGGTGAACATCAGAAATTTGATTTTTCCTTTTGAGTTTCATCAGAAAGTCATCAGAAATTCATCTCCTTTGTTTGAGATGAGAGGGAATGAGTGAAGTTTATGGATTATCTTACATTGCTTTTGCTATAGCTGTTGCTCCCTTCCCTTTTTTTAAGGCAAAGAAAGGAAAATAAATTCCTTTTGTGTTGCTTCTCAATTTTTTTTTAAATTTGAGAAAGCAATCCTTTTGAGATATATCAAAAATAAACTTTTCATGTAATTTCTCATTTCGTTCTTGTCATCATGAGGAATTTTAAAAAGATTATTGAAATGGTTGAGTAAGTTTATTTTTCCTTTGTGAGACTTCCTTTTTTTAAATTTAAATATTTTCGTGTATTTATGGTTGTTGCTCATAAATATACTCTCCCTTTCTTCCTTTTTCCTTTTTGACAAATCTAATAGAAATATAACTTATATATATATATATATTTACAAAAAAATAACAAAGAAAGTTAAAGAACATAACACATGTCCATAGGACTGTAACGGTTCCGGTGTGGTGGTTGGTGGGTATCAGGCTCGGGTTGTGTATATGCTCTTGAAGGACGACCTGGAGTCTTGGGTACCGATTTGGTATGCCACCAATGCCTATTTGTTGATTTATGACTTTTGTCAAAAATCTTGGATATATAAGAAAGGGTTTGTTGGTGTGCATGTTGTTAAGAGAATCTCTCATTAGATAACGAGAGTAGTTGTATGGCATCTCATGCACCACTTCCATGATTTTGTAGGAAAATTCATGGAAGTTTGCATGCTTCTGCGAAAAGCATACACAAATCTGGTTCACCAGGATCTGCCAGGGTTTTATGAACCCCAATTTGCAGATCCCTCTTGAACTGTTCCCTGTGAAGTAACCCATTCTCTCCAAAGTTTGGTCCAGCACTTCCCTATCGTAGATCGTGTCTCCATGATCATCGCTGATCTGGCAAAGCTCCTCTGATAGTGGATTCACTTAGAATGATGGGGTATCTATTCATGACTATGTTGCGAATATGGGTACACCGGCTTCAGTTGTGGTGGTTTCAGCGTGAGTCCAGAACTCCTGTAGTATGTCTGGATAAATCATGACGTATGTGGTCAGAGCATACCCAGTGGGCTGTGCAGCACCAGGAGTTTTAGGATATGCCAGCAGTCCTCCCATGCGTTCCCATGAAGCATGCCTCGCAACCTCATGTTGTGAGTAGGAAAGTACTTGAGGGGAAAGTGGTCACGGTTGATTTGTGCCATGGTGGAAGTTGTTTGGTGTTTTTAGGGTTTCTGAGCAGAAAGTGGATGTGAGAGTGATGGTTCGGTGGTCCAAGTGGTAGTTATTTATAAAGGAGTTAGTTTTACCATAAATGGCCTTACCTACTTGGATATTCTTCTTTTTGTATCCTTTAATTATCCAAGATCTTGTCAGGTTCAGATTTAGGGTAATGTGAGATACATTTTTCTTTTCTCTTAATTTTTAGGCGGCTATTTCCTGAAATTGTCATCATTAAATGACAGGTGTCTTCATTTTCTCTATTAGTGACGCTGAGTAAGCATAGAGACTTTGAAAATATAGCATTAGCCATTAATTTTTGCCTAGATTTTTGCCCAAGTGACCACTCACCTTCAAGATTCTAAAATGATAAGCTTATATACATACATATATAATATATAATAGAAATGAAATTAAAGTAAAAAAATCTGTACATTCTTTGGATTTCGAGAGTTTTTCCTTTTTTTTTAAATTTTAACAATTTATACATAAGAAAAATGAGTTCTTTTATGTGTATCAGAAATGTTTCTAATTTTCTGATAGTTTATCAGAATTTCTGATGATTTACCAGAATTCTGGTGAAACTATATATTTTTCTGGTGAAATCTTGACTTTTCCAATACATTTCTGATCATTTTCTGATGTTTCATTTTTCTCAGTTTGTGACAAAGTTGGTTGTGTGTTTTCCTCTTCACTTATATTGACCATTCCCAATTTGCTGATCAGAAAATTGTGCTTCTTTCATCAAGAGGCTTTGTGAAAATATCAACAATTTGTTTTTCTGTTGGGACATAATACATTTCTATGTTTCCTTTTTTCACATGATCTTTTATGAAGTGATACCTGACATCTATGTGTTTGGTTCTTGAATGATGCATTGGATTTTCTGTTATTGCAATAGCACTCATTGAATCACACAGGATTGGTGTCTTGGTCAGATGAACTCCATAATCTTTCAGTTGTGTTTGCATCCAAATTACTTGAGAGCAGCAGCAGCTACATATTTGATTCAGTTGTTGAAGTTGAGACACAGTTTTGTTTCTTGCTTGCCCAACAAACAAGTTTGTCTGCTAGTAATTGACAAGCACCTGATGTGCTTTTCCTATCTATCTTACAACCTTCATGATCTGCATCGTGTATGCAATTATATCCAAGTTTGTATCCTTAGGATAAAATAGACCAAGATTAGGTGTGCCTTTTAGATATTTAAAAATCCTTTTTATAGCTTTTAGATGAGACCCTTTAGGATTGCACTGATATCTTGCTAGAAAGCATGTTGCAAACATAATGTCCGGCCTGCTTAATTGCAGTTAAATATAACAGTGATCCTATCATTCCTCCGTAGGTTTTAATATCTATACACTTACCATCTGGATTAGAATCTAGCTTATTGCCGGTTGCCATTGGAGTTTTAGATGTTGAACTGTTTTCAAGTGAATATTTCTTTAAAATTGTTTTGACCTACTTTGATTGACTTAAAAATATGCCATCAGTTCTTTGTTTGACCTGAAGACCTAAGAAAAAGGTTAATTCTCCCATCATACTCATTTCAAAATGATTGGTCATTAGTTTTTCAAACTTTTTACAGAACTTATCATTTGTTGACCCAAATATAATGTCATCTACATATATTTGAACCAAGAGTGTGTGACCTTTACGTGCTTTTATAAACAGGTTGTGTCAATTGTACCTTTTGTGAATCAAGAATTGATCAAAAATTTAGAGAGTGTTTCATACCATGCTCTTGGAGCTTGTTTCAGATCATACAGTGCTTTGTTTAGTTTGTAAACATGTTTTGGAAATTTTGGGTCAATGAAACTTTCTGGTTGATGAACATACACCCCCTCTTCGATTTTACATTTAAGAATGCAGATTTTACATCCATCTGGTAAACTTTGAAATTTCTTGATGCTGCATAAGCAAGGAATATTCTAACTGCTTCTAGTCGTTGCTACTGGTGCAAAGGTTTCATCATAATCTATTCCTTCTTGTTGACAATACCCTTTTACTACCAGTCTTGCTTTATTCCTTGTTATGATTCCTTGTTCATCAGACTTGTTTCTGAACAGCCATTTTGAGCCAATGACAGATTTATCATTTGGTCTTGGTACAAGATTCCATACTTGACTTTTCTCGAATTGGTTCAGCTCTTCTTGCATTGCTTTTACCCAATCTGGATCATTCCAAACTTCTTTGACAGTTTTGGGTTCTATCATGCTTAGAAATCTAGCTTTATAGACACTCATGAGTAGTTGCAGATCTTATTTTTACTCCATCTTCTGGGTTACCAATTATGTTTGATTGTGAGATACCTCTTATCCATCTCTGATTGTTATGATCATTTGTGTTTTCTGATGGTTCTGAAGTTTCCCCCATGTTTTCTATGAGTCCACTAGATCAGAATTATTGTTATCTGATATGAGTGTTGTTGTTGTTTAGAATTCTGATTTTCTTGCTGATTTTCGGATAAATTCGTTTGACTCTAGGAATTAATGTTTGAAAATTGTTTCATTTCGTTGAGGATTTTCCAAAAATTCTCCAGTTAATGTGTTAAGAAGATGAGTGATTTTTTCTGTTGATTCATGGTGATAAATTTCTTTTTGAATTTCATCAGAAACTTCAGTTTCGATGCAGCATCGAATGACACATATAGACTTTCTCTGATTGTTCTTGATTTTAACACAAAGACTCTGTAAGCTTTAGATGTCAACGAATATCCAAGAAAAATCCCTTTTTCTGCTTTTCTGTCAAACTTTTCAAGACTTTCAAAATCATTAAACACAAAATATCTACACCTAAAAGTGTGTAAGAATTTGACATTCGGTATCCTACCATTTATGATTTGGTAGGGTGTTTTCTAATGTCTTTTGTTAATGATGGATCTGTTTTGAGTAAAGTATGCATTAGCAATTGCTTCAGCCCAAAAGTAAATAGGCAACTTAGCATAGGCTAGCATGGTTCTTGTTTCTTCTACTAAGGTCCTATTCCTTCTTTCTACAACACCCGTTTTGTTGAGGTGATCTAGGGGCTGAAAAATCATGAGATATTCCTTTAGAGATTAGGAATGTCTCACGTTTTGAGTTTTTGAATTTTGTCCCATTATCACTTCCGACTCTTCTAACTGGTAAGTTTAACAAGTTTTCAATCCTTTTAATAAAGTTTATGATCAAATCTGGTGTTTCACTCTTCTTTGTTAAGAATCTACCCAGGTGTATCTTGAGTAGTCATCTACTAAGACCAGAATGTACTTTTTACCTGAAAAACTTGCCTTACTTATTGGTCCATAAAGATCCATTTGTATGAGTTCTAAGTTTTGTTTTATTGAAGATTCTGACACAGTTTTATTGAGCTTCTTTTAGATTTTCCCATTTAACAGGCATCACATGACTTATCCCTTTTAGATGATATGTAGGGTAACCCTTTTACCAGATTTTTGCTAGCTAATTGGTTTAGATTTTTGAAATTTAAGTGAGCCAATCTTTTGTGCCATAACCAACTACTGCTCTTAGTTTCTTTTGAAATAAACATAGTTGTGGTTGTTCAATTTCTTCTTTAAAATCAAAGTAGTAAATGGATTTTCTGATTCTTTTTCCTCTTAAATAAATTTTGTTGTCATCCAAACCAATTAATAAACATTTTTCTGGTAACAATGTTACCTGAAATCCCTTGTCACAGAACTGACCACAACTTAGTAGGTTGTATTTCAGTCCTTCCACATAATGCAACATTTTCTATGGTTAAAGAACCATATTTTATGCACCCAAAACCCAAAGTTTTTCCTTTCACACCATTACAAAATTTACAAGTTTTCCTGGCTTAGAAACAAAATTGCTAAGCAAGCTCCTGTTCCCAGTCATGTGCTTGGAGCTTCCAGAATCGCAGTACCAGATCTGCTGCACATGATGGTCCTAAAATGGTAAGGTTAGAAGGATTTTGGTACCCAAACTTGCTTGGGTACTTTTTCTGATGAAATTTTAGTCAATTTCTGTTTTTCAGGTGAGTTTTCTTCATCAGAATTTTTGTAATTTTTTGAGCTTTTAACAAATCTTTTATCTTCTAACTACATATGCTGTTTGATTACTTTAAGTATGTCAGCACACATGCAGTTTTTTTTGCTCAAAGGATGTTGATAGAGAGCTATCAGATTTTTGGTATAACTTTTCAGAAAAACAAGGTTGTTTTTTTTCGTTTTCTCTTGAACTGAAGTGACAGTTACTTGAAGTTTCTGATTTTCAAGATTCACTATCTGATTCATTAGTTAGTTTCTCAGGATTTTCTTCAGAAGCTTTCACATAAACAGTTGGATTTTTAAATTGTGTTTTTACATATCCCAGTCCTTCTCCCTTGTTTCCTTTTGTGGATTCAATGTAATTTATAAAGTTTCTTGCTTGTTGAAAACCTTTTACATTGATATCTTTTTCATGAATCTTTTTGTATAACTCTTTTCTTTCACTCTCGTAAAACTCTATTTTTGCTTGTTTATTTAAGCTTTCTTTTACCAGCAATTGATTTTCAAGAGTTGTACTATTTAATTTTTGCTGCAAATTTTCAGAATTCCTATGTTCCAAATTTTGTTTTTCTTGTAAATTAACAAAGTCTTGTATCAGTTTATCTAATTTCAGTTCAAGATCTGAATTGATGTTACTTACAGAGTTTTCAGCAATCTCAACTTTGTCTGAAAGTTTAGCCATTAAGCAGAAGTTGGCCATCTCCTCTTCTTCATCATCAGATGAGTCATCTGTTAACCAGGAGTCTGTTCCAGCTATTAGACCAACTGGCTGTTGTTGCTTCTTTGCTTCTTCCAACTTTTTCTCATAATAGGCAATATCCTTTAGCCTTTTGTTTTTATATTCTGAAGCAAAATGACCCTTCTGTTTGCATTTGTAACAAACAACCTCTGCTTTTCCTTTATCTTTTGATCTTCCCTCCATCTTGGTTTTGTCACTCTTCTGGTATCTATGATTTCCTCCTCTTATTCTTTGCTCAAAAGTTTTGCTGAGCAATGCTATTGCCTCAGCCAAATGTTGAAAATTCAGAGGATGTATCAGAATTTTCTGCACTCTGGATGTAAGAGGTTTGTGGATCAGGATTAGACATTTTATGTGAGTTGGAGATGAGAGCAATGGGACCTTCCCTTTGATTGGTGTCTTCATAGATTTCTTCTTCCCTGGGAACTAGAATGCTGTAAAGATCATGTAGATTCATGTTTCCTAATTCTAAAGTGGAGGCTAGAGTCATTGTTAGACTCCTCAATTCCCTCGGTAAGGAATCTAAGAATTTGAAATTTCTCTCATCATTTGACTTTTCAATACCAATTTTTTTTAGTTCATTTAAAATTTTTGCAAAACGGTTGTATGTTTCATACAAGCTTTGATTTGGCAGACTTTTGAAACGTTCATATGATGAAACACAATTTGTTCTTTTGTTTCTCTTCATTCTTTCTCCTCCTTCACATAAATTTTCCAACTGATCCCATATTTCCTTAGCATAAGCACATGCATCCACTTTTGAAAATATGTCATTAGGAAGTGCCATAATCAAGAGTGATTTGGCCCTTTCATCAGCTTCCACCAGTGCCTTATCTTGTCCATCCCAATTTTTTTCAGGTTTTGGCACGAATGATGCAGGCACTGCTGGTGTGTTGTCAGTTGTTGGAATACTGCTATTTCAAGTTTGGGTACATGGGGACCACTCACAATGGATTTAAACAGAGCTCGATCATGTCCATTTAGGAAATTGATCATCCTGATTTTCCATTAGGGGTACTCTTCCCTCACTAAAGTTGGTGGATTTGACATTGACCCAATATTGAAAGCATTATTCCATGTTTGAAAGTTTGCCATATTTGGTTATAGAAACAAGAAGTGAGCAATTGATCGTTTGAAAATAGTTTATTCAATCTGCTCTGATACCAATTGTTGGTCCCAGATTATAAATAACAAGGTTTCTACAACTTAATATGGCAATTGATTTCAACAGATGCGAAAATATTGTGCGGAACTAGAGATCAAACTTTCAACAAACAAAAGACATCAAATACAGAATTTTCATGTTTATATCACTTTGAAAAACAAATTAGTTTACAATGTGATTATTGGCTATTGGAAAACAAATACTTTGAGAATTCTGTGATGAAAGGTGTGAGAGTGTTGTGAGATGTATTAAATGCTATGCACACTCTCTATCCTCTTGTGATTGGTTCTTCTATTTATAAAAGACCTGGGGATGAATAAACAATAGTTTATTCATCTACTTGCATCTGTATCAAAAATTGCCCTTGTGGTATGTTCAATGAATTTACATGGGTCAACTTGTAACGTTTAAAACTGATAGAGGCAAGTAGATAAGCAAGTTGATAGGCTCAGAAATCTGATCATGTCAACTCATAAGAATTTCTGATGGTTAGTTTACCAGAAATTCTGGTAATTAGCATTCTTATCAGATTTCGTTGATCTTCATCAATAATGATATAAGTTCCATCAGAAATGTTGTTTCTGATGGTTTTCTGATCGTGGTCTTTTGTGCTGATTATTCTTTCTTCATGAAGGATTCCTTTTCTTTTCTTGTATTGAGTTTCTTCTGATCCTGATGACATTTATCCTTCTGTTTGATCATATTTTTCTTCAATACTTACAAATACAGTTTCCTAACAATTGGCAAAAATGCACAACTCGTAGGTCGGCAAACCAAAAACTACCTTTTATCGGCTAATAAAAGGTCAAGTCATATTCAAGTCCCTAAGGTCAGCACAGAAGAAGGGGAGAAGGGCATCGCTTCCAAAGCGACCTTACCCCTCAACCAACAGAGGAATGGGGTACGAGAACTTGTCTTTACACCCGTGGGTGCGAATACCTAACATGCAGGCATGGGGTGGATCTTGTTTGTGGGAACTATCTAAACAATCATGAAACTTGTTTTTGGACCTAAGACTATTACATGGGGCATGGCCCCAACCACGCTACGCATGCCGGTTTGGGGTGAATGCCATTCCTCGTCACAACACCTGCGCCGCTCCCACCGGCACCACTGGCGCCTTCGCCATCTGAACCCTCATCTTTGGCATCTTCCAACATAACGCACAGAGTGTCAACAACTACTCCCTTCTTCAAAAACTTCTCGACAGCCTTTAAGATCCCGAACTCAAGCATTTCGATCTCTCGCCGCTTATCTTTCAAACATGTGGTACAATCTTGCATATGCAGCTCAAAGTGATTGTCTAGGATTTTTTCTAAAACAAAGGATTTCCCCTCAGCTAATTCATCCTTACACCCGTTGTCGTACACCGCATTAGCAAGCTCCACCATATATGTCGTTAGCTTGTCCGACGTCATTAACGCATCCGCCAGCTACAATAACAAAAAAAGCCCGAGTCAAGGAAAAAATGTCAAACTACAACATTGACATAAATAATCAAAGGCACTAACCAAAGGCTCCTCGCGGCTTATAAGCCATTTGCTATCGGCGTCGATTCTTGAGAAACGTTGATCACCTCATTGATATGATTAACTTATCAATGTGATCTTCCAGATCAACGAAACGAGAGTTTGACTCATCACGTTCCGACCGGAGTTTCTTGACTTGGCATTTTTCTTATTGGAATGAGCCTCTAACTCTTTAATGCACTTTTTCAAGGCAATTAACTCCGCATTTTTCTCTTCAACTATGGACCCAGACGTTTGGCCTCAAATTCATGTTTCTCACTCACACCTTTCAATCGTACAACCTTATCCCGCGTAACGTTCAGTTCATGATTGGACTTATTACATGTTGCAGTCTACTCCTTCTAGCGTTAAACTTTCAAGGGCCTGTGCTTCTTCCCATTTTTTCTCAGCATTTGTCAACCACCATCGTAAACCCTTGCTCTCGGTATTAAACTAGTCACGCGCTTCTATAAAAGCTTGTTTCTCCTCAACAAAATCTGCCATCTCCTCTCCCATGCTTTTCCATTCATGGGTAATCTCCTGGCTAGTGGATATGGTATTGACAATGGCCTCCACAATGAGAATGAAAAAGCTGCAAACAATCCCAATTCTTTTGATATAAATCTCTAACTGGGGAATGGTAGTGGAATATAATTCATGAAATCATGACCCTTGAGTTAGGTTCCAGTTGGGTTGGTACGGTAGTTCATCACAGTAAGGGTGGTGCTTCACAAAATACCGACCAACAACACCACCGGCAGAGCTGCCAGCCCCACGACCAACTGAGTGGCTGCAACCCCTACCCTCGGCCATAGGCCGCACACATTTTGTGTGGATTGTCTTTGATGGGGGGAGGTCCCTTTTTCGGATTCAGTCTAGTCGGTCACCTCTCCATCTTTGTGAGGCTGCATATCTGTTTTAACACCCGGTACCACTGGATCTTCACTCATTATGACCTCTGGCTCAACCTGCTGTACAATCCCTTTCTCCTGGTCAATGCTTACGCCACCTGAGATAGGGGAATGCAACAACGATGGAAGTGGTTCAGCGGTATGCGACATCGAAACAGGTGCTTTAACAGCTTCAGCAGTAAGGGGTGTGGAGCACTAAATAGTAATCTTCTGCCTCGATCTAGCAATAGAGCCTGTGCAAAGACAAATATAAACTGAAAGATATCAAATAGTAACACCATTGAGAAGACACCAAGAGTTCCTTTCTGCGCCGGTTCAGTAAACATCGCATCAAATTTGTTCTTGACCTTCCTAGTTTTAGACATGGAAAGATCGACTTCCCCTTCAGAGGGAGCATACCCCTCAGTTTTCCTCAAGAACCTCCTCTTCTTCTCTGACACCTCTAAAGCAACTTCCACATAAAGCTTACGCTTGGTCTCATCCAACCTTTTCTTCTCTTCTTCTTCTTCTTCTTCTTCTTCTTCTTCTTCTTCTTCTTCTTCTTCTAGAGAATCTAGGTTATGGTTGCCTGATCACCCCTGGAACCACCCGCAACATGACCTTTACATACGTCTAGACCATGAAGTGTGTCATAGAAAACAACATAGTCAAGATAGTTTCTCTTAGGAAAGTGCTTACCGGACCCTGACTCCGGCTGCACTCATGTAGCAGTCTGGGTTCTACCTCTTGACTCGCTTTTAACAAGCGATGGATCAGTATGCTTATCCAACGACGATTTGATAGCTCTCTTCTTCACCATATTAACATACACTCTAGACCCCCCCAGGTTGGTCCCCACCAGCACATGCACGAGTCGTGCAGGATCTATGAATGAGTCGTTCACTGGAGGAAACAACAAATCTTCACTAGAGAGAATGGTGATCTCTTCTCCAGATGGAGTCACAACAGTTTTGGGTTTCACAAGGATGAAAGGGTGCACACCTGTGTGCACATGCGCAGACTTGGCTAAGTCTCCTCCGACAGATGATGGAAGAAATCCCATATCTGTTTCAAAAATGGAAGTTTTTCTTCAGGAAATACCTTCTCAATCATCTCACCTCCAACATAGTCATCCAGAACATTTATCAAGTCATACACTGTTAAAATAACAACTCATTTTTAACATGTGGCAAAATGCAGGATAAACACAAAGGCAAAGTTATCTCTCACTTCATAACCATACGCCGAAGCCTCTCTCGGATTCTCGGGCTCCCATAGCATGCTCATCCCTACAACAACCAAGGCCTTCTCATCAAGTTGCCAAATCGGCGTTAGGCGACTAGTCAAAGCCTCGTACCACGGCGTACCCTCGTACGTGATCATATTCTCCTTCGGAACCTTATCTTTAAGCTTCCTAAAACAACATCTCAATAGGAATCACACCGCATCGAATAAAGAAGAACTTATGCTTCCAATCATGCAGGCTCTTTGGGGGTCCCTACCGAAGGTAAGCACATTACCCCACAGGCATTGAAAGAATAAAATCCCGCATTCAAAAGGACATAAAAGATGACGTTGAACATCTCAAAAGTCAAAATCAACTTTTGAGCCCTACATATGAATTCAAAATGGGTAATGCACGACATTCCCACAGGGTTGACTTGCGAGATGTATCCCATAGTGGGTCAGGATCTCAGTAGTAAACTTGGTGATTGATAATTGGAAGTTCCATTCTTTAAACAAAGTCGCATACAAACTGATATACCCAACTAGCGGTTCAGCAACAGTACTCCTCGGATCCTAGAAAGTTGCACCCCAATTCATAGGAAATTGAAAATAACGACGCAGTTCTTGGAATTCCTCCTCTTTCCAATTAAACGGCGCTTGCGTAACCGTCAATGCCTCTTTGGATTTCTTGCCCTTCTTGGACCCTTTGGGTCTGGATGAAGAAGACATACTAGTATAAGAACAAGAAAAATGGAGATTATAAGAATAAGGAAGCAGGTATGAAGAAATGTTGAAGATCTTAACAAGACTTTTGGAGAAAAAATTAAGAGAGATTTAGAAAGTGATCTCCGTTAGGGCTTGGAATTGTCTATTTATACCCATCGCATTTAATGTGATGGGTAACCATGCCTGCAAGTGGGGAGAAAGTAACCAATAGGAAGCTGACACATCAGGCTGAAACGATGAAAATTCAGAGAGAGTGGCCGTCACGCGCTTACGTCAGTCGAAAAGTATGGTGATTTGACGGACATCATCATTCTTGTTGTGTCAGTTAGCACCATACCCAAGGTGACAGAATGCCTTATAAGACGTCTTTGTCAACTTCACCAACCACATGGATGAATGCTTCAAAAACTTAAGCTAGAAGAATCCTCTTATTTCTCTTGTGTCGTTTTGGCTCATACTCATGTTACCTACTGGTATGCATGCGTTGTTTTGGCACAATCTTATACGCCTCGTACTTCCTGGTACATATGCGCTGTTTGGGCCAATTTTGCACGCCTGTTACTCCACAGTACGCATGCGCCATTTTGGCTCAACCTCGTATGCATGCTACCTCCCGTTACATATGCACATGTTGTGGCCACACTGCCACACACAATCGTGACAGAGGCTTTCAAAACTCATATGGTTCAGAGTTCCACACACTCGACAATTTCTCCAGGAGCAAAACCAGGATGGGGGACTTGAAGGGTATGGTCCCAAATGTCGAACATGGCCATGCGCACACTAGACTATACCAAGGTCGTAACTTTAAAACTTAGCTAGTATGAGAGTTATTTTGCATGAAGGCACTGCCACGTGTGCATGACGACTGCTCGCGGAAAGGACAGGCAGTACACATGGCAACACCATGTAGCTAATCAACTCATAGCAGCCCTGTGAATCGTGCCTTCCACGATGAAGGAATCGTGTAGGGAACAACAAGTACGGAAGAACGATTACGTGGAAACAATCAACCATCGCCAGGTGTCGCTACACAAATGGTTGAAGAGAGGCCGGACAAAAAGTACATTCAGACAATGGAATAGGCAATCTGAATTGCGCCATGTCACCGACATCTCTGTAGGCACTAACGGTCCTGCCAAAGAGGACCGAATGGATACTCTTTGACAGTGACAACTGTACCAAGACCGATCAGCCCACAATCCTCCTCTCCCACCTTCGGCTATAAATACAAGACTTCTTCCATAGGTTGAGGTATCGGCTTTCTTACTCTCTCACTTTTAACACACACTCGTTTATTGTTCTTAAACGATACTTATTTTCACGCCAGAGGGTGGTTACAAGGAGAACCCCCCCATCTCTCTTCTTTGTAATGTTATTGTTTTGCAGATAGCGCTCATAGCCATTGATCAAGGAAAGATAAGGATAAACCTTCTTGACGTGGCCCTTCCGTCAATGATAAACTCGGCTGTTTAGACTTGGTATTTCTTCAACCATCTTACTAGTAAGACATTTATGCATCGTGATCTATACCGTTAAAGAGATAACTCTAGTGCATAACAACTATTAATTGAAGTTCAATGAATAAATATAAAGTGGATTCATTATTATCCACTCAATTACGATATATCTTTTGTTTATGTGATGATTCTTTATCTTATGTTTGATCAAAAGATTGATATGTCCATATCATTCCCTTTTTTTCAAACGAAGCTTTAGGATATGTTTCACTTTTATGCTCTTGATAAATTTGTATAACATATGTTCCAATTGGATGGATCTACTCTAAACCAAAACTTCCATCCAATTCGATTTCGATCAATTCCTAACATATAGATTCAACCTGTCTATACTAATCCATGATCTGAAGTTTGAACTAATCGAATTCCAATCAGGTTGGATCAATTTTAATGTTCGTTGGTTTAGCATGCATCGTCAAAAAGGATGGTTCTTGAATACATAATTGGACGAAATGTCTTGGCCATGTTCGCTAATTATGACAGTTAATGTGTGGATGTTCATTCTCCCTTTTTTTATAAACAAACACGAATGAGAGCATATATATTAACTTGAAAAACAAAGCTCGACGTTCTTAATCCCAAACATTAGACATAATTGCTGAAAATAAATATACAGTTAAGTACTTGAGATATTTATGAATTATCCAAATTACTTTTGACATAATAATCTAAACATGATTATTCTAAAATAATGTCTCAAAGATCCAAGTTCCAAATGACTACATATTTATCAAGATATAACTTAAACTCTTCACATGATTTACCCACCCAACCATGATCTTTAGTTCACCATTTCTATTCCTCCTGACATTATCAATAAACAAAGCAACAAATTAGTAAAACATGTAAAAAAGTGAAGTTATGTCTTCCAATAACAAAGGGCTAATCTTATCAAAGGCATCCAATTCGAAGGGAACCAAGTGTAAAATGAAATGGAGTTACGTCTTGTTAAAGATGTTACCTAAATTTAGTCGAAATAATTCTCATGCTTCAAGTGAGCTCAACATATACAATGTTGTCCTCTTTCTATAATCTTGCCTAATTGATGCACCTGAGATCCCGTGTTATATGTTGGATTAACACATTATCAAACACTCATAAACACAATTAAACAAACGAGATGTTTGTTTATGTTTGTTCATTTAACTAACTGAACGTAATTCCTTGTTCATGTTCGTTCAACCTATTTTAACAACAGGACATTTCAGTAGTACCTAAGCTGATGAACCTAGAAAGTTCAAACCATATCCACTACAAATTTTCTAATCAAAATTTTAATTTATTTAAACACTTAACGCCTATAATGATAGCTCTTCCAAGGAAACACGACAACACCTAGTCTCCAAAAGAGTAAATGTGGTTTCTAGATGCTTCTAGACCATGTTTAGACAATTTCATTTGGCTAAACCCCAAATTTCTAATGTCAACATGACACATTCATATTTGGATTTCAAAAACTAAACTAATTGTCTAATAAATTTGGCTTTGGTAGATTGGCATTTTAATGAGTTTTGGTCGTAAATGGTAAGAGATGGCAAACTCGTTTTATTTATATGGTTAATATTGACATGGTGACATGAACATAATTAAAATTTGTAAAGTTTAGTTTTCAATTAAACTAATTTTTATTAATTTTTTACTCACAAATAGCTTTAATATATTTTATATTTCCTAAAACACACCATAAAATTTAGAATTTTATTACTTTAGTTTGATTATGAATTTCCTACATTTTTTTAAAGAACAACAATATTTTTAAAATTTTGTTGCCTTGTTGATTATCACAATTTTCGTCCAAACCTGTTATAATTGTGCATCGAACTTCTAGGGCATGTTTCATGTTCGTTGTAGGTTTTAACTACACAAGTACCTTACATATATTGCTGATTTTACATAAATGAATACAAATACTCTTGTGCCTTACAACTAGCAAATATATACAAATATATTATATACATACATGCTGATGTCTTCATATGTCTTCATGTGATTTATGTCCTCCTTTGATTTTTCTTAGTTTAGGTAAGCATTTGAAATCTTTTGTATAATATGTAGTTCGTTTTTCTTTAAAAGACAAAAGTAATTATATATTGATACAAAGAACCGCATAGATTGGATTGCTAATTTCATACATTAGAATAATGCTACCATAGTCTTAAGACGGTTAAAGTTTTTTGAACATGGCCAAATGCCATAAAAGTCCAATGTGGTTTATTATCATTGTTGAAAAGGTCCTTACGGAATATATTTTGTTGATAAAGTCATTAAAAAACTTTTTACCTGTTTACACTTAAATGTAAATGATGTAAATCGTGATGATTAAGGGTTATTAAACTAGAATTATATCTAATGCTTTTAATAATTATTAGAGTTAATTATTGTTTTCGTCCATGTGGTTTGTCAAAAATCACTATTTCAGTCCAATAGTTTAAATTGCGATTTCAGTCCCTGTGGTTTCACTTTCGTAACCATTTCAGTCCACCTCGCAACCATTTCAGTCCATAAATGGATTGAAGTTGTTACGAAAGTTAAATCACAGGGACTGAAATGATTATGAAAGTGAAACCACAGGACTGAAATCGCAATTTTAAACTAATAGACTGAAATAGTGATTTTTGACAAACCACAGGGACAAAAACAGTAATTAACTCTAATTGTTAATACCTTTTTTATTTTCCTCCCCTCTATTAGGATTTGGCACCCAACCCTTTCCCACTACACCGTATGACCGGCAACTACAGGTCATTAAGACTAAGGTAAGGTACAATTTATTTTCTAAGAGGTAAAATGTTTGGAGTATGTGGACCATATCTATAGACAACTGTAAAATAATAGGTGGACCAAACCTCTAAAATTTGCAAGAAAAAGTCTGTTTGTTTTTTTACGTATATAGACTTCTAAAATAAACTAGTGGTAGTGTACGTACGGTGATGGTGGGTGGTGGAAGGTGGGTGGTGATGGTGGACGGTGGTGGACGGTGGTGATGGATGGTGAAGGTGTTTAACCCTCTGCAGACCTTAGAAAATCTTAAAAGTGGCTTGGCCAAGTCTGCACCAAGAAGAGCTCACCCATACGTTTTTTTAATGAAACCTCTTAGAAAAAACAAATAGTCTTCAGATTGCAATGTCTGCGCATAGTCTATGCGACGCAGACAGAAAAGCCGACACAGATATTTTTTAGAAAAAACAAACACCACCTAAACTTCTTCACAACTTCTATATCTCTATTTCTCAGTGTCAATAATGCAAAATAAATATTTTTTTGAAGAGCCGCAAGTTTGTTAATTAAAGGCAAAGCCTTGCAAGAAGCTAGACAAAGTAACGCAAAAGGCATTTATCATTATAGGGTTTTAAAGCCACTCGATCCAAGTCTTCGATTGTTTCTTCGCTCTAGTTCTAATCCAACGAAAAGAAAACGTCTTCACATCTTTGAAAGAAAAGCAAAATGGATCTTGATTGATTTTCAGTGTAGGGATGGCCAAACACACACACAAAAGCATGATTGGTGTTTTTCTCAATTTAAATGCACATAGACTTCTTATTTAGGTTTATAATTTTTAAGGTAAGGGTGTCTTTGTATCGCATATGTGATCTTGCTTGAGTTTAGATGTCTTTAGAAGGTTTTTTAGATTAGGATTGAATTCGTGAGCCATGATAGGTGCAAGAATGTGGTGAGGAAAGGAGGATGACAACGGCTGGAGAAAGGGTAGGACTGTAGGAGAGACAAGGAGTTGGTCATAGTGGTGTGACTTGTGAGGTGTTACCTTAGTTTGGTGGTTAAAGTAGATGTCACCTATGCGAGTAAAAAAACTAAATAATCGAACGATAACTGAAATAACCAAAAACTGAGTCAGTTGAAAAATCGATAGTTTGGTTCTACATCTTTTATACTGATGTTATTGATAATATGTGAAAAACTTAACAACTCGCTTATAAATCGGTAACATGTGTGACTCATTTAAAAATACGTGTTAAACAGGTCGTGTTCGGGTTGACATGAATTTATGTATATGCAGGTTAGAGTTGAAATACTTGACACGAATAATAGTATGGGTCGGTTCATGTTGCACACTTCATCACATCAACCGACCATCAACCTAATACGATTGACACTCCTAAATAAACTGCAACCTTGCAAATCTCCCTTTTAACTGCTGGAAATTAAATTAAAAACTTCTTTTTGTATGTGGACCGATGTTACTTTTCACTAAAATAAATTAAACGTATTAAGAAAAGATAATTATTATAGATATTTTTATTTAATAAATAAAGTATACTAAGAAAAGATAATCGTAATCAATAAAAAAACTAACTCACATCACCACAAAACAAGAAAAGTAAAACGTACTTTGTTCTGTCTTAAATGGTAAAAAAAACGTACTCGATGTTTTCAAACTCTTATGCGTTATGTGCTTTAGTCATAACTCAGTTAGTTTTCATGGTTAAATCCAATGAACATAAATGTATTTGTTATTTAACCCTAAACACTTAAATAAATAACTCATCTCTCCATCTCTCTCAAAACTCACTCTCCTTCCCTCAACTTCTCTCTCTCTCTCTACAAACACAGTGCATCACAATCCTCTATCATTCTACAACTAACATACAATATTTATACACCTCACAAGAGCCCCATCATAAAAGATATTAACCAACCCCAAGAATCAGCATTCCCTCGATCTGAAGTTAAACACTGTAGATCAGGTAGAAAAGCTAAAAAAAACATGCCGTCAAAAGTAAATGCATAAAGAAAAAAGGTACAACAAATAAAGAAGATGATACTTCCATAAATGGTATACACCAAGTGTTGAGTTCTAGTTCACATTTTGCTTCACCGGATGATTCAAAAAGTAAAAGAACAATCGTTGAATCACTACATGATTCGTCAGCTAAACATTTAAATCGAGCACCGGTGTTGGTAAAAGGTCTATTGAGATGTTGAAAGATGGTGGCTTCTGGATCGGGATTTGTGGAATGAACGATGGCGGCATAGCTGTGGAACGAACGACGGCGACGACGGTTTTTAAGGTCTTGATGATGGCGAGGCTAAGGAACGATGACAAGGAGGTGATGTGATGGCGGTGGTGGTGCGATGGTGGAGGATCTATGGGCGGTGGTGATGTGATGGCGGTGGTGCTATGGGCGGTAGTGGCAGATTGTATAGAGAAAGAGAGAGTTGAGGGAAGGAGAGGGGGTTTTTATTATTTATTAGTGTTTAGGGTAAAATGACTAAAATACCCTCGTGTAGGGTCTACTTGATCAGATTTAACCATAAAAACTAAGTTAGGGCTGAAAGGACATAACGTGCAAGGGTTTGTAAACTCCAAGTACGTTTTTTTGTATTTTTTAAGATAAATGAAAGTTCCGGATCGGGCGGGTTTAGACGAAAGTTTGGATAGGATAAAGCTAATTCGGTAGAAGAATAGTCATAAGTAGAAGGATTCTATTCATACCGAAAGAGAATAAATCATTTTACAAGCTGGAGAAAAAACAAATTTCTCCTCTGAAATCTCCAAAACTTATTAGATTCTAACATGTGACACTATTCATAGGCATGCTCATCCATGCGGATGTACTCATCCGTACGAACTAGCTCTCGTCCCTTCCAAAGTCACATGTCCGTATCTCAACAATATAATATTTAAGACACACTATATCTAGCAAATTCGCATAGTGGCGGACACACAAAATATGCAATAACAACAAAGGACACACTTGGTCATCCAGCGTCAACATAAAAGACAATTTTTGTAATTTACTCAAAAATAATGATATTTTAGTGGACTATATTGAAACATCACGAGCTGAGAAATATCTACTTGAAATTGAGATAATCATTTTAGTCATGACCTTAGAATTACTTACCCGAAAGTGATTAGAAATTAATTTCGGGTTATCCCCGTAAATTGGGAACTGCTCTTTGAATACTTAATCTCATTTAGGATGTGAATGTGTATCACATGATTGTTTGGGAAAGATTTGGTTATCATTTTCTTTTTGCTCCTCGGGTATATATTTCTATATATATATATATATATACACACACACACTTGGGAGCTAAGGGGTAATGTTGCCGAAACATTCTTAAACAAACAATTATGTAATAAACATTCATATAAGAGATAAAGTATTCAAAAGGTGGGACTAGCATCCTATCATTCTTAATACTCTATCAGTTGCCCGACATTTCCATCCCATTTCATGGATAGTTTTTCAATCATAAACTTCGCTTGTCAATACATGATGTGTTGCAAAACATCGTCATTTACCTATGTATTTTTATGATATTTTGTTAGTTTCTAGGTCGTTTTAGTAGTTTTCTATTGTATATTTGATTTGTTTATGTAAATGCAAGTCATGGGATGAAAAAGAACCAACAACAAGCTACAAACAACTAAGGATCGAAGAGGTCAAGGAAATGCAAGTTGAAAAGAATAAAAAATAAGAAAACAGTTGTTGAAGACACATTGCAGACCGCAAGGGGTGAGCCTTACGGTTCGTAAGGATCCTGGCAGTGGAAAAAAAGCGGTGTCCCTTGCGGACCGCAAGGGGGTATCCTTACGGTCCGCCAGGCCTTCGAAAATCCAAAAAAATAATGATTTAAACCTTACAACCATAGGGTTTGATATGATATCGCAACCAGATGAGTTCAGAGCACTTAGAGGGTGATTTTAATAGTTTTCTTGAAGATCATAAAGCTCGGCATTGAGATATTGAAGTTTGGAACGCTATGGGTTTGATTCTAGTTTGTTCATTCGTATTACAAACATTGAAAACCATGTTTTATGTTACTTTCAGATCTGATTTTGAGATGTTTTGTGCTTTAAACATCATTAGTAACCAAACTTTTATGCTACCTAGGACAATTTGATGACTACTTGTGATTATGACTTTCAGTTTTGGATTAATTTGATTTTGGCATAATGTTTTTGTAACGAATCTTGATTTTGTAACCTTGCTACTTGCTCTTAGTCTTTTGAAAATACGTCAGTTTTCACTGGTAAATACAAATAACCGACACGTTTTGAAAACATTTCAAAATCATTTCCATGTAACACGTTGGTACATGTAGTTTATAAATAATTTGGGACAAACTATTTCTCATGCTATCAGTTTTACATGTCAATAATACATTTAGGGTCCGGAAACTATGTCGAGATCATGATTAAGCGACACGCCACTTTAATACCTGTACTAGGTATATCCATATTGGGTTATAAAAATATTTTAGCATCTGTCAGGTGTATGCCAACACCCCGCGCTTAGGTCGTGGCCATTTGCAATTAAATGAGCCGAGGATATCCAGGACACGGTCGCATTAACCCCCAATGTTTAATATTAAGCAATACGAATTAAAAACAGATTATTTGAATTCCCGACACATTGGTCTTTGATCCCATATTGCGGTAATATTATACTGTATCCCAAGCCCGTATAGGGAAAATAGGTTAAGAGTATTTACCTGGCTTAGCAAAAGTCCTTTAAATCAAGAAAATAAGATAAGCACAACCGTATACAAAATAACTAGCTTGGATGCAATCTACCAGAAGTCTCTAGTCTAGAGTGAATGGTATTATTAACCAATTAGATGGTTAGCGGGTCTTTATTCAAGTTATTGACTTAGACCGGCTAACTTAAATTAATGAAATCGGTACAATACGCTTGATTGAGCGGTGACCGGAATGGAATGTAGTTTAAACCCAACAAGTTCTAGGACTTGTATAATATGGGTAAACAATACACATTCTGGAATTTGAGATTAAAATGATAAGGTTAAACCCGTTTCGGTAAACTTACGTAAAAAGTCTACATAAGCTTAACCGAACGCATAAATGCGATACCCGGTAACCGATGAGTTATGGATAAATTCTACATACCAATATAGTTTGAGTAAGTTGTGATATCAGTAGGATACCAACTTATGTGCTCGTTATGGTTTTAAGATGAAACTATGCCTCGTAAGGGCGTTTCGGTCATTATATGATGTATAAAAGGAATTTGTGTATAATCTGATGCTATGATCATAAACATTCTGGAAAAATATTATATTTATGATATGATATTAGTAGGTTATCAAATATATGTGTGATTTATGGTTTAAGACCAAACTCTGCATCGTAAGGGTATTTTGGTCATTTCACACATAGTTTGACAACTTATTTGGGATTCTGAGTTCGTGACATATACCTACTGTAAAGATATTTAAATTGAGTTTAAAATTCAATAGGTAATAAGTCTTGGTGGCCAAGTATGGTTTAAAACCATACTATGTGCCGAAACGGCGTATAATTCGTTAAATGACGATTTAAGTGATGTTTAGTGTGAACAGAAGTTATGAACAGGTTTGTGTGACCAAAATAAGTTAATTAATATAACATATCAGTAGGTAAACGATTTTATATAAAAGGCTTGATTAAAATTAATTTATGTGCCAAAAGGGCGTTATCGTCATTTACCGAAATAACACAAACTTATATGTAAACTCAGAATGTAATCTGACTTGATATTCTAAATAATTCCAATTATGATATTATATCAGTAGGTTTCATGTTTGATATGAAAATTATGTTTAGAAACCGGTTTAGACATCATAAGGATATTTTAGTCCTTTTAAGGACATAGTTTACGATAATTATCAAAACTTAGTTTATGATCAGTATTATAACATTATAACATGCTAATTAAATTAAAATATCAGTATATATTTCATTTACAAATTCTTTGTTGATTAAAACCTCATTTTTTAACAAAAAGGGCAATATGGTCAAAGTATGGCATAATGAAGAACTAATGCATAAACTCAGATTCTGATTATGATCTTGTAGTATAACCTTAGAGGGTTATACTACATTATATTAGGATCATAATTCAACTTAAAGGCAGTAGCTAAAGTTGCTAAATTGATTCATAATCGAATGTCAAAGCAGAAGTCAAACTTCGTGACTTTCGGTTGCGAACCGACGCTAAGACTGAGATTGACGGGCTGAACATGTTTACACATGTTCTATTATCTATTGTCAAGTTATTTTAGGTGTCAAAATATTTTTATAACATGTATGAACTCATATTATGAGTTTTATAAAATATGACCCATTTTGACTTATAATGATTTAACTTTGACCCGTTAATAGATCTAGTAAACGTGATCTTTATGATGTGCCTTTTTAAGGGACTAACACCTATCTAATTACGATCACTTAGCCATGTTCGATTCGAACAATGGCTGGACCATAATGGTCTTAGCCGAAAGTCAAAGCGTTATTACGATAACGCTTGACTTTTGGCTTTAAAGCCTATAAAATGAAAAACAGAAGTTAGGAACACTTACAAGTGATCCTATGAAAATATTAGAACTTAGGGGAGGTCTCCTTAAGCCAGGAAACAACTCCAAGAGAGAGTAGAGAAGAATGAGGTGAATGAGCAAAGAACTTTGCCTTAGATCCCTTCTATTTATACTTGTGGAGGTGTTGTAGGATCTTGCCAGGTGTTAGGGACATGTTTAGGATGTTTTCAGGTGCTTTTGGACGTGGAAAAGTCTGCACAAAGGTGGCATCTCGCGAGAATGGTGGTAACACAACAAGCTGCCAAGCATTCTGCCTCTGGCAGATCCTTACGGACCGTATGGCATTCTGCTTGCGGTCCATAAGGGCCTCTGGCGCCCATTGTTTTCAAAATGGTTACGGACTGTATGGGATAACCCTTGCGGTCCGTAACCGCCTTTCTGGACAAACATTCCCCTTGGCTTACGGTCCGTAACCATATATGGTTACGGTTCGTAAGCGTCACTTAGAGGCCAAAATAAATGGCATGTTGACATAAATGGTCCTTCTACTTCATGGTTGTCCTTCAGAGGTTATAACATTAACACACCGGCAACTCCAGTCCCTCTCGTCCATCATGTGGCATACGAGGATCAGCGGGACACGTGTCAGTATATTACTGGTCACGAATTTTTGAGGTGTTACGGGATTCGAGACCTAGGTAATTGTTTTCTCTTAGAATCTGAGTTTCCCTTTAGTTTTCAGAGCTTGCTTTTCTGTTTTGGTTGTCTAGTTGTGTCACACCCCAACCGATGGTGGAATCATCGGGGCACGACACTAGGCGAATCAGATTGCTCGAGAGAATCCATAACAACTATTTACGTGACAATATTTAAACATTCGTTATCCCATACTAACAAACTTATAATCCATAAACAATTATTACAGATATTCAAACATCTCTCAAACAAACATAATTCGATCTTCCCTAGATTCTATTACATGCATTTCTAAAGATGAAATCCTACATCCATTTGTAGCAAGTAGAATTCAATAACCTGCAACATACATTAAAATAATTGTCAATACAAAAATGTATTGGCGGGCATACAGGTTTTGATATAATAGCATAGTATATAAAACGGTGTCGCGAATTTCCACAACATAAACATGATACACATAACATACAAACTCACAAGACAAATATCACATGTTAAGCTCTCGACAAGGCTGCGATGCGTGATGTGGACTTCTAACTAGATCCCGTCGGGTGTTAGCCAAACTATAGTACCATACTAGCTAGGGTGGAGTCAACGAAAATGTGTCCTAGTTTACATGTTCCTAGCATCACGTATAAATATGTAAAACAGATATTCGTGTGTGATAAATTAGTTTAGCGTGTTTTCGTGTGTTTTGATATGAACGTAGGTTACACCCAAAAAGTGCATTAAAGCGAAAATGGGTCAAGTATACTCACTGTCGGTGCGTTTCGGGAGAGATGAGAGATCTGAGAGGAGTTGCGGAGAGTGCCGGATCAGCCTGTAAGCGAACAAAAGTGCATCAGTCTTCCGAATTGCTGGAACGGTTAACGGTTGAGAGAACAGCAGACAAGTTTGGGCGAACTTGTACTTGGAAGTACAAGTTCGGGCGAACTTGTATGCCTGGACTTACTGTGAATACAAGTTCGGGCGGACTTGTCAAGTTTCCTGAGAAACGAGACAAGTTCGGGCGAACTTGTCTTATTTGGTGGATGGTGAAACAAGTTCGGGCAAACTTGTGTGTATTTGATGACGAATTAATCAAGTCGGTCGAACTTGGTCACCAATCTGGTGACAAGTTCGGCGAACTTGATGTTTTTCGAGCGAACTTGACTGTTTTGGCATCCAAATCGTGCGTTTTCGCGTCGTTTGCTGAGGAAATCGAGTGTCCATCCCTCCAACCTTAAGCCACTGAGTAAAACTTAGGCTGGAGAGGTCTTTTGGAGCGAGTTTAGCCATTTTACAGAAACTTGGACCAATCCGGGCGAACTTGAAGGTTCGAACGGTTTAGTCCAGTTTGTGCAAAGTGTCGATTTCGTCCTTGTGCTTCTGGATCTGAGATCTAGCTTGACAACGCCTCGTTCCACTTCAAAGTGAACGAAACATATGTCATTTAGTCCGAATATTGTGTGAAAATAGATGTTTAAAAGGTTTTACTCAGATCTAAGCTTAGATCTAAGTGAAAAACTGAAGTTTTGCATAAGAAGATGAAGATTTTCGTAAACATAAGAGATTTGATGAAAACGAAGGCAAAGCCTTGTGCAAAACCGTTGTAAACGTTGTTGTACCTTGAAAGCGAGATGATTCTTACTTAGAAAACAAAGGGTTAGGTTTTGGGGAGCTCCGGGCGAACTTGCAGCAAGTGCAAATGAAGAATGGAGCCGAGTATTTATAGGTGAAGTGAGGAAAGGACACACATCAAGTTCGGGCGAACTTGTATCAAGTTCAGGCGAACTTGCTACAGTTTGAGCGAACTTGCTTGGTTCTTGAGTTTTAAGACAAGTCTGGGCAGACTTGTTGGATCTTGAAGAGTTAAGATGGCCTAGACAAGTTCGGGCGAACTTGTGATACACAAGTTCGGCCGAACTTGACCTATTGGCCAAGTTTTGTTCGGTTAATTCGCGTTAGGAGTTCGTTTGGAGATTCGGTTCGTATTATATAGGTATATTAAGCGTATTAGCAAAGCGTTAAGTGTATTAATCGATTAAATTAAGTTAGATTTGATAGATAATCGAGGTAGCATGCGGCTTTGTTCCCAAGTCTTGCGAGAGTCGCGTTGCAGTTTAAGCGAGCAGATAGCCTTGGAAACTTCACGCAAAGTTTGTAGAATTAGCGAGTGCGATATGAGTGTAAGCGTTGTGATGTGCGATGTGATGCGAAAATATGCGATAATGCGTAATAAGCGATGTAGGTTACATTATGATCTGAATCTCTGGTGCTAGGCGTAACGAGAGCGACGAGCTTGCGAGGAAGCAGGTTGTTACAAGTTGTTTTCTTTAGTATTGAGTTTAAAAACCATTTTTCTCAAAACAAAACCAAATATTAGGCTAGGGGTTGATAGAGGTCTAGTATCAAGAGTCACTATTAATATGTCCACGCTTCGATACTCGAACTTACTTGTCTTACTACTTACGACTGGTACACTTGCCAGTAGTGTGTGGTTTAACGGGGGTTTCCATTTTTGAAACTTGTTTGAATTTAATTAATATATATTTCACCATCAATAAACTATTCAAAAAATGGATACCTTAGACCCTAATTTATGTTTAAAAGTTGCATGATCATGTCTGTTATAATAAAAGTTGGCTTGAAAATCCAAACCGTAGATCAACTGAGTACCTGGAAGGACTCAACTCTTTTATCAATAGGTGTACAAAACATACAGATAGCAGAGGCTGTGTGAGATGTGCGTGTGCAAAATGTGAGAATACTCTTCACAACAATGAAACATCATATGAATGAATTAGGAATCTGTCGGGATTAAAAGGAGTGGTCCTATCACTATGAAATTTTAATTCTTGACGTTGTAGTTGTAGATGACGTTGCGCCAACAAATGATATGGATATGGTTGGCGTTATGGAAAACGTTATATATGAGTGTATGGAAGAGGATACAAACCTCAGCGAAGGGAACTCACATACAAAGAGTAGCCTTGTCCATAGTGAATTTGAATATCTATTAAAGGAAGTCGAATCAGAATTATATCATGGTTATACTAAGTTTTCTTCCCTTGACTTTTTAACAAAGCTTGTGCATCATATCAAGATGAAGAACAAATAGACTAATAATGCATTTGATGAGCTCCTCGAGTTGTGGAAATCTTCATATCCAAAAGGCATCAAGATTCCCCATTACATTATGTAGCCAAAAGGACATTAAAGAAGATTGGTTTAGGGTATGAGTCAATACACATGTGCAAAAATGATCGTGCTCTCTTTTGGGCAGAACACCACTCGTCGCAAAATTGTCTTGTTTATTATGAGAGTCGGTGAGTCGATCCAGATACACAAGGCAAGAAGGTACCTCACAAGATATTACAAATACCTTCCTTTATCCCAATACTACGGCATTGGTATTGTTTAAGGCATGGCGCCCCTAAATCACGTACTTCCTTGTTGTGTATGTATAAGAGGATCACTAGCAAAAAAAAATTCATTTTAAGTGAAAATCACAAATGTAAGTAAAACAGACCTTCAAAATTAACAAAATAAGCTTTGACTTTAACATTTTTTTTAAATAGGCATTGAATTTTCCACGTATCGGCTATAGAGGAGTTGGATTATTGACGTGTGGACTGTGAAGAATACGAATTATCGAAGTGTAACCTATGGAGAAATCATCTCTCCTTATTATCCTCCTCAAATATACATACATACATATATATATATACATATATATATATACATATATATATATACATATATATATATACATATATATATATAGGAGAAAGATCCGTTAGGAACCACCCTTTATTGCGAGAACCGCAAGAACCAATGTTAACACAACCAAAAATACCTAAAAAATCTAAAAACCACCCAATTTTTTTAAACATTTTTTACAAATTTTGTTTTGTTGACGAAAATTAGCGATTTTTTTGTTAAAAAAATTAAATGAAGTGGTTTTTAGATTTTTTTAGATTTTGTGGGGGTGTAGTTATTAGCATTTAGCTTGGGTGGGGGGTTAGTTTTTTTTTAAGGGGGGGGGGGGGGTTAGCTTTATAGTTTAGTTTTTTAGCATTTAGCTTGGGTGGGAGGGGGTTAGGTTTTTTTAGGTTTTGGGTGGTGGTGTAGTGGGTTACTTTAGTGGTTCTCGCATGAAACTTACCCTATATATATATATATATATATGTATATATGTATATATATATAGTTAGGGTAAAATGAAAACTCCTACTAGCTTTGAGAACTTAGAGAACTCGGCCCTATGAATGTTTTTTCAAAAAATTGATTATACCAAAAATTCAAAAAAAATCCACTTTTCCAAAAAAGGTCTTTTTTATTTACACCAACCGTAAATGGTGTAAAAAGCTTATGTCATGGGGATGTCATCAGCTTTTTACAGCTGCTGTAAAAAGCCGAAAAACACTATTTCGAATTTCTTTTTTTTACAACCTATTTATAACGTTTTAATCTAGGGTTTTTTTAGTTCTGTAATTTCTCACAACTTGTAAAAGTTTTCTCTTGATCCGAATCACACACACACACTCACAACACACACACACACACACACATATATATATATATATATAGGGGAGGGTTAGATAGAAAACCCTAAAAATTTGAGAAAACCCTAGAAAACCCAACCTCCCGACATTTTTTTGAAAAAAATAACACATGTAATATACATGTTTTTAAGAGTTTTGAGCCAAAAAAAAATAAAAAAGCGCCGAGTGAATATTTTTTAAAAAAATAAAAAAAATTCAGCAACTTTTGTCTAACACATGTTAGTGATGAAAGTTGCTGAAACTTGTTTAGTTTTTTTTAAATATTCACTCGGCGCTTTTTTGATTTTTTTGGCTGAAAACTCTTAAAAACATGTATATTACATGTGTTATTTTTTTTCAAAAAAAATGTCGGGAGATTAGGTTTTCTAGGGTTTTCTCAAATTTTTAGGGTTTTCTATCTAACCTTATACTATATATATATATATATATATATATATATATATGGTAAGAATCCATTAGTAACCGTCCTTTATTGTGGAAACCATGAGAACCAATTTGAACACAACCAAAACTACTTAAAAAGATTAAAAAACACACATTTAAAAAAATCCTTAAAAATCATGACTTTTTATTTATAATTTATTTTTGTAAAAGGTCGCAATTTAACTGTTAAAAACATTTTTATCATTTAGGTGTTTGAGGGATGGGGGTTTTAGGTTTTTAAGAGTGAGGGTGGGTTAGGTTTTTTTCAGGTTTTTGGAGGGTTATTGGTGGGGTATAGTTATTTTTTAGGTGTTTGGGGGTGAGGGTGGGGGTTTTAGGTTTTTGGGAGTTGGGGTGGGTTAGGTTTTTTTAGGTTTTTGAGGGGTTATTGGTGGGGTATAGTTATTTTTGGTGGGGGTAGGGAGGAGGGGGTGTTTAGGTTTTTGGGTTGTGGTGGGGTGGGGGTGGGTGTTTAGGTTTTTGGGTGGTGATGTGATGGGTTTATTTTGGTTGTGTTCACATTGGTTCTCGTGGTTCTCACGATAAGGGTGGTTTTTGCATAAACCCTACCATATATATATATATATATATAAAAGGATCAATATCAAATGAAAACCCCTCCGAGTTGTGAGAACTTAGAGAACTCGACCTTCCCGTGCGTGTTTTGCCTCCATTTTTTCACACCCCTATAATTAAAATGTTAGAAAACACTGCCGTAAAAAAAAATTTAGAAAAGAAATTTTCGAAGTGGTGTTTTCGACCCCTTACAGTAGCTGTAAAATGGTGATGACATAAGCATGACATCACTTTTTACAGCATTTACGGCTGCCGTAAATGAAAAAACAAGTTTTTTTTATTTTTTTGGAAAAGTTGATTTTTTTAGGATTTTTGGTAAAAAAAATTTTGAAAAAACCTTTCGTAAGGCCGAGTACTCTAAGTTCTCACAACTCGTATAGGTTTTCATTTTACCCTAACCCTATATATATATATATTGTAACTTCTCAATATTTTGTCCTTTCTATATTTTGAAACTTGGATTCGTATTTCATTTCTAATCTTGTAATCCGAGACTTCGATCATAATGGAAATTCATATTTATATCAACCGTATAAAAATCACTTATTTTTATATGTAATCAATCTCGCCAAATACGTGTTGACATGAAAAGCCGAGACTTATTATACATTCGAATTATCGATCATGCATACGCGATACTCATCACATACTTACATACACTTCCCATGCCTAAAAAAGGTTAAAATACAAGTTATGGCATAAAATAATCTAAAAACCAAGTGCGGAGGACAAAGTGAACAAAATAAAAAAAAAATTGAAAACCCACTCCCTCGCACCATGCGCCAGTCACACATGTTCCTGTCGCGTCACGCGACAGTGCTCGATCCGCAACTGGTTGTTTTCAGCCTATATGTTGGTCCGAATTTCCACATCTTTTCTCCTCCAATGACCTACTAACTCATTTGACACTAACCCTAATCAAGCCCATTATAAATAGGAGCCTCCAAACACTCCTAAACACTTTCTAAACACTCTAAACACTTCCAAAGCATCAAATTATCTCAAATTCTTCATGTTTTGGGTAGATTATTATCAAGCCCAAAAGTGAACCTTCACCTAACTTTCCTTCATGTTTCTTCGACTTTCTTTACTTCTAACCTCTTGGACAATATCAAGGTGTAACACCCCAACCGACGACAGAAACGTCAGGGCGTCACGTGTTGTAGATTGCTCAAAAGCACATGATAACTAAATTAAAGTTCAAATATAATATTAAGTCAAATTCATGTTCAACAACCAAACCAAACAAACAACGAAACAACTTGTCCAAAACAAGACATAATAATCGTTTAACGTTTAACTAAGGCAAAAAGTTCCATTATCCTAAGTGATAGAAAGCTTGCAAATCATCATCAATTGTTACCACCTGAAACATATGTGAGAAAAACATGGGTCAGCTAAAAAGCTGGCGAGCAACATAGGTTTTATAGTAAATCATGTAACAAAAAATTTTATTTACAATTCATATGGCACATGTAGAACACTAAGCATATTGCATTTAACGAGTATACCATCCTCCACTTTCCAGAAAGCAAATAAGCAAAATGTGTAAAATAAGCAAAACCAAATGGAAGTGGAGATGGGTCGTCACACCTATAGCGCTATAATATACTACCGGACGGCTTGTACGTAGTTAATGAATGCACATGTTGAAGCAAACCAAACAAGTTTCATACAATGCAAGTAGCGATCACATAGGCCATAAAAGAATAAATTGTATAAATGTTTAAGCAAAATTTGTGCAACATATGTATCATCACAAAAAGAGGTAAAAAGAGAACTATGTACTCACCTGGTTACCTTGCTAAAGATTTCCAACAAGTTCACAAATACCAGCAAAAGTGTCCTACAAGATGGCTTATAAGCAAGCGACCCAAAACAAGTTGCCTTCAACGAGTATGCGAACCTATATTTTTCATTATTGTCAGATTTAAGTTACAAAAATTGAACTTGTCACCGAATCTGCTGCCTTATTGTTTTTCTAGCGATCGAGAGTTTTTCGACCCTTGACTTCATTATTTTAAATAGGTTAAAAGTTGTAGTATATAAAATCATGTTCGCTCCTAAGAGAAGTTTAGGACCCTCGTATTTTTAAGACAGTGATGATCTAAAATATAAAAGAGTGCTTCCACACTAATTGTTATTGGTTATTCAAAAGATAATTTATTTTTATGATCCTTCTAAAGATAATTTCTTTTTATGATCCCTCCCCACAATTAGATTACGTGAGTTTTATAAATCATCAAACAAACGAATTAAACAAATATTGTATTGTTTTCATCTTCTCAAAGATAACTTTCAGTAGGTGTTTTCCTTTTTGTTTTTAATAAAAGGGTTTCACCATATATGAAAACAGTTGGCATGTTTGCAACTAATCGAATTTGCATATAGACGTATTTTAGTTTAATATGTTTAGATCATTTTCTTAGAAAGTTTTCCCCATCCTGTGCCACACTCATCGCTAGAATAATGTTCAGAATAGATATCTAAGTTTCGTATAAGTCAATTACCTCAAATAGTAAAAAGAATAGAGTAGTTCAAAGCGGCGCTGATGAACCGTAGCGATACGGAGGTGACCTGGATTTGTTTCACAGAAACAAGGAGGCGCACCATCGGTTGAAGTTCAGACCAGAGGATGTCATGGTGGCTGAGCGAGAATCACACCGACCCAGCAGTGGCGGATCTAGGACGTGGGTGACAAAATTGATGGTCGTGGTGATTGGCTCCGGTTTAGAGATGGCGTCGTTGTGTAGAATCCGAACCGTGTTGTGCCATGATGGGGCGGTTTTGGACGGTCACCCAAGGACCTGGTTTGGGCTCGGGTTTGGCTTCGGTATCACGTCGTGCAGTGACAACTTGCTTACAACGATGATCATTCTTTATCCATTGCTACAATCCATATCCCATTCGCTAGGTGTGAAGGGTTGCAGGTTTGTTCGAACGTGTCGGATAGGTTAAGGTTGTCTTGTAGAAGGTGTTGACTGGTTTTTTTTTAAATAATAAGAGTTTAGGATTATAGTCTGGTGTCTTGAAGAAAAGAAACGAAGGAGGAATGATATTGGCTGGTATAAGCTTTCGGTGCGTGCATAACAAAAGCGATAGAAAGTTTCGATTATATAATTTCAAATCTTGGAGCTCTTTTATAAATTCCACATTTATGTAAATCAAGTTACATCAAAACAGAAGGTAGCCGGGTAACAAGTTGCGCCGTCAATCTTTTCTGAATTGCAAACCTTAACCTTCCAAATACAAACCCTTGCCCCCTTGGGGTTAAACAATTGCTGTAGACGACCCGTTGAACCCTCGTCAAGAAGTGGATAGCTTCTGGCGCTAGGGAGCCAAAAGTATCAAAGGCAAAAGGGACAAGGACATGCTGGTTCTTTGCGCAAGCTTTAGCGTGCTTATCCACTTTCTTTGATTCTGCCTTTCTTGCCGCTTGTCCAGCTACAAACCCGTTTTCCCTTAAACCAACCGAAGGGGAAACCCCCGTGAGGTCTACACAAGCATGTTTCCCCCTAGCCCAGCCAAAGACGAGCAGATCCGCTGGTCGCAGAGTAGATCTCCCTTCTATAGGGTCCGTGAGGAAATTCACAGGGGCCTCTTTCTTAGCCGAATCTCAGCTCTTCTTAACATGTCCCACAAAGCATCACACACCCAGTCGTGCCGATATTTGAACCCAGAGAGCTCTTTACAGTGAAGTTCATGCTTCCCGTATTTATCCATACAAGCTTTACGACATATCGGGAAAGTTTCATCTTCCGGGTACATAGGGATCATCAACCGGTATTTGAGAATGGCTCTATATTCTACTGTAGACATACATTGTTCCAACCCCTCAATTGGTATAACTGTCAAAAATTCCTGAGCATGAGGACCTTTAAGGCACTCAAACACCGCCGTCTTATGCGTATGAGGTTTGATATATATGTGCAAATGCATAATGGTTGATTATGGAAACTTGAATTTTTTTATAATTTAAATATAAACCCTTTTTTTAACTAAAATCTTTTCGGTTTATATTCTAAACTTTTATAAAATAATAGAAATTTATAATTATTATTAACCGTTTATAATAAGCTAATTTATGAAATAAAAGTTTTATTTAATAACTTCTCATAAAATAATTATTCCAAAAAAGTAAATTAGCAAATGGAAACGTTTGTATTATTTAATATTTTGTACATATATATAAAAAAAGTATACATATACAGTTTTGCAAATCGTGATGAACGTGATAATTAAAGAAGGAAACGTAGATGGAAATTATAGATAATATAAATACAATTTGAAATTTGGAAGAAATACGAAAATTCATGAATGTTACACAAGGATTGTTACCCAAAGTTCATCAAGGTGTAACAAGGTGGTACAAGTCCATATTTGATGTCAATGTAGGTTACGTTTTCTGTTTTTACAAAAAAAAAACTTTATAACTTGTTTTTGTTTACATTCATCTTATGAAAATCTTGTACAAAACCTTGTTCACGACTAAACTCATGTTGAGGGACTTGTGTTAGGGTAAATTTTCAGAAGTTATGAGGTTCATAATCTCCAAAACCTTCTGTCTTAAAGGTCCTAAGTGACCGACAAAGTATTGAAACCAACCAAGCCTTCAATCCTCAATGTTGAAGAACTAGTGTTTTGATTTGGTGTGAACAATGGAAACCTTGGTTCAAACATGATTCCACCTACCTCACTTGTACACCTAGTTAATTATTTCATTTAATTATTTTCCAAGAAATCAAAGTAAACTAAAACCACCTCTAACATTTGCCATGTTGGGTAGGTACACGTCCAGTTTGTTCTTATCTGGCTACTTAGTAATTCAGATGCTCTTACATACTTACATATTCTTGACCAACCGAATTCATCAACTATGTTGATGAATTTGTGCTTTGGTGAATCCATATAATGAGGTTAAATAGATGGAATTCATCCTACCTCACTGCATGACCATTACATGGTACCGTATAACATATATGACAATATTATATACTACATACTTATGACATACATATTTAAACAAGAACTGAATCTTAATATCAACCGAACTCATGGTTGAATGTTATGTATTATGGTAAATATCATCTTGGATTAAGATTCCTCACACTTGGATTTCCAATGGGCGAAATAGTGCCCATAAAATACACATAAACTCGGTGTCCAAATTGAGTATTTTAACAAGATAAAATTTATGTAACTTAATACTTAGTCATAATTCGCATACAAATTCCTAATCCAATCCATCGTACTTATACGCCTTTTTATCCTTGTAGGATAACTTGGCGGTTCTCAAACTCTCAAACACATCAACTCACTTACGTGGAAACTTCTACCCAAACCGTGAGTATACCTGAATCCCCTTTTTTGCTTTAATCATTTTTTTGGTGTAACATGTATAACATAAACAAATTCACTTAATCCATCAAAAATGCTATTTGTCATGCTTAGGATTCATGCTAGATTTCAATCATTCATACATGCAAACTACTTGTCCTTAACTTCGCTAGCCTACCTTAACATGTATAGCGCTATAGGAGTAGCACGCCACCTGTTTTCGTGGTCTAGGTTAAGTATTCAATCGTTAACGGTCTTGTTCACTCGTTGACAAGATTACGCTCGTGGAATCTTTGGTTTGACACTTAGGTTGTGCATGCCAGTATGTAATTTAACTTAGTATAGAACATGCCATGTTGGATTTGAGACAATCTTTTATACGTATGCTACGTAATCAAACTTGTATACTCCCCGACCGTTGTGTTGATTTTATTTTGATACATGTTGAAGGAAATTGATGATGATATGCAAGAAAGCTACCTAGGGTGAACTAGAAACGCACCCAATTTTTATTTTTATGTACTTCCATTTGTTTCGTTATGTTTAATTGACAAATATGTTGTATTTTGATTTCCAAGACAATGTATTGCTATTTAGAATGAAATGAAATATGGTTTATAAAAATATTATCACATTAGCATGTTATGAAGTTTCAAACAATCTTTTTCGTCTCACCTCAATGTTTCTGCTATCGTTTGGGGTGTGACTTATATGTGTGTGTGTATATATATAGAGGATGGTTCATATGAGAACCGGCTTGAGTTGAGAGAACTCGTAGGAACTCCACATCTAAAAAAATTCAAAATTTGTTCACTAAAAATCATTTTAAGAAATTAGCTTTCCAAGGGAATTTTGTTTCCTGACCACTTTTTTACAGTGGTAGTTTCAACCCCCCCCCCCCCCCCCCCCACCACCCACCCCAAAGCGGTATAGTGATTTATGGTGGGGTACATGATTCTTACAAGTGGCAAGAAAAACTATATATCTATCAAAATATTCTAAATTGCCAATTATATTCTTCATATCCACGATTCATTAATCCAAAGTTCGATATATAAAACAAATTAATTGTTTCTTTGACGTTGTATTTTATTAGTTTATGGTTTCTTCACACTTTGTTATATCAATTTTCAAAATTAAAACACCCCTCACACATTTTGAAATATAAAACACATTCATTAGTTCTTGACATTGTGTTTTATTAATTTATGTTTTTTTTTTATTTTGTGTTATATCAGTTTTCACAATTAAACACACTCCTTACAGATAATACACACCAGTGTCTGAAATACACAATATAAAATACCACAGTTTCTGAAATAGACAATATAAATAACACCAGACACAGTGTCTGATTCAATGTAGACACACCAATGTCTGAAATATACAATATAAAACACATTAGTGTGTGACACACACGATATAAAACACACCAGCGTCTGAAAAATAGTATAAGTTGTCTTATATTGACTTCGCCGGCGACTGATTTTCACGACGAACAACTTGAACGAGGAATCATTAATCTTGATTTTTAGTATATCATGTGATAAGAGAGAGATGGGGAGAGGGGAGAGGAGGGAAAGAGAGGGGGAGAGCGGGATTGGGGAGAGGGGAGGGGGAACATACAATATAAAACGCACCAGTGTCTCTAAAATAATAATATAAGTTGTCTTCTAAAGAATTCTTCGGCGACTAATTTCCACGACGAACAACTTGAACGAGGAATCATTAATCGTGTTTTTAATATAGAGGTGATAAGAGGGGGGGTTCGCAGGATTTAAGTAGTGCTTTTATGGAATGACACTTACTTGCTCCTTTTAAAACACGTTGGATGACTTTTTGTCCTAAATCAATCCTTATATAAAACATAAAATGACTAAAATGCCATAAGATGATCATAACCATTAGAACACCAATCCATCGAATTGGTCCAAAACATTTCCTTCATTTTATATAAAAAACATAATTTACAGAGGAACCTCACCCTACAAGTGTATATATAACACCTTGAGGAATAGTAATATTTTTTTGTCTTTTTGTAGTTTTGTCTTTTGTTTTTTTTTAAATATTTTTTCCATAAAAAGTTAAGTGAGTTTAGTATTATGTTAGTTTTTGTTTTATGTTTTTTTACTGGATTTGATCGTCATTCGGTTGCTGCTTAGCACAGTGTTTGGTGGTCACATTTGACCTCTAAGTTTTTTTTTTCGTCCGGTTGTTATTTAGCATTGTGTTTGGTAGTCACATTTGGTCCACCGGGGTTTTTTTACCCCTCGAGTTTCTAATACGTGTTGGTATAAATTTGACTTCGTCTACTTTTTACGTCATGCGAACATTTGGTGTTAAAAGTTTGTGTTTTTGTTTTATGTTTTTTTTCCGGTTTTGTTCATGGTTCGGTTGTTACATGGCACGGTTTTACGTCTCCCGACCCCACAACGCTGTTAGCATGGTTTTACATCCTCACCCGTGACGTAGGACTTAAGCTAAAGGCGACTCTATATGTATCATTATCTTCATGAGTAATATTATCTTCATAACTTCTTTGGCCTAAAGATCGTAGAATATAAACTAGTTTAAATGAAAAAATGTATTTAATAGTTGAAATTTTAATGGAAAAAAAGTGTATTTATTAGTTGAAATTCCAAAAAGTGTCATCGCCAAAAGAATGAAGCAAAAATATCACGATGAGCACTGAGCAGTAAACTTGGGCCCGCATAATTTAGACAGAAATTGTTTATTTGTGATGGTTCTGGAACTACAATTTTTTTATATTAGATTTAAATAACCTCAACTTTCATCAATTGGCTGATAACAATTCTAACTTTCGATTTGTACACCAGCACTCTCAACTTTCAACTTATTGGCCGATAACATCCAAGTCCCGACCTTTTCATAATCTTCTTGTTAATTCTAGACCAATTTATATGTTACTAATTATTCCAATTAATCTTGTTACAAAACTATGGAACTTATTTAAATCTTCAAAAGCTTATATTTAAACTAAAGTTTGGCACATTTTGATCAACAATATTCTTAAGGTTTGGCTCTTTGTGTTTCTTGTGACAAAAGATTGGCTTAGCTACCACTGAAGGGTTTGGATATAACCACAGACACACAGCAAAATCACTTAAGAATTAGTTATCCAATTTCTTACCAACAAACAAAAACTAACAGGATAGGTTAAGGACACTAGTATAGCAAAAGCTAATCATGCTCTCTTTCTTGAGCTCTAGGGACTCTATATATGCAGGACCGAGATGAACCATAAAAAAAACTTTGTGTATCAACAAAGGTATTAGGGGTGAGCAAGAAAACCGAAATAACCGAACCATAACCGAATAACCGAAAAAACCGAACAGAAGCAAAAACCGACGGTTAGGTTTTCGGATTTTTAATAACCGAAAACTTCGGTTCAGTTTTCGGATAAACATTTTCAATAACCGAAAAAACCGAACCGAACCGATAAGTTCTAATCTATATATTTTTATGTTTAAGTTTAAATTGTTTAAGTGTTTAACTCAATGCTAGTAGAAAAAGTTAATTTTATTCTTGAATGTTAAGTGTTTATAATAAAAACATTACATGATTATTTATAATTGAAATGATTTATTTATTGTCTATAAAATATAACCAAATTTAATATAAAAATTAAATAATCTTCAAATTATTATAAAAGAAATGCCTTAATAAAAACTTTGAAGAAACATAAAAATAGATTAGAAGGTTAGGTTCATGTAAACAATATTAATTAAAGAGGTTAACTATAATGACTAAAATGTAAACATATAAAAAGATTGTTATAATATAAATTATACTTTTTACTTTTTGAATCTTACATAATTTTGTTCCAAAAACCGAAATAACCGAAAAACCGAACCGAACCGACGTAAAAACCGAAAAACCGAAACCGACAAAAACCGAAACCGAACGGTTTTTAAAACCCAAAAAACGACATTTCGATTTCGGTTTTGATTTTTCCCAAAAACCGAACCGAACCAAACCGTGCACACCCCTAAAACGTACCATCGTTGGATGTGTCGCTAGTTGATACCAAAACCCCCTGCACACAAAGAACTCGGGGTTCAAAGCGGGAAAAAAATCCAAATCCTTTCTTTTTAACAAAAATTAGGTTCAAACTTTTGATTTTCCAAAGAAAATTAAAATTATATATATTTAAGAAATTTTTTTTTATCACAAGCAAAGTTGGGTTATTGGAATACTAAAGAAAAATTGGATTTTTTAGCCTATTCTCCCTCCTTAGAGAGGCTCTACTAAACTTCATGTAAAAACCATTTGTAAACGCAAAATATGTAGACGTAAGGACTTAACCAGGTCTCCTTATGTACAGCATGACGCTTTTACCACTAAACTACATCAAAAGACGCAAAGGATACATAATATATGTCTATATAGAAATCACATCTATAAGAGATTGATTACTTTTATACAAAGATGAGCCGACTAGACTCCTTGCAAAACCCTAGAAATCACATCTATTGGTTTTGTAGAACCCTGTATTGAAAATTTCAGGTTTCTTGATAAGGCTTAAATTTTTATCTCAAGGGAAAAACTAATTAGAGTTTCATGAATATTTGGTTTTTTTAACGGCAAGGATTGCATAATCACTGCTCCTTATAAGTTACACCAAGTTTACCTCATACCAGAAATTGAACTCTGATCTCTTCTTAAGAGCACAAAGCCTCTATCACCCCGTGGCGATGGCATTAATATTTGGTGCATGAATAATAAAGGCCAATTTCTTTGATTCGTGAAATCAAATCCCATAAATCTTACTGGACAAGTAGATATTAATTAAAAAACTTACAAGTTTACCATGTGTTCTTCATGTTCTATAATTATTATTTTTTTGTGAAAATTAAACTTCATTAAAAAGAAACGACACGCTTGAACCCCAAGGCGAAGACCAAGCGGCCCAAAAACCTTACATCAAATCACATTTACACCATTCTTCCCAAGTACATGTTCTATTTCTATTCCTATGTCTGTACCATAAAAATCTGTAGGTCTTCACATCCAAAATGATCTCCGCAATTTTTGTATTCTTGTTATTAAAAATGCAATCATTCCGAGCCTTCCATATTCTCCAACACCCTATAATCAACAAACCTTGAACCATATTCTTTGTCGACGCATTGAGTCTCATGTTTTTATATAGACCCGTGAGATCCTTTAAGTCGCAAATATATAGAACCGGAAACCTGCACCACTTTGCTATAAATTGCCACAGTAAACTTGAAAAAATGCAACCTGTAAAAATGTGCTCTGCAGTCTCCTCGCTATCTTCACAAAAGATGCACAAATTATTCTCCACTTGGATGTTCCTCTTGATCGAAGCTGCTTTGGTCGGTAGTCTTTCAAGCATTGCTCTCCACATAAACACATTGCATTTCAAAGGTAACCACTTACACCAGTCAAATTGAGCCGCCGTAACTGATATGTCTGTCGAAGTAATCCAATCTTTTACATTTGCTACTGTGAACTCTGAGCCGGTACCATGCCACAACCATGAATCTTTCTTTTCAGAAAGTTTCACAGTCGTAAGCATATTAAAACAATCCGTCAATTCCAAAGTTTCTTCTAAAATGTCGGATCGGCCGCCATTTCCATCCAAAACTCCTAGCGCCTCCCGCCTTCAAAACCCGATCCGACACCTTACAATTTTTGTCAGTTTCAAGTCTGAAAAGATTAGGAAAACGCACCTTTAAAGGTTGCCCGCATAACCAAGGATCCATCCAAAATCTAATCAAATCACCATTTCCAATATCAGCTCTAATAAGGCTATTAAAGCCGACATCAGCCACCTTCGATTGCTTTCCCCATTTCACAATATTATACCAACCCTCTTTGTACCTTGTTTGAACTGGATAAAGATCCCAATTGCGAGCCGAAGAGTGGACCGCATCTACAACCTTTTTCCATAATGCATTACTCTCGATCCTGTACCTCCACAACCATTTTAACACAAGAGCTTGATTCGAATTTTCCAGCCTATTAACACCCAGACCGCCTTTACCTTTCGCCACCGTGACCTTATCCCATCCAACCCAATGTAACTTTTTAACCCCGTCACTACCCCCCCCCCCCCCCCCCCACAAAACTTCTTCATCATCGCCTCTAAATCAATGATAATTTTTTTCGGTGCTTTATAGAGGGAAAAAATAATAAGTTGGAAGACTTTCTGAAATCGAACGGATTAAAGTTAGTCTTCCACCAATTGAGAGAACTTGTGATTTCCATCTGGATAACCGCGCCTGTAACACCTGTTGCCAACTAATAACTCGGTTCATATTGGCGCCAACTTTAATGCCTAAATATACAAAAGGGATATTACCCGCCTTGCAACCCATACCCGCAGCCATCGTTTGAGTAACATCCAACCCCACCCCCAAACCATATAAGATGGATTTCTGAATATTAATTCGAAGTCCCGAGCATATATGGAATAATCGCAACATTCTCTTCAGATTGTTGAAATTATAAATCGACCACTCACCTAGGATCATGGCATGATCTGCATATAAAAACTGATTTACCCCGCGGCCACCATTAGGAAGCCGAATATCATCAAAGACCCCAATGTCTTTAGCTTTCCTGAACAAGCTAGAGAACGCCTCCATGACAATAACAAACAAGAAAGGCGATAACAGATCACCTTGTCGAATTCCTTTCTTGCAGTCAAACTCAAAAGTAGGAGCTCCATTAACAAGCACTGACGACCTCGCCGACATCAAGATACCCTCCACCCATAAACACCATCGAATCGGGAACCCCAACTGACGAAGCATATCTAATAAAAACCCCAATCACATTGTCATATGCTTTTTCAAAATCAATTTTAAATATAAAGATCTCCTTGCCCATCTGCCTCGCCCAAGCCAATATCTCATTAATCATCATCGGCCCGTCTAATATAGATCTACCACTCAAGAAAGCAGATTGCGTTTCTGAAGTGATTTTGGATAAAGGGAAACAGTGCCCCGATAAAGATTTCTAAAATTACTAAAAAAATTCACACAGGAGGTTAAGTGGGTTTGGCACTTACCTGGGACAAGTCCCATGTTATGTTCTATAAAATTGTCACCTTAGCAAGATATTCCAACTTGAGCAATCGATGATCAGTATTTTTAAATAATGATCTCGAAGTGACCAATTTATATTATAGGTCATAATAAGTTACGACTTAAAGAGACTTTAGTTGTGTATTGATTAAATTAATACAAACCCTTATCCGAATATGTAACAATACATTATTACGTAAGATATTGATAAACTTCAATCTGTATTATTTTCTCAAATTATAAGTCCAAATAAGCATGCCTGTAATTAAATATATATCTCTTTATTTGCATGCTCAAAATGTATTCGGTAAGAACCAACCAAACAATCATCCGTTTGCAAGTCAAAAATAGATATCGAAATGAAAATAATAATCTTATTTATATTTTCCATGAATTGAACTAACCCCACGTCATTTGTCTATATATTCCAAACTGCCATAATTATTTTAACTATTTTAATGACTGATTAATTGAAATTTGGAAGGTAATAAGCGCAGACATATTAAATATTAAATTTAAAATAAATTAATAAATGAGAGCATGAATAGAAAGAATATCCTTCACCATTGAAACCAGAAAATACCTATTTAATTACTATGATTAATGGAAAACGAAATTAATATTTACATGATGAACATTCTTCACTAAACTTAAATTAACCACTGAAACCAGAAAATACCTATTTAATTACTATGATTAATAAAAAACGAAATTAATATTTACATGATGAACATTCTTGATCCAAACTTAAATTAAAATGATATGGAAAATATTACATTTCCTGCAATACACACTTATTTCTGTTGGGATTTGAAGTTTTGAACCCACAACCTGGTTTGACATGCCTGTGATTGTAACTAAATTAACTACTTTAAAAACTCATAAGCTTCTTGGTTTGCTTAACATTTATAGGTCCACTAAAAAGGGTTTTGGAGAAGAAATCCCCTTATTTTCACTAGGTTTTCTTGAGTGCTGGCTCTTGATCATCTTCTTCGGTCTTGCGGTTGTGTTCTCGAGCGAAGTATCAATCGTAGGAATCAAATACCAAGCAATTGAAGTGCATATAATCGCCAAAGATCGTCCAAAAAATGTCAAGAAAACCATCACCAAAATCACAAACAAAGGCAAATTATATGAGGGCATCCACCACTCCTCTAACTTCCTTTTCAAATTTTGTTTCCATTGATCAACCCTAATAATCTTATTCATTACCTTATTGATCAACGAATTTGCATGTTGTTCTTCGTTGGTTTCGATACTCATACCATTAGTCATCACATCTCCAGGAGGTTCTGAATTACTCCGATGATGATCCAACATTTGCCCTTTCAATTTAGGAAGTGGAGAACTTTTGATGTCTTCAAGGTTGTTTTGCTTATGATGATCTTTGTCATGTCTCTTGGGATCTTTTAACCTCACAATGATGGGCTTCACATCGTTGGAATTCGAGTACACGAATCGAACGAAAGAGATGTATTGTGACCCCTTTTGGGTGTAGATCTTTCGCTTCTTGTCCTCAATATCAGCCAAGAGAGCCTCAAACGTATCGAGCCCTCTATTCGAATATGGGTTCTTGTTGTATTCTTTGTTACAACTGCAACAAAACACGGGACTTCTTGCTTTTCTTGAAGGTGTAGGGGATGGCCAAAGAACTTCAAAATCATCTTCTTCTTGGTTCTTAAAAGAGCCACACATGAAAGCCATGAATCTTTTTTTTTGTACGGTTTCTTGTTTTCAATCTTTCTTTTGTGGGTGCTTATGGGTATATGTTGTACTTCAGTTTTAGGGATAAGTTTTAAATGTGTGTTTAAGACTTTTGAGAAGACAAGAGGAAAAAGTTCAGTCAAGAAAAAGGTTGATAAGAATGGTTTGATGGAACTCTTCTGGAATAGAAAAATGGTTAGAATAGGAAATTAAGGTGCTTTGAAGAAGCTTCTATATAAAAAAAAAAATTAAGAGTAAACTGTCATTTTGGTCTCTGAGGTTTGAGCAGTTTGCCACTTTAGTTCAAATTTCAAACTTTTTACATGTGGGTCTCTGTGGTTTCAGTTTTATTGCCATTTTGGTCCAAAAGTGATATTTGTCTTCTAAAATGCTACTATTTTGTTCTTTTCCTTTGGGGCAAAATGGTCAATGCTTAAAATGACCATTTTGCCCCTGAGAAAAAGGACAAAATAGTAGGATTTAGAATACAAATATCACTTTTGGACCAAAATGACAATAAAACTGAAACCACAGGGACCCAGATGTAAAAAAATTTAAGATTTGAACTAAAGTGGCAAAACTGCCCAAAACTCAGGGATTAAAATGACAGTTTACTAAAAAAATAATAATAATTAATAACAATATGATTTTGCATAAATAATTAAAAACATTGTTGTGGGTTTTTTTCTTTTTTCTTTTTGGGGCCCGGCGATGGTGGCGCTAATGAAAGTGGTTAGTTTTTTCGGTTTATATGTAAAATCTAAAGATCGTAGTTCAAAACTGACCAATTCCAATAGAAAATAAATATTTTGAAAGAATGATATGTAAAAGAGGTCTTTCATGTTTGTTTGTACAGCTGGTTATTAGTTGTGCATGTATATATGTTATTCCAGAATATAAGTTGCCTATCAAGCATAAATGAGCGAGGGTTATGTAGCTGCCTCATATGAATAAAAATTACATTAATAAGCGAGTGTTAGGCAGCTGTCTCACACGAATAAAAATTACATCAAGTCAACCAACTAAAACATAACATTTTCATAATTAGCTAAAAAAAACTAAAACATTGTGAAAAATGTAATTTTGAATTGTGCGCAAAATCGTAATTTTTAATGTGGAGTAAAATCGTAATTTGTCAAAAGCTATAATGATGGGAATACTATAATTTTGAGCTAGTGACAAAATCGTAATTTAAACAGGGCAAATTCGTAAATTTTTAACTGGGGTAAAGGTGTAATTCATCCAGGCCAATAGGAGTGCCTGACATTATTCCCTGGCATAGACTTTGTAGTATATAAAGTTTAAGGGTTGTAACGTAAATTATTGAAGTCCATGGTTTAATTTATACATTTCTAATTTACTAGAAAAAATCAACTTGCTTTAGCCATGATTTGAACCCGGATCAAGTTGTTTAACATCCACACTTTTTTCCACCACATCACTTTTGTGTTGTTATATGTTTCCACATGCATATGTACTATTGTTGTGTTTAGAAAAAAACAAAAAAAAAAAATTAACTTAGTGGATGTCATGTGGCATTCACTGGTTGGGCCACACTTCTCCACCATTTTTAAGCTGTTGCTGCCTTTCTTCTCCAATTATATGCTTCTATTTCTGCTCACCGTAAGTAATTGTCTTAATATAGAATTCACCTACATATACAAAGAACATGGACGACAATAGTTCCACTAAGCTATTGATGGAAAAGGGAAGCTGCCCCCCTCCTCTTTCTATTTTGCTTTTTTAAGTTTAGTATAATTATAAATGAGCATTATTAAAAGTACACATGGTTGAGTGGTTTTGATGTATGTATATGACGAAACAAATTCAATATACAACCCCATTGGTCCAACCAATTTACGATTTTATCCTCAGTTTAAAATTATGGTATTATCCCAGTTCAAAATAAAATTATACTTTTGCCTGTAGCTCAAAATTACGATTTTCCCTCAGTTCAAAAATATGATTTTACCCCCCTTTCAAAAATTATGATTTCGCCCTAAGTTCAAATTTATGATTTTGCCCTCAGTTCAAAATAAAGTTATGCTCTTGCCCCCAACTCAAAACTATGATTTTGCCCTTAGTTCAAAACTATGATTTTACTCCGGTTCAAAATAAAATTATGGTTTTGCCCCCAACTTAAAATAACGAAATTGCCCTCAGTTTAAAATTATAAGTATGCCCTCATTTAAAAGATTAGGATTTTGTCCCAGATAAAATTTGTGTTCTTGCCATTTTTTTAGTTTTTTTTCCTAGCTCAAAATTACGGTTTTGCCCTCAGTTAAAAAAATATGATTTTGCTCTCTTTTCATAAATTACGATTTCGTCTTAAGTTTAAAATTACGCTTTTGCTAAAATAAAATTATGCTTTTGCCCCCAGCTTAAAATACGAATTTGCCCTTAGTTCAAAACTATGATTTTGCCCCATTTCAAATTAAAATTATGGTTTTGCCCACAGCTTAAAATTATGAATTTTCCCTTAGTTTAAAATTATGAGTTTGCTCTCATTTAAAAAATTGCAGATTTGCCCCAAGTTAAAATTTGTAGTCTTTCCATCTTTTTTTTTTTTGCAAAACTATAATAGTATTTATTTTACTTGGTTGACTCAATTTAACTTTTATGTTAAGCAGGTGTCTACCAGTCGCTTACTGGTTCTGACAAATTACTATTTTGCCCCCCAGCTCAAAATTACAGGCTTGCCATCGTTTTTTTTTTTTTTTTTTTTGCAAAATTGTGGTAGTGTTTTAGTTTAATTGGTTGACTCAATGTATTTTTTGTTGAGAGTATTATAAGTAGTATGTACAAGTAACGAAAATAAATATGTGCATGTTATGAAACTAAGAAATATTTGGCGGGCATAGAAGTAGTTAACAAACATAAATAGTGTGAAGAGTACTATAACATCAATACTAGTCAACCATATAAATAATTCGTTTTAATAAGGGTGTGAACTGTAATAAATTCATTCTACAAGGGTTATTTTAACCATACTTCGGTTATGTTTAGTTGAGGTTAGTTAATCGTCAGGGTTAGCTAGTAACAATATAGTGTTCTTCATCATTGCTTTCTTCAAGTTGAGTTTTCTTCATGTGCTTGATAAGTGATTTCTTCTTAAACTTTCAATGATTGGTATTAGACCCTTGTTATATTTCTCAATTACATAGAAGGAGATCCCGTGTCAATCGAATTGAAGAATGACAAAGCTCGAATTGAAAAAGTGTGATCGTAAGCATGATTTTGGTTTATGGCAAAGTGAAGATCGGGGTGTTGTTTGTGCTCTTTTAGGTGAAGCGAATTTGCTGGATACTCTCTCACATAAGAAATAAAAAGAAAATCATGGAAAAGGCACACGGTGCAATCATCTTGAGTTTGGATGACCGAGTTCAAAGGGAGGTTTCAAAAGAGACTACAACAACCGTTGTTTAGTCAAAATTGGAGAGTTTGTATACGATTAAATTGTTGGCTAATCGATGGTATTAAAAGAAAAGATCATATATGTTTCATATGCCTCCTAATAAGTCCCATGAACATAATACAAATGATCCCAATAAGCTAATCAAGATCATGAGAACATTGAAGTGGAGTTGGATGAAGAAGATAGAGCAATCATCTTCTTAACATCTCTACCTCAATCATATGAGCATTTTGTGGACACTCTCATGTACGATAGAGAGAGTCTATTAATTGAAGAAGTCTTGGGTTCCATGAATTCAAAAGAATGAAGAAGAGGGCGGATGTTATAGATAACATTGGTGATGTAGTATTATATGTGGGAGGAAGATCTGACAAAGAAATTCATAATCAAAAGCTCCAGCAAGATTAAAGTTAAATTTTAAAAGGATGTGCTTTGTGTGTAATTTTGAAAAACATTTTAAAACAGATTTCCTAGAGAGAAAGAAAAGAAAGGAAGATCCAAGCATATGATCAAGAAACCAACCTAATTAGTCACTAGAAGGTTCTAGGAATGGCTATGATAGTGTTTATGTTCTCATGGTGTCAAAAGGTGAGATCAGTCAAGAATAGGTCATGGACTAAGATGTTCATTTCATATGACTCCTAACAAAGATTTCTTCAAGTATTTGAAGATGGAAGATATTGGTGTAGTTCAGTTGGGTGATATTCAGGATATGGATATTTAAGCTTGAAAGTGGTGCAGAGTATAATCTTGTACAAGTGAGGTGTGTTCCCAACTTAAAGAGAAATTTAATATCACTTGGAGATTTTGAAAGTTAAGGCTACCATGTAAGGGGTTGTAAAGGGTTCAATGGTTGTGTTGTCTGGAATCAGAAGAGCCAGTAACTTTTATCTCATTGATGGTAAAGTGATGGTTCAGTCTGTCTTAGTTTGAGGGTAAAATAGTAAACCTGTTGTATTATGGCACTAGAGGTTGGAGCATATTAGCGGTTAAGGGTTGGTAGAGGTGAACAAGCATCATGTTTAGAAGGACTAAAGAATTATGACATATGGCATTGTGAACACAGTATAATGGGGAAGTCACATAGAGTGAACTCTAGCACTAGAGTTCATAAAAAAACCTTATGCTTGACTATGTTTACGCAGATGTAGATTTATGGGGGCTGCCTATACGGAGCAAGGTATTTCTTGTCAGTAATTGATGACTATTCCAGAAGGGTTTGGGTGTATATGATAAGACACAAAGATGAAGTTTTGACAAATTGGAAAGTCTTGATATAAAATTACACTCGGAGGAAGGTTAAAGAGTTAAGAACAAATAATGGCTTTGAATTTTGTAATGGGTTGTTTGTATTGCAAAAAATAGGATATTGCAAGGCATTTGACTATGGTGGGAACTCCACCGCAAAATGGGTTGGTAAAGAGGATGAATAGGACCTTGTTAAAGAAGGTAAAGTGCATGTTATCTAATTTTGGCCTACCAAAAAGTTTTGAGTCGAGGTTGTTACAAAAACCTATTACTTGATTAATAATTCTCCATCAGATGAAATAGATATGAAGATACCTTAGGAGGTGTGGGTTGGAGACAAGACAAATCATGATAACATGAAAGTATTTGCTTCCTATGCACATGTGAATCAGGGAAAACTTGTACCAAGAGCTCAAAAGTGTATATTTTTAGCTATCTTGAGGGTGTTAAGGTTGTGTAGGCTTGATGGCGTGAGTCTAAAAGTCATTATAAGTATAATTGTAGATGTCAAAGAAGAGGTCATGTGTGGGACTTGGATATTACTGTCACACCCCAACCAATAACAGAAACATCGAGGCGAGACATAATACATTGCTCAAAGACAACATAACACTAAATTGCGATAATATATTAAAATTCAAAATTTTGTTTCATATCGAATCAAACATTACATTGTTTCAAAAAAAGAAGTAGAACAATTGCAAGTTATAAGACTAAAACATAAAAATACATATTTAAAATTTGGTGAGTTTCTAAATCCACCCTAAGTATATTTCTTATGAGAGCATCATCAAACATTTCCTACAACATGTATAAAATATCCGTCAACACAAATTATGCTGATGAGCATACTAGTTTGTCTACATAGCATATATAAGAACGAGTCTCAAATCCACATGTTTAAAGTATACTAAATCATGTAGCATACTAGCATGCAATAACCTAAATATCAATCCAAAGTTTGGCACTAGCGTTATCTTATCACCAAGGCGAATAAGGCCATAAAGAATAACTCAACAATGACCCACAAGACGGGGCAGTGTGCTAATCCTATAGCATTATACATATTAAGGGAGACTTGCCAAGTTAATGATAGATAGCTAAGCATAAGTATTTTCTAGCATGAAATCACATTAATTACGAATAAGGGTATATACGGATTAAGTGTTTAAATAAGTTTTTTTTGTATGTGTGTGTATTTGTATTTAGTATGAATACAGCTTGCAACCCAAATAGTGCTTAAAGCGTAAAAGGGTCAAGTATGAATTCACAGTTTGCGAAGAATTTCTACAAAATGCGAGTGAGCGGTTTTGAAGGATTGAATCCCCAAAGTTACCCTAAAAAGGTAAACAAAGGTGTATGAGTATGAGGACTTGGAGATTGGGAAGTAAACGAAATTTATGGGTATGAAATTACATAAAACATATCTTGCCTAGACACTTATTTGGATACTATTATTAATGTGTTTTTCATGAGTGTTAAACACCCATTAAGACTAAGATATTCTCCACCTTGTCACATAATATTCAACCATGGGTTGATTGATATTATGGTTTGACTTTTTAGTAAGTATTGTGTATATATATATATATAATATTATGTATGTGGTCAAGTATTAGTCAAGTATTAGTCAAGCATTAGATGGGGGATAAATCCATTAACCTCAAGGATTCACCATTGCACAAAATCACCAACATAGTTGATGATTCGGATTGTCATGAATATAAGTAAGAATTACATAAGTACTATCTATTTTGCTAAGTAACCAAGTGAGTTATAAGTACTTCCAACATTGTGTGATTGGAGACTTGGTGTGGTTTCACTCACTTTTTTGTTGGTGGGTTACTTAGAGACTTATAAAACATAAAAGGGAGGCATATGTACCCCAAGTTTCTGCAATTAAACATTAACCCACGTCATTCAACATATAAGTTTGTTAATGACTTGAAGATGTTCCAAAAAAACAAAGCAAAGATAAAGCAAGTATAAAAGGTTTACTAAAAAAAATCCTAAGTTGGACTTCAAAATGGTGGTTTACCATACTTGTTTACCTTGGTAATCAAGTGGTAATATTCCTAGAGGTGTTCCAAAGAAGGGGGAGAAGAAAAGGCAAGAACAAAGCCCAAAACTCATTGTTTTGATCCTTGAACTTTATGCCCAATGTGGAAGAATTTGATGATTTGAGAGTGTTTGGAGTGTGGAAGTGTTTAGGAGGTGGTAAGGGATAGTATTTATAAGTGATATTAGAGTTTGGGTGTTAAATGATGTGGTTGGGAGTTAAAAGGCGAATAGTTCAAAATTCATGAGTTGGCAAAACATTCTGCCAGACAGGTTCCTTGCAGAGCGCAAGTAGATGAGTATACAGTCTGCAAGGCCCCTAGAAAAATCCAGAATTTCCGTCTTTTGTTGTTGAGTTGTTTGGTTGGTTATTTAGTGCTCAAAAAACATAGTTAAGCATATATTTAGGGTTTTAAGGTGTATGCAAGCATGTGAAAGATAATTACATATGAATAACATTTCCAAGGAAATATAATCTCGATGTATACCTCGGTTTTGAATTAAAAACGCGTATTCGAGAATGTTTACATATCATGCAAGATTAATTATGCCAAAATGATATAAAATATGATTTCCATTATTATCAAGTCTTGAATTATAAGGATTGAATGGAGAAAAAATACGAATTACATTAAAATGTATAAGAATGAAAAATACTGAACGTTATAGTTACGGGCAACGATAAAGAAGAAATGAATTACAGTTCCCATCATTTAGTGGATTTTAAGAGGGAATGAACTGGTACAAGTGTGGCAATAGATAGACCTAGAAGTGTGATCAAACCCCCTGCCATGTTTTAGAAGACATTAATGTTTAAGAAGGCATGGATATTTTCAATTTGATTTTATAGATTAACAGTGCAATGAGGATATCTTTTGGAAACAATTTTCTTTGGAGAAAAGCAAGTAAAAATTTAACATATAAAGAGATTGTGGAAAGTTTAAAGAATGGGTATTTTAGAAGAAAATTTTTTAAGAGAATGTTTAACTTAGACTGTCGTTTGTTAATAGCATGGAGAATCAAAAGCTATAATTGAACATTGATATATAAGCAATCGAGAGTTTAAGATTGAACAACCAACGTTTTAAAGCACAGAAGGGTAAGTGTAGATTATAATAAATTTTTCACTTATGGCATAAAAAACAAATTTTTATAAGGGTATGTTAGCTTTAACTGTCGTGCATGATTATAAACTTGAGCAACTGGATGTAACAATTGTCTTTCTCATGGAAATCTGAATGAAAACATCAATCTTAATGAGACAACCACCTCGTTTTGAGGTAGAGGAGCATAAAGATAAGGTTGCTTGTTAAAAAAAGTCTTTATATGGAGTAAAACAATTTCCTAGGAAGTGGTATAAGAGGTTTGATGAGTATATGGTTAGTCAATGGGTTCTCTAGAAGTAGCTATGACAATTTTATTTACTTTAGAGGACTTGGTATTGACGATTTTCTGTGTAGATGATATGTTAATAGCTTGTAGAGACAAGCTGAAGATTATAGCTACAAAGAGGTTAGAAATTAGGGAATTTGATATGAAATTGTTGGGTGAAGCCATGTAAGACCCTTACTTGATCAATTGAAATTTTATAAAAAAAATTGCATTTATATACATAATTGCCAATACACGTCCGTACATATATTCGAGTTTCATAAAACTTCATAAAAATTAGGACATCTCAACCCATTATCGTTGTTTAGTTTCGTAAACGACTAAACCTTATGCGGAAGCTTGATCTTTAATTGTGTTTGGTTCTTCGCTATGCTTGATCGTCATCCGGTGCTTCAAATCAAATACCTATATTTCATAAATCATGAAATACGCTAGTTATGAGAGTTTGTAACCTAACAAATGGAACCCGAATACCAAAAACAACAATACACGATTTTTGCCAAACCAACCCGTCGTAAGCTACGGTTCCCTGTTGTAGCTTACGGTATGTTCATCCTACGTATTTCACTTAACTCGCCATAAGCTATGGCTCACTGCCGTAGCTTACAGTATACTTGTTCTGTTTTAACCAGGAAGTCCCTGTCGTATCTTACGGCTCCCTAACGTAGCTTGGAGCTGCAAATTTGCAGCCATTCTCTGATTCACCAAACTTTGCATAACTTTGTCATGACACATCCGATTGACCTCAAACTTGTTTCTAATGGTCCGTAAAATATTTCCTACATATTTAAGCTGAATTCCTTAACCGGAATCATAAATTTTATAAATTACGCAACCATTTCCCGATTTTTGCGCAAAATTATTCGACCCGTTTCAAGATTTGAGCACTAAGCTCAAATCTCACCCATTCTTTCCATACGTTCTATTTCCACCCTAGGATTTCTATTTATCTTAACCACGACTTTACTTATGCTAGGTTGTTATAGGAAAATCATTATATTCGAATTTACCCTCCGGTTTGTTAATTTACGACAATACTTCGTTTTGGAGGCATTAAGCCAAAAAAAGGCTTACGCCTCACACTTTTATACTACCGAAGAGGTCTAACTTATTATAAAACTCATTATTAATTTACCCATAAGGGTTGTTTACCCGATTCATCGTCCAATGGTATTTTGGCCAATTTTAGTCCTTTTAACTATGAAGGACATTTAAAAGCCTTTTCTTACCAACTGGACTCCTTTAACCCTATTCCATTTAAAACTTATTATGTTCTTAAAAACATAAAAGTATCCCATCGTTTAATGTGATAAACTCACTTAAATGAACTTTTTGCTATAAACATGTATTGGGCTCTGATGGTTGTTTTACCCAAACACTAGATATACCTCACTTGAGGTGATCTAGTGTCCGCCCTTAACTCACCGCAAACCCTCATTGAGGGCATGACTACCAAACATAACTGGCGTGGGTCAAGGTATTGACCCGTTAGCGATACCTTGTGATTCTATATATTTACTCATAGCGATACCTAGTTACTTTGTTTACGGGTTCATTTTTACCACTAACAGAACTTTACCCGCTCCATATTAACGTGGTTTGATTATCAAACTCGTTTTTGGGTGTTACAAGTCTACCCCCCCTAAAGAGGTTTCGTCCCCGAAACCTTTCTTACGTAGTTCATTGGGTTAAACCTAATGAACTTAGTTTCGGTGATCACTTGAGCATTGCTCACATTTTAATAATTTAGTAATATTACCAGGAAGGTATGGTAGTGTCTTTCGGGTTCCAAAGTAGTGCCTGACTCCCTTCTGATGTTCCTTCTTTGCTCTTTTCTTAATTGACATTTCTTTTTCGCGGCATTTAATCTTTCAGTCAAAGATTGTCATATGCTTTGTCGCGTGCGCCTTTCATGTCTAAGGCCTCATGAGCCATTAATTTTGACTTGTATTCCTCAACTTACTCGTTTACTTGATTGTAACAACTCTCTATAAACCCACTAAAACCGAACCATAAACGACGAACCGACACGCACTACGAGACCCGACATGAAAAACGAAGAAATCTGATCTAGGCGTCTCAGGCGACACGCGAGAGAAACCCTGGCATCTCCCGCGACGCGCGGGAGACGTTCAGGTGACGTGTCGCGGTTTCACGACGTCTAGATAGGTATGCATGCAACGTAGCCTACCTAGCCCTAGCTGGAAGCTGCCGTGCCATGCGGGGGTTTCCCCGGTTCCTCCCCGACGCGCGGGAGAAGTCGACCTGGCCTATAAATGGAGCAGCGTGAGACTGAAGTCGTTGCACCTGTTCGATCGCATTTCTACGATCAGAACTCTCTGAATCTCCGTTATCTGAAACAACACCCCTAAACCTGCGAAGCGCTGCCTACTGTAAGTATCTTAACTCCCGATCACTAATTCGTTACCCTACCCAATTGACTTAGGACCCACCGACGCATGTCGAGGCTCTGCCTGACTAAGTTCGTTGGGGTTCTGTCTCGTGTTGTATGGGCATCCTACCCGATTGATTTAGGACCCACCGACGCATGTCGAGGCTCTGCCTGACTAAGTTCGTTGGGGTTCTGTCTCATGTTGTATGGTTAAAGTGGCTTAGGTTAATTTACTAAGACATGTGCATTGTATTTTTAAATAGAAATTCCAGGAAGTAATCAAGAACTGTCACCAGAAACTCTGTAGGAATACCTAAGTTTTCAAGGCGAGTACATTCTCTTTTTGTAAACCTTTTTGTGAGTCAAAGTGTGTTACTAAAAATCTCAAATGTTTTAATTATGCTTAACAGTAATTGAGTATATGTATTCTACAATTACTGCCGGTATGTTGGGGTTTTGTATATATTACTAGTCCATAGTCATAGGATTGTGACAGGAACCGTTACTGTTGGGTGACAGGGCCCAAAGTAATATGACACACAAGTCAGGAGTGACAATACTGAATGAGTAATTGTGTAGATATAAACATTGTAAATGCGGATGCTCTCAATAACTGTAAAGTATAAGCACTTGTTTTGATAAAACTGAGATGAATTCGCCAGTATTTCTTGCTGATAAAATGTTTTTAAAACGCATTTCAGGTAACTTAATGTGAAGCTATTAGAAGCCAGCTGGAGAGCACTGAAGGCTTAGAAAAGTGGCTATAAAAGTTACCTAAATAAAAAGGAGTTTATGTTTTCCATAAATTAGGCTTTTTCTATACAAATGTGTTGTAATGGAAACTTGGGTTCTACCCCATTTGTTTAATATAAAAGTTTGGTGTTTTGAAACTCGGATATATATTTCCTAACTACGATCCTGATGTTTTAATGCCGCTGCCAAATTAACAAACACCGGTACCACTTGACTGGTTCGCGGCTCCCGCTCCCGGGGTGGGGTCGGGGGCTGCGACAGAAGGTGGTATCTGAGCCACTGGTTTAAGCCATTTAGGTGTTCTTTTGGAATACCTAAATTTTAACCAATTGTATTAGAAAATATCCGTGACTTCTATGATACTTTGTGTAAAAATATATATTATTTGGTGTTATTTTAATAACTTCTTTAGTTTACAGTATGAGTGATCAGGGTACTTCTGACGCTTACCATCACCTACCTCATTCTCTCATGGATGAAGGAACATCCCATCCAACCACCGACTACACCGCCGATTCCGAAGATATCTTTGTTTTCAAAGCCAAATCCGCAGAACCTTTTCCCCCTAAAAAGAGAGGTTGGTTTAATAGAGCTAGAGGAGAGAGAAGGAAAAGACTAAGACAAGCACAACAACAAGCCATAGCAGCTAGAACTGAGAGAAACACCCAAAACCCAGAAGTTAGACCTTTATGGGAAGAAGAGTTGGATAGACAATTAGCAAATTTTCACATGTTTGGAAATGTAGGAGGAGAACCCAATTTCAACCAAGTAGCAAATCCAGAACCACAGTTACTTCCCTTGTTTCATAACCAACCAATGAAACTAGATCAGAACCAGGAAAACCAATTTCCAATTCCAGCCTTTGATCCCAATGAGATACCTAGAATTCCAGCACCAAACCCTTTAGACCAATGGTGGACTAACAACTGGGCAATTCAGAACCTGCTAGAAAACCCAATTCCCTATGAAGAACCAGTCCCACCTTATCCTGAACCAGTCCCAACCCCACTACTACCCAGGGATCATGTGGAGGAACTCCGCCAGTATGGTGACGAGTTGGTTAAGGAAGGAAACCGGATCCGCCAAATCAGGGAGAAGCTCGTCTGGAAATATGATGAGCGGGAGATGCAGTTTTAAGAAAGCAGTAGCCTAATATATATATATATATATATATATGTGTGTGTGTGTGTGTGTGTGTGTGTGTTTGTATTTTGTTACTTTGAAAAAAAACACTAAAATATACATAAAGTAATATCACCTATATAAATATATCGATGTAGGTTAGTAGTGTTTGAATCCCAGTTATGTTTGTATTAGATGCATATATATGAAAAGAGTAAAAGTCGCAATGCTCGACGATTTTGATTCACTGTGTTGGTGTGATTGTTATTTAATTTATTCTGTGATATTAATACCTGATAAATGTTTACAATTCAGATGTCAGACGAAGTAAATCAGGAAATCCAGAATAACGATAATAACGAGAATCAAATGAATAAAAGTGCTATCGAACACATAGTGGCCCAAGAAATCATAGATGCTATGCCCTATATTATCGATACTATTAAAAAGGAAAAAAATAATTCCATAAACGGGAATAAGCGTGTATCCCCTGAATCAAATCACTGCGTGAATGGAAATCACGAATTGTTAATCTAAGCTCCAATTCTAAAAAGAAAAGAACCATCTCATATGGTTGTTCTTATAAAGAATTCTTATCATGCAAGCCAATGGAATTATCCGGCAATGAAGGAGCAATTTCAGCCTTGCGCTAGATAGAAAAGACGGAAGCAGTACTAAAGATAAGTAAATGTGCAAATCAAGATAAAGTCATGTATGCTTCTAATCTTTTTAAAGATGCAGCTTTAGAGTGGTGGAATACCATTCTTCAGTCCAGAGGAAGTGACAGAGTTTACAGTATGGAATGGAACAACTTTAAGGAAATAGTTGAAAGGAAATTTTGTCCTCCTAATGAAAAAGAACAGATTGCTAATAAATTCCTAAATCATAAAATGATCGGGGTAGATTGCAAGGAATATACTACCATATTTTTTGAATATGCAAGGATTGTACCAACCCTGGCCTCACCAGAACCAGTATTAATCTCCCGTTACATCTGGGGATTAATCAGTGAGATCAGACATGTAGTCAAAGCAGCTAGACCACAAACCATAGAAGAAACAGTGAGCTAGCAAACACCTTGACAGATGAATTGGTATGTGCGCAAGAAGAAAACAAGAAAAGGAACCTAGCTCAAAGGATCATCCAGGAGCTACTTTATGGTAATTCCAATCGCGGGAAAGGGGCAAGTTCTTCTTCACCCCCATGTAAGTACTACAAAAGGAAACATTCAGGGAAATGCTCTACATACTGTAATTTCTGCAAATTCCCAGGGCATAAGGAAGAAGACTGCAGAAGGAAAGTTAACAATAGGTTATGCTACAATTGCGGAGAAGCCGGTCATGCTACAATTGTCCGAAACTAGCTCCAGCGGCCAACAATAAAGCAAAGACAACCAAAGGACCCAAGAAGACTGTCATAGCATTCGTGCTGACCGCTGAAGAAGCAAAGATGATTCCGGATGTGATTGCCGGTACGTTTTTAGTTAATGATGTTTATGCAAAAGTATTATTTGACTCTGGTGTAAACCAAAGTTTCATCAATACTTCCTTTTGCAATTTTCTTAATCAACCATTAACTAAACTTCACCAAGATTGTTTGGTGGAAACGGAAAATGGATCTTCTATCAAAATAAGCGAAATCCTGCAAGGAGTAAAGATAGAAATTTAAGTCATAATTTTGATGCTAACCTTTTTCCCATGGATCTAGCCGGATTCGATGTTGTGTTAGGAATGGATTGGTTGGTAGCCAATCAGGCACGAATATTATGTGATCAAAAGTCTGTAGAAGTAAATGTGCCATCTGGCGAAAGGATCACAATTAAAGGATATAAGTTGATAAGGTCAACAAAGTTCATCTATGTGATGAAAGCTGCAAGCTATATACGGAAAGGAGGAATGGTGTATATGATTTCCATAATCATTAACACTAAAGAAAAAGAATTAAAAGATATTCCCGTAATATCTGAATTCTCTGATGTCTTCCCAGAAGAGTTGCCTGGATTGCCGCCAGATCGAGAGGTTGAATTCAGAATTCACCTAATACCAGGAACGACACCGATTGGCAAAGCACCCTATCGCCTAGCACCGACGGAGATGCAAGAACTGAAAAACAACTGGATGATTACTCGAGAAAGGTTTCATACAACCTAGCTCATCACCATGGGGAGCACCAGTGTTATTTGTCAAGAAGAAAGACGGGTCAATGCGTATGTACATTGATTACCGAGAATTGAATAAGGTGACAATAAAAAATCGGTACCCGTTACCGAGAATTGATGATTTGTATGATCAACTCCAAGGAGCCCGATTCTTTTCTAAGATAGACTTACGCTGAGGATATCATCAGTTGAAAGTACAGGAAGAGGACATTCCTAAAAACTGCTTTCAGGACGAGGTACGGTCATTATGAATTTACTGTCATGCCATTTAGTTTAACCAATGCCCCAGCTGCATTTATGGACATGATGAACAGGATATGTAAACCATACCAGGATAAATTCATAATTGTCTTTATATATGATATTCTAATTTACTCTAAGAGTAAGGAAGATCACGCAGAGCATTTGCATATACTCCTGCCATTGCTAAGAAAGGAAAAACTTTGTGCAAAATTCTCAAAAAGTGAATTTTGGTTACAAGAAGTACAATTTCTTGGACATCTGGTAAACCGCGAAGGAATTCATGTGGATCCCACAAAGATCGAAGCAATTACCAAATGGAAGGTCCCGGAATCACCAACGGAAGTAAGAAGTTTTCTTGGATTGGCAGGATACTATAGACGTTTTATTCAAGATTTTTCTAGAATAGCCATCCTGTTAACCAAGCTAACGTGCAAATCGGTTAAGTTTGAGTGGGGACCAAAGCAAGAAGAAGCATTCAGGATTTTGAAGCAGAAGTTAACCAACACCCCAATACTCGCTTTGCCAGAAGGGACTAAAGATTTCGTAGTCTATTGTGATGCATCTAAGTTAGGATATGGATGTGTGCTGATGCAACGTCAAAAAGTAATTGCTTATGCCTCTAGACAACTTAAGAAGCATGAAGAGAATTATACAACCCATGATCTAGAGTTAGGAGCAATAATTTTTGCCCTTAAGATTTGGAGACACTATCTTTACGGTAGTAAGTTCATGGTATTCACAGATCATAAGAGTTTAAGATATGTCTTTGGACAAAAGGAATTAAACATGAGACAGAGGCGATGGATGAAAATCCTTAGTGACTATGATTGTGATATCCAATATCATGCAGGAAAAGCTAACGTAGTAGCAGACGCTTTAAGTCGGAAATATCATGAGAAGCCGAAAAGAGTATGCTCTCTTAGACTAAACCCGCAGATAGATTTAAATGAGCAAATTAAACAGATACAGGAAACAACAATCAAGGACGATGTTGAAAGATTAGAAGGGATGATTAAGGATTTAGAGAAAGGAACAGATGGAATTTGGAGATTCCATAAGGAAAGGATTTGGATTCCTATCCAAGGAGACCTAGGAAATCGAATTTTGGAAGAGGCCCATAAGACTAAGTATACAATGCATCCTGGAAGTGATAAGATGTATAAAGACTTGAGAAAGAACTTCTGGTGGATAGGAATAAAAAAGGATGTAGCAAGCTATGTTGCTAAATGTCTAACCTGTTCACAGGTTAAAGCCGAACATCAGAAACCTTCAGGACTGTTGCAACAATTGGAAATGCCAATTTGGAAATTTGAATTGATAACGATGGACTTTGTTACCAAACTACCCAGGACACGAAAAGGTAATGATACAATCTGGGTGATTGTAGACAGGTTAACCAAATCTGCTCATTTCTTACCAATGAAGGAAACTTTCAATATGGAACAGTTAGCTAAATTATATGTAAATGAAATAGTTTCATTACATGGAATTCCTTTGTCCATTGTGTCTGACAGCCGTTTTACTTCTCATTTTTGGACAAGTTTCCAAAAAGCAATTGGAACTAGACTAAATCTAAGTACACCATATTTTCCTCACACAGACGGTTAAAGTGAAAGGACAATCCAAACAATGGAAGATATGCTTAGAGCATGTGTAATTGATTTCGGAGGAAATTGGGATGAACATTTGCCTTTGATAGAGTTTTCCTACAACAACAGTTATCATACCAGCATCAATGCTGCACCCTTTGAAGCACTCTACGGACGGAAATGTCGAACACCAGTATGTTGGGCAGAGATTGGAGAAACGCAACTATCAGGTCCTAAAATTGTGCAAGAAACAACTGACAAAATCATTCAAGTCAAGGAAAGACTGAAAGCGACCCGAGATCGTCAAAAGGGTTATGCAGATAACAGACGCAAACCTTTGGAATTTCAAGTTGGAGATAAAGTGCTATTAAAAGTTTCACCATGGAAAGGAGTTGTAAGATTCGGTAAGAAAGGAAAACTAAGCCCAAGGTATGTTGGACCTTTTAAGATTGTCAAACGAATAGGGCCAGTAGCTTATCAGCTACAATTGCTAGAGGAAATGGCAGGGATACATGATGTATTCCATGTATGTAACCTCAAGAAATGTTTAGCAGATGAATCGTTGGTGATACCTCTTCAAGACATAGAGGTAAATGAGAAGCTTAAGTTTGTAGAGAAACCCATTCAGATTGAAGATAGAAAGCTCAAGAATCTCAAGCGCAAGAGATTAGTTCTGGTCATGTTAAATGGAATTCAAAGAGAGGACCAGAATATACATGGGAGCTAGAGTCAGAAATGCAAAGAAAGTATCCACACCTATTCCAGTGAATCTCGAGGACGAGATTTAAAACAAGGTAGGGATGATGTAACAACTCTCCATAAACCCACTAAAACCGAACCATAAACGACGAACCGGACACGCACCACGAGACCCGACGCAAAAAACAAAGAAATCTGATTTGGCGTCTCAGGCGACACGCAAGAGAAACCTTGGCATCTCCCGCGACGCGCGGGAGACGTCCAGGTGACGTGTCGCCGTTTCACGACGTCTAGCTAGGCTATGCATGCAACGTAGCCTACCTAACCCTCGGTGAAAGCTGCCGCGCCACGCGGGGGTTTCTCCGGTTCCTCCCGCAATGCGCGGGAGTAGTCGACCTGGCCTATAAATGGAGCAGCGTGGGACTGAAGTCGTTGCACCTGTTCGATCGCATTTCTCCGATCATAACTCTCTGAATCTTCGTTTTCTGAAAAAACACCCCCCTAAACCCCTAAACTTGCGAAGCGCTACCCGCTGTAAGTATCTTAACCCCCGATCACTAATTCGTTACCCTACCCGATTGATTTAGGACCCACTGACGCATGTCGAGGCTCTGCCTGCCTAAGTTTGTTGGGGTTCTGTCTCGTGTTGTATGGGCATTCTACCCGATTGATTTAGGACCCACCAGCGCATGTCGAGGCTCTACCTAACTAAGTTCGTTGGGGTTCTGTCTCGTGTTGTATGGGTAAAGTGACTTGGGTTAATTTACTAACACATGTGCATTGTATGTTTTAAATAGAAATTCCAGGAAGTAATCAAGAACTGTCACCAGAAACTCTGTAAGAATACCTAAGTTTTCAAGGCGAGTACATTCTCTTTTCCTAAACCTTTTTGTGAGTCAAAATGTGCTACCAAAAACCTCAAATGTTTTAATTATGCTTAACAATAATTGAGTATATGTATTCTACAATTACTACCGGTATGTTGGGGTTTTGTATACATTACTAGTCCATAGTCACAGAATTGTGACAGGAACCGTTATTGTTGGGTGACAGGGCCCAAAGTAATATGACCCACAAGTCAGGAGTGACAATACTGAATGAGTAATTTTGTAGATATAAATATTGTAAATGCGGATGCTCTCAATAACTGTAAAGTATAAGCACTTGTTTTGATAAAACTGAGCTGAATTCGCCAGTATTTCTTGCTGATAAAATGTTTTTAAAACGCGTTTCAGGTAACTTAATGTGAAGCTATTAGAAGCCAGCTGGAGAGCACTGAAGGCTTAGAAAAGTGGCTATAAAAGTTACATAAATAAAAAGGAGTTTATGTTTTATATAAATTAGGGTTTGTCCCTACAAATGTGTTGTAATGGAAACTTGGGTTCTACCCCATTTGTTTAATATAAAAGTTTGGTGTTTTGAAACTCTAATATTTATTTCCTAACTACGATCATGATGTTTTAATTCTGCTGCCAAATTAACAAACACCGGTACCACTTGACTGGTTCACGGCTCTCGCTCCCAGGGTGGGGTCTGGGGCTGCGACATTGATCGACTCGCCATTTAGCCGCTCGGTCATATGAGTCCGTCAACCTGCTTATTCCACGATCATCCTATAATGACAAGTGCATCAACAAGTTTTACATATAATTTTTACCTTGATCAGTTTTGCTGGTTAGACTTATCAGTCACCGGTTACTTATACCTCATAGTTTAGATACAGTAATATTGCCTTCGCAACGTTATTACAAGCATTCATGACCTCAGTCTCGTAGCTCGCGCTACAATGTGACCATAGACCATGTTATTATTATTGACGGTGATTGTATCACGTCATGTTTAAGTTTATATCAATCTTTTCATTTTCGAAAATTTTCTTTTCGAATTTATCATCTTGCACTTATTGGTGTCAAGACCTGTTTCTTTTAATATTAACCGTTTCCCAATTCCTCTCATACTAATTATTTTTGTTAAAACGTTGTTTTTAACTAAATCCGAATTTTAGTTTAACATTTTCTCTTTAGCTTATGTCAATTACTCGTATCAAGAAATTGACAACTAAGCATTTCTTCTTTACTATTCATATTTTATGCGAGGAATCGTAACCGGTTCCCACGCTTTTCCTAAGTGATCCGTAAGCCCTTTTCACATAGCCTCGTAGGCTATTTCTCTAGGCTTTCTCCTTTTAAAGTAAGGCATTTAAGGTTCATTTCTCTCGATTCGTGACCCGAAGGTCATTTTGGTCCCGTAGACCTTTACACTATTTATAACCCGAAGGTCGTGGTGATCCCGTAGATCATCCATCTACCCGTGTCACGCTTTAAATGTATTTGGTGTCAATGTACCCCTTTTATGTTTGAAAATCATTTATTTATTGTTCGAGATTCATTAAGGTCCCGTGAACCTCTAAATCATTTGCTCGTATATATATATATATTATATATATATATATATTATATATATAGACACACACACACTTTGACCGTAGTCCATGACTACGATCGTTTTCCTTCCGAGCAATATTTCTGCTTTTATGACCGATTACCCGAGCTTATTATTTTATAATTCACGCTCCCGTTACCTGATTTGCGCTTACATGTCATTACAACCCATTACTCGGGTTCTTTATCCTAATGTTTTAACGCTCCCGTCACCTGATTTGCGTTTTCGTTTATATCCATTCACGTCCCATTACCCGGGCTTGTTATTTTAATGTTTTAACGCCCCAGTTACCTGGTTTGCGTTTAAATTATTTTCAAACATTATACTTCATTTGACTCGTTTGACTCGTTCGTGTGAAATTTATCACTTATGAACAATCAAACCTTATTGCTTTATTTGACCCGCTTGACCTGTTCGCGTGAAATTCATCACCTATGAACAATCAAACTTCATTCTTTATTTGACTCGTTTGACTTGTTCGTGTGAAATCCATCACATATGAACAATCAAACCTTATTCTTTATTTGACCCGTTTGACTTGTTCGCGTGAAATCCATCACTTATGAACAATCAAACCTTATTCTTTATTTGACCCGTTTGACTTGTTCGTGTGAAATCCATCACATATGAACAATCAGACTTCATTTATTTAACCCGTTTGACTTGTTCGTTTGAAATCCATCACGTTTGAACAATCATACCTTATTCTTTATTTGACCCGTTTGACTGGTTCACGTGAAATCCATCACGTATGAACAATCAAACCTTATTCTTTATTTGACCCGAAGGATTTCTTTTTAACTCATCCCATTAGCGTCGTCTTTACTACATCGGACGCATATGTGTTCATTATAAGAAGTTCATGGTATCATGTGTTTACTGCTTACTTGGCCAAAGTAAGCGATCAACACATGGTACGCATGACCTTATTATAACTATCACATTACTTCCCATGTAAGTAAATCCTCAGTTCGTGTCCATATTTCTTATTTTTATTTGGTAAAACCTTGTTTAATTGTTATTTAACAATTATCAGTTTTTTTTACCCTTTTTATCTTAAAACATATAGAATGTTTTCGTTTTTATAAAACTTTTATGCAATCACATTCGTTAATGTGATCGTTACTTTTCCTCAATAGGATCTTATGGATAATGTCTACTTGGATGGTCATTCCCATTCAAGTTTCTAAATCTAAATTCTTTATTGTTTTGTTATTCACGATTATGAATAACGCGTATTTCCCACCCAATTTCTCTTGGAAACATCATCCTAGATAGGTATCCTATCCGGGCTTCCCAAGTTTTTATATTCCATAAGCAATTGTTATTCGTTACTTGAATATTTCATAATATTGTTCATATAATAATACAAAGTGTGCACCTGAGTGATACTCGCCCTGATGGGCTTTCATTGTCGTTCGACCTTTATTCTGTAACCTCACTTGGTTTAGGTCCTTGGTGAACATGCTCTACTTTTCATACTTTGGACCATTCCGTCATCATATCGGCAGATCATTAGACTCCTCCCATCTTCAGATGCGAGCGTCCTTCAACCAAAATGTTTACAAAGATTAGTAACGTTGGAAATTAATAAGAGCCCTTACTATAGTACAAGGCTATCTACGATACTTGTTAACATAAGTAATTCGCTAACTATACCGGTCTTTTACAAATTTATTTGGGGTATCGTGTGTTCGCACGATAGCCCTATGTGTTGTTTGCAACACTTTCAACCATTCTAGACTGTTAATATTCATAATAACTTACCGAATCATGCGAGCAAGTCTCAAACCGAACACATTTAACCTTGAGTAAACTTCCGTTTTGCTCCCTATGGTTTGGTCACTTTAATGGTTTTGCCTCAGTCCTTTAAAAATAGCCAGTTTACTCCCTGATCTATGGAGCCCTTCATGATTTCACTCCCCGCCTCTAACTCCATCTAAACTGTTTGTTAACTGAAAGGGTATAATGGTAACTTCACTACCCTTAATTTTTTTAAATCTGTTTTCTTTTCTAATTTATTAATATTAATATTAGACTAAACTTCTGTTTTGCTCCCTGTGGTTTGGTCACTTTATGGTTTTGCCCCAATCCTTTAAAATAGCCAGTTTACTCCCTGATCTATGAAGCTCTTCATGATTTCACTCCTCGCCTTTAACTCCATTCAATTTTTTTGTTAACTGAAAGGGTATTTTGGTAACTTCAAATATAAAACTAAAGGTATTTTAATAAAACTACGAATAAAATATTTCTATTTATGTTTGATGAATCTGGAATAGGGAGATGTATACATTATTGCTAAAGATGAAGAAGTTCTCCTCTCAAAAGAAGCCATGAGAGGTCTGAGTCTATTTGACAATCTGCCAAAAAGAATGCATCTATGGAAAAGAAGATGTCATAGACAGTGTAACATCAATTATCTCCTCTCCTCTCTGCCTAACTTCACCAGAACCCTAACGTCGCCGCCATCACCATCACCTGACAGCTACAGCAAACCTGTCACACCCCGACCCGCAGCGGAAAAGGTGATCGGGGCATGATTGGGTTATCATCAAAGCTCATGACATTTATTAAGCGTTTCATATTCATTAATACAAATTAAATGGAAATTTACAATGATTGCTACAACATAATCTAACTAACAATCTAACTTCTTTGTTCTCTTCTAAGGCATATCCTATGTTATCCTTGCTTCAACCTGTTCACCTGTATCATGTGTAAAAAGGTTTTTGGATCAACATAATGTTGGCGAGTGAATCCTATGGAAAACATTTTAACAATTTATTTAAATTGATTATGAAATATGTGCACAACCAAACATGAGTAAAATTAGATGTAACTTGATCAATAATCATAAGATGTTAAATGAAACACTCATGAACAATAATGGAACAATTAAAGGCACGCGATGCTCAACTCGTCTCTCACGAGGAACTGAGGGGCCTGATGAATGAATTGCATAAACATGATAATATGAATAACACAACTACAAACAATATAAACTCAATGATACACACATGAACAATAATGAAATTGATATGAAGCACGCGATGTTCTACTCGTCTCCCACGAGGAACTGATGGGCTTAATGTATGAGTTTCATATGACTTGACAAATGGCAATAAGTAAATCACAACAATAAAAACAATCTAAGTTTAAGTCATGATGTGGTATGGCACAAGTTTAAATAAATAAATTAATTAATTTCATAACACATGACACACCCCAAAACGTGTAATTTAAAAGGGGGAATTGTAAGATTCACTCACAGTGGGTGCGTTCGGTTGATGACGTTGAATGCACGCGAAGTGGTTTTAACCACGAGTGAGGTTTAACCTAGATAAATCGCATTATGGTTTGGTAAGTAAACGGATTTTATTAAACTATTTTAGTAGGATTGTTGGGTGTATTTTTGTGAATTTGAGGCTATTTTCTAACCTTAAAAATGTTATTTTTAGGTATTTATAATTGATTTTTAATTAAAATAATTAAATAAAAAATAATAAAAAAATTATTTTATTTTTGCTACAGTGACTTTGACCTGTTGACTTTGACTGGCGTTGACCGGTTCGAGGCATATTGTTGTGCGCTGGGTGAGGCTCGAACCCGAGACCTCCCGTACGCGTGCACGCAGCTCTACCAACTGAGCTACATGTCTAACCCGTTATATATCCGATTTTAATTTCATATATACATTAATTAGAATTAACAGAAAATCATTTTTATTTTAAAAACAGTTCAAGCGGACCGGTCTTGCACTCCACAGGTCTCGAACCCGGGACCTGTGGTTTAATCTAACACACAGTCCACCGCGGGACTGTGTGTTTAACATGTTATATATTTCCACTTTTATTATACTTAAATACAAATTATCTGCTATCATTTCTGACTCTATTTAAAAAGTTAATAATTGTCCGAGTCGATGTAAGAGACCGGACTCGAACTTGTGACCAGTGATATAAACAAACACACAGTCCACCGCTGGACTGTGTGTCTAACTTGGTTATTATTCCGGTTATCAATATACTTAACATATATCTATATCGACTCCGGTTCAGTTAAACAAAAATTTGATTTTTATTAAGGCAGCGTGTGTGAGACGGGAATCGAACTCGAGACCTTTGCATTATTAACGTTTTATGTGCACACAGTCCACCGCTGGACTGTGTGTCTAACCCGATTAATTTCATGATTTTAATTATACTTATAATATAACGAGATACATCGTCTTCTTCATCAAGGTTGAACCAGAATTCGGAAATCGACGGGTTCAAAGTTTTTATCGGTTTGATAGTGTTTTACAGTCGATTAAGGTAAGATAAAAGTGAAAAGGAAAAGAAACTGGGCGGAGAGGTATACCGACTGGATCCTCTGTTTTCCGGCAGAACTCCGGCGACAGGATTCAACTCCGGCGTCAGGTGTCTTGCAGCAGCGAGTCTCCGGAAAGCTTGGAAAGAGTATGGGTATCTCCGGGATAAGCTTCAGGGGCTCAGTGAGGTTCAGAAATAAGAAAGTCGGTTTTCCGGCGATGAGCAGGGAAATTCCGGCGAGTGGAATTACGCCGAGAAAAGCTGTGATTTTGAGCGAAAGTGTTTGTCGTGGGTTGTGGGTGAACTTATAGTGCAAATCGTTGAAGAATCTGGTCTGAATTCCGACTGTATTCGTTTATTTAAAATTTCCGGCGGTTTTGAAAAGTGTCGCGGACTTCAAACATCGGTCATAACCGATGTCTGGTTAATGGTTTACGTTATAACGTAAATCGTAGTTAAGACTCGCGAGTTTACCGGGATTCCGACGACTGAACTGATTGGGCGCCGGTTTTGAATTCGTAACGACACTTTATCAATTAAATGATTCTACTAGATAACAAACAAAGCAGTTGGCGCAGTGGTTTGTGTGTGAGGTGATAAGTCACTGAGTGACTCGGTACAGACCCGGGTTCGAAACCCGGCAGATGCATAATATTTTTATTTTGCGATTTTTGACAGTTTTTTAAAAACTAAATATATATTCCCGTATAATAATTGATTACGGATCGTTTAAAAATATTTTGGGCATTTAATTCGCAACGAAAATTTTGACTGACTGTTCGGTTGATAAACGGAGCGGGTTTGGTAAATCCGTTTTTTGACGGATGTTACAGTATCCCCTGCTTTTTAGAAATTTCGTCCCGAAATTTAAATTGATATATTTTGACTAACAGGATGATGATGTTTTGTTTGACAGTTGTATGCTTAACAAAATAAGGGCTTAAGTTTTTGTTCGAGGCGGGTAACGTTCCTTGTAAGGGTTAAGTACCCTATTCAGGAATCGCTTTTTGTTGCCTACTGTATAAGTATTGATAAACAGGAATGATTTGCTAAAAAAATGATATCATGCATAAGAGTTTAGATACGTTTGGGAAAATATGGTTATATCCTAAGGCAAAACTTCTAACACTACAATCTACATGGAACATAAATAAAAACACAACAGCTGATATTTGAACATAAGTAAGCACAACAGCTAATATCCAAACATGAATGAACACATCAGCAAATATTTGAACATGAATAAACATAACAGCAAATATTCGAACATGAATGAACACATCAGCAAATATTTGAACATGAATAAACACAACAGCAAATATTCGAACATGAATAGACACATCAGCGAATATTTGAACATGAATAAACACAACAGCAAATATTCAAACATGAATAGACACATCAGCGAATATTTGAACATGAATAAACACAACAGCAAATATTCGAACATGAATAGACACATCAGCGAATATTTGAACATGAATAAACACAACAGCAAATATTTGAATCCACATTCTGATAACATATATGTTTGAATGATGGAAGTTCCTCTCTCGTTTGTTATGATGGAGAGGTTAGTTTATGTAGAAATGGAACACAATCCAATCTCTTTAAATAACATGATGATATAAATGTATCACAAATTCCAACCAAGGCAAATACTAAATCCTACATGGAACTTCTCATAACCGCCTGATAATGCCTCTGATCCTTTGGCAAGAATACTTATATATAGGAAATACCAGCGGCGTATCCACCATATTCTTGCCAAATTTTCATTAGTTTTATCCACAAGTTATGATTGATTACCAAGAAACTAATAAATCCTACATAGAACTTCTCATAACCGTCCGATAATGCCTCTGATCCTTTGACAAGAATACTTATATATAGGAAGTACCAGCGGTGTATCCACCATATTCTTGTCAAATTTTCATTGGTTTTATCAGTGAATTATGATTAGTCCTATAATTCTACAATCAATACAACAAACATAAATTACTGAAATGAAATATATCTGTGCGATCAAGGCTCAATCGAACGGAGCTATCGTATTGCATGTACTGAAAATGAGATGGATGTGCGCTCAAGGCTCAATCAAACGGAGCCGAACGTATTGAATGTACTGAAATTGAAATTGTGTGCTCAAGGCTCAATCAAACGGAGCCGAGCGTATTGCATGTACTGAATATGAATAACTTAACCACACAAACAGCCTATGCATGGAACCTCTCATAACCGCCTGATAATGCCTCCGATCATTTGACAAGAATACTTATATATAGGAAGTACCAGCGGCGTATCCACCATATCCTTGTCAAATTTTCATTGACTTTATCCGTAAGTTATGATTAGTTCTATGCGACTCTACAAACAAACACAACAACCACAAGATACTGATAATGAAATTGTATGTGCGCTCAAGGCTCAATCAAACGGAGCCGAACGTATTGAATGAAATTGTATGTGCGCTCAAGGCTCAATCAAACGGAGCCGAACGTATTGAATGTACTGAAATTGAACAACTTAATCTAAACAACCATCACACAATCAGCCTATGCATGGAACCTCTCATAACTGCCTGATAATGCCTCCGATCATTTGACAAGAATACTTATATATAGGAAGTACCATCGGCGTATCCACCATATCCTTGTCAAATTTTCGTTGACTTTATCCGAAAGTTATGGTTAGTTCGATGCGACTCTACTACAAACACCACAACCATAAGATACTGATAATGAAATTGTCTGTGCGCTCAAGGCTCAATCAAACGGAGCCGAACGTATTGCATGAACTGGAAATGTAAATTGAAATGTGCGCTCAAGGCTCAATCAAACGGAGCCGAACGTATTGCATGAACTGGAAATGTAAATTGAAATGTGCGCTCAAGGCTCAATCAAACGGAGCCGAACGTATTGCATGTATTGAAATGTAAAATGAAATAACCGATCAAGGCTCAAACAAACAGAGCCGATCGTGCGGGCCTGCCCTGATCAACCGCATAATAAAATGGGGATCAAACTCAACCTCGATGGATGGGGAGCTGCGGCCTCAGCAAAAGTATATACTGAAAACAATATATAATATATAATATACCATAATTACTCTAACAGTCTACACATGGAAAAACATAAAACTAAACGATAGGAATTGAATCTGGATCTTCGGCGAAAAGGACTAGTTGAGTATCTTCATCTGGGCCGTCATTATCTTCGACAGGATTGGCGTTGATATTGAAGACTCTTCCTCTTGCTGGTGGCATAGTGGTTGGGTTTTCTTGGTTTACTTGGTTAACTGGGTTTGATTGGGCTTGAGTGTTGATAACATTAACCAATTGAGGGCATGTGTTTCTAAAGTGGGTAGGGTCGCCACAATTGAAACAAGCTCGAGCATATGGGAACATGGGGTATTGGGGTTGGTGATAAGTTTGGGCCATGTTTTGAGTAGGGGAAGAGGTTTGGTTTTGAAAGGTGCAACAAACATTGCTCAAATGACCATAGCGTCCACAAGTTGCACATAGACGACAAGGTAAGGTAAGGGGATGGTGATAAAAACAGTTGTTGCATCGAGGGTGAGGTCCAAGATATGGTTTCTTATTTGGGTAAGCTGAGTTGGGTGCCACTTGGGTGATTGGGATAGCTCGGATGGGTATGGCATGAAAAACTGGTTGATTTCGTTGAGTAGCAGCGAAAAGTCGCCCAACTCTTCTTCTCTTAGGATTGGGTTGAGAAGGGGATTCGGTTTGAGTGGAGTCGGAGGTTTCAATCGATTCTTTATCCTTCTTCTTCTCCTCCTTGAAGTCTTTGTTTCGGATTCGGTTCTCGGTGAGCTCTGTTGCTAGCTCCATTGCTGCTTCCAAAGTTGCAGGCTTGGTACTTATCACAGGGTCTTGAATCTTTGACGGAAGACCACGAATGTAGTGCTCGATCAAACGGTAAGGGGAGTAAACATGTTGGGAACCATTTGATGTAATTCGAGGAACCTTTTGTTGTAGGTGGTGTGGTCTCCTTCCATTTGCTTCAATGAGTAAAATTCATCTTCTAACTTCTTGATTTCGCTCCTTGGGCAAAATCGTCTGGTCATGATTTCCTTCAATTCGTTCCAAGTTAAGGACATGGCATCTTCCACACCTCGTTTGGACTTCTCTGTATTCCACCAAGTAAGTGCTATCCCATATAATCGACCGGTAGCATAACGCACTTTGCGATCATCAGGACAATCGCAATTTAGAAAAGTATTCTCCATTTCTTCAAACCAATGGAGGAGAGCGGTGACGCCTTCAGTCCCTTTGTATTTCGGAGGGTCGCATGATTTGAAATGCTTGTAGGTGCATTTAGTGGTATTTGGGGGAGAGTTGAAAATGTTTTGGTTTGCTTGATTGACAGGATTATTGGTAAGTGCTTGTTGAACTTGGATTACCATGTTGGGTATTACGGCAGCCATTTGTTGAGCGATTAAGGTAGCCATGCGTTCGCGGGCTTTTCTTGCTCTCGTCTTCCTACGGGCGAGGTTAGAAGACATCTACAATGAATACATGACAAGAGTATGAGTTGGATGCTTTTGGGATCACGGGTCGCATTCAAGAATGAACATTCATAAAATAATTATACAAAAATACTACATCCATAGGATGTCTTGGGCTTTGCTCGCTGTTAGGCCCGTCATGCCGCCATACTTTACCTGTGTAATCATGTGGGCCCCCATGAATACCGGTTTTTCATATGGTTCGCACGGTTTCTGCCTGGTTGCGTACACAAAAACCCGGAGAAAATCGAGAAATATGTATACAACGTGTGATGTTCGGAATGTGTCCAGGTGTAAACACGGTGACACCTCAAAGTAGGGTTAGTTCGAACGACGTTTGGTGTGGCATGCTTTGGCCTAATAGGTCCTTCGTACTCTCATCGTTGGTCCCCAGGTAGGCAAACTGGTCCGTTATATTGGATTTATACGAATGCCAGCCTAGACAGGACGTTCCGACTACCGGTACTCGTACCCTTCCAGTTACTACATGCCCGTCGCAGAACTTACTTTGATGAGATTTGAAAATTGCACAAAATCTTTGGATAATGAGAATATGAAAATAAATTGAATTCATGAATATCGATATGTGTATAATGAATATGTATATATGTATAATGAATATTTATATAAGCATGTATGTTTGACTGAAATGTAAACAAATATGAAACAAATAAATATCACAAGTTTGTATGTAACCACCTAATCAATTTAAAATTTAGGCAGACTATAGTATAGGCTCTAAGGGTCGAACTCGAGACCTTTGCATTATTAACGTTTTATGTGCACACAGTCCACCGCTGGACTGTGTGTCTAACCCGATTAATTTCATGATTTTAATTATACTTATAATATAATGAGATACATCGTCTTCTTCATCAAGGTTGAACCAGAATTCGGAAATCGACGGGTTCAAAGTTTTTATCGGTTTGATAGTGTTTTACAGTCGATTAAGGTAAGATAAAAGTGAAAAGGAAAAGAAACTGGGCGGAGAGGTATACCGACTGGATCCTCTGTTTTCCTGCAGAACTCCGGCGACAGGATTCAACTCCGGCGTCAGGTGTCTTGCAGCAGCGAGTCTCCGGAAAGCTTGGAAAGAGTATGGGTATCTCCGGGATAAGCTTCAGGGGCTCAGTGAGGTTCAGAAATAAGAAAGTCGGTTTTCCGGCGATGAGCAGGGAAATTCCGGCGAGTGGAATTACGCCGAGAAAAGCTGTGATTTTGAGCGAAAGTGTTTGTCGTGGGTTGTGGGTGAACTTATAGTGCAAATCGTTGAAGAATCTGGTCTGAATTCCGACTGTATTCGTTTATTTAAAATTTTCGGCGGTTTTGAAAAGTGTCGCGGACTTCAAACATCGGTTATAACCGATGTCTGGTTAATGGTTTACGTTATAACGTAAATCGTAGTTAAGACTCGCGAGTTTACCGCGATTCCGACGACTGAACTGATTGGGCGCCGGTTTTGAATTCGTAACGACACTTTATCAATTAAATGATTCTACTAGATAACAAACAAAGCAGTTGGCGCAGTGGTTTGTGTGTGAGGTGATAAGTCACTGAGTGACTCGGTACAGACCCGGGTTCGAAACCCGGCAGATGCATAATATTTTTATTTTGCGATTTTTGACAGTTTTTCAAAAACTAAATATATATTCCCGTATAATAATTGATTACGGATCGTTTAAAAATATTTTGGGCATTTAATTCGCAACGAAAATTTTGACTGACTGTTCGGTTGATAAACGGAGCGGGTTTGGTAAATCCGTTTTTTGACGGATGTTACAAAACCACTGTCACCTCCATCTCGAAACCTGCAAATCGCCGCCCCAAACCACTGTTCAAAACCCCCAAATCGCCCCCCAAACCTCCGTTCCAAAACCCCCAAATCGTCGTCCCAAACCTCCATCCCGAAATTTACCGCCAATCTCCCCTCTAATCTCTCTCCCTCAAATCGTCTCTCTGTCGGCTCACTGACTCTAACTGTCTGAAAAATGGGTTGGTCGCCGGATGGTGGTTAGTCAATTAGAAGAGGGAGAGGGTGTGGTGAATGGTGATGGTAAGTGATGTATATGTATGTAGATCTGGTGGTTTGTGATTGAATTATGTCGTCGGAGATGATGAAAAAGGTGGTGGGGGTGGTGTAAGCTGGTGGTGGTTGGGTGCAGTTGGTGCAAGGTGGTGTAAGCCGGAAATGTTTGAATCCGATTTTTGAAGAATGAACAATGATGAAGATGCTATTTTGAATCTAACATTTCTATATGAATTTTTTGGAGTTTTGAATCTGATTAGTTTAGAGAGAGAAGAAGCCATGAAGATGCAATTTTTAATCTGATTTTCTAATATAATATAATCTTTATTTGTTGTTTTACTAAAATACCCTTAGTTTAATACTTGAAGTTACCAAAATACCCTTTCACATAACAAACAATTTGGATGGAGTTAAAGGCGGGGAGCAAAATGAGAAAAACATAGTAAACTATTGGAGGAAAATGGCTATTTTAAAGGATTGGGGCAAACCCATTAAAACGACCAAACCACAGGAGCAAAACGGAAGTTTACTCTTAATATTAACTCCAACACCACCTGCCACCAATATGAAACCAGCACCATCATTGTGAAAGCACCACCATCACACCCAACTAGATGCCACTAAACCACCGCCTCTATAACACCCTAACTGTCACCCATAAATACCTATCCAAAATAACGATAACCTTGTAGCCGGCCCCCCAAGTCAGTTTAACACAATACCCTAACTCCATGGTGGTCGATTGCGGTTTAGAATGAGAACCACAAATCACAATCGACGGCCACCGCTGCCTTTCAAATCCTCTATTTTGTCCACACCGGTAAGTTTCAGATTCAACGTATTCACAAGTTTTAGATCTAGATGAGGTGGAAGGATCTGGATCACCCCTACACACATACCCCTAAAAGAAAACCCTAATCACCCCTACCACCAACACCGCAACCGCCGTCTGAGCTTGAATGCCACCGCAGCACACATAAACAGAACCCTAGGTCGATAAACCACGACCACCGTAGGGATTCGATTCTGGCGTCAAATCCGGAATTTACCTAGAGTTATAGATGACGGCGGCACAACTTGGGCTTCTGATTTCAGATTGTGGGTTGCAGAGGACGACGACCATGGTGGTTGGCTAGCGGCAGTGTCGAACCTAGTGGTGAGGTGGTGGCAATTGTTGGCGATGGCGATGGTTGTTGGGGATGAAGAGAGAGGGTATAGATAGAGAGAAGATAGGTGGTTGTCCTGATTTCAAGGTGGTGTCTGATGGTGGTGGGCGGTCGCTGGGGGTGATGATGGAGCTGATGGTGGCTGGGTAGGGTTGAGAGAGAAGAAAGAGTGCAGAGTGGGTAGAGAGACTGAAGAGATGATGGTTTTGTTATATTTTATAATTATATATAATATAATCTTTTATTTGTAGTTTTACTAAAATACCCTTAGTTTTATATGTGAAGTTACCAAAATACCCTTTCAGTTAACAAACAATTTGGATGGAGTTAGAGGCGTGGAGTGAAATCATGAAGGGCTTCATAGAACAGGGAGTAAACTGGCTATTTTAAAAGGATTGGGGCAAAACCATTCAAGTGACCAAACCACAGGGAGCAAAATAGAAGTTTACTCTTTAATCTTTAACCTTGAGCTCTGATTACCAACTTGTAAGTACCTTACTAGATTAATTGAAATTTTATTAAAAAAACATTTTGCATTTATATACATAATTGCCACTACATGTCCGTACGTATATTCGAGTTTCAATAAACTTCATAAAATTAGGACATCTCAACCTGTTATTGTTGTTTAGTTTCGTAAATGACTAAACATTATGTGGAAGCTTGATCTTTGACTGTGTTCGGTTCTTCGCTATGCTTGATCGTCATCCGGTGAATCCAATACCTATATTTCATAAATCACGAAATACGTTAGTTATAGGAGTTTGTAACCTGACAAATTGAGCTCAAATACCTTAAACAACAATACACACTTTTTGCCAAAACAACCCGCCGTAAGCTACGGCTCCCTTCCGTAGCTTACGGTATGTTCATCCTACGTATTTCACTTAACTCGCCATAAGCTATGGCTCACTGTCGTAGCTTACGGTATACTTGTTCTATTTAAACCAGGAAGTCCCTGTCGTAGCTTACGGCTCCCTATCGTAGCTTACGGCAGGCTTGGAGCTGCAAATTTGCAGCCATTCTCTTATTCACCAAAATTTGCATAACTTTGTCATGACACATCCGATTGACCTCAAACTTGTTTCTAATTGTACTTAAAATGTTTTCCTACATATTTAACCTGAATTCCTTAACCCGGAATCATAACTTTTATAAATTACGCAACCATTTCCCGATTTGTGCGCAAAAATATTCGACCGTTTCGAGATTTGAGCACTAAGCTCAAATCTCACCCATTCTTTCCATACCTTCTATTTCCACCTTAGGATTTCTATTTATCTTAACCACGACTTTACTTGTGCTGGGTTGTTATAGGAAAATCACTATATTTGAATTTACCCTCCGGTTTGTTAATTTACGAAAATACTTCGCTTTGGAGGCATTAAGCCAAAAAATGGCTTACGCCTTCCACTTTTATACTACCAGAGAGGTCTAACTTATTATAAAACTCATTATTAATTTACCCATAAGGGTTGTTTACCCGATTCATCGTCCAAGGGTATTTGGGTCAATTTTAGTCCTTTTAACTACGAAGGACTTTTAAAAGCCTTTTCTGACTAACTGGACTCCTTTAACCGTATTCCATTTAAAACTTATTATGTTATTGAAAACATAAAAGTAGCCCATCGTTTAATGTAATAAACTCACTTAAATGCACTTTTCACTTAAACATGTATTGGGCTCTGATGGTCGTTTTACCCAGACACTAGATATACCTCACTTGAGGTGATCTAGTGTCCGCCCTTCCCTCGACTAACTTTAGTCGTACCGTAAACCCTCATTGAGGGCATGACCACTACACATACCTGGTGTGGGTCAAGGTATTGACCCGTTAGCGATACCTTGTGATTTTATATATTAACTCATGGCAATGCATGCCCACAAATCACACTTACCTGTAAGCATAAAACTTAACAAATGAAATATTAATTATCATTTTCAAATGGTGATAACATCACGATTTGACCCATTTGTCCATTTGACCTTTTTCTTGGCTCGCCCTCTTTACATGTCGGTATAACCAAACATTGTTTATTGTAAAGAGGATAATTACTTACCATTAATTTCGTTGCTCCGCTATGTCCCTCACCATAGAGTTTTGTTTATAATATTCATTATATTTATAACTGATATATGGTTATTTGTTATTTCTTTTCTTTGACCCGTTATGGTTTTCACCATGGGGTCCTATTCCTATAATTCTTTGTTTATTACCAATTTAATAATGTAACTAATTTTACCCATTTTTACCCATTTCATAGCTTTCGCCATGGAATCTCAACTTACCATTTCTCCTTTGTTGCGAACATTAGTTCGTTATAACTTATCCATTTTGACCCACTTCATGGTTTACACCATGGGTCTCATTTCGAAATTTTTAGTCGTTTAGCCGCAAACGTCCTTAATCATATACTTCCTATCACTTATGTAACAGTTCTATTCTAGGAGGTGTAAGTTTTACTTACCTTGCATACGATCATGCCTTCTCGCGTCTTTGACCCGCTTGACCCATTCCTTCCAAGCTTCCACCTAGCTTGTCAAGCGTCAAACTACCATTTATCATTCGTAAGATGGTTAGATTAGTCATCATTTAACACAACTATCCCACCTTACGCATTTTATATCAAAATTACCATTTGATTTCATTATAGGTCAGTTTGACTTCTAAAAATCAACTGGCTATTAACATATGAAATTGCACAAAGTACAATTGTTGGATGCTCAAATTCCTACCAATCATGGGTTCATCTTTCATGTCAAAACCCATTTCATAGCATGTATGGACACTTAATCAACTCACACAATTATTCAAGTATTTTATCCATACAATATAGTACAATTTTGACACGCAATTCGTCAAAATCTTGATTACATGATTCTTTCAAACTTTACAAAAATCCATGATCACTTATTACATCAAACACCTTGTGTGCAAGATTTTCATACTAACTTGTTAAGTTTAGTAATCAACAATTAGCCATGTATACATATTTTGTAACATCAAAACGGATGATATACTCAATTAGCATCTAAAAATCAAAGTATCAAACATCAAATACATCATTCTCATCATCATAATTCATGTATTCTACATATCTACAAAACCCACTGACATGTGCATTGTATTTATTTCAAACATTCACCATTTAGCATTTGATTCACAATCTTTCACTTAGAGTTTCTTCCTATGTTCATTTACATCAAATAACTTCCATGAATTCCCAAAATTTATGCAAGAATGGAAGTTCATGGATTTCATAAATTTTCATAACATTATCAATCTCAATTTTTGACATACCTTATGATCCCTAGTCTAGGTGATCAATAATTTACATTCATGCAGGAATTTGAGGCTCGATTCCTCTTTCAATTTGATGATTTTAAGATGAACAAGGGTTTGCCGTTGTTTTGCTCCTGCTGTATCCGACACACACACACACACACTTAGTGTGTGTGTGTGTGTTGTGTTTTATTTTTCTTTATTAAACCCAGTTTTTAAGTTTCCCCCTATTGGCCCCTCAAGTTTGTGATTTATTTATAAAGGGATACAACTCATTATTTTATTACTATAACCATGTTACTAACTAAGGTAATTTGTTCCTGGTTACTTTGTTTACGAGTTCATTTTTACCACTAGTGGAACTTTACCCGCTCCTTAATATTAACGTGATTTCGACTACCAAACTCGTTTTAGGGGTGTTACAAGCCATAAATGCTTTGGGGATGGAAATCCATAGGGATAGAAGTAAAAGACTGTTAAAGTTGACTAAATGCTTTATATAAAAAAATATGGTAACTAACTTCTTTATGGATAATAGAAAAAGTTGTGGTTACACATATGGCTTATCATTTTAAATATTAGATAAAGATTATCCTACAAATAGTGAAATTGTAAAGAGAATGGAAGATATTTGTCACGCCCCCAAATTTTCACTTACGGAGTTTTACTGCGAGGCTGTGACGTACCAGGATCTAGCCACAAATCATGTCGAACTATAGTAAATAATATAAAACAAGTCATCATGTCCAACATGAATAGTTAATTTCAAGTTAAACGTTTCAAACATAGTAAGTGTTTAGCGAAAGCAAAGTAAACATTTCAACAATTGAAATCAAAATGTTTTAAAAGGTAAAGTATTAATGTTTGCAATCCAGGATCACGCCCATGACACTCCAACTCCTCAGACTGCAAGTTCCCCATAGCAATGATTATCTAACGACCTGCAAGCATGCAGAAAAAAAAAAGTGTATCAGCGATTAAGCCGGCGAGTTCACATTTTTGTTTAACGAAAACCAGTTGGTGTTTAGTTTAAAGACATGTTGATACTAACTCGATACCACAGTGATGTCAGTTTGTTTGCCCTTCCCCAATGCCTATCAACATTGGTCATGTGGTTAAGGTAATTAGTTCACGCCTAATAGCGCTATCAATTAATACCCCGTTGCCTCCCAGGCAACTAGTTCGGTAGTAAGTAGGGACTTTCGTGATAGAGTTTAAGTTTATTAATCAACATCGAAATTAAACTACCACATTTATAAAAAGTATTCCTCCAGGGAATAGTAGTTTGTCCCCCGGGATGCATGCCTGTGAAAAAGTAGTGAACTCACCTTTGAATGCTCGGATTAAGGTATGGAAAGAAATACGCGAGGTGGAACCGGCCAATCACGTCCTAACATGATTATCATTCAAGAGTTAGTGTGTGTGCTTACGCGGAAACACGAATCCTACACGTATCTAGCAGGTAGCACATTTTATCATACAATATTAATTATCATGCATGCATCTATCACGACATCGCTTAGCAACAACACAAGTGTCGCGAACTATTTAAAATACTCTTCAACAAAAATTCAGCAATATAGTGCATTTTCGGAAAGTTTTCGGAGTGTTATCTGGAATGGTTCGTGTACAGGAAAATTCCCAAAGAATTACAGGACGTGTCAATCGGAGCATAGACTATTGTGTAAAACTTTGGTGACCAAACTCCTTACGGATTTTCCGTGGAAAATCTTGCGCCAAACAGTGATCAGATTCGTCACTTTCTTACTGTAGCTCACAGAAAAATTCATTTAAAAATCCTTGGTTATCTGATTGACGTAATTCCAGTTGGAGATTATTGGAATCACCTAGATGTAAAAATTTCAGATTATAACTCAATTCCTACATTGAGTTATAACTCTCGTAATGGGCTGAAAATTTTGACGAAAAACAAAGCCTGGACCTTTGACACGAAATAAATCATTTAAAATATCAAAACACTTTGAAAAAATGTGGTTCCAGTTCAGTTTGAAAGGTATTTCGTTTAAGTTCATCATAGACTCAAGAAACATCAGTTTTTTATTAACTTTTGACCCGGTTACAGCCGATTAAAGTCGGCTGTAACGTTCTGGACAGAACCCGTTTCGTCACCCGAACCCCATAAAAGACTAGTTTATGAATCAATAGCTTATAACCATAAATCACAGAAGGTTTGTATCAGAATTAAGATCATATAGCAACTACTTTGTCACCAACCACCAAGTTAAACCCACAAACATCATCTGAGTTACTAACCGAACATCATAATCAAATAAATTAGCAACAAAATGCGATTTTCTAAAACTTAATATCACATGAAATCATCAAACAACACAGATCATCATCACAACATAAACACAACAACCAAAACATATTAAAACCTATAACCTAACTAAAAGAACCAATAAATAAAACCATGACTAAAAAGGTTACCGGGCTAGATGTGATGTGAGATCCGATTAAAACTTGAATCAAAGGTCAAGAAACGATCTCTTGGACCCTTGCTTAAGACGACAGGAGGAGAGGCAGAGAAGGACTAATATGATCTCAGGTATGGTTTGTGGAGTTTAGAGAAGTTATAATATTCATGTATGCGTAAAAATTAAATTAATAGGAGTTAGGGATGATTTGGAATTGGGCCGATAAACACCAGAAAAAAAAACATAAAGGAATGGAGGTTATGGGCCATGAGGTTGGGATGTGGGCTGCAAGAAAAAAATGGCAGACCTCATGTAGATGTGCATTGGTATTGTTATTATTGTTATTTTTTTAACATAGAAACAACTAATATAAATATATAACTAGTCAAATAATATCAGTGAATAATCAATCATCTAACATAAATGTATAGTTTTCATGTTATGGTTCAGGCCTCATAAGTTTCGAGCTACGCGAGTGGGTTGACTCGACACGCGACACATATGCATTGGTTCAAACGGTTCGGGTCGGTACAACACGATATGGATTTGGTTTCGAAGATTCGTTGACCCACTATAATTTAGACAAATATATAATTAATTTGTAAAAGCAAAAAGAACGGTTTTTACCTCGAAATTACGATTTGTCACACCATCCCCAAATTGAAAGAAATTTGGTCCCGAAATTTGATAAGTAGACACAGGAGAGTGAAAGACGAGTCAAGATGACAGTGGATATTCCTCGGGTACCACATCATCCCCAAGTTAAAAGGAACTTTCGCCCTGAAATTTTGCTAAGCAGTCACGGAATAGTGAAAGGAATGCGTTAAAATTACCGCATCAAACTATTAAGAGTAACAGAAGGAGGTCAGTGTCAAACACCTGACCTAACATTGAGTTTGCACCCAGCATAAAAAATATGAGATGTTTCACTCGGCTGACCGCCAGCCAATTCCTCAATGTGTTTGGTTTTCAAGAGAAGTTTGGAGTCGATCCTAACAGTCTACTGAATTTCTAGGACTCGAAACTCCAATCGGCACCAGAATCGAATAAAACTGAAATGATAAGATTGTTCACAGGGAACATATGGGTCACTACGTTGTAATCGTTCCTCGCGCCACCCGCGCCAATTGCGAATGCTCTCCCACTAGCACCATTTCCATCGTTGTTGTTATTGTAATAATGATTTCCGGCGTAGTTGTTGTTTCCATTGTTGTTGTTGCTTTGGGAACGGAGCTCTGCAATCCTTCGCTACAAGGCCTACCTTCTTGCATCTTTGGCGTGTTCTAGGGTGCCCATGGTGATGATAGCTACACTTGTTACATCTCGGTGGTTTAACCAGCGTACCCTGATTCTGATTAGAGCCTTGAATCTGATTAGTAGGAGAAGACTGGTTGAAGTTGCGGTAAGAAAAAGAACGCACGACGCACGAATGTGAGTTCGAATTCCCGAATAAAGAATAAGAATCGTCTTGTTGTAGGTGTTGTACCAGCTTGCTGTGTGACTAAAGCCTCTGCCACTCGCGTACTAATGAGATTCGTCAACTCTGCCTGAGTCATGTCAATGTTGCCACGTCCACCGCGCATATTCAGTACAAGTAGACAAGAAAAGTAGAAAGAGTAAAGATCAAGATCGAGTAGGAGTCCATCATCGTTATGGCTCCTATGGATAGTTGAATCCCCAATTATGTCGGATAATGGGTCAGAATTCTTTTACACACGCTTGGTCTCACTGGGACTCACATGCACTCCCAATTATTATTATGTGTGCACCCGTAATGATAATTCGGTTTGCATGTTCACCCCAATTCCTCCTAAGTTGTCTCAAAAGATTCTTAGATTCCAATGGTAAAAGAAAGTGTTGTAAAAAAGATAGAGATCACAAAAGATCTAAGAAAGATAATGTCATGCTAAAGATCCGTCATAACATGAGTAGATAACACATGAAATCGTACTATAATGATGTATGTGCGACTATATGCAATACAATGCATATGTATATGCTAGATGTGTAACATATACAATGATAAAAGATGAACCTTGCAATAGAGCGTAGTGTCATGGTCGCTTTCGAAACTGATTCGGTTATAGTCCGGTTTTACAAAAACTTTTTAAAACCTAGTTCCTATAACCAGTGGCTCCGATACCAAACTGTCACACCCCTAAATTTCCACTTACGGAGATTTACTGCGAGGCATGTGACGTACCAGGATCTAGCCACAAGTCATGTCGAACTACAGTAAATAATATAAAACAAGTTATCATGTCCAACATGAATAGTGAATTTCAAGTTAAATGTTTCAAACATAGTAAGTGTTTAGCGGAAGCAAAGTAAACATTTCAACAATTGAAATCAAAATGTTTAAAACGTAAAGTATTAATGTTTGCAATCCAGTATCACGTCCCATGACACTCCAACTCCTCGGACTGCAAGTTCCCCATAGCATTGATTATCTAATGACCTGCAAGCATGCAAAAAAAGTGTATCAGCGATTAAGCCGGTGAGTTCACAGTTTTGTTTAACGAAAACCAGTTGGTGTTTAGTTTAAAGACATGTTGATAATAACTCGATACCGCAGTGACGTCAGTTTGTTTGCCCTTCCCAATGCCTATCAACATTGGTTAAGTGGTTAAGGTCATTAGTTCACTCCCGTCCTCCCAGGTACGGTGTGAGGTTGTCAAGCCTAATAGTGCTATCAACTAATACCCCGTTGCCTCCCAGACAAGTAGTTTGGTAGTAAGTAGGGACTTTCGTGATAGAGTTTAAGTTTATTAACCAACATCAAAATTAAACTACAACATTTATAAAAAGTATTCCTCCAGGGAATAGTAGTTTGTCCCCCCGGGACGCATGCCTGTGAAAGAGTAGTGAACTCACTTTTGAATGCTCGGACTAAGGTATGGAAAGAAATACGCGAGGTGGAACCGGTTAATCACGTCCTAACATGATTACCATTCAAGAGTTAGTGTGTGTGCTTACGCGGAAACACGAATCCTACACGTATCTAGCTTGTAGCACATTTTATCATACAATATTAATTATCATGCATGCATCTATCACGACATCGCTTAGCAACAACACAAGTGTCGCGAACTATTTAAAATACTCTTCAACAAAAATTTAGCAATATAGTGCATTTTCGGACAGTATTCGGAGTGTTATCTGGAATGGTTCGTGTACAGGAAAATTCCCAAAGAATTACAGGACGTGTCAATCGGAGCATAGACTATTGTGTAAAACTTTGGTGACCAAACTCCTTACGGATTTTCCGTGGAAAATCTTGCGCCAAACAATGATCAGATTCGTCACTTTCATACTGCAACTCACAGAAAAATACATTTAAAAATCCTCGGTTATCTGATTGACGTAGTTCCAGTTGGAGATTTTTGGAATCACCTAGAAGTACTAATATTAAAAATTTCAGATCATAACTCAATTACTACATTGAGTTATAACTCTCGTAATAGGCTGAAAAATCTGACGAAAAACACAACCTGGACCTTTGACACGAAATAAATCAAACGACGTCGAAAAAATGCGATTCCAGTAGGGTTTGAAGGGTATTTCCTTGAAGTTCATCATAGACTGAAGAAACATCAGTTTTTTTATATTTTGACCCGGTGACAGCCGATTAAATTCGGCTGTAACGTTCTGGACAGAACCCGTTTAGTCACCCGAACCCCATAAAAGACTAGTTTATGAACTCAATAGCTTATAACCGTAATCACACCAGGTTTGTATCAGAATTAAGATCATATAGCAACTACTTTGTCACAAACCACCAAGTTAAACCCACAAACATCGCCCGAGCGACTAACCGAACATCATAATCAAATAAATTAGCAACAATATGCGATTTTCTAAAACTTAATATCACATGAAATCATCAAACAACACAGATTATCATCACAACATAAACACAGCCGTAACATACTAAAATCTATAATTTAACTAAAAGAACCAATAAATAAAGCCATGACTAAAAAGGTTACTGGGCTAGATGTGATGTGAGATCCGATTAAAACTTGAATCAAAGGTCAAGAAACGACCTCTTGGATCCTTGCTTGAGACGACAGGAGGAGAGGCAGAGAATGTTAATATGATCTCAGGTAGGGTTTGTGGAGTTTAGAGAAGTTATAATATGCATGTATGCGTAAAAATTAAATTAATAGGAGTTAGGGATGATTTGGAATTGGGCCGATAAACACACAGAAAAAAAACATTAAGGAATGGAAGTTATGGGCCATGAGGTTGGGATGTGGGCTGCAAGAAAAAAATGGCACACCTTATGTAGATGTGCATTGGTATTGTTATTATTGTTATTGTTATTTTTTAACATAAAAACAACTAATATAAATATATAACTAGTCAATTAATATAAGTGAATAATCAATCAACTAACATAAATGTATAGTTTTCATGTTATGGTTCGGGTCTCATAAGTTTCGAGCTACGCGAGTGGGTTGACTCGACATGCGAGACATATGCATTGGTTCAAACGGTTCGGGTCGGTACAGTACGATATGGATTTGGTTTAGAATATTCGTTGACCCACTATAATATAGACAAATATATAATTATTTTGTAAAAGCGAAAAGAACGGTTTTTACCTCGAAATTACGAGTTGTCACAATATTTCTTATGTTAGGTAGGCAGATAGTGTGGTTAGCATATTCTTAGCTAATTTCGGGTTGTTACATTGGGAAGCTAAAAAGTGGATTAAGAAGTATCTCTATGGTATCAAGAATGTTAAGTGTTCTGTTTGGAAAAGACAATGTTGAAGAACGGGTTATACTTGGTTATATTGATGCAGACTTTGCTTCTTGATAGGGTAAACCAATAATTGGGTGTGTTTTCAAAATCCTAGGAAGTGTTGTAAGTTGAAAAGTTCCCCTCAACATGTAGTGGCTTAATCTACTACTAAAGTAGAGTATGTAACTTTTACTGAAGTTGTAGAAGAGGCTATCTTGTTAAAAGGAATTGTGTCTGAGCTAGGGGCTAGTGTTGGTAATGTAAGAGTATTGTATGACAATCAGGGAGTTGTACATTTGTCAAAGAACCAAGTGTTTCATGAAAGAACTAAGCATATTAATGTTAGGCCGCACATTATCATAGATATCATTAATTCTAGAGAAATAAATCCTTCTTGGTTCTAAGTTTTTACATTCCTCGAGTATGTTGAACGTTGGTTGACTGGACGTGCAGGAATGTGAGGAGTATATAATGTTGTATATTTTAGTATAATTGGGATTAACTTGGTGACTAAAGTAAATAGTGATACACAACAAGCAAGTTAGGAGGTGCGTGAGTACACGCTTATTTGAGTTATTATAATTCTAAGTGTTTAGGTGGAGCTCCTAATCAAAGGGGGTTCCAAGGGGAAATGCCCTCTTGACATGGGATGGGGGCAGCACCCCTGAGAGCAGGGAGAACCACAGAAATAATTCGATCTGAAAGTGTCCGTTGCATACTCAAAATTCCCAACATATTGTAGCATTCAACACTGATCAACCATATTAATAATTCATTCAAATAGGTTTTAGGATGTGAAATGTAATAAAATCATCCTACAAAAGTTATTAGACCATCCATAATAAGGAGAGCTAAAAACATGTAAAAACGTGTACAGTCACCTGCCCCATCGTAAAAAGCTATTTTTTAAAACATCAAAAACTAACTCAATAGGAAATCTCAAAAACACCAAAAAAAATTATTATTATTTTATTATATTACCCACCTCCTCTCCCACACACCTTAACATGGTCACACCACCAATCCAATTTTTACATGTTTTTGCACAATAACTAATCCTAAAAACAAACTTAAAAACCAAAGCTCCAACCGTTAAAAATGAGAAGAAGAAAAAAAAAATGTCACATCACCTCTAAAAACAAGAAAAAATGGGTTATTATGAATGCTCTTATGACTAGACTTTGCTTATGTGTAGTTAAGGTTTGTTAATATAGGGGTTAGTTAATAAGTGTAGTTAAGGTTTGTTAACATAGGGGTTAGTTAATAATAGTGTAAGGTAATTGTTTTCATTTGAATGATTGAAGCTTTAATTCATTTTTCTTTCGTTTTTTATTATCTATAACTATAAAAACCATGAGAGGGAATAGTGTTAGGCAGATGTCTGGCACTCCCTTATTGGTTGTTTCTTTTTGCATGTAACTTTTAAAACTTCAACTTAGCTAATACATGGGTTTAGCCCCTCTGTTTTTAAAAAAGTTTTCTTTTTATTGGTTACTTTGTTTATATGTCTGCTTTAACTTTAGTAGTGTACATATTTAGTCCCCCTGCTTTTATTCTTTTAAGTGATTGAATGTTGGTTTTTGTATTTTACTTTAAACCTCAACTTCGCTAATATAAGTGTTTAGCTCCTCTGTTTTCAGAAACAAAACTTTCTTTTTATTGGTTAACGTTGTTTATATTCGTGTTTAGTCCCTCTGCTTTAACTTTTGGTAGTGTACATGTTTAGTCCTTCTATTTTTATTCATTTTAGTATTTCATCTTTTAGCTTTTTCTCTTTCAACCATAACGAATCAACCCAGTGGAATAGTGACCGTTAGGTATTGGTGGACAACTGCTACTACTCTTGGACTTTAATAAAGTTACTTTATAATTTCTAAACTTTATTAAAACAAAAATTCTTTGACATGCGTATTTTTATTTATGTATATTTTTATTGAGATCTGAGTAGTATGTACAAGTAACCGAAACACGTACATGCATTTTATTAAACTGGCAAAATATTCCGCTTACCGACCCGCAACGTGGGTGGGTGACGGGTAGTCTTGTGGACGACCCTTAAGTGTGTTAACATCATATACTTTCACACATTTAATCGAGTTTATTATTTAAATTAGATAACTATGGGATGTTTGACTCTGCAGGTATAATGGGCACAAAAACGAGGCTTTATGATGATGGGATGGATGCTTGTACGTGTTAGAGTCGGACCGGATACGTAAAAGTGCATTAAACAAACAAAGGAGAAATTTTCAGCAGCCACCGTAGCTTACGACGCCGCCGTAGCTTACGGTGGAAGCTGGGATAAACAGGTCGCCGTAATCCAGGTTCTCGGTGTCGTAAAGCTTTTTGGTGGCCGTCGTAAGCTATGGTGGCACCATAGCTTACGGCGGCGTCAGTGATGAAGTTTTGTAACTGCCAAATTATAGCGTTTTTATGATGTCTTTTCATCTCCAATCATTCGCATTCGGTTACCAGCAGTCTAGAGACGAATTTTGGGTGTTCTTGCAAGCTTGGAACAATTTCTAAACATTTGATTAGTGTTTCAATTCCTATGAACATTAATATGTGTGTGAGGATGATTGTCCAAGTCATGAGTGGCTAACTTTTTGGTGATCATCCTAGGTTGAAGGTTTGTTTCAGACATTCATGTTCTTGTTTTTATTTCTAGAATAATAGACTTGCAATCTTTGTTGATTTATTATGGTGTGTTGATATTTGTTTGTAATTTGTTAATTGATGTGTTTGATCATAACCTAAATCGTACGTTCTTGGTGTCGTTGACAATTGAGATATCACGGGAGGGGTTAGGGCTGGATATTGATTAATTGATCATCGGGTAACAACCTCGCATTAGTTTAATCCGAGTACTTAGTTCCCTTTCATCACAACAAGTAACAACACATGAGTCATGTTTATGTGATTCTTTCTAGTGGGTTTTGAGCATGAATGTAAATTGAAACCAGATATCTAGGATGGTCATTTGTCTCTAAATTGTTTACAAATCAAAATTTTCTTTTGCAAAATTACTTAGTTAATTTTAGTTTTAAAAACCAAACAATCAAAATCTCTGAAATTACTTTTCTGCAACTTAGTTTAGTTTGATTAGTTAACTAGAAGGCTACATAGTAAACACATTTTCCACAAACTCCCTGAGTTCGATACCCACTTGCCAGTAGCTATTTAGTTGTAATTGGATTAAATTTGCGTGAGACTTCGACATCACGTCAAATTTTGGCGCCACTGACGGGGAGTAGTGCGCAACGTGTGTTAATTTAGTAGCTTTTGTTTGTTATTTTCGGGTTTACGCTGGTTGTGTTTAGTGTGCAGGTACTTCTTACAGGTGTACGCATACTAGGGGCTCTCAAAGGTCATCACCGCTAGCATTTGATCCTGAAATTGAGTGAACCTTACGACAAAACCGAGTTTTACTTCTGGAAAACAAAGTCATCATGGATTTACCAACGCCCACTGCGGGTCAAACATCACCATCCACACCTTGACCTAATCCTACTACAAATCCTACTTCTACATTGGAAGTACAACCCACTAACACCACATCACCCGCAATTACTCAACCCGCACCCGCTCTCACCTTTAACCCTTCAACAATGGTTCCACCATTTTCATCTTTTTTCCCATCAGCCGGTTAATCATCTTCTACTCAACAACTACCACCAAACCAATCCCAACCCAGTTCAACCATTGTTCATACTACATCCACTTTCCAACCTTCACATCAAACGGGTTTTTATCAACTATCGTCTCAATACGTGCAATCTTCGGGTGTGGGAGGAGAAGGCTTTTATGATGGATATGATGATGAGTTTAGAGCATACGAAGAAGAGGGATATTATTATGGGGGAGAAGGAGGTAATTTGGGACCTCAAGGAGGTGTGATGTACCAAGGGCAACAAGTTGAACAAATTCATGAAGTGATTAGGCAACCAACAGGGGTACAACAAATTCGCCTGCATGGGCCACAGTTTCAATGGCCTATGCCCTTGCAACAAGTGCGACCTCAATATCAACAACCACAGTTTCAACTACCTCCACAAGTTCAAAGACCGGTGCAACCACCGGTGGTGCAACAACCTCAATATCAACAACAATTTACGCCCCAAATGGGTCGTCCAAGAGTACCGTTAGGCGTTCCACGAAGATACCATAGAGAAGTGGTAAGGGGAGTTGAAGCTCATTTTCGACCGGTTATCACAAACAATCCTTCGCCGGTGGTAATTCCTCATCATCCGGATGGAAGAACCTTTGAGGTAAGAACCAATGCACTCCAAAGTTTGCCTAAATATAAAGGGTTAGCATTGGAAGAACCTTATTTCCATTTAGAAGCTTATGATTCCATTTGCAACATCATTGGAGGTCAAGGATTTTATCAGATGAAGTTAAGTTAGTACTTTTCCAATTTTCATTGGAAGACAAGGCAAAGAGGTGGTTCTATACGTTACCTTCCGCATCGATCTACACATGGGCGTAAATGCAACAAAGGTTTTTAGAAGAATTTCATCGCTCAAAAGACAAATGATGCTCAAAAAAGTATTCGAGAATTTCGGCAACAAGTGGGTGAGATGTTTCATGAAGCGTTTGATAGGTTCAACATGATGCTTAAAAGTTGTCCACATCATGGGATTGCTCTTTGGGAGCTTTTACATGCTTTTCGTGAGGGGTTGAGTGATGGTGATGCTCACGATTTAGTGTCGGTTTCTAATGGTACATTTGATACAAATTACGAGCAAGACGATTGGGCCTTCTTGGAACAAATGTCGTTCAATTCTAAACGATAGGCACAAGCATTAAGAAATAAGAAGTATGTGGTTACGAGACCACAAGTAAACGCCGTGGAGGATGTAGAGGTACATACAACTAACCAACTTTATAATGTCTGCACTAATTGCAATGAAATAGGGCATGCGGAGGATGTTTGTGTGGCGGCATGTGTTGGAGGTCAAGCGGAGGAGGTGAATGCTATTCAAGGGGGTGGTAGAAATTTTTGCATGAATTCGAACACATACCACCCCGGGTTGAGGAACCATCCAAACCTTTGTTACGGGAACCCGAAGAATCAAGTTAACTCAAATTTCCAAGGGACTCAAGGAAATTTTGTTCCGCGTCAACAATACAATCAAGGTAATTTTAGAAGCGGAAACAATCAAGGGTACCAAGGTCAATATCAACAACCGGGTGGTGGTCAAAGTGGTTCTTCGGGTCAATCTTTGTCGAGTTGGAAACGAAGTTATGGACATGCTTAGGGTGATGCAGCAAGACATGCAAAAAAGGAACCAACTTCATGAGGTCCGGATGCAAAAAGATGAGGTTCGTGATAAAAGCATCAAATCGTTGACCACTCAAATTGGTCAACTTGCGTCTGAGGTAGCGGAACTGAAAAAGGTAAAGGGCAACTTCCTAGTGACACCAAGGTAAATCCTTCTCATAATAATGCACGTAATATTCCTATTAACCATGTTAGTGTCTTGAGAAGTGGTAAAGAATTTAAAGCAAATTTGTCACCGAGTTTGGTTGATGGGGTGGTTGAGGATATTACAGGTAATGAAAGTGATGAGGATGGGGGTCACCCTCAATTGTGTCAAAGGATCCTAATGTTGAAAAAGTAAGCGGAAAACCGGTGTTGGGTGAAATTCTACAAGATAAAAATGAGGAAGGGGACCTAGTCAAGTTCCATTTCCTTCGGCTTTACTTGACCCGGGTAAGAAAAAATTTATTTCAACTAGGGGTCCTCAAAAAGAGGAAATGTTGGATGTTTTTAAACAAGTAAAAGTGAATCTTCCTTTACTTGATGCAATAAAACAAGTACCCGCTTATGCAAAATTTTTGAAAGAATTATGCACTCAAAAAGGCAACAAAAGAAGAAAATGCCTAAGCGGGTTGACTTGACGGGTCATGTTAGTGCGGTTCTTAATGGGGAGCTTCCTCTTAAGCTCCAAGATCCTAGGACGCCATTAATAAATATTCAAGTTGGAAATTTGAAATGTCAAGGGCGTTGTTAGATCTTGGAGCCGGAGTGAGTATTTTACCGGGAGGTTTATATGACCAATATGATTTTGGTCCATTGGCAAGGGTTGAGACAACAGTTGTTTTGGCCGATTTATCTCATAAACTTCCTCGGGGAATGGTGCAAGATGTAATTGTTAAGGTTGATGAGTTCTACTATCCGGTAGATTTTCTTGTATTAGACTACTCATCCGTGGACCCAAAACAACCACAAAATGTTATTTTAGGTCGTCCGTTTTTTAGTACCGCTCATGCTGTGATTGATTGTCGGTTTGGTACTGTTGACATGACCTATGGAAATAAAAAAATGCGATTGAATTTTTTCACTAACACTTCTAGCTCTATTGGTGTTGATGAGTGTTTTATGGCAGATTTGGTAGACGGATGTGAACCGCACGAGTATGAGGATGATAGCATGGAAACTTGTGTTTGTGATTTTTCTGAACAGATACATGCTTGTGTGTTGAGGATAGAGGAGCAAAAGTTGGATGCTCTAGCAGTCAAAGAGGGTCGTCCGCCATGGACCCATCAGTTTGAGAGTACCGGTGGAAATTAGCTCGGAGATGAAGCCATCATTAGAAGAGCCACCGAAGTTGGAGTTGAAAGAATTGCCAAGTCACTTGAAGTACACATTTTTAGGGAATGACGACACTTTGTCGGTCATCATTGCCTCTAATTTGGAGAACATTCAAGAACAAGCGTTATTGACGGTGTTGAAAGAGAATAAGGCGGCTATTGGTTGGACGATTGCCGATTTGAAAGGAATTAGTCCATCCATTGTGATGCATAAGATCATAACAACCAAAGATGCAAAACCAACGAGGGAAGCTCAAAGGCGATTGAACCCGAACTTGCGGGAAGTGGTAAAGAAAGAGGTAATTAAATGGTTGGATGCCGGAATAATCTATCCGATTTCGGATAGTGATTGGGTAAGTCCTACCCAAGTGGTTCCTAAAAAATCCGGCATCCAAATTATCAAAGTTGAGAGTGGTGAACAAATAGCCACCCGACCGGTCACCGGGTGGTGAGTTTGTATTGATTATCGGAAGCTAAACACCGCTACTTCTAAAGACCATTTTCAGTTACCTTTTATCGACCAAATTATTGAAAAATTATCGGGTCAAAACATTTATTGTTTTTTAGAAGGGTACTCGGGTTATAACCAAATCGCCCTTCATCCCGGTGATCAACACAAAACCACTTTTACTTGTCGTTATGGCACTTTTGCCTTTAGGCGAATGCCATTTGACTTGTGTAACACCCCGGTAACTTTTCAACGATGTATAATGAGTATTTTCTCGGACATGGTTGGGGACTCGCTTGAGGTGTTTATGGATGATTTTTCCATTTTTTGCACTAGTTTTGAATCTTGTTTCGATGAGTTACAAAAAGTTTTAAAAAGATGTGCCGAGAAAAATTTAGTGCTAAGTTGGGAAAAAGTCATTTCATGGTCCAAGATGGGATTGTATTGGGTCATGTGATTTCGGAAAAAAAGGATGGAGGTGGATAAGGCAAAAATTCGGGTAATATCATCTTTGCCTCCACCGAAAAATGTAAAAGGGGCAAGATCGTTTTTGGGACATGAGGGATTTTATAGACGATTTATTAAAGGTTTTAGTGTTATTACTAAACCTTTATGTAATTTTTTATTGAAAGATGTCCCTTTTGAGTTTACTAACGAATGTTTGCAAGCTTTCAAGGTTTTGAAGGAATAGTTGGTGAAGGCTCCTATTTTGCAACCGCCGGATTGGTCAAAGCCATTCGAGATAATGTGTGATGCAAGTGACACAACTATTGGGGCAGTTTTGGGTCAACGAGTCGATAAGAAGCCTGTGGTAATTTATTATGCAAGTAAGACTTTGTCCGAGGCGCAACTGATTACACCACAACCGAAAAAGAATTATTAGCGGTGGTGTATGCCTTGGACAAGTTTCGCTCATATATTTGGGGGAGCAAAGTGGTTGTGTATTCGGACCATAGCGCGGTTCGATACTTGATGGAGAAAAAAGACGCGAAGCCTCGATTGATCCGTTAGGTATTACTACTACAAGAGTTTGATTTGGAGATCTGGGACAAAAAGGGATGTGAAAATGTTGTAGCGGATCACTTGTCCCGGATTCCATTAGAAGGTGTCGATGATATGAGCGAAATCAGTGAACGGTTTCCCAATGAGCAACTCTTGGTCGTTTCTACTTTTGTTGCACCATGGTATGCCCATTACGTAAACTATTTGGCCACGGCTGCTATTCCGGATCATTGGACCAAGAAACGAAGACAACAATTTATGGTTCAAGTTAAACAGTATATATGGGATGAACCGGATCTCTTCAAGATTAGGCCCGATCAAGTTATTCGAAGATGTGTACCCGAGACGGAGGTGTTAGAGATTTTGACCCATGCTCATTCATCTGCTTGTGGGGGTCATTTTAGTGGTCAAAAGACGGGTTATCGGGTATTTACGTGTGGGTTCTATTGGCCTACAATCTTTAAGGATGCATGCGAATATGCTCGTCAATGTACAAGATGTCAACAAATGGGAAGTATCTCGAAGCGGGATGAAATGCCTCTACAACCGATTTTGGTGGTTGAGGTGTTTGACCTTTGGGGTATAGATTTTATGGGCCCTTTTCCGAGTTCGAATGGTTTCTTGTATATTTTGGTGGCGGTAGATTACGTATCAAAGTGGATTGAAGCTATTCTTACAAGAACAAATGACCATTCAGTTGTTTGTAAGTTTGTGCAATCTAACATTTTTGCTTGCTTCGGGATCCCAAGAGTGATAATTAGTGATGGGGGTTCACATTTTAAGAACTTTAATTTTGCAAAATTATTGAATAGGTATAGTGTGAATCACCGAATCACTACGTCGTACCATCCGCAAACAAGTGGACAGGTTGAAGTGTCCAACCATCAAATCAAGGAAATTCTCATGAATACGGTACGAACGGATCGGAAGGATTGGTCGAGTAAGTTAGATGATGCGTTATGGGCATATCGGACGGCTTACAAAACTCTGATTGGCACAACTCCTTACCGGATGGTGTATGGTAAAGGATGTCACTTGCCGATGGAGTTGGCTCATCGAGCGCATTGGGCAATCAAAACAGTAAATGCGAATTATGATGAAGCGGGGAGAATTCAAAATTTTCAATTGAATGAGATAGAGGAAATTCGAGATGAAGCATACGAATGTGCTTCCGCATACCAAGACAAATTGAAGAAAGTTCACGATGCAAAAGTTAGGAAAAAGGTTTTTGAAGTGGGTCAAAAGGTGTGGTTGTACAACTCGCGGTTGTAGATGTTTACGGGCAAATTGAAGAGTAAATGGATGGGTCCATATGAGATCACGCGAGTGCGTCGATTTGGCGATGTAGATATCTTAGATGTGGGCACTAACAAAAAGCAAACGGTAAATGGGCATCGGCTAAAACTGAAGGAAATGACATCAAGAACCTAGAGGTTGATAAGGTGGGCCACATTCTACACCCGGTATATGAGGAATGATCAAGAGGCCCAGGTTTGGTATTGGAAATATGTAGTTTAATTTAGTTTAGTTTAAATTATTTTACCGTTCTTATATTGAACCGGTGTGCGAAACATGTGTGGGGATATTCTGCCGAATTTCTCTAACATAGTGTTGAGGACAACACGGGTTTTTCAGGGGGGTAGGGTAATTTTCATGTTTTTTTGAAAAATATAAAAATTATAAAATTCCAACAAAAAAAATTGCGAAATCAAAATGCCCAGATGCCACCGTAGGCTACGGTGGCACCATAGCTTACGGTGGCCATAAAAGTCATTACAGTGGCCAGGATCTGAATTACGGTGAAGTTTTTTTGGATTCAGACCACCGTAGCTTACGGTGGCACCGTAAGCTGTTTGGGGTTCGGTTTTAATAATAAAACGAATAACACTTTTAATCATCACCACACATACGGGATTTACCCTTTTTCATCACCAATCTTAATCCTTTCCCTCATTCATCTTCCAAACATAAACCCTAGCTTTGTCACACACTTTTTTCTCAAATCTTCACCAAATTAAGAGATTTTTGGGTCAATCTTGGCTAAAATTTCGCAAGGAGTTCATATTTGTGATTGTTGTTCCAAGATTCATTTGTTTTGGTGGTCGATTTTGGGCATCTTAGGTCCGAAATTTTGGGGGTTTTTGTGGGTTGGTGTTTAGCTTGAAGTTATTGTTATTCTCATCGTCTACAAAGCAAAGGTATGCACTTTATGTTCATTGTTTGAGGTACATTGCAGAACTGCAAGTTTTAATAGTTGTTTTTGTTTGCACACTTGCTTATAGAGATTAGATAATATGAACTTGTGAGTTAATTGAGGCTATGGTTGTAGATGGGGGTGATGTCAAGATTTTTGTTCTATGTTTTGGGAAATTCTTAGCATGTAGAGGCATCATGCCCAAATTTTGTAAAAATTTAAAAGCTTGTGTTTTGCATCTACAATTATGGTGATAAGCAAGTGTGGGGAAGAAGAATGATAAGAATTTGATATAAAGTTTATGTGTTTTGATTGTGATGTGCAATGGGGCGTAAAGCCAAAGAACCAGTGGGATCATCGAGTGATCCAGTTGAGAATCCGGGAAGGAAAAGAAGATTAGTTTTGCAACAGGATCCGGAAGAAAGTGAAGAAGAGGGGCAACCGAGAGGGCCAAAGCCGCAATGGACATCTGATCCATTGCACGATCAGCCGTCTGAATGGCAAGCCGTGTTGTTTCATGATCAAATGAATGCCTTGGCTCAACGCAAGGAAGCTTTTATCTGTGAAAAGGAGGTCCGTGAATTAGATTTTGGACCGTTTGGAATCACTGATAAATTAGAGCGCTTGGTTGGGAGGCGGCGTTGAAGTGTTATGATAAGGCAGGGAACAATTTGTACGTTGAAGAAATTCAAGAGTGGATGGCCACTTTACGATTCCCTCCGTTCAAAGGGGCAACAAAAATGAAGTTATAGGGACAGTGAATTGGATTGATGTTGAGATGTCTTTCGATTCGTTGAGAAGGGTGGCGAAGTTTGACAGTAAACCTACAACTCAGTACATGACACCTTCATTGAAAGATTTGTATATTTCACCTGAGAAGCACCCGCGATGGCAAAATATGTTGGATTATCTATTTTCTACCGGGTACTACACATGGGAAACTGTATCGGAAGAATCTAACAATAGAAGCAAGGTTATTATTGGTGATGCACGCAAAATATAATTCCGCGGAGGGGTGATAAGGTTGAGGTGAGATATCCGGAAGTTCTAATCTTGTATTCGTTGTTGAGAGGAGCTCCTTTGATTCCTTTTCGGTTTTTGGTGTTAAACAATGTGTGGATAAGTTGGAATAGTGATCAACGAAAGATTATTCCACATTGCCAACTAATTACCGCATTGCTCAAGATGTACGGGGCGATCACGACGGATGACAAAGGGTCGTATAAGAAATTCAAACCCTTTAAGCTTAAATAAGCTTAAATAGTTGGGGCCTGTGTGGTCATATTCTGAGTCAGAAAGGTATCATAAGTTGAAGAATGAAGGTAAAAGATGGAGAGTGTTAAAAGCTGATGCGAGGCCGTTACAACCGGAGGAAGCTGATGACCCCGAAAGTGAGGAGGAGGAACCTAGTGGTGATGAGGATTATATGGATGATCCTAATGTGGAACACATGGATACTGATAGGGGAGGACCTAGTGGTAGTAGAGGTGGTACTCAATCAGGTTATGTTGGGAGTGTATTTGACTATGCACAAATGTCATACGGTGCAGATTGGGCATATGGTGGTTCGATGGAGCAGGTTGTGGAGAGGATGCGGCCACCTATTTTTTTGGATTTTTCTGATTTGGATCAATTGGCGTTTGATCACCAAACCTTCATGGGAGCGAGTATGGAGCAATCATTAAAGAGAAATTATGACCGACAGGAGCAGTGGAATAGAGCTCATATGTATGCTCATGAGGAGGAGATAAATAATCGTTACATGGATGATCGGAATCGACGAATGCACGATGCTTGGCATGCGGGTCAGCCAGTTATCTCTGATCCACCGATTGTTGACTATTATGCTTTTCCGCCATATGATGGAAGTATGTCGTATCCCACCCCACCATTGCATCATTCACAATGGGTGGATCCACATACGGGTATGGGGAGCCAGCAGTCCGCACAAGGTGATGATCAAGGTGGAAGCGGTAGTGGAGCTTCTGGGTTCGGTGAGTTCTCGGATATGATGACATCAATCTTTGGGCCGCCCCAACCTCGCTATTATTGATCAGGTGGTGTTCTTTCTTTAATTGTATATTTGTGTATTTGCGTTTATGTTGATGTTTTAGATGGAGGTTGGGTGGTGTTTAGTTGCTTGTTGTGTTATGGGATACGCTAGTTGGTGGAGTTTTATCTAAAAATATACAAAAAGAAATTTGGGATTTGAGAGGAAAACCAAAAGTGAATTGTGGCTGTTAAGTGAGGAGATCCTCCAAAATCATACATTGGGACATGTATCCCAAGTGTGGGATGGGGGAAAATTTGAAAATTTTCAACCTAGCATTAGAGTGTCAAAATTTTGAAACCTTGTCATCTATCCATCTTACACATCGGTAACCAATGATACCTTCTTTCTTGGTGAGTATTGGTGCCACACACAGGTATTTAATCGAAATTTTCTTTTGTTTGAGTGGCAAAGTGTTTATTGTGTAAATAGAACTTGTTGGTAGATGCATTTCGAGGCTTTAGATTGCTTGCTTGTAGAGATGATAGAGGCATTTAGGTGGCCTCGTCTGGATGTGTGAGAGTTTGGAATTTGGAGGGTTGGGCCTCATAATTTATATATATGAGCTTGGTGATGTGAGGGGTGGGGGTTTTGTCCGTAGTAACCATGTTTGAGCTTTTGGCCATTCGTTTGTGACCCATGCCTAACTCCTTATATATTTACCCATTGATTTGATTTGGAGTAGTAGTGTTATTTAGTAGTGCTTTGTTGCAATCTTAGTTGAAAAAAGATACAAAAAGAAATTTGGGATTTGAGAGGAAAATCAAAAGTGAATTGTGGTTGTTAAGTGAGGAGATCCGCCAAAACCCGCAACGTGGGTGGGGCATAGACTAGTTTACATGTATAACAAGTATCAACTTTTGTGAATAGTAACTCTGACCTTTTTCCTTTTTTTATAATTTCTTCTACTTTTAGTTTCAACCACATACCCTATACTATAAACAATATTCGTTTTTAACCCTTTAGTTTATGGACTTGCGTGAACGGGAATTTGGACTTTTTATAAGTTTCTATTACACATTATACTATAAATAATATACATTTTAACCCTATAGTTTTTTTTTCTTATAACTTTCGTTTGTTCGCTTTTATAAAGAATAAATACGCGGCGACGTTAAATTTTTTCTTCGTGTCAATTTTTAAATGTTTAGATTATTGTTAGTTGTTAAAACTTTTCATCATAATATATATTAGAGATATAACTTGAATTTTCTCGTTTTGTTGTGTTATCGAGTGTCGCTACTCTACCGACACCGTAATGAAACGAACAGACACCAAACGAGTCCTCGGCCACGTAGCGCGGGGAATTTTGCTTATTTACTATACATACAAAAGGAGGTGGCTGACACTTTCCTATTGGTCCTTTGAAATTACAATTTTATCACCAGTTTAAAATTACGATTTCACCCTAGTTTAAAATTATGATTTTGCCTCCAATTCAAAACAAAATTATGCTTTTGCCCCCTGTAACGCCCGGCTTTTTCATACCTTCCATATTTAGGAAGCTCGTGTTGTATTTCTATTTTTGGAAACTTTGTAATCTTGTACTCGTTCTTTCGTTGTAATCGTTGTAAACCGAGACTTGAATCATAATGAAAACTTGTATTTTATTCTTATTTATGTTATACATATTCATACATTCATGCTCATACTACTTGATACTCGGAAACGTTGATAAACTTGCAAATATGTGACATTCATACTTCATACGAAACGTAAACGTGATTCGTATACTTATTCATAATCGTTTTATACTTATACATTCATTGGTTCATGCTTCATATGCTAAAAGGCCCTAAAATAAACTTAAAACCACTAATATATAACATTAGACAAGGCCCAATCAACAAAACAAAAAAATAAATGAGTTAATTACGTTTTTCGTCCCTATGGTTTGTAAAAAATCACTATTTCAGTCCATTAGTTTAAAAATTGTCATTTCAGTCCATGTGGTTTCACTTTCGTAACTATTTCAATCCACATTTTTAAATCTATCCAATTAATCTGACACTATATTGCAAACTAATGGACTGAAGTAGAAAATTTTTACAAACCAATGGATTGAAATAGTTACGAAAGTGAAACCATAAGGACTGAAATGACAATTTTCTATCCTAATGGACTGAAATAGTGATTTTTGACAAACCACAGGGACGAAAAACGTAATTAACTCAAAATAATTAAATAAAATATTGTGTATCTAACCCAGGCCTTGCAGACCGTATGGGGATATGGTTGCGGTCCGTAAAGGGTACTGGTGGGCAGACTTTTCCAACAGTCATGGGGTTATGAACGAATCCACACATTTCCACCTTACCCAATGGCCTTAAACCTCCATTAAACACCCCCCAAACCAAACCTAATCCTTACCTTATAAATACCAAGCATTCTCCAAGCAATTTCACACTTTCAACACTCTCTAATCCCTCTCAAACACATCAAAATCTCTGGAATATCAAGAACATTGCCTGATTCACCCATCTTTACAAAAGTGAGCATAACTTGCTCATTTCTTAACCTTTTTTGCTTGATTCTTCTTTTATAACACTTGGATTAGTTTGATTCTACGGATTCTCATTGGAGAATCCAGTCCTGGAAATTCACCAAAAAGGCTCCAAATTTTCTGTTATGAACTAAAACTCTTTAAACTTATGTTTTACCTCAAACAACCTTGAGTTCTCATGCTCCTAATCAAGTTTATGAAAAGTGAAGCCTAACTAAGCTTGTTTACATGAAATAAGGATTGTTCTAACACCCTAAACTTTCTGTTTTACATGAGCTTTAAGCTCACAAGTGTTGCCAAGTCTTGAACTTGAAGCTAGTGAGACTACAAGGTTAGCTTGGGTTATCCAACATCCAAGTCCACACAACACTTGATGTTCTCATTCCATCCTAAGTAGCTTGCTAGTTGAAAGTAACACAACCCCGTCTAGCCTTCGACTTGTGTCGACGTCGGCTCACCGGGTTGTAGATTACTTGGCTACTTAGTATAGTGATAACATGTAATTTCATTTCTATTATTATTATTGTTCTTTGATCCTCCTTGTTGTCTATGACAATTTGTGTAGTGGTGAACTTTACATGAGGTTCCTAAATGGAAGATTTATCTTCATACCTCCTACATGACTTATATGACATCCTTGAAAGACTTATGATATAATGTACATATATAACTTATAATATACTTAAAACCGAACCCTTGATAATGACTATATAATCACGTGTCAAGTTACTAAGTTTAATTACTAAAGTGTTTTGTTCCTCGTTATGATTCTAATAGGTGTTATAACCTATGAAATCACATAAACCCTAACGGGTTCCCATAGTGTCAAAACGAGTGCTAGACCTTGGTGAATATTTCGTATACATACTTTGTTATGCTTTATTCCGAATCCCGAATCTTTCATCAACATCCAAATACTCACACCTACGTTTTCCTCTTGAATGATAACTCGGTGTTCCTCCCACAACCAAAGAACTCTTCACGGAACTAACAAGTCGAAAAGCTTGCAAAACCGTGAGTACACTCGACCCATTTTCTTTTATATTACTTTGGGTGTAACATGTTTACCTTATACAAAAATCACTAAACTTAAACTTTATGCAATGCACAGAACAATCCAATATACATGAGCGCTTTGATACATTACTTGATGCTTATATATGGACCATTCTTATGTAATACCATAGTCATTAGCCTATTTTGAGCCTCCATTTGACATGTATAGCGCTATAGGAGTAACGCACCACCCACTCGTGAAAAAGAGGTCATGTAAAATTATCCTTATTATGCGTAAGCAAGAGGATTGACTAGAAATATTACATGCCATGTATAATGCTCTTGTATAAACTTAGTTATCATGTAGATTCATTTTAAACCTTATTCTTATACGTATGCTTATGCTTAAACTTGTGTACTCGCCTTTGCTTTTGCTTTGAACTTTATTTTTAAACATGTTACAGGTTGAGAATGATGATGCTATGAAATTGAAGTAGCATTGATACTAGATACACACACAGACGTTTTAGGTTTATTCATCTTATATCAATTTTGTCTTTATTATTGTTTTTATTTGAAGTTTCCTTGTATTGTAATGACTTATGAAATGAAATTCAGATTTAATTAAATATTGTCACCATTAGCGTTGTGAGCAATGAGCAATCCATTCTGTCCCGCCTCGATGTTTCCGCCATCGGTTGGGGTGTGACAGATTGGTATCAGAGCCATAACTATAGGGAATTAGGTAGAATTGCCATATTCGACCTAGTCTATAGTTTAAGCGTCCCGTTTTTTACCATTCCTATATCATCCTTAAAACTTTATTCTTCCTACATTGCTTCTTCCTTTCTTTTGGTCTTAATACTTACATAATATCTTTCCTAAGACATTTACACAATACACTTTGAAGACACTCGTAATGCAAACGAGGCGATTTGCACCAAGATAGGCCCAATGGCTTATAATTTTTGGTGAAATCCCTCACTTCGCGTATTCGATTTTTCACGAAGTTACACCATCAAGTTAGGAGTGACATCTACACCTGGATGGAAAACTTCCCATTCAAACTCTAATGGATCCTCGTCAAAGTGTCGAAATTAATTTTGACCCGACGAGTACCAACCACACTTAGGGTACGAAATCGTCAAGTTGGGAGTGAACCCGCACCTTGTCGATTATGTCCCATTCCTCGATTTTCAATCTCGCCAAAGTCTCGAATTTTCGATCGACTAGGGACATGTAGTAACTGGAAGGGTAAAATACCGTTAATCGCTTCCCGACGAGAGTATTTTACCTATTAGGCCAAAGCATGTTCCCTAACTCGAAAGATCTTACGAATCACTTTAGAATAGTCGACGGTTTCTCTACCCGAAACATTCAAATGTTTTATTGAGCCAATATTTTATGTTATCTAGATTTTTATGTGATTTTATACTTGTTACCTCGTTTAATTCAAACCGTTACACAATTCGCACGTCTCTCGCAATCATAAACAATAATAACCCTCGTGAACAAACTAAATTTATACTCTTTATACGCATTCATACGTCAAATACATGCAACATACGTGAACTTACACATGCTTATACATGCAAAACTTATTTTTACATTATGGTCAAGTCTCATCCTTTTGCTTTCTATTTCAACCCTAGATGTCTTCTCCAAGCTCATCAAAGAAATCCAAGGGTTCCAAGAAGGGTTCCAACAACAACGAATCTATATCAAAGCAGGAACTCGTAGGTTTAGTCGCTGAGCAGATGGCCGAGCAAATGGCTAAGATTGTCCCCGACATCGTTAGCCAAATTCAATCCATCCATGACACCCCCGAAATCCTCAGTCGATTCCAAGGTGGAAACACCTAAAGCCTCGTTCCAATTCAAGCAGTTCATGGCCTATAAGCCTCTATAGTTTACTGGCGAGGATGGAGCCACATCCATGATGAATTGGTTCGATGCAATCGAACTTACCTTCCTACAAAGTGGTTGCCCTGACGAACTCCGAACCCTAAACGCCACAGGAGTCTTTCGCAAGAGAGCCCTCGAATGGTGGACCACTGAGAAGAACAAACGTGGTAACGAAGTAGCCCACGCTTTACCTTTGGACGAGCTTCATGAAGGACCATTTTTCCCCCCACACGAGACTCAAAAGTTAGAAAATGAATTTTGGAATCTCACCCAAAAGGGGAGCGACGTAGAAGGACTGGTCACGTGCTTCAAACAACTTCGTATCCTCTGTCCTGGACAGGTCGATACTGTTCCCAAGGCAATAGCCATGTTTATTCGTTGCCTCGCACCCATCCTGATCAACCATGTAGCTTCAGCCAGCCCAAAGACCATTGAGGACGCCTACAGTATCGCCATTGAGCTTAAAAACAACTGTGTTCTTCATGGGGCCTACGACAACATCTCTACGAAGAGCGCACACCAAGCCACCACCGTTACCACCGCACCGTTGAACACTCACCCAAACCTCCAGGAAACAACAACCCCAAGAACAAGAAGCGGAAGGCTTCTAGTCAAAATTGCGTGGTTGTTACTCCGCTAAACCCTCAACCCATCCAAACGGTAGCAGCCATTACCCCTGCCAACCCCAAGCAACCCAAACGTGGCTACACTAGACCTCATCCCTAGTGTGCTAACTACTCCTACGGTCACCCTGCCAACGCTCCATGCCGCAAGTGCGCCCAATGTCAGAGGTTAGGGCACTTTGCTAACCGCTGCCGAAACTTCCCTCAACTCCAAAACCAGCAACCCCAAACCATCGTACCAAACCCTAACCCTGCTCAACCTCAGCCTCAACCTCAATTTCCTCATGTTCGAGCTTGCTTCAAGTGTGGTGACCCTAATCACTTCGCCAACTTTTGTCCCCAGCCCAACAACAACAGCAGCAGCCTCAACCAGCTCGAGGCAGAGCCTTCGCCCTCACTACCGCTCAGGCGCAGAGTATAACCGGTACGTTTCTTGTAAACTATGGCTATGCTTCTTGTCTTTTTCATACTAGCGCGGATAGAAGTTTTATGTCTATTGAATTGAACTCTTGCTTAAGTGCGTACGTTCTAAGTTGCCTAATCCATTCGCAGTCGAAGTCGCTAACGGAAAATCCGTCACGGTTGATTCTGTCCTCTCTAAATGCTCCTTGGATCTTAACGATCATACATTCTTTATTGACCTCATACCTATGCAATTGGGAAGCTTCGATATCATAGTAGGCATGGATTAGCTTAGGCGAGTTCGTGCCGAAGTTGTTTGTTCCGAAAAGTTCATTCGCCTTCCTCTTCCAAATGGTGATTCCTTGCACATCTATGGTGAGAAGCCCTCTAAAGGTCTCAAGCTTATGTCGTGTATCCAAGCAAACAAGTATTTGCGCAAGGAATACTTCGCCTTGCTGGCCCACATTATGGAAAAGAAAGACAGGGGTCCGAGCGTGAGTGACGTTCCTATTGTTTGCGATTTTCCCGATGTCTTCCCAGAGGATCTTCCTAGTCCTCTGCCTCCTCGTTCTGTTGACTTTCGTATTGACCTCATACCTGGCGCAACTCCTGTTGCGAAGCTCCTTATCGTTTAGCACCCTCGGAGATGCAAGAGTTATCTAGCCAAACTTCAAGAACTTCTTGATAAAGGCTTTATACGCCCTAGTACTTCCCCTTGGGGCGCTCCCATTTTGTTTGTCAAGAAGAAAGATGGGTCCTTTCGGATGTGCATTGACTACCGTGATCTCAACAAACTTACAGTCAAGAACTGATACCCACTTCCTCGTATTGACGATCTATTCGATCAACTTCAAAGTGCGACCTGTTTCTCGAAAACCGACCTTCGTTCTGGCTATCATCAACTTTGAGTTCTCAAGAAGATGTACCAAAACCGCCTTTCGGGCACGTCATGGACACTACGAGTTCGTGGTCATGCCTTTTGGTTTGACTAACACGCCTGCAGTGTTCATGAATTTAATGAACCGCGTGTATAAGCCTATTCTCGATTGTTTCGTAATTGTTTTCATTGACGATATTCTCATCTACTCCAAGATGAAAGAAGAATATGGGCGACATTTGAAACTTATCCATCAGCTTTTGCGTACTGAACGTCTTTACTCTAAATTCTCCAAGTGTGAATTTTGGCTAAAAGAGGTTCAATTCCTTGGTCACACCGTCAATGAACTCGGTATTCATGTTGACCCTGCAAAGATAGAAGCTGTGAAGAATTGGATTGCACCTAAATTGCCTTATGAAATTCGTTTGTTCCTTGGCCTCGCTGGTTATTATCGTCGTTTCATCTCGAACTATTTCAAGATCGCCGTTCCTCTTACGTCTTTGACTCAAAAAGATAAACCTTTTGCATGGGGTCCCGAACAAGAGGAGTCTTTCCAAACCCTCAAGGACATGCTCTATAATGCTCCTATCCTTACCCTCCCTGATGGAAACGACGATTTCATCGTGTATTGCGATGCCTCAAACCAAGGTCTTGGTTGCGTTCTTATGCAACGAGACAAGGTTATCGCTTACGTGTTGAGACAACTTAAAATCCATGAGAAAAACTATAGTACGCATGACCTTGAACTTGGTGCAGCTGTTTTTGCATTAAAGAATTGGCGACACTACCTTTACGGTACTAAGTTTACGGTCTTCACCGACCATAAAAGCCTTCAATATATCTTTGATCAAAAGGAACTCAACATGCGTCAACGTCGTTGGGTAGAATTGTTAAACGACTACGACTGTGATATTCGCTACCACATTGGTAAAGCGAATGTTGTGGCCGATGCACTTAGTCGTAAAACTCATGTCAAGAGTATTCGTTGTTACCAAACCATGGGAAAACTTCGCGAACTAATTCGCCAAGTGCAATTTTCAGTCATTAACGAGGGTAACCTCGATAACGAATTGAATTGTGGAGTCGAAAACCCACTCGAAGCTAAACTTGATGGTATTCTTTACTACCATGGTCGCATTTGGATTCCCGATCATCTCAACCTTCGAAACACCTTGATGGATGAAGCCCACAAATCCCGATACTCCATTCATCCTGGCGCCAACAAGATGTGCCACGAACTTCGAGCATCTTACTGGTGGCCTGGGATGAAGAAAGAAATCGCTCTCTACGTCTCGAAGTGCCTAACTTGTTCCAAAGTTAAAGCTAAACATCAACGACCCTCTGGCTTACTCGAAAAACCAGAAATTCCTGTCTGGAAATGGGAGAGTATTGCTATGGATTTTCATTACCAAGCTTCCTCGCACCTCGTCTGGTCACGACAGCATCTGGGTCATCATTGATCGATTGACCAAATCCGCTCATTTCCTCGCCATTCGTGAAGATTACAAGGTCGAGAAATTGGCTCGTGTCTACACGGATGAAGTCATTAGTCGTCATGGTACTCCCATTGACATCATTTCCGATCGTGATGCTCGTTTTACCTCTCGCCCTTGGCAAACGTTTCAATCCTCCCTTGGCACCCGTCTCAATCTTAGCACCGCTTTTTACCATCAATCCGATGGTCAAACCGAGCGTACTATCCAAACCTTGGAGGATATGCTTCGCTCATGCGTAATTAATTTTGGCGGCAACTGGGATTCGCACTTACCCTTGGTAGAGTTCTCGTACAACAACAGTTATCACGCTAGTATTCAAATGGCTCCATTTGAAGCATTGTATGGTCGCAAGTGTCGTTCGCCTATTTGTTGGTACGAGATCGAAGACTCTCAAATCACTGGTCCCGAACTTATACAAGAGACAACGGATAAGATCCTACAAATTCGTGATAATCTTCTTAAAGCCCGAAGCCAACAAAAGAGTTATGCTGACAAAAGATGTAAGCCTTTGGAATTCAACGTAGGTGATAACGTACTTCTCAAGGTATCCCCTTGGAAGGGTGTTGTTCGATTTGGTAAGAAAGGCAAGCTCGCTCCTCGCTATGTAGTTCCTTTCAAGATTCTTGAAAGGATTAGCAAGGTTACGTATCGACTTGACCTACCTCAAGAACTCAACAACGTTTACCCAGTCTTCCACGTTTTAAACTTGAAGAAATGTTTAGCTGAAGAAGGACTTCAAGTTCCACTCGAAGATCTTCAAATCAATGAAACATTGCATTTTATGGAAAAACCAGCTGAAATCATGGACTGAGGAATCAAGCAATTAAGGCACAGTCGAATTCCTATCGTCAAGGTTTGATGGGATGGAAAACGTGGCACTGAATTTACTTGGGAACTTGAAAGTGATATGAAGAATAAGTATCCGCATCTTTTCGTTGCATCTTCCTAAACTTCGGGATGAAATTTCCTAAAGTAGGGGAGACTGTAACGCCCGGATTTTTCATACCTTCCATATTTAGAAATCTCGTGTTGTATTTCTATTTTGGAAACTTTGTAATCTTGTACTCGTTCTTTCGTTGTAATCATTGTAAACTGAGACTTGAATCATAATGAAAACTCGTATTTTATTCTTATTCATGTTATACATATTCATACATTCATGCTCATACTACTTGATACTCGGAATGTAAACGTGATTGTTATACTTATTCATAATCGTTTTATACTCATACAATCATTGGTTCATGATTCATATGCTAAAAGGCCCTAAAATAAACTTAAAACCACTAATATATAACATTAGACAACACCCAATCAACAAAACAAAAAAAATATATTGTGTATCTGACCCAGGCCTTGCGGACCGTATGGGGATACGGTTGCGGTCCGCAAGGGGTACTGGCGGGCAGACTTTTCAAACAGCCGCGGGTTATGCACGAATCCACACATTTCCACCTCACCCAATGGCCTTAAACCTCCATTAAACACCCCAAAGCAACCCTAATCCTTCCCTTACCAAGCATTCTCCAAGCAATTTCAACTTTCAACACTCTCTATTCCCTCTCAAACACAACAAAATCTCTGGAATATCAAGAACATTGGCAGATTAACCCATCTTTACAAAAGTGAGCATAACTTGCTCATTTCTTAAACTTTTTGCTTGATTTTTCTTTCATAACACTTGGATTAACCATTGGTTTGATTATACGGATTCTCCTTGGAGAATCCAGACCTGGAAATTCACCAAAAAGTCTCCAAACTTTCTTTTATGAACTAAAACTCTTTAAACGTATGTTTTACCTCAAACAACCTTGAGTTCTCAAGCGCCCAACAAGGTTTATGATTAGTGAAGCCTAACCAAGCTTGTTTACATGAAATAAGGGCTGTTCTAACACCCTAAACTTTCTGTTTTACATGAGCATTAAGCTCACAAGTGTTGCCATGTCTTGAACTTGAAGCTAGTGTGACTACAAGGTTAGCTTGGGCTATCCAACATCCAAGTCCACACAACACTTGATGTTTTCTCATTCCATCCTAAGTAGCTTTCTAGTTGAAAGTAACATAACCCCGTCTAGCCATCGACTTGTGTCGCCGTCGACTCACTGGGTTGTAGATTACTTGGCTACTTAGTATAGTGATAACATGTAATTTCATTTCTATTATTACTCTTGTTCTTGACTCTCCTTGTTGTCTATGACAATTTGTGTAGTGGTGAACTTTACATGAGGTTCCTAAATGGAAGATTTATCTTCCTACCTCCTACATGACTTATATGACATCCTTGACAGACTTATTGTAACACCCCAAAAACGGGTTTGGTAATCAAACCACGTTGATATTAAAAAGACGGGTAAAATACCCTTAGTGGTAAAATTTACCCGGTGAATATTAGGATTTAAACAAATAATCTTAATCTTAATTAAAAGGAGAATAAATGCTTTGAGAAAGCAAAGTTTATAAGAGTCCCGAGTCAACAAGACTTAAAATAAAACGGGTTATAACTCCCAGAACCCACTAAGTTAACTATGAATAATTAACCTAGTTAGTAATGTGTAGTTAAGTGAAAACAAAAAAGAAAACAAGAACTAGTGAACCTTTTTATAAAAGGTTGGAACTAAAGCGAAAAGTTTAACTATTAAATGAAAATTTTAACAAAACAAACACACAAAAAGTGTGTGCTTTGGATCAACCAGGAGAGCTCCAAGGGAGCCAAAATCCTAACTCAACCAAATTCATCAAATTGAAAGGCCAATTGGAGCTCAAATTCATGAACGAAAGTGAATTAATGATCAACCGAGCTAGGGGATCATAAGGTATGTCGAATTTTTGATATTGACGAAGTTGTGACATTTGATGAACATCACAAAATGCAATTTATGTATCAATCGTAGAGGCTATGGCCGAATTACTTGCTTAGGAACAAAACCCTAAGTGAAAATTCTACATAGATTGCTATGATTAGGATGTTTAGATGATTTACCACACTTAGGTAAGTGGGTTTTAATATTATGATGAAATTGATGAAAGAGTTATGTCTAGAATCATCATGCATGATAGTGATAAGATGATGCTTGAATAAATTATGAATTCGGGTATATGTTCATACTTGTCGTAGAGTGGGTTTCGTATGATATGAAGGAATAAATGTCATATTCATGTTAAATGTTGAGATCATCATATGTTATCAATGATTAAGAGGTTTAGCTAAACTTAATGTTTAGGTGTATTCTATATATATAGGATGTAATGAATTGTTTCATTGATAAAACAATCCCAAATCCTTGAATGATATTAATAGTTTAGCATACAATGATTGATGTTGTGTTAATTTTATGATTCACGGTTACGTGAACTTGGTTGAGAAAGTAATTAAAACGGTAGCACAAGAATAATGCCTACCGGATATTTGACAAATTCCTTAAGTTGTTGAACTCATAGTGGAATTACTAACGCTAAAGGTGGTTTGACTTTTAAAAGTCAAATTGACCAATGATAAGATCAAATGATAAATTCGACATAAAACCCATACGGTGGAATAGACGTGATTGATAATGGTTAATCTAACCATCTTACGAATTATGATGATAGTTTGACGCTTGACAAGCTAGGTGGAGGCTTCGAAAGGAAGTGGGTCAAACGAATCAAGTATGGAAGAAAAGCATAGTTGGATGCAAGGTAAGTAAAACTTACACATTTTTGTAGGATACGTATTTGCTTTATAAGCTATAAATACGACAAATGAAATACCGAAATACGGGTTCCGACGCGAATGATACGGGTCGGAATAAATATAAATGATAAAAACCATGGTAAATGGTAAAAGGGGTGAAACAGTAATTTAGTTATGAAATGAATAAGATTTAAAGGAGTTTTCTTTAAGGTTACCTTATAAGTGTAACTAGTACTAAGAAAGAGGGGTAAAATGGAAATTTGGTCAAGTATTGACTAATGTAAGTTGAGGTTAAAAGAATACCCATGGTGTAAGCCAAACGGGTTAAATATGTAAGAAATAGAATTTACAAAAAAAGGATCTTGCGGTAAAATCCGTAATGGGTCGGATGTGTGAATTGGTAATTAATTACCATGTTTTTATAAATATAATTGTTTGGTCATTTAGACCAAATGGGTCAAATGGTGATGATAACATCATTTGACAATATCGACTAATGTTTGGCTGTCAAGTCATATTTTCACAGGAGTGAATAACATTTGGACAATTGCGTCGCAATAAAGTATTGGCTAATAAAAAGCGAGGTATAAAACGGGTCTATATGTTGACTCGAGCCAGGTACGCGTATATAAGATTTATAGTTAAACGTACAATGTCGGTCAAATATCTTAGTGAAAGACTTTCATCGTAAAAGGAGGGACTAAAGTTGACCAAAACGCCCTTGATGGATAAAACGGGCAAACGACACTTAAGGCCTGTTTAGAAACATGTGTCATGATAATGTAAGCCCTAGATAGGCATAAAAGTTATAGGCATAATCCTTCACGGGTTAAACACCTAAAATGAGTCTTTTTCGTAAAATGGATAACCGAAGGGCAATATTCGGGATAGTTGGTTTATTATAGAAAATCCACCACAATATTAGTTGCGGTGAAATATAAGTAGATATTTTATTGTGGTTGGGAAGTGTGAAAAGAAAAGAGCGAAATTTAGACTTAATTGTTTAAATTCTCTAAACGGGTAATGGATTATGCGCATAGCTTGGGTACTAGTTGCATAATTCATAAAACTTATGATCACGGGTTAAAGGTTTTGAGTTAATAAGTAGTCCATGGCCTTGTGATGATTTAGAAACAAGTTTGTTTAATAAATCACGAAACGGGTCAAAAGTTTAATAATTGAATTTTAAGCCGAGGGCTTAAAATTTAGAATTTTATTAATTTATATGTTGGGTTTTGACTCCACATGACGGAAAATCAAATTACGATCACGTAGGAAGAAACGGCTCGTAAAACGGATAATAATTGAGCAAGTTATGAGGGTTTAGGAGAAAAATAGGATTGCTGAAAATATGCAGCATCCAGTTTCGAAACTTTCTGTCAAAAATAGGGCGTCGCGTCACGTGACGAGAAGAGGTAAACACCGTCGCACAACGCGACGACTGTCATGACACGCGACGGCTTAAGGGATTTCCGTCGCGGCATGCGACGGGCTAAAAAACTGATAAATGTTGTTTGTATGTTCATTTTAACATACGGACTTATTTTGACATTTTATAAACATGTTTTAACTAAAACAATTTCGTGTTTTACGAAATGTAGGTTGCCTAAAAGTATTGGATGTCGATCAAGCTCAACGAAGAACCGAACACGATCAAGATACAAGCTTCCGCACGTCATTTTAAACGACGAACTTATAAATATGATGTTGAAATGATTTAAATTCTTAAATGTTTTAACAAACCTGCATTTTTCACATGTATGTGTAATCGAAATTTCACAATTCTAGTCGAAACCTATATGAAATCGTATAAATGAACTAAGGGTCTTACAAGTTGGTATCAGAGCCTTGGTTTAAGAGATTCAAGCATGGTGGGGGACTATGCTTGGACTTAATCCTTATGCTCTCGGTAAGGGTTAATGTTCGGTTGAAGACTTGATCGCATAATCCGGTAAGTTATATTTACATTAACGATATCATGCAATACACGTTACCCTAATTAAATTGATAAAGGATTGATATAGATAACGAAATTACATGTGTTGACACGTATAGTAGAAAGCCTTGTATTATAATACAGGTGTTTATTGATGTCGACATTACTAATCTTTGTAAATGTTTTAGTTGAAGGACACTTCTGAAGATGGCGAGAGTTTAACAAATTGTGGATATGACGGAGGAACGGTCCGAATTATGACAAAGTAGAGCATGCTCACCAAGGACCTAAATCGCGTAATGATCGCGAATAAGGTTAATGGCAAGGAAAGCCCGTAAGGGCAAGCATTTACCAGGTGCACGTTTTAAATTTAATTGCACAAACAGTAATATACAACAAATACGAAGAGATTGATTGTTGCATATGTAAGATAAAACTTGGAATACCTGAATAGGATACCTATCCAGGATGATGTTTTCCAAGAGAAAATAAGCAGTTATAAGTGTTATTCATGATTGTTAATGACAAGACAATAACCGACTTAGTTTATATAGAAACTTGGACGGAAGTAATCATCCAAGTAAGTATTCTCAATATAAATACTATTGAGAAAAGTAACGATCACATCAACGAATGTGATTGTAAAATAGTTTGATAAAAGGAAAACATTTTATATGTTCAAGAACAAAACAAGTAAAACTAATGATTGTTACATAACAATTAAATAAAGTTTTACCAAATGAAAAAAAGAATATGGAAAATGAATAGAGGCGTTGCTTACATGGGGTGTGATGTGAAAATTATAAAAGGTTATGTGTACCATGTGTTGATCGCTTACTCTGGCCAAGTAAGTAGTGAACACATGATACCATCAACTTCTTATAATGAACGCATTTACGTCCGGTGTAGTAAAGTGGGCGAATGGGACGAATTAAAAAGGTACCCAAACGGATCAAATAAGCATAATGTTTGATAACAACTGTAAACGCAAACCGGGTAACGAAAGCGTATTGCATTAGAATAACAAGCCCGGGAGAAGGACAAGAATCAATGTAAACGAAAATACAAACCGAGTAACGGGAATGTTAAGGAATTGGGGTAAAGTTTGATTGTTCATAAGTGATGAGATTCACACGAACAAGTCAAACGGATTGAATAAAGAATAAAAGCTTGGTTGAATAAAAGCGATAGATTTCGCTATGACAACAAATGTATTCAAAACGAAGTCTTAATGCATACCGGAATGGTTGCTTTAATAATGACTTCGGTAAATACCCGATAGATGGGTAGGATTTCAAATATATGCGTAAACCAAGAGACGGGAACGCGGATAGAAAGTCAAAAGACTCGGATTATGAGTTATGACTAAAAGATGATAAAATTTCACAAACAGAATTTTTGATAATTATGTTCAACTAATTCGAGATTGAACGGGGTTGAATAAAGAATAAGGTTTGACTGTCATAAGTGATGGATTTCACACGAACAAGTCAAACGGGTCAGATAAAATATAATGCTTGATAGTGTAAGCAGGCGCAAACTGAATAATGAGAGCGCAAAATATTAATAAACCTAAGCAATGGGTCATGAGAAAATATAAAAAAGGTGCCTTGACACCAAGAATATATATTATAAGAGCGAAATTACACGAGTAAAAGATGATCTACGGGATCACCATAACCTTCGGGTTATAAACAATGTAAAAGGTCTAGGGGACCAAAATGACCATTGGGTCACAAATAGAAATAAACGAACTACAGGGGTCTCACCTTAAAAAGGTGAAAACCTAAGGAAATAGCCTACGAGGCTAAGTGAAAGAATCTACGGGTCACTTGGGTAAAGCGTGGGAACTGGTTACGATTCCACGCGTAATATAATAACAGAAAAGAATAAAATTCTTGATTGTCAATTTCTTGATATGAGTAACTGACGTAAGTTACAGAGAAAACGTTAAACTAAAATTCAGTTTTTAGTCAAAAGCAACGTTTTAACGAGCTTAGATAGTATGAGATGGTTTGGGAAACAATTAACATTAAAAGAAATAGGTCTTGACACCAATAGGTGTAAGGCGATAAATTCGAAAGGAAGATTTTTGATATGAAAAGTTTATATAAACTTAAACATGACGTGATACGATACGATCATGGTCTAGAAAAGTAATATTGAATATAATCACGTTGTAACGTGAGTTATGGGAAGGAGATCATAAACACACAAAAGGCCGGTGATGGCAATGTAGTATACTCGAATGACGGAGTATAAAGTGACGGTGACTAATCAGTCTAGCCGGTAAAACCATTCAAAGTCAAAATAGTGTTATGACTTATATAAAGTGCCTGTCAATATAGGATTAGCATGGAGAAAACATGTTGACGAACTCATACGACCGAGGGGTCAAGTGACAACTCGGTCAAATAGGCGACAAAGATAAGAAATACAAGATAAAAGTTACAGTCCGTGAGGACTTACACATATTAGACGCACACGTCAATGCAAATGATAACTTTTGACCAAAAGAATGAATGTCTTAAAAATGAAACTAAGTTCGTTTGGTTTAAACCAATGAACTACGTAAGTAAGGTTTCAGGGACGAAACCTCTTTAAGGGGGTAGACTTGTAATACCCCGAAAACGGGTTTTAATCAAACCACGTTGATATTAAAAAGACGGGTAAAATACCCTTAGTGGTAAAATTTACCCGGTGAATATTAGAATTTAAACAAATAATCTTAATATTAATTAAAAGAAGAATAAATGCTTTGAGAAAGCAAAGTTTATAAGAGTCCCGAGTTAACGGGACTTAAAATAAAACGGGTTATAACTCCCGGAACCCACTAAGTTAACTATAAATAATTAACCTAGTTAGTAATGTGTAGTTAAGTGAAAACAATAAAGAAAACAAGAACTAGTGAACCTTTTTATAAAAGGTTGGAACTAAAGGGACTAAAGATGGGTAAATTGAAAGTTTAACTATTAAATGAAAAATCAAAACAAAACACACACACAAAGTGTGTGTTCTGGATCGACCAGGAGAGCTCCAAGGGAGCCAAAACCCTAACTCAACCAAATTCATCAAATTGAAGGGCCAATTGGAGCTCAAATTCATGAACGAACGTGAATTAATGATCACCCAAGCTAGGGGATCATAAGGTATGTCGAATTTTGATATTGATGAAGTTGTGAAATTTGATGAACATCACAAGATGCGATTTATGTATGAATCGTAGAGGCTATGGCCGAATTAGTGATGTATACTTGCTTAAAAACAAAACCCTAAGTGAAAATTCTACATAGATTGCTATGATTAGGATGTTTAGATGATTTACCACACATAGATAAGTAGTTTTAATATTATGATGAAATTGATGGAAGAGTTATGTCTAGAATCATCATGCATGATAGTGATAAGATGATGCTTGAATAAATTATGAATTCGGGTATATGTTCATACTGGCCGTAGAGTGGGTTTTGTATGATATGAAGGAATAAATGTCATATTCATGTTAAATGATGTTTGAGATCATCATATGTTATGAGTGATTAAGATGTTTAGCTAAACTTGATGTTTAGGTGAATTCTATATATATATATATAAGATGTAATGAATTGTTTCACATTGATAAAACAATCCAGAACCCTTGAATGATGATTGATGTTGTGTTAATTCAATGATTTACGGTTAAGTGAACTTGGTTGAGAAAGTAATTAAAATGGTAGCGCAAGAATAATGCCTACCGGATATTTGACAAATTCCTTAAATGAGTTGTTGAACTCATTGTAGAATTACTTACGGTAATAGGCAGTTTGACTTTGACCGATGATAAGATCGAATGATAAATTCAACATAAAACCCGTAAGGTGGAATAGTCGTGATTGATAATGACTAATCTAACCATCTTACGAATTATGATGATAGTTTGACACTTGACAAGCTAGGTGGAGGCTTGGGAAGGAAGCGGGTTAAATGAATCAAGTATGGAAGAAAAGCGTAGTTTGGATGCAAGGTAAGTAAAACTTACACCTTTTTGTAGGATACGTATTTGCTTTATAAGCTATAAATACGACAAAGGTAATATCCGAAATACGGGTTCCGACGCGAATGATACGGGTCGGAATAAATATAAATGATAAAAACCATGGTAAATGGTAAAAGGGGCGAAACGGTAATTTAGTATGAAATGACTAAGATTTAAAGAGTTTTCTTTAAGGTTACCTTATAAGTCTAACTAGTAATGAGAAAGAGGGTTAAAAATGGAAATTTAGTCAAGTATTGACTAATGTAAGTTGAGGTTAAAAGAATACCGATGGTGTAAGCCAAACGGGTTAAATATGTAAGAAATAGAATTTATAAAAAATGGATCTTGGGGTAAAATCCGTAATGGGTTGGATGTGGGAATTGGTAATTAATTACCATGTTTTTTTATAAATATAATTGTTTGGTCATTTAGACCAAACGAGTCAAATGGTAATGATAACATCATTTGCCAATATCGACTAATGTTTGGTTGTCAAGTCATAATTTCATAGGAGTGAATAACAATTGGACAATTGCGTCTTTATAAAGTAGCGGCTAATAAAAAGCGAGGTATAAACGGGTCTATATGTTGACTCAAGCCAGGTAAGCGTATATAAGATTTATAGATAAACGTGCAATGTTGGTCAAATATCTTAGTGAAAGACCTTTGTCGTAAAAGGAGGGACTAAAGTTGACCAAAACGCCCTTGATGGATAAAACAGGCAAACGACATTTAAGGGTTGTTTAGAAACATGTGTCATTATAATGTAAGCCCTAGATAGGCATAAAACTTATAGGCGTAATCCTTCACGGTTAAACACCTAAAATGAGTCTTTTTCGTAAAATGGCTAACCGAAAGGCAATATTCGGGATAGTTAGTTTATTATAGCAAATCCACCACAATATTAGTTGTGGTGAAATATAAGTAGATGTTTTTAAATGTGGAGTTGTGAAGTGTGAAAAGAAAAGAGCGAAATTTAGACTTAATTGTTTAAATTCCGTAAACGGGTCAAAATGGATTATGCGCATAGCTTGGAACTAGTTCCATAATTCATAAAAGTTATGATCATAGGTTAAAGATTTTGAGTTAATAAGTAGTCCATGGCCTTGTGATGATTTAGAAACAAGTTTGTTTAATAAATCAGGAAACGAGTCAAAAGTTTAATAATTGAATTTTAAGCCGAGGGATTAAATTTTAGAATTTTATTAATTCAGATGTCATGTTTTGACTCCACATGACGGAAAATCAAATTACGATCACGTAGGAAGAAACGGATCGTAAAATGGAAAAATATTGAGCGAGTTATGAGGGTTTAGGCGAAAAATAGGATGCTAAAAATATGCAGCATCCGGTTTCTAAACATTCTAGTCAAAAATAGGGCGTCGGCGTCGCGTCACGCGACGAGAAGAGGTAAACACCGTCGCGGAACGCGACGGCTGTCACGACACGCGACGGCTTAAGGGATTTTCGTCGCGGCACGCGACGGGATAAAAAGCTGATAAATGTTGTTTATTTGTTCGTTTTAACATAAGGACTTATTTTGACATTCTATAAACATGTTTTAACTAAAAGCATTTCATGTTTTATGAAATGTAGGTTGCCTATAAGTATTGGATGTCGATCAAGCTTAACGAAGAACCGAATAGGATCAAGATACAAGCTTCCGCACTATGTTTCGTCGTCATTTTTAACGACGAACTTATAAATATGATATTGAAATGATTTAAATTCTTAAATATTTTAACAAACCCGCATTTTTCACATGTATGTATAATCGAAATTACACAATTTATGAAATCGTATAAATGAACTAAGGGTCTTACACTTATGATATAATGTACATATATAACTATATAATATACTTAAAACCGAACCCTTGATAATGACTATATAATCATGTGTCAAGTTACTAAGTTTAATCACTAAAGTGTTTAGTTCTTCGTTATGATTCTAATAGGTGTTATAACCTATGAAATCACATAAACCCTCACGGGTTCCCATTGTGTCAAAACGAGTGCTAGACCTTGGTGAATATTTTCGTATACGTACTTTGTTATGCTTTATTCCGAATCCCGAATCTTCCCTCAACATCCAAATACTCACACCTACGTTTTCCTCTTGTAGGATAACTCGGTGTACCTCCCACCAAGCAATTCTTCACGGAACTAACAAGTCAGAAAGCTTGCAAAACCGTGAGTACACTCGACCCATTTTCTTTTATATCGCTTTGGTTGTAACATGTTTACCTTGTACAAAAATCACTAAACTTAAACTTTATGCAGTGCACGAAACGATCCAATATACATGAACGCTTTGATACATTATTTGATGCTTATATTTGGACCATTCTTATGTAATACCATAATCATTAGCTTATTTTGAGCCTCCATTTGACATGTTTAGCGCTATAGGAGTAACGCACCACCCACTCGTGAACAAGAGGTCATGTTAAATTATCGTTATTATGCGTAAGCAATAGGATTGACTAGAAATATTGCATGCCATGTATAATGCTCTTGTATAATGCTCTTGTATAAACTTAGTTACCATGTGGATTCGTTTTAAACCTTATTCGTATACGTATGCTTATGCTTAACTTGTATACTCGCATTTGCTTTTGCATTGAACTTTATTTTAAACATGTTACAGGTTGAGAAGGATGATGCTATGAAACTGAAGTAGCATTGATGCTAGATGTCATAGACGTTTTAGGTTTATTCATGTTGTATCAATTTTGTCTTTATTATTGTTGTTATTTGAAGTTTCCTTGTATTGTAATGACAATTTACTTATGAAATGAAATTCGGATTTAATTAAATATTGTCACCATTAGCGTTGTGAGCAATGAGCAATCTATTTTGTCCCGCCTCGATGTTTCCGCCATCGGTTGGGGTGTGACACCCCCAGCTCAAAATTATGATTTTTCCCTCAGTTCAAAATTACGATTTTGCCCCCCAGTTCAAATAAAATTATGGTTTTGGCCTCAACTCAAAATTGTAATTTTGCCCTCAATTCAAATTATGATTTTGCCCATATTTCAAAATTAGATTTTGTCTCCAATTAAAAATTGCAGTCTTGCCATCGTTTTTTATTTTTTCTGGCAAAACTATAGTAGTTTTTTTATTTTACTTGGTTGACTCAATATAGTGTCTATAGTGTCCTGGCAGATTACTGTTTTCCCCCAACTCTAAATAACAGGCTTACCGTCGTTTTAGTTTTTATTTTAGCAAAACTATGGTAGTGTTTTCATGTAATTGGTTGACTCGATATATTTTTTATTGAGATCGTATTATAAGTAATATGTACAAGTAACCGAAATGCATGTTATTAAACTAAGAAATATTCGACTTAACCCCCGCAACAAAAGCGAGGCATGAAACTAGTTCTATAAACACACATTTCTAAAGATGGTTACAGTAAATTTGTTCTATTGTTCTCTTTTGGTTCAAGTGGACTCCCTTAGCTTTTTTTTTTACTTTTTCTAAATTATGTAAAATATTAATTATATCTAAATAACACATAATTTAGTCATTGTTCTAGACTTCTAGCTCAAATGGTTGCTCTGTTTATTGTTTATATTTTTTAACTTTCTTTAAAACGTTAATTTCTTCCACAATTAACGAGCCACAACAATACCATTCAATGTAAAATCATTTTTACAATGTTCGATTGGTGAAAATAAATATCTATATTTTCTTTTGCATATTTCTTTCGGTTCTCTGCCCAGTACCGATTTCATACCAAACAGAACAGATACCGATCAAAATCTCGCGGCGTAACGCGGGTATTTTTACTAGTTACATTACAATTATCAAGTTGATGAACAGTAAAACTAATAATAATATTCTATTTCAGTTCAAGTAAAACTAGTAATAATAATTTATGTAAGTTTTATTTTATATATATATATATTATGTATACCTTACAAAATGAAGTCTCATGTACAGTAGCTACACGTGACTTGTTTTTCTTTTTTTGTCTTTTTGTGTTATTTTCTTATTTTTCTTCTTTTCTATTTTCACACTTTAACATTTACTGTTAACACTTATAACCCTCAACTTTGTAATCAATTTTTACGTGCTTATTTGTTTTGTACGTATCAGTATAAATTTAAGTTGATTTACGTTTCAATGTAACTTCTTTTCTGGAAATGAGTACGCTCAAATATAGTACATTTTTTTTTATTTTATGTATGTTTTTAGTTGGTTTACATTTTGAAATAAATTCATTGGATGATAAAAAATCGAGTTACTTTACGTTCTGATGCTCCCGCAACACAACATACTATTATTTCACTTAAAAAAAAACTTAATTTTCTTACGTACTCATTTTTATGTATGTGTGGGTGCATGTTCAAGTTGGTTAACGTTTCAACGTAAATTTCTTTCGCAAGTAAGTCATATCAAATATAATACGTTTCCGTGATTATTTTTATGTACATTTTTTGTTTGTCTACATTTTAACGTTACTTTTTTTCAGAAACAAGCTTGTAGAAATATAATAGGTTACATTATAAACCCGCAGCAACGCGCGAAAAATTCACTATTTATTTACTTTTACTATTACTATTACTATTACTATTACTTTACTATTACTATTACTATTACTTTACTATTTATTTATTTATTACAATTATCAAGTGGATGAACAGTAAAACTAATAATAATATTCTTTTTCAATTCAAGTAAAACTAGTAATAATATTTTATGTAAATTTTATTTTATATATATATATATATATATATATATATATTATATATATATATATATATGATTAGGATCAAGAGTGACAACTTTTCGAGAGTGAACCGAGTGAACTAATCTTGGCCCTTGATCATTTTTTAGATTAAAAGGGTAAGATTGACATTAACAGTAAAACTAATAATAATATTCTATTTCAATTCAAGTAAAACTAGTAATAATATTTTATGTAAATTTTATATATATATATATATATATATATATATATATGATTAGGATCAAGAGTGAACAACTTTTCGAGAGTGAACCGAGTGAACTAATCTTGGCCCTTGATCATTTTTTTAGATTAAAAGGGTAAGATTGACATTTGCCAAGTATATTTAATTGAAATTCCTTAAATTTCTTGTCTCTTAACTCTTTCTCTCTTTCTCTCTCTCTTGTTTTTAATTATTTCTTCATTATTTTAATTATAAGAGATTGAAACTTTGGAATTTTGGATAAGGCCTAACTTTTTACTTCTTCTGAAAATACACTGAATTTCATATTTATTTATTTAAGTAAAGTCTCGTTTTGTTCGGTAAACTTTTCTTTTTCATATTTGCAAGAATTATTTATCCTGTTGTTTATGAATTTAGAGTTCTATATAATTCAGTTATTATGTACATAGTATATTTAAATTATATATTTATTTTGTATCTTCGTGTGATACTCAAGATACATATGTGTGTAGAGCTAGATACCTATGTGTGTAGAGCGAGATACATTTATGTATCAAAGTGATACCTAGTTTTCTTAAATGATTATTTCACGTATCGAGTATGTATATTATATACGTATAATCCTTGCACTTATGATGAATTATTTTTTTACTTAGTGTTTGATTAAGTTTGTAATAGCAAAAATATCTTCATTACATATTCAAAAAAAAAGTATCGTATGATATCGACACTTGGCATTGTTTATAATAGAAAAAAATACTTTATTTTGAATGCATTACGCTTTCAAAAGAAATTATATTAAAATGTTTAGAAATGTATTTTATAAATATGTTGTTAATATACACATATGTAACCAGTTCAAAATATAATACACAAATGTATAAAAGTCTGTATACATGTGTATAAACTAACAGTTATGTACACATGTGTATAAACTAGCAGCTATGTATCTTGTATAAACTAGCGAGACTGTACACATATGTACAATGCTGAATAACCATCTCAGACACTTGTTATACACATATGTACAATGCTGAACAACAATGTCATTAACTTCTAGCTAGAGATATATTATGAATGTACATATGTTTCTAAAATGTGAATACGTATAATACATATATGTATAGATAATATAATTAAATATTTTTAGTCGTGTTTTAGATGGAACAATATTTGATAATGTTTGTATTTTTTAAAATTATAAAATTAGGTAATTGGTGAGAGAAAAAAGTATAAAATATATAATTAAATATTCTTTTAAGTGGAAAGAGAAATCAGAAGAGAGAAAATACAATTATACCCTTGTATTTATTAATACACATGGAAGTTACAAAAGATAATTATAATCTTGGCACTAAAGAAAAAATCTAGATCTACTGTTCACAAATACAGCATTGTTCACTCATGAACACTGCCCTATATATATATATATATATATATATATATATATGGAGAGGATCATGAGAAAACTAGATATAAATGAGAAAACTAGAAAACTAACTAAAAAAACCAAAAAAAAAAGCATAAAAAATACAATTTTTTTGCAATATTTTATAAAAAATCGCTGCATTTTATGTATAAATAACTTTTTTTAAAAAAAAAAAACTTGTACTGCACATGTGCACTATATGTGTACTACACATGTGCGCTATATGTGTACTACACATGTGCATTATATGTTTTTTTTAAGTTTTTTTATATAATATATATAGCGAATTTTAATAAAAAATAAAAAAAAATTGATATGTTTTTTTGACTTTTTTAGCTAGTTTTTTTGTTATCTCATGATCCATCCCCTATATATATATATATATATATATATATATAAGTAAGCTTAACCAAGAGTAGATTAATATTTTATTGTCATTTGTTCTTTTAACTTTTTGTTTTACTAATATTTTTTATTTATTTTTTTTAACTTTATTTTTTTATTATGTTATTATTAGAATTAGTAATATTTATTACTTTTATTATTATATTATACATATTATTTAGTGTTTTGAGTTTTTTAAGTGTTTTTTATTTTACTTATAAGCATTTTTTTAATATTTTTTTATTTATGTTTGTGACAATAAATAAATATTGGTATAAGTACCTTGACGACCTAAACCGATCGATATCGTTTGAATAACATTTATGCGAGTACCGATGTTCGTTTTACTGTTTTTATAGTTTTTTTTTCGATGTCAAACAAGTGTTGATTTCTATGTCGAACATCGGTGTTGATACCGATGTTCGTTTCTATCGTTTTCTGTCGATGTAAAACAAATATTGATTTCTATATTGAACATCGATGTTGATACCAATGTTTATTTTTTTTATCATTTTCTATCGAATCTAAACAGGTGTGGTTTCTATACCGAGTGCATATATCGTATTGATACTGTAATAACCCGGACCAAAATTGATCCGATGCTCATAGCGACGTACCGCTGATGAATAGTAAACAATAATTTTAACTATTCGGTTTTTAATTGTTTTTTTAAGATTTTTAATTGTACCTTATAGATTATTCAATTTGATTTTTTGGTTTTTTTTAAATTTGCATGTATGTTTATTTTTTCATTCAAAGTTATTTGCTCGCGAGTTGTGACGGTTTGTTACCTCGACATTATTTATTATTCAATTGAACTTTTAGTAATTTTAAAATAAATTCCAAACAGGCATCTATGTTTATATATCCTTTTACCATTCCAGGTTATTTGCTCGCGTGTTGTAACGGTATGTTACTGTGAGCATTGGATCGGTATCGATTCGTTTTGTTACAATACCAGTACGATATATGCATTTGATGAAGAAATTAACATGTGTTTTACATAGACCGAAAACAATAAAACACTCATACCAGCACCAATGTTGTTCGAACGATATCGAGCGGTTCAGATTGTCACAATACTGGATCGATATATATTTGTTGTCGCAGATAGAGTTGTATAAATGAATAATTTTCGAATTCGGAAACCATAAAAAATAATCTAGGTGTCGGTACCGATGTTGTTCGGTACGATCCGGTAGCAATACAGTGTCAGTTTACCGAAAGAGAATACAATAAAATAAGGATCGTATCGAAACCATTGTTGTTCGTTTGGTTCACTACGGTAGGGGCACGGTATCCGCTATCAAACAAGAAACCATAACAATGAATATATCGATACCAATGTTGTTCGATTCCGTTTGGTACGATATTGTAGCGATACGATGTCAGGTTATTGAAAGCAAAAACAATAAAATATATATCATATAAATGTTGTTTAGTCGGTTTCGGTTCGTTGACCGCAATGTTGGAAAAAAATAAACATAAAATGCAAACGAGCCAGACCAATATCAACTTAACAACATCAGTATCGATATTCGTTTTTATTGTATTCGGTCGATGTAAGGTTTCCTCTAACGATTACAATAGTAAGTGTTAGTACTGTAACGAACCGAATCGAACTGACCAACCGAATTCCTGGCGTGAAGCGTGGGAGAATATCACTAGTTATAATCACTTTTTAAGCATTTTTTTTAGTTTATAACTTGATTTAAACGGGTCAAATATCGCCGAATATTTTTTCTTTAACGTGAGAAATTGGACGAATATCGTTTGAACAATATCGGTACCAATAGAGTATTTATTTTTATAGTTTTCTCGATGTGATAGTATAAAGTTAGTCGAAAATAGAGTTATATTCGCAACAATGTATTGTTCTTATATCGTAGCTATAGCGAGTGCCGGTATGATAATTTTAGCATGACGAACCGAACTGATACCAACCGAACATCGGTATCGGTTCCGATATTCGTGTTTGTGGTTTTCTTTTGATATCATACACGTGTCGATATCCATTTGTGCGTATCTTTTTCAGTTGTTATTCTGAGTGCCCGTACTGTATCGAACCGAACTGATACCAACCAAAGCCCGATGCGAAGCTTAGTAATCCCACTAGTTATTCTTCTTTTCAATAATAGATCGATAATTGTTTGGTTCTTAATTCCAATTCATTGTTCTTCATCATTGCTTTCTTGAATTTAAGTTTTCTTCGTGTGTTCAAATTAAAACACCTACATACACAACCGTGTATGTTCTCTTATGTATAGTGTTTATATAACTTTTGTTCTTCTCTACTTAAAATTCTCCTATATATTAAAAATACAAGCTTATAAATACTGTTTTTATTATTTTGATATTACAAGTTTACAACTCTTATTTTTTCCGTACTTCAAATTATAAATTACTTTTTACATTCTAGGTGCTAGATGTATGGGTGTGTAACTCAGCTCAACTCAAAATAAGTTTAACCCTAACTAATTCTTGCAAGCTTTCATAATTTATCATCAAATAAATTAAATCAAGCGAATTTGTAGCACATTCGAACAACCATTTGATCCTAAATAAATTAAAATCAATAAAGTCAAAGAGTCAAGGACTAATGCCTTTTTGAAGGAAAAAACATACACTTTTGAAATTCCATTTGCCCATATCAAACCGCAGTTTACCACTTAGGTCAACTCATGAGATGTTTAGACACTCGTGTTTTGAAACTTATTAAATGATTTTGGGTTATCTGTATAATATATTTTGGGTTTTAAAAAATAGAGTTAATTGCCCAGATGGTCCCTGTGGTTTCATGTTTTTTCATGTTTGGTCCTCACCTTTTGGAAATAGAAGGTATGCTCCCTATGGTTTGTTATTCTGTTACTAGGATAGTCCCCTGAGTAAATGTCAGGGGACTATCCAATAACAAATCATAGGGAGCATACCTGTTATTTCCAAACTAACTGACATTTACTCAGAGGACTATTCGAGTAACAAAATAACAAACTATAGGGAGCATACCTGACTATTTCCAAAAGGTGAGGACTAAACGTGGGAAAACGTGAACCACAGGGACCATCCGGGCAATTAACTCTAAAAATATGTGGTTATGTTTTTTATTTAATTTGCAATACTTGAGATTTTTTTTTTTTTTGCTGATTTAGTCCAAATGGCTAACGGGTTTATTTTTTTTTTTTCTTTAGTTTTAGGGTATTTTTGTCGTATCATATGCTATTGAATGGAATTGTTTTAACTGTTCACTACTTTTTTTAAATGTATTGATACATTTGGATTGTTAACCATGTGAAATTCAAATTGGAATGGATTTGGTTGGCGATCAAAGTGTTTAGACCATGTTTTTCCAGACTAAGAATAAGGGCGTAGCATAGTAGGGGCCGGGGGAAACTTTTCGCTTAGTAGTGCCCGGTATGTAGTTTTTGTATAGAATTTTAGGTATATACGTTTCGACCACCGTTTTTTATAATTTTTAAGGTATAATTTTAAGTCCAGTGACTTCCGACCACCCCGTTGGAAATCTCAAGCTTCACCACTGTTCCAGACTATGTCGTTTTGAAACGCCTAATCATTTTCAGTTTGGCTCAACCCATGATCCAACCCGTCTAAGAGGACCGAGGCACTTCCGAGCTGGTCTTTGGTCTTATATTTTTAGGTTTCAGAGTTAAGGTGAGGTTCTACCGTCCGGTAGATACTGTTCAGTTTTGAGACAGGCCAACAATTTTCTTCTCAATTTCCTCTAGTGTAGAATGTGGCCTTGTGACACGAAAGATACCATATGTACAATTAACACAATGCTTAATTAATAAGTATTAAATTGTTACCCTTACTCATTCTCTCGATTTGTTACCAGGTTATCGTCAATGCGGTTTGTTTGCGCCACCTTGCGTATGTATGATGAGCATATGCCTCACCAGAGCGCCTAGTGCGTGTCTTGTGAAAGAGGTGAGAGCTTTATCAATATAATCCGATGTTAAGAAGGAACTAACGTTTTTAGGAATTTGAAATAAACGGGGCAAATGGTGTCAATGTTTGGTATAGAGTGAGGGGGATAAACACAAAGACGATATATATATTTCATTGTCCACGACTCAAAACCTTTACAGGCCGCTTGGTTCGATTATCCATTGGAGTTCCTTCTATACACCACTAACAGCCAAGCCCTTCTATAAGGCAGTTTACGTCGATACTTCACACCTCACGTTCTTGTGACCTTGCCTATATTTACCCTTTGGCGATACCTTTCTTCGCATGTTTGCACACTAGGTTCAATTAGAAGTCCTATTTCGTTTCTTCTTTGTATCTTCTTCAAGGTATCTGACAAATCCTCTGTCCATCATCAACCAAAATAATAGAAGATCAACGGGTGGACGTCGATTAGAAACAACTTTGGGTGATTTGCAATATATTTGACCAATTTCCATTCTACCTAATGTTTTATTTGGCATTTTAACAATAAATTCAACCAAAATTGACCCATTTGTAAGTTATAAATAGTTCAAAATTGTTGCCTCCAATTGGCATTACACAAATCCTGGACCATCGGTGCTTATTGATAAAAAAAAAAAAAAAAACTTAGTTATAAAGCCACCTCAAGCTTTCTCTCCTTCAAATCTATGCACAAAGAAATAAATTATCACAAAATAAGCAATAATAATAATAATTTAAAGCTTTCTAAAAATGATACATTGGCTAACTAGAAGTTTCAAGTTAAGAATCAACCCAATATTGATACTAAACCAAGTGAATGCCACTTGCTAGTGATACACATATTAATGAGATGGGTTTTGGACCTTTTGTTCATGATGAGATGGGTTTTGGACCTTTGGTCATTAACAAATCCCTATTGTAATATTTGACTTGACCACAACATATAATGGTCATTAGTTTGTTTGTTAAGGAGCATAATGTTTGGCTCTTTTCATACCACCCCATTTTGTCCCCAAACCTCTTCGATGGTCATGAGTTTCGTGGTCCACATGTGATTTATTTACACCGCGCGAAACTGTGATTTGAATAACAACTTTGTCATGAACCGTATTTTTAGGCCACTTAGAAGATAAAAGTAATCAAATTCGTATGGATGAGTGGAAACATAAAAGTGGAACGAAAAATGAAGTGATAAGAGATGTATATTACCGTTTGCACACCGTGGAAAAGGGATTGTTGCAGCATCTTCATGGTGCCTTGATCTAAAAGGAGAATTAGATGCTGCTTGCAGGTTCGGGGTGGCCTTGTCTTGTCCAGAGATCTGTTCAAGTTATTAAAAATAATTTATTAATTCTCAAATAAAACAATAATAATGGAAATCAATTTATAAAAATATGTAATAAATTACTCCAAATCTCAAGGTTCGGTTGTAAAGGGTAACAAGGCCGGTAAAAAGCCTCACGGCATAATCTGCGATTTCCTCGGTTTCATATTCCGCAAATGCAAAACCTTTCGGTTTGTCAGTTTCTTTATCTCGTGGAATGTGCAAATCAACTACCCGTCCAGCTTGAATAAGGATATCGTATAAGACCCTATCAGTTACTCATCCAAATAACCTTTACAAAGAAAGATTTATAAAAATTTAATAGGTTTGTTTTGCCTTAATTAAAGACTGTGTGTGCAAAGTCGAACGCACTATCGTATGCAGTATGCAGTACTGTGTCTAGAAGATAACCATGTTTATTGGCACCTGATCACAATGCTTTACATTCTAATTGTAATGATTTCCTAAACAAGTTTCAACAACGACAAATGATTATAAGTTAATTAAAAAATGATCCTCACTTAAAATACTTGAACCAAAACGCATAATTCAAATTTTCAATCATACAACTCAAACATTTCATCATCATCATACTCAGTAAATCCCACCAATAGCAAAGCTAGGTAGGTTCTGAGGAGGGTAAGATGTAGACAACCTTACCTCTACCCCTTATGAATAGAGAGGCTGCTTCCAATGAGACCCCCGGCTCGATAGTAGTTTTGTATCAAGCCTTGGACATGAGGCACATAACACTCAGCAATCGGGACAAATGCCGGTTTGTGCATGTACCCCCTTGTCTTTCGGCTATCAACGCCACTACACGATGCATGATTAGTCGTCCGCCGCTTTTAACGTTATTTTCACGAAATTCGTAAAATAACGATAAAGTTGGTGCAATTCCAATGCTCCTAAAAAGACAAGACTGCCTGTATGCAAAGTTGAACACGCTATTGTACACACTGTCTCTAGAATATATAACCATGATTATCAACACTTCATCACAATGTTTTACGTTGTAATTAAAACGATTTCCTAAACAAGTTTCAACAAAGGAACAAGTGTCATCAACTATAGACACTTAGAATACTTGAACTAAAGTCTAAAACACATAATTCAAATTTTCAATCATATAACTAAAAGATCCCCATACTCCTAAAAAGATAAGACTGCGTGTACGCAAAGTTGAACGCGCTACCGCACACACTGTGCCTAGGAGATAACCATCATTATGACATTATCACTACCTGATCACAATGTTTTACATTGTAACTGACATAATTTCCTAACCAAGTTTCAACAAAGACAAGTGAATATAATTATAATTAATAAACAAACAATTAGTCCTCACTTAGAATACTTGAATCAAAACACATAATTCTAACTTTCAATCAAACATTTCAACATTTTTCAATCTCCTAAAAACATAAAATCTGAATTCCAGATGAACATTCCGTAAATGAATATTGTGTTATACATCAAATCAACAAAAAAAATTCTACAATCCTCATCCATTCATTCATCATGTATCAATAACTTGCCCTAATTACAGTTTTTCTGTTTCATATTAACATTCTATAGAAATATCTGGAGATAATCGTATACCTGATCCGATATCTTAATCGTGATTCATGAATCAACAACAAGTTAATTGAAAGAGGAAGTAAAACATGAAGAATTAATAATTGTGATCGTTGAAGAACTGATAATCTGATTATTGGAGTGATAATAAATAGGTATTGCAGTAGGTGAATGGTTACCGATGTAAACAGTGCAATTAGGATCGGAGGACATGATCAACGGCGGATATCGCCGATGAGATAAACGGAACCGATGACGGAGAAGATGGAGAATATTGTAAAAGCTCTACTAATTACAGTTTGAGCTAATTACTATTTTCCTCCGTGTTGTTTGTCAAAAATCACTATTAGTCCATTAGTTTAAAAATTACGATTTCAGTCTCTGTGGTTTCACTTTCGTAACCATTTCAGTCTACCTTGCAATCATTTCAGTCCTTGTACTTACAGAATAAATAGATTGAAGTGGTTACGAAAGTGAAACCACAGGGACTGAAATCGCAATTTTTAAACTAATAGACTGAAATAGTGATTTTGACAAAGGACGAAAACAGTAATTAACTCTTACAGTTTTTTTGTTACTTTCAATCAAGTTAATAATATTATATGGAAATATATTATTTCCAGTTGACAGGTGAGGTTGTCACAGTCATATTAGTATAGTGGAAGTAACATCAAATACAAACCACATTTCGTATACAAACTATAACAATCATTCAAAAAGTGTCATGTGGCATCCAACCAATTATAGATAAATGATAAAATGATAACCTAAATAATATCGATGATCTTGAATTCCGCAATTAATTCTTTATTTGGATCTTTCTTTTGTTTTCAGTGTGCTGATATCATTTTCATATGTGCTAAAATCAGTTATCTTGATTAATTTTCATGTGCTAATATAATTCAAAAGTGCCACTTTTACATATGTATTGTTTTAGTACGTGCTAATATAATTTTTTTAAGTGTTAAGATCTGTTCTTAAGGTTTGTATGATAAATATGGTCTGTACCGGAACCAACCTCTAGTATAGGGACCTTAAATGTAATTGCAAAATGAATAGGGTTTGTATACCCTGACCGATAAATAGATTAGGGTTATACCTTTCTTCTTCTCTTGAGTTCTGTTTATCGATTTTGCTTGATTACAAATTTATTTCGTATAACAGGTGGTAGTGGGATTCCCGGTGCCAGGTGACGGAGATTCGATCGGTATCATTTTGGATTGTTACTATATTGAACTCGTTATAGTAACGGAAAGAAAAACCCAAAAAGTGAAGTCATGATATGTCCAAAAGAACATCATCACTCGCTTTACATTGATCGAAAACCATAAAAACAAATGTCGGTACCAATTTCAATAATAACTTGAATTGGTTTGATTTCCCACAGTACCAGTACGGTAACAGAACTCGATAACTTACGAAACAACAAAAAATATTTGACCTTGAACACAATTTCAACAAAATAAAATCAAAACGTCAAAAGAAAAGAATTAACAAATGAGAAGCGATCGGAATTTTTGCATACAAAATATATCATTTCTTGGGATTTTCAGTACCGAGCTCATCCCTAATATAATATAATATGTGTTTCTGGTCGGGGCCGGTTTTCCCTGGCTTTTCCGAGCCCCACTCTGCATGCTCTTAATTATTTTATTTAAGTACTCTGGTTGCAATATAAATTATAAACCTGCTGGTTAAAAAACCTCGTTATGTTATAACTCACAAGTATTAGCTTATAAGAAACTCATATAAAAGACGATCACAAGTTTCATTCGATTAACAAACACGACGTGAATCAAAACCGCCAACGGGCATACCATGTCAGTCAACTTTCGACAAAGAAACATGACATGACTCAAAGACCGCCAAAGGGCATACCATGTCCACCAGTGCTCGTACTCATTTCCTGGCTGTTTTGTCAAGAATCTCGATATATTTCTTCGGGATCCCGTATTGTTCAACTAGATATCTTGCAAGAACATCAATCACCCCACCTTGAACCAAAACCTCATGTCCCTTCTTCCCTGTTTACAAAAGCATTTGCAAAGGTTATAATTGTTCTACAGAAACTAGTGGATTGTTAGGATGGGCAAATAGTCGAATTCCATTTGTTAAAAAATGCTTCATACTCCATTTTTGAGGCATAAATTTCCAACAAAACATGAAATTCATGGGTTTGGGTTTAGTCTAAACGAGTACAGGTCAGTTTCGGTTCGAACCCGTTAAACATTTAGCTAAACATCATCTTTGGTTGACATGGTGGGTTCACGGGTTGACCCATTAAACCCGTTTATTTTTATAATGTAAAAAATTGTCATTTGTTTATTGTATGCTAAAACTTGAAGATAAAAGAGAAAAGAGCATAAAGTTTTATAGTTTCAACATAATTAATTTACACATTTGTTCTTTTTTTTTTTTTTGGTTGTAAATTTGTAATTATAGAGTATCCAAAATTCCGGTTAAAAGAATTGTGTTCATGTCAGCATGCGAAGCTCGTGCTGCAAACACGTTTAGCTAAGCATGTCAAGGTCAACATGTCAGATTTGCGGATTGACCCATTATGCCAAATAGAAAGAGATGTGACATTAAACTTTACAGTTTACAGGCAACTCTTTTTACATACATTTGTAATTTTTATTTGTGGTAAAGTTATACCTTTAAACTATTAATATACATACAGAATAAAAATAAAAATATGGGATTAAACAGGCAGTGTTCGTATCAAATTTCCGAGTGCAACCCGTCTGCAACCCGCTAACACGACCCATTTAACGCCCCTACATTTAACAATCTATCATAACTTCGGTTAAACCTTTGATATGCACTTACAAAACATTAAACCCATACCTGGCAATTCGGTTACAGACGTACTACAAGCAAACTTCTTTTGCAGTTCCGACGCCAACGGTTCCGCATCAATCAAAAACGATTCCATTCCCGTAAGTTTTGTAACTTTTTTATTCCCTTGCCTCCGTTCGGTCATAATCTGCATGGGTTTCAACCCGCCTTTCCTTACAACGGTTTCTTTTCCTCTCGTAACTTGATGATGCGCTTGCATTCTATTTATAAACGCCGGTGCCAAATCCTTTTTATGTATTTCCGAAGGGTACGTTGATCCTTTCTTAATAGCTCCTTTAAACAACGCGTCGCATAAAATCGCGTCTAAAACCACGATTGACTTGTTTGTTGGTTTGACCAAGTTTTCTTTTTCGATGTAAGCGAATACGACTTCGGTTGCTTCGGATTGAGTGTATAGCTGGCGGGTATCGGCTCCCACTGCTGTGAAAATAGGATTTACATGTACACTTGGTTTGTAAATCTCTATAACTTCCATAAGGCTGTTGGGATTGGTTTCGTTAACGGGGTCGACCGTCTGTTCTTTTTGCTCGGCTTGTTGCTTTTCAGGTTTGAAAGATGTGTAATCGGGATGCTTGCGGTTTATTGTCAAAACCATAACTTCTTTTTTATGCTTATCTTCTTTTGATGAAATCTGAAAGTGATGTAAATACAACATGACATGAGGATACCAGAATTTATTGTATATACAAAAGCATGTATGTATACTTAAATGGGTATGTATGAAAACAACTTGTAAGTGTACTTTAACCTAAACATATTGCAGAATTACTCACTTGTATGTTGCTTTTTTCCAAATTTTATAAAAACACAATATTTCATGAATTATTTTTCCAAATTTTATAAAAAAAAAAAAACACAACATATTGCAAAAGTACATCTGTCTTAAGTTACATAAGGAATAGAGTAAAGTACACGAATGGTCCCTATGATTAATTAATATTTTGAATTTGGTCCCTAACTTTTCACAAGTACACGGATGGTCACTGTGGTCCTAGCCATCCAAACCGCTTGCCGCTCGTCGCTCGCTCGGAAATTGCTTGGAAAATGCTCGTTCGATTTGAGGTTCAATTGTAAACAAGCCGCTCTACTCGGTTCGGTTTGTAAGCGAGCCAAGTATGAACAAAGGTCCGCTCGGCTCGGCTTGAATTATTATTTTTTTTAATTAGTATATATATACATATACACATACACATATAAACACGTATATACATATACACACCTATATATATACACACATACATATATATATATTTATAGGTTTATATATACCACTCTATTAGAATTTGGTCCACTGTATACAAATTTACAACTATATCTATACGTACTACCAAATCATGCAATAAAAAATTAACACCAAATCTAAAAGTTGAACCCTAAACCGCTAAACGACAGTCTACTCATCGCCTCAATGTCTCATGTTGTTACCATAAGTCGATTGTCTCCTGCTCTCAACGTCATTGTTCGTGCAATATGATCATCAACTCATCGGCCACAACATTATTATTCATAAGAAAAATACTATGCCATGAAATGTGCCTGCTTTTAAAGACATAAAAACTTGATACCCAACATTGTCACTGTCTCTCTCCGCAAATTTAAATCGGGCGACACAGTTGTCAAAATCGCTCGAAGTTCGCTCCACGCTCACTCAAAATATTCATTGCTTGGAAAATACTCGTTTGATTTAAGGCTCGATTTTAAATGAGCCGCTCCGCACGGTTTGTAAACAAGCCAATCACGAGCAAAGGTCCGCTTGGTTCAGCTCGACTCGTGAACAACCCTACTGTGGTTTGCACTTTGTAACGCATTTATTCCTTGGCTAACAAATCTAAAGGTTTCAGCAGGTCCAGGTTATGGACTAAATGTGTTACCAAGTGCAAACCACAGAGACCATCCATGTACTTTTGGCAAAGGTTGGGTACTAAATGCAATACAAAATGCAAACCACAAGGACCATGTGTGTACTTTTGGAAAGCTAGGAACCAAATCCAAAATTTTGGTCAACCACAGGGACCATCCTTTATACTTTACTCTAAAGAATAGTTGTTAAAATGCAATAAAAAGGAAAGATAGGCGTTCAAAGTATATTACCAGTCCTTGAGAAGTTTTTGATTGTAGCCACTTAGATAGCTTTTTGTGTGACGACTTCTTAATATCAAGCACGGTGCCAGGTGGCCTACAAGGTAAGACATGATTCGACCTACAAATGCAACAAAAAAAAAAAAAAAAAAAAAGAAAAACCATCAAATCAGTAAGTACAAAAACTGTTATAAAAAAAAAAAAATGCATTTTGTCCTAAGTTGCTAGTTTGCGACTTTCCCAAATTTGTTTTCCATCTGGATCCAAGGTTTAAATCTTGTATTTTCATCCGACTGTTAACTCATCTATTTGCTAAGTCAAGGGTATTACCCTCTTTTTAGACTTATTATTGAACGAAAAACACTATAAAAAATAAAGTCAACAGAGGTGGATCTTTATTTCTTATAGTGGTTTTAGTTTATTAATAAAAAGTCTAAAAAGACATTAATAACCTTGACTTAACGGAGAAAAATGAATGGAGTTAGCGAGTCGGATGAAAATGCCAAGATTTCAAACTTTTTGAATCCAAATGCGGAAAAACAAAACTTTGGACGAACCTCGCAAAACTGGCCAAACCTCAGGGACGATAATGGCATTTTACTCTATATAAGCTAAAGTACTTAAACAAATTTGCATGAGATTATGACCACAAGCACACGCGCGTGCACATATAACATAAGTTCGCAATAAGAACTACCCTTTAATTCTTACCATAATGTGCTTCCAGCAATAGGAAGATCTTTATCCTTAAGTGTCGTATAAAAAGCTTGCAGAAGACATTTATCCAAAAGCGCATCAACATCCTCAACCGAAAGACTAACTTGCTCCTCCGTGACGCCCTTAGCACTTTCCGTCAACTTCAGATCACCAAGATCAGTAGTCACTTGTTGGTCAACATTCGGGTTTGACTCCGTTTTTGAAGATGAATCCGCATGGTTAGCATCTGTGTCATTCATAGCCACCTCTGATTCTATGTTATCTGCGTCATTGTCGTGATCACTGGCGACTTCAGTATCAGATTGCTGAGAAGTAGTCGTTAAAGAAGGATCTTCGAAGACGACATCTTCTAGAAAGCCAGCGTTCGGAACATATCGGGCGTCAGCTGATTCCCTGACAAGATTTTCATAAAAAATAAACATATAGTCACATAAATGATAAATCCCCCAAGTATTACATCTCAATGAGTCATGTGTATAGAAAGCCACCCTGGCCCGTTAATAACCTAAAAAAGCGTCAATTTTGATTAGTTATATTTTCAAAAATTAGATGGATCTAGCAGGATCAAAATGCTTACAACTTCCTATAGCTTTTACCAAATAAATTAGATTTATATTTTAAAATAAGAGTAAACTGTCATTTTCTTCCCTAAGGTTTGGTCAGTTTTGCAACTTTCATCCAAAGGTTTGTTTTTTCGCACTTTCGTCCAAAGATTTGTTTTTTTTTTTCCAAAGGTTTGTTTTTTCGCATTTGGGTCCAAAAGGTTTGAAATCTTACCATTTTCATCCGGCTCGTTAACTCCATCCATTTTCTCCGTTAAATCAGGGGTATTTTTGTCTTTTTTGTTAACTTAAAGGGCAATTCGGTCTTTTTCACTTTATGTACAAGCAATTAGCATAATGTACAAGTATTCATAAGACCGAATTGCCCTTTAAGTTCACAAAAAAAACAAAAACAAAAAAAACCCTGACTTAATGGAGAAAAATAGATGGAGTTAACGAGCTGGATAAAAATGGAAAGATTTCAAACCTTTTGGATTCAGATGCGAAAAAACAAACCTTTGAACGAAAGTCGCAAAACTGGCCAAACCTTAGGGACGAAAAATGGCATTTTATGCTTAAAACAATAAGTTTGATATAATTACCAAAGTGCATCCCGGTAATGATGGCTTATCTTTAAAGCCTTTCCACGAAGCCAGCTTTTAGAGCCTCGGAGCTACTCATGCAGGTAGATCCCACCTATCAAAATAAAAAATAAAAATACTTATTATATATATATATAATATATATAATATATCTATATATTTTATAAAATATGGAAGAAAGAAAGGGTAGAAACTTACAGCGATTGGAGCTGGATTACCGGGAACGATAACAGCCCATGGTTCACCAGCTGAAAATTCAGGGAGACCCTCAGCATTTATATGGATGCCGGGAAACATCAAATCTGCCCCTCCTATTACGTAACGTGACACTTCACCCCCTTTTAGAATGAAAGCGGGTAGAAGATGGGGAACTTTCCATAGTGCATAAACTGCGTTTAAAGACTATAAATTTCAGAAAAAGCCAAAAATATCTCACCCGTTTACATGCTCTAATGAAGTAAACAGTTGATATAAAACATAAGAAAAAAACTAGTAAGACGGATTGCTTCTAACATGAATATGTTGATCATTTACAAACAAAAAGAACAAAAGAAGAAAATCAAGCCACCTATAGAAAGTAACACACAGATCGCCCAAAACGTAGACTCAACACCATATATACATTTAGAGTACGAACATATGCTTATATATATTACCATGTAATTAACACACGAATTTGACACAGGAAATAGAAAAAGAAATAAGTAATGTAAACCTAGTGAATGCTTAATCAAAACTAACACATACAAGTTCACAAATTGTCATAATAATTTACCCTCGGTCCAATGCATAAAAAAAACATTTTTTTTCCTTTATTATTCTAAAAAAATACAACGTATTATATGAATAAAAGGGAGACCCTGGGGGAAAAGGGTAAATGCACGGTACCCCTGACCGCGGGAGGGTTCTCCCTCCCCAAGCTAGCTTAGCCCCATAGCTGCCTGGCGGTTACTACCCAGCAGGATTATTCGGGCCGAGCTGGACTCGATCCCGCGTCCTCCCGTTTGGAATGGGTGAGGCTGGCCACTGGGCTGACACCCCGTGGTTAAAAAAAAAAAAAAAGGAGACCCTGTATAGCATCATAACCAAGCATTAATTTCAAGATCATAAAATTTAAAAATTTTATTCATGAATTTAAGTAGCTAGTAGTATCATTATAATCGTAGATGCTTTACCATGAACAACTTTTAAAAATTCCCAATGTTACAACTAGCTGATTGTACCTGTTGGAAATATAGTTGTGCCTCTACTATCAACATCAAAGAACATTGGCAATCCACCTTCCAAACTGTAGATAAGAACACGGTTTGGCTGCTTTGAGACAGTTATCTCTACCTACAATAAAACCAAAAAAAATAGTTATACACGCTACTTCCTTAAGAACTACATTCTACAAACTATATGAAAGAAATGGAAACTATATTCCGAGCAACCATAAATAATCATCATATGTAAGTAATAGCGGTCTAGTGGTATGATGCTCGCCCCTCACAAAAGTGGCGTTGGTTCAAATCTATGTAGCAGCGGGACTCCATTTATGTGGCCGTACCCGTCTCGGGTACTTGTCAGGGACGGAAACACCATGGGTACTCGTCGGGGACGTATCTGGTAAAAGTATCCAACCCGTTTCCATTTATTTTTAGGGTTTTAACCCTTTCAAATTCCACAACTGGCCATTAAATAGATAGACCTATCACATCCGGCTTGTCTAATCTCTAAACTCTCAAGTCTCATCATCTCTAGTTCTCTATCGATTGTTGATCTCTCACTAGATGAACCAGAATTTGAAAATGATTTGATTATTGATAATTAATTACCTTTGGAAGATGTAGTATTTTTTGAATTTTTTTAATATATTTTTATCTTTTTATATTTTTATTGCCGTACCCGTATCTTGGAATTTTGAGTTTTGCCGTTCCTCGTTCCCCTATCGTCCCCGTAACCCTATCACGTACCCATTCCAGTGCTACTTAGATTCAAATCCTTACAAGTGCAAGGTTAGGTGGTATTCAGGTGTAAAAAACTATTGTTCGAAAAAAAATATGTAAACAAAAAGCATCGTTTTTAACAGCAAATTCTTACGTAATCAGAATCACATTCATATAATCAAATTTCTTACATTGGAGCGAATTCAACTTCAATAATCAAGTCACATAATACAACAACAGCAAGAAGCGTACCGAGTAAATCCAGCAAATACCCAATAAATTAAGTCACATAATGAATTGACTAAATCTTATGTTTGATAATTTAATACTTTCACATTTAACACAATAATCAGTTTCCTCAAAACAAAAATCTTACCTATGCAGTTAATGCGGTAGAATATCGGATATCAGTCAAGGACCAATATTTGAGATATAGGTTATCTCGGTGAGATATCAGTGGGATATCGGTAATTTTAATATAATTCAGAATTTATATATATATAGCAATTTAACACCAATAGTTCAGTGATATATCGGTTATATCGGTCAAATATTGGTGATCATCATCATCATCATACTCAGTAAATCCCACCGATAGCAAAGCTAAGGTAGGGTCTGAGGAGGGTAAGATGTAGACAGCCTTACCTCTACCCCGCAGGAATACAGAGGTAGCTTCCGGTGAGACCCCCGGCTCGATAGCAAGCCTTGGACAAAAGGCACATAACACTCAGCAATTAAGACAAAAGCCGGTGAATATCGGTCAAATATCGGTGATATATCGGTTATATCGGTCAATATCGCCGATAATATTCTGACCGATATTTGACACCGCTATTTTACCAGGGGAACGATATGACCGATATATCACCAATATTAACTACATAGAATCTTACCATCTTTAACTGTAATTAAACTGTCTGTGGAAACTCCAAAAGTGAAAATCATAACCAAATGACAATAATACACATCCAAACACCTCTATATTCTTAAAAGTAGGATAATCAAAACCAGCATCACCAGTTTGTTAGGGCAAAACCCTTTACTGACTACAATTTCATTTAACAAACAAACCAATTCAGCCACTACTCCATTCAACTTAAATAACAATTGAATCAATACATCATGATTAACGAAACAAAAATAAAACCTAATTGATTACGTAATGATACGAAAATGACACGAACCTTAGGGGGGATTAAGATGTCTAGGTCGGAATCGGAAGCATTGGGGAAGCGTTCTTTGATGGTTCGCTTCAATTTCTTACGGTCAGCACCCGATAATCGTTGCTGTGATTTTGCTTCCACTGATTTCTTGAACATTTTTTAATTGAAATGACTCTGGATTATTGTCAGTATTATTCAAGTCTGTCAGCAGAAAACCAAGGGTATGAAAAGGTGAAGCTGATTATGAATCGCTTTGGAGGCGCTTTACCTAATTTCCCCTGGTTATGTATATCGTTACAAGTTTGTACGGAACCCATTGGTACTCGTTTAGTACAGTACCGGTAAAATACCAAATTTTACTTTCGAATGTCGATACCATATTCTGTGTATCGGTACCTAGTTTTGACGAATTTCGGTACGGGCATTTTCAGTACCGGGTACCACGTTCATCCCTAGTTACAAGTCCCCCAAGGTCTTATGTTTTACGTATTGAGACCCTATATTTAAGGAACATCACATTATGGTGCAAGAGTGAATTACGCGGACTATCCTTGTGCTTCGCACGTATTGGAACTTTGGTCCTAAAAACTTTGGTTTGCGATTTATAACTGTGACGGTTCTTGGCGGTGGATGGCGTTGAATTTTTCCATTAAATGAGTGTGAAATTACAAATTTACCCTTATGGATAAAATCAAAGAATCTTAAACCTCTGATCACACCACCATTGATGCCATAGGTCGCCACGTCCATAATCGTTGTTTCGAAAAACTGAAGACAAAGACAACTCGAAAGGGAGCAGACGGGGGACACGGAGGTGGTGTGTTGTATGCTAAAACCATTGCAAGGTATGGGACTTGGCCCACATTAGTTGTATGAGCAACCAATGTGGGGCTTGATATACCAAATGGTAGAAACATCAAGCCGAGACGTAATAGATTGTTCAAAGACATCATAGCACTAAACTTGCGATATATTAAGATTTAAAATTTCAATGTCATATAATCAAATATAACATTACATTGTTAAAAACAGAAACACAACAATCGGAAATTTCATGACTAAAACATCATAATTGCATAAATAGATTAGGTGAGTATCTAAATACACCCTTAGTAGTTTCTTGTGATAGTCATATCACACGTTTCCTGCAACATGTATAAAATATCCGTCAACACATAAATATGTCGGGGAGCACACTAAATTATGTATCACACTAGCATGCAAAAGCTAGAAAAACAATCCAAAGTTTGGCACTAGCATATGCTTATCACCGAAGCAAATAGCGCCAAATAGAATAACTTAAAAATGACCCACACAAACGGAGCGATGTGGTAATCCTATAACGTTATACATGTTAAGGGAAGCATGAAAGATTAATGATAGATAGCTAAGCATAAGAATATTCTAACATGTTTAAGGATTGAGTTTTTTAATAAGTTTGCTTGTATGTGTGTTTAGTACGAATACATGTTTCAACTCAAATATTGTTTAAAACGTAAAATGGTCTAGTATGAATTCACGGTTTGCGAAGAAAATCCACAAGATGTGAGCAAACGGGTTTGGGGGATGGAACACCAAAGTCATCCTAAAATGGTAAACAAAGGTGTATGAGTATAAAGATTGGAGATTGGAAAGTAATCTAAAATTAGATTATGGAAATACATAAAAGATATCCTGCATAGACATTTATTTGGAGAATATTATGAATGTGTGTGTTTTTTTAGTGTCAAACACCCCTTAAAGTCCAAAATAAGAAAATCTAAGATTAGGATATTCTCCACCTTAACACATTACATTCAACCATGGGTTGGTTGATATTATAGTTTGGTTTTGAGGAAAGTATTATATAAATTATTATTTTATATAGTCAAGCATTCGAATAGGGTAATCCACAAACCTCAAGAGTTTCGTCATTGCACAAAATCACCAACATAGTTGATGATTTGGATGGCAATGAATACAAGAAAAGAATGCATAAGAAAACTAACTATTTTGCTAAGTAACAAGTGAGGGGTGATGGAAGTTTTAGGGTTTGGGTATTAAATGAGTTAGTTGGGGGTTAGAAGGAAGGAAACATTCAAAAAACGCATGTTGTCGCGAGTCTGCTTCCAAATACACTCTTGCGGACCGCAAGGGATATAGATATTGTCCACAATTACTTCTTCCTACTTTCAAAAGTCAGTTTTAGTTCCTGAAGTTGTTTTGTTTGTTATTTTATGCTAAAACATCACAATTAAGCATGTTTTTAGGTATTTAAGTATATGCAAGCTATGGTAAACAATAAAAACACTCATGAAATAACATTCTAAAGAAAGTAGAATCTCGATGTGTTGCCCGGTTTGAATTAGAATGCGTATTCGTGAGTGTTTATACGTTATGCAAAAAATAATTAGACAATAATGATACAAAAGAGAATTTCCATTATGACCAAGTCTCGAATTAAAAGGAATTGAAAAAAAAGTGTGAATCTCATTAAAATGGAAAAGAAAGAAATATATGGGACGTTACACCACAAGTTTTTTATATTCATTTTACTTTAACATATATTCATTTTAGTCTAACTACTTATTTTTGGTTTTTTTTATATAACCGACGGTAACTTGGTTTTTTTATACGAATTTATTGGCTTTAGCTAGTAAGGATCACCATAGTTACAAAATTCATATAATTAGGAGTATCAGTATAACTTGTGGGCATTGGTGAAATCTGTGTAAATCATAGAGACCATCTGTGTAATTAACTTCATAATAATATAGAAAACGTCATCGTTTAGAAGGATATTATTTGAATTCGATGAAAACATGAGAGAATAAACATAAATCATAGAGAAAAAAATGTAAAAAAAGTTGTTTTTAAACTTAGTTTTTTTAGGGTAATCAAAACAATATAGTTTTGAAGGATTTTACATCTAAGATTAGACGTGTGACAATATCATATTCACTTTTATTTTATATCATATTTATATATGTATATATATTATGTATATGTATATATGATTAAATGTTATAGACAACTTCCTAGTTTTGCTAATTTTCCATGAATGTCGGTCATATATTTAAATTTTGTGTACTAACTAGTTTTTGCCCCGCCCGCATTGCGGGGCACTAAGCCAAATATTTCTCACTTTCTTAATATGTACGTCTGTGTTTTGCTTATTTGCATGTGGTACTCATAAAACGATCTCAATAAAAGTTTAATCGAGTCAACCAATTCAAAAAAAAATTGCCATAGTTTTACTAAATAAAATAAAACAATAGCAAAATTATAAATTTGAACTGGGAGCAAAATTGTAATTTGTTAGGACCAATGAGTGAGTGTAGTAGAATCTACCTGGCACGAAAAAAAACTACACAAGTCAACTAAATAAAAGAAAGTCGTAAAAATAAAAATTTGAACAAGTTCAGTTAATTTGTTACCGGTACTGATGTCAGTATCGGCTAGGTTTCTTATGACAATGACGCATCGGGTAATAAACGGATATTTATTCTTATATAATTTAGACAACATCGGTTTAGTTCATTATCCGAATTCTTGGTCTAAAAGAAAAGTAAAATACAATTACGTTTGAAACAATTAGCGAAGGAAAGCCCCAAGTAAGAATCAATCTATCCAAAATTGTCTGCAAAATGCCTCTTAACATTGTTAACACATTGCGAGAGCAAAATTGGAATTTATTCACCATTAATTTGTTTACACTATTACTATGTGAATTTCTTTGTAGATTCCCACTTTCAAATTTGTCCACTGTTTTCAGATAAACATCTAAGAAAGTGTTTAACAACAACTTTGTGTGTGAAAGAGGGTTTTAGAAAAAACAACTATGAAATGAGAGCAAAGACGTCATAAATATAGATTTGCATCGAGTAATGGCAAAACCTCAGTTTATTATTTAACTATCTTCAACACTTATTAAAAGAATTATAAATAAATACGAAAAAACAAATTTAAGTTGATATTCAACATATTTACAACAATTTTATTCACTCTTTTAAAATAACGAGTTCAGGACATAAGAGCATTCACATCCCTTCCACCAAAATATATTAGTGGGGTTTTTATAATATAAAGAGTATAAAAATTGGTTATGAGTAGAGGAGAGAGAAAATGTTACTGTTCATCTGTATATTTGGGGGGACATTGTTCACCCCCTATATTTTTTTAATATATATTGAAAGTGGTTATGAGTGAAGGGAAGAGAAAATGTAATGATGAAGGTATAAAATATTATTTAATTGAAAAGGAGAGAGAAAAAGTATTTGTTTTTAGTGGAAATATATTGATATAGGAGTTGTTTTTTAGTGGAATGTATGTATATTTTTAGGGGGTTGGATGTGAATGCTCTAAAGTTGTATTCTTATAAATCTATTTTACTCCATTGCTACCCACACACCAACGACACCCAGAACCACCGTCTCAAACCATACCGGCCACTCAGTCGAACTACCACATCCGACTCATCGGCGACCAACTGATTAATCACCACAGTGGCCCCACCACAGGCGTCCTCTCGCCTGAGAAACGATCTTCACGACCACCTCACCATCACGCACCGGAATTCTTGGTTCCACCGTCGCGGATCCGCTGTGGTTCAGCCACATCACCGCCGGATGCGGTGCCTGGCTACTCCATTCTTTACAACCCCTCTCTCACTTCTATCAAGATACAACCATCGTCGCGGATTCGCGGTGGCTCGGCCGCGCCGCCACTGGATGCGGTGGCCGGTAACTCCATTCTTTCCAACCTCTCTCTCTCTCTCTCATCTTCTATCAAGACACATCCGTCGTCTTGGATCCGCTGTGGCTCAGCCGCTTCGACACCGTATGCGGCAGCCGACGACTCCATTCGCCACAACCTTCTGTCTTCTTCTTTAAAGCCCTAACGTCGTTGGGATGACCGCCAAATATATACTTAACAATATAAAGAAACAGAGTGCGGCCCATTTAGGAAGTGCCAGGCTCTTGTCTGGCACTATTCCCCTCCAGGGTAAATGTATGTATAATAAATTTATGTATAATAAATAGATAAATATTATCAATTATAAAAACATAAAAAAATGGAACGATCTAACAAATGGTTCATTATATGATCTCTACATTAAACCCCAAAATTAGCATACCCTTGATAACTTGAATCTTGAACACAACTTGTTGAAATCTTATAAAAACAACACCATTAGTCTTATCACAGAGAGCCCGGAGGTGTTTCCGTGACTAGCCTTCGATATGAGTTTCAGTTCGTTGATCTTAGACCACACGGTGTGGGCGTGGAAATCCGTAACCACCCCGTGTCTAGCGTGGAGCACGGCGTTGTGGTTGGGGCTTGACGATCTCCACCAGCGTGGGGGCACATATGTGGGTGAGGTGACGATGTTTCATTGATGGGTGGATTTTGGGTTGGTTTTGATTGGTTAATGTTAATTTATTTTTATTTTTATTTTTTTTATAAAAACGCCACTTTTCAAGCCTTATTCCCTCCTCTCTTTTTTGCACCACGCCACTTTTTTTTATGTGTGCTAACGTGGCTACCACATGCTGTTTAACGCTCCATTTTATGTCACCGAATGGTCTTAAAGGAAGGAAAGAACGAAGTGCATTTAAGTGTGTAGTAAATGTAGAGAATGTTGAGAGAATTCAGTTATTGAATATTTTTCTTTAGTCTTATAAAAAGTGTGTATCTTAATCAGCTCCCTAAGCTTTTTTTTTGTCCTTGGGGATCTTCCCCTAGGTAAACCTTTTCTTGTTAATGCGGGGTTAACCCACTTGGTAGAGGCATATGTCTTTTAGAGGAGACAGTGACGAAACTAGAAGACAAATTGAGGGGTATCCTCATTTTTTTTTTATTTCCTAAGGTTGTCCTTGAGAATTAAAGAGCTCGATCCAACTAGTAAAAATGGGCCTTTTAAAATTTTAAAACTATGGTCGTTCCTGAGAATCGAAAGTCTTTAGGGATCTAGGCGGCTAGTAAAAATGGACCTTAATAATATATATATATATATATATAGGGTAGGTTCATGCGAGAACCACCTTTATTGCGAGAACCAATTTGAACACAACAAAATAAACCCACTACACCACCACCCAAACCTAAACACCCACCCCACCCCACCACTACCCAAAAACCTAAACACCTGTAACGCCTCGTTTTTATATTTTCCTTATTTAGAGAGTGTATTCGTATTTCTATTAATGGAAACTAGTATTCGTATCGCATTCGTATCTCTCTTCCAACTCTGTAATCCGAGACTTTGATCGTAATGAAATTCATACTTAATACATATTTGTTTTACATGCATTTGATCGTTAAATACATGTTTACATGCAAATCGATACTTGTTATACGTGAAAATACTCATACATACACCCTTGATACTTGTTATACGTGCAAATACCCATACATACACCACTATAAAACCAAGCCTCCACACAACCATTTTCACTTTCCAAACTCATCTAAACCTCCAAAATTCTCTCAAAATCCATGGAATATCAAGTTCTGGAGATAATCATTAAAGTTGTAAAAAGTGAGTTCATACTCACATTTCTTCCATTTTCTTCATCTCTTCTTCCTATAAAAAGCTTGGATTGCCTCTAGGATTGTTTCCATAGGTTTTCTATGGAAAACCAAGGTGGAACATCACCATTTTGAGATCCAAACTTTCTGTTTTAGAAGAAGTCTTTACAAACTTTCATTAAACTTATGTTTTCTCATGCAAACTTGTACTTCCTATGCTACTAGTTAAGTCTATGGTGAGTAAGCTTGGCCAAGATTGTTTCATACAAATCAGAGGTGTAAATTACCCTCTAAACTTTCTGTTTTTAATAGGGTTATCAACCCACAAGTGATGAAACCATCCAAGCTTGTCATGATTCTTGTGACTAGACTTGTGTTTTGGTAAATGTATGAATATTTGGAAGCCTTGGCTATACTACCTTCATTCCACCACCTCACTTGATGATTTACAACTGCTATCCCAAGTGGTTTGCTAGCTTAAAAGTGACATAACCTTGTCTAGCCTCCGACACTTAGTTAACTCTTTCTATGTCGATGTCGACTCACCGGGTTAAAGATTACTTGGCTACTTGGTATAGTGATTAGTTGTACAATTCTTATTCATTTACGACCATCCGAATCATCCTTGTGATGGCGAATCTTATAATGAGGTTAAAAGACGGTTATCATCCTACCTCCATGCGTGACTTCTATGGAATCTATGGTATATATGTTGGACCTATTATATACTCTATATAATATATATATAAACTTATACATAACCGAACCCTTGATAATAATCGATATGGTTACTTGTCATGACAATAGGTTATATTATCTAAGCCTTAAATACACCGTTACGATTCTAATGGGTAGCTTAACCCATGAAATCATATTCACCCATACGAATTGTTATAGTGTCAAAAACGGATGTTTTAAGACTAGATGATTACTTTTGCATACATACTTTTTGTACTTTAAATTCCAAATCCGAATCTCTCTTTATCATTCCGAATACTCACACCTTCATTTACCCCATGTAAGGTAATCTCGGTGTTCTATCCACAAACTCTGCAACCTTTCACGGAATTTCTAAAGGAAAGCTTTGCAAAACCGTGAGTATACTCGAACCCATTTTCCGTTTGTACACTTTGGGTGCAACATGTACAATTATATAAATCACCATTCACATTTAAACTTGTTATAATCACACTCTATTCGTTTAAACATGAAACTTGTACTATTCTTGTTATCACACGCTATGTATACTTGTGTTTATATGCTCATTAATTTTGCTAGCCTCTCTTGACAATTATAGCGCTATAGGATTAACTCACCGCTCGTATTCTTGTGGTATTGTTAAGTAAACTATTTTACACCTTGTCATATCGTGACAATCAGACAATGGTAAACACAATTGCGTTAGACTCTGGTTTGACATATAGTTAGCACATGTTAGTATGATAGTAACATAATATGCAAATTACCATGTTTGATATGAGACAACTTTTTCACTATTATGCTATTTAATAAAACTTCTACACTCGCCAACTTTTGTTGATTATTATTTTAATACATGTTGCAGGAAACTAGTTGATGATGATGGAAGAAACGTATTTAGGGTGGATTAGAAACACACCTAGATTCAAACTATTGTATTTTGTATTATGTTGTTATGTTATTTGAAACTTGTTGTACTTCCATTTCCGAAACTATGTAGTTGTCCTTTTTTGGTATCAATGAAATCGAACTAATCAAATATTGTCACAAATAGTGTTATGAAGTCTCTTGCAATCTTGTTTTCGTCTCGCCTTGATGTTTCGCCATCGGTTGGGGTGTGACAACACCCCCCCCCCCAAAAAAAAAAAAAAAACTAACACATTTTTTAATATTTTTTATAAAAAAATCGCTACTTTTCGTCATAATTTTTTTGATAACGAAGAGTAGCGATTTTTATAAAAAATATTGAAAAAAATAAAATTTTGTGTGTTTTTAGATTTTTTTAGGTATTTTTGGTTGTGTTCACATTGGTTCTCACAATAAAGGGTGGTTCCTAATGGATATAAGTGAAATTATAATATGATATTTCAATTACCAGGTTAAAGACCCGTGTATTATACAAGTTGAATATAAACATTTAGTAAGATTTAGAAATTATAATATGATATTATATTTTGAGATAAGATATAAGTGAAATTACGTATCAATTAGGTTAGATACAGGTGTTGTAAAATATTTTTGAAAGCAAAACTGTTAATCAACTTTTCGTAATCCATACTCTATAATAAAATGTCACTCTACTAAAGTGATAACGTGAACTATTTAGTTATAGGATCCAAATAATTTATATTTATATATTCTAAAGCATACGTTGATTATCAATCTTTTATTAATGGGTGTACCAAATACACACGAGAAAATTATTAAATTGTTTTTATAAGACTGTTAATCTTATAAGTTTTATAAATAATATTTAGTTTGTAATAAAAATATCTTCTAATAACAAAAAGAACTAAAAATTATTAATAAAGTAAATAAAATACTTAATAAAAAGATAAATAAACATATTCAAGAAAGTAAGACAAACAAATAACATTCACATAATACAAATTAGCAACAAGTTAAGCATTGAGGTGTTGTACCGCATGTTTTGGGGGTTTTACAAATAAAAATGATATTTCACTTTAAACCCAAAACTACTTGATTTTGTACTTTTAACCCAAAAGTTTTTTACTTTTTCCAATTTAGCTTTACAACTTTTTACTTTCAACTTTGATCCCCTATGTTTTTCATATTTTTCAAAATTTTTCGTTTTACATTTGGTTCTAAATTTTGCGAGTTAACACGACACAATGTGTGTGTGTGGTTCAACGATTTTACGTTTTGTTATACGCTTCGTTCTAATTTTGCGAGTTAACATGGCGCAACGTACGTATGTGGTTCCGTGTATTTACGTCGTCTATTTTTTCCCGTTTAATAAGTTCGTCACAACGCGCGAGTCCTAAATCGAGTTAGTTTATTTTTTGTGTTTTATATGTCGGTCTAATTTCTCCACATTAAGACGCCGCAACTTCAATGTTGGTGGTCGTTGGCTATAGTATGACACTGGTGCTATTTGTGACGGTTTTACGCACCCGCCGCAACGCGGGGGCTCAATACGACAGGTTATTTATATGGATACAAGTCATGTAACGTAGTAATTATGATACCATTAATTGTATTGAGCTTATTTGGTGAATTACTTATTTGTATAAGATAGTAATATAGACTTAACCGACAATAACATTATTAATACATTGTAAATGTGAATCTGATCACCAACATGTGAATTTCGTTGACCGCAGCGCAACACGCGTGGATCATCTTCTAGTTTAAAATAAGAAATCAGATATAGTAAACAATTAAATATCAATTGAAGTAAATGGTTAATACAATAGCAAATCTCTAGTGGTGACATAAATCGAGGACAATTAACTATACTGTTATATTTGACTACTGACTTTAAGTTCTGACATTTCCAGACTTGCTTTTTTTATTTGTTATTGATGTAATCATTTCCAGATGCTCACTATTATAATAACTTCATCTTCTAAACTCAGCAAGTTTCCTTCAATCTTAATTTTTGCTTCAGTCAACCGTTTTTTTTGTTTAATCTCATCTTCATCTACATTTAAGGGTATCCCCATACATAAAACAGCGATTAGAAAAAAAAATACACTTCACCAAAAGAGTTCAGGGGTATCCCGGACAACCCCTGGTTACTCAATAGATCCCCCCTAAAAGGAGAGATCTTAGGTTCAATTGTGGACAAAGGTGAATATTTATAATTATTGGTGTTATGAAGTAGGAGTAAGCGTTCATTCAATAAAAAAATTAAACTTTTTTTTTCCAGGTAATGGATTGATCATGTCCAATCGGAGTAGAAGTGGGAAAGGCCCGGTAGCATCACCATTAAATGCGATGTTCTTTTACATCCATGTCCCAGCCGTTAAGCTGTTGTCAACGCATTACCTCCGACCATTTTGGCCATATTCATTTAATGCTAGTCAGACCTGCTAGTCGAACCTTGGTTATTTTTGGTTCAGGTTGATATGAACTCCCGGTTACTCCTTAAGAGGGGTGGGTTCTTGAGTGGGCCTTCTTGAAGGTCTCTTCCCAGCTTGTGGCCCTTGTTCCTAATCTAGGCCTTGTTCCATGAAAGGTACCTAATGATACAGAATTATAGCTATATCACAAGTCAATTAAGCCTTTGGGCATAAAATAGACGAATATGTTGGTGTGTACATGTTATTGCTCGACGCTCGTGTGTGCCGGACTTTAATCCTATTAAAATCAAAAGACATATGAACCTAATTGTGTATCAAATTTCACTTGTGTATTACGATTCATTCATGAGAAAAATCATTGGTCGTATTTGCTACAAAACCAATATTTTCTTCTTTATGGTTAAATATTACACTCACTGGGTGTTGAACCCATGACATCCTCTCATTTAAACACCTAAAGGGTTTCATTATTGGCACAAAACCAATATCTAAAACAAATATTATAAAAGTTCTTAATTGCATATTTACCCAACTCAATATTAATATTGCATATATCTCCTTCCTTAAGTAATAAAATTGTAAATTTACCCATTTTAATTTATTTTATTAAATAAGTTATATAAGGACTATTTTACCCTTCATTTTACTAAAACTTAAAAAATCTACAAATTTAGCCATTCTTTTACTACTTTTGTGTCTTTTTCCTTTTTTTTTGTTTTTATACCTCTCGCTAGTTAGTTTTGTTCGTTGTTTGCGTGTTTGCTAAGTTTTTTGTTTGAGTTTTTTCTTTTTCATGATTATTAATCTATCACAAGCTAGAGTAACAATCATAAACAAAATAAGAATGATGATCAATCATCTAAACATAAATGAAAATAAAAAATAGAGGCCAAAACTCTAATCATGAAAAAAGTTCAGCTTATCAGAACTTGTATTAATAATACAGTGTCATCCTTCTTGGGAATAAAAACAACAATATATAAACGGGTGAGGCATCCATATTAATTCATACAGTATCACATTTTCAACGCTAATCGCCATGTACAAAATATAACGGTAAAACATATTTCAATGCCAACTGAGACCCCGCCGTTGAATCGCCTGAGAGAAGAAACTGAAAAGTTCAGTAAGTAGTTTGCATATTTTGAATCTGGATTTCCCTCTTAATGTGATATTGATTTTTAAATTCTGAAAAAGGTAATTTAGTCATTTTAATAAACAAGGGGAAATATGCAATTTTAATTTAGACTTGGGTAAATATGCAATATAAAGTCTTTTATAAGGGAAAATATGTAATTCTCCCTAACGCCTAAATAGACTTTGAACCACTTTTAACCAAAGTGACAATTTCATATATAACACTTTACGTATATTCAATATATAATATCGGTGAAAGTGACAATTTCATCTAACTTACAGAATACTTAATAGGTCGATATGGGTTGTATATTTATGTTATATAAATAAAAATGAAAGATAGATAAACGGTATTTGTAAAGCTATTCACAACAAAACAATTTAGCTGGTTAGAGATTTATAAGGTCTGAAGTTGATGGTTTGAATCATACAACCGATCGTGTGAATCGAGTCAACCATTTTCGTTTGTTATATATTTTTTATGTTCTTAATATGTAATATTCATGAATAATCTTTATTGTTTATGGGTAAGTTTCATTTGTGAACAACTCCTTAATTGTGAACACTAGTGAACTAATCATAACCCTTAATTATCAATACACAAGTGTAAATAATGGCCATGATTTAATTATGAAAATACACTGGTGTATTTTACGATTTGATGATGTGAATCAATGGCCAGGATTTGTTTGCTCAGGTCACAAATACACTAGTGTTCACTCTAGAACCCCACCCTATCGTTTTTTTTTCTATTTTCAATAGTCTAAACCATTACATCGATGTATCTTAACGGATCTTACCGACCCAACCAATCCGACCAGTTTAATGCCATTTTACAAAACTCTAATTAACCATTCGACCCAGAATTTTCATCAAAACCGACAAATGGAAAACACCCCTTAGTTTCTTTTATATTCAACCTCAAGGGGTTTCCTCTTTGGTTGGTTTAAGAGAAAACGGGTTTGTAGCTGGACAAGCTGCAAGAAAAACAGAATCAAAGAAAGTAGATAAGCACTCTAAAGCTTGTGCAGAGAACCGGTATGTCTGTGTCCCTTTTACCTTTGGTACATTCGGCTCTCTAGCACCAGAAGTTATCCACTTTTTGACCAGTGTCCAACGGGTCATCCACAACAATTGTTCAGCCAAAGAGGGCAAGGGTTTGTCTTTGAAATGTTACGATTTGCAATTCAGAAATGGGTGGCGGCGTAATTTGTTACCCGTCTACCTTTTGTTTTGATGTAACTTGGCAAATTAATCATTTGTTGTTAAAAAAAATTAGTTAGGTGGTAGAAATGAAAATTGTGCATAGTTTTGTGGCTGAAACTGAAGGCAATTGTAAACATCTCAAAAGGGGATAAGAATCATAACACCGATAGCAACGTGACATATACACAAACAAACACAAAATACGTAGATAATCGAAACAAACAACCACCCAACAAGATCGAGATACGAGTCTCAAGATCCGACTTATGTAGGGAAGAACAAAGATTCCATTCTTAATCGATACAAACAGAATTAAGTTCCCATCAATCTGAATCCAATTCTGGCACTTTCTGTTGGGAAAAATTCGAAATTGCTTGGATAAATCTGAAGTCGTGTAACCACTATCAGATCAAACAATTGGAGTGTTACCAATCTTTGATCGGATAAAATCAGAAAATTCTAGATTTTTGTACGGCAATTTTTGATTGAGAGTCAATGATCAAATTTCGATTATTTAAAGCAGTTTTCATTGGGAGCGTATATGCAGTTTTCACAAACTGCAGGCAGTTTTTATTTTGCACAAACCACCTTTAGTTCCTTAAGTTTCCAAAAGTGCATATTTAGCCCGAAATTCAATTTCTGATGCATTTTTGATAAAGGACTTTTGTCCAAAATAAAAAATTTCCAAGCTGACCTGGCAGCTCGACCCCAGCCTGCCTCTTGGACCCCGCCAGGGGCTGCCGCCCCTTGAACCCTGCTCCCAGGGGCGCTGCCCCCTTAGATCCCTGTTAGTCCCAATGACATTCAAATAAGCGTGCACTCTTATTTAAACGTCGCACACAATCTCAAATTACACTAAAATATCCAACACTTTCAGCACCACCCTTTTGGTTTTAGTTGTTTTGGTTTTGTAAACTACTTGTTGACTTCTTATTATTGATTCATCGATTATATACGAAAGAGTTTATCAGTTCCGAATTGGAATTGGAATTGGTTCGCTTGATCATATTGAGATAAATGTAGAATTCTTCGCCGAAAAGGGGAGTAGGAGCAATTGGTTCCTGGCTTCACAACAAGGTTGTTGATCCTTTCATACAAATTCTTAGCAGGTAAACAACTATTGATCGTCTCATCTCGGGTTGGGCTCGTTGTAACTTAGCTAATGAGCTCGAGCTTGGCTCGTAAAAAGCTTTTCGACCGAGTTTTGTAGAGTTTTCTTTTTGTTATTAATGAGTTTTTGTATGTACTTGTGCTTATGTTATGAGCCAGATGGGCTGAGCCGACTTATTTATCTTAACGAGTATTTGTATGTACATGTTGAGTTAAAAAAGTCTTATATTATTGGTTGTCATCTTATGAGTGTTTGTATGTACATGTGCTCATCTTACGAGCCAGATGGGCTCGGGCTCGGCTCGTTTACAAATCGAGCTGAAATGCTAAGCTCGAGCTCAGCTTGTAAAAGACGCAAAGCTTTTTTCGAGCTTTTATTTTAGTTTCTGTTTTGTGGCTGACTTGGTTTTAAAAATGGTGAAGCGCACAAAAGCGACGAGGTCTAAAACCGAGGCGCAAAGCACAGAGCGCAAAAGCGGTGGGCTTTTTGTACGCGAGGCGCAAGGCGATTATATAACTTTTTTTTATATGATATAGGTTTCTAGGATCATTTACCTGATATTTAGACACAAATAAGCTGTATATATGTTTTAATATTGATATCACATACATGTACAGCCTGAAAAGCATGATTTAAAACAATCTGCTACACAAAAATGGGTCATGTACATGAGGCGCGCGCCTCAGAGCGGGTTTTCAGCAAAAAAGTGCGCCTCAGCTGCGCTTTCTGTACAACCGGCGCCTCAGGTTACATAAGGCGCTGAGGTTTGCGCTTTCTGTGCGCCTCGCGCCTAGGCGCGCTTTTTTAAACCAAGTGTGGCTCTGTGTATGAATTAAAAATTGGTAGTCTATCTTATGAGTGTTTGTATGTACATGTGCTCATTGTATAACATTAGTCAGTGTGTAGTGGTCAAGCCCCATAAGGGCGTTATGTGACAAGTGGCAAAATACGTAAGAGAATGGGGTTATATAACTTGAGTGTGTAGTGGTAAAGGGGGTTGTATAACAAATATGTATATGTATATGTATATGTGTGGGAGAAATTATAGATATATATGTATGTACATATGTGTGAGAGAAACAAAAACAATAACCCCTTCTTCCCGTTATAGATTTCACGGCTTACCACATAACCCCCCTCATAACACCGGGCGGGGCGCTGTTCCGGGGCGCCATAGGGCGCTATGAGGGGTGGTGGCGCCATAAACGCTGCGACTACAGATGGCCTTATAACTGAGATTTTTTAATAACCATGAGAATTGTTACTGGCAAACTCATGGACCCACCAATGCCATGCTGACCAATGGGAAATAGGTAAAACTTAGCTTGCGCTCGACATTTGGGGTTAAAGTGGTTTAAACTTAAAAGACAGAAACCGGTGGATGTTAAGATTTAGTTGAGACATACTTGTGTGTTAGAAGGCTGATACTGATTGTTTTTACTGATATGGTACTTTGATTTCAGGGGAGCAGAGCCTAAGCAACTTGCATTCTCCACCGCACTCGGGATTTCGTTAGGATTGTTCCCAATTGTTGGTATGCTCTTGATTCAAATTCTTATCTTTGCATGAGAAATAAAGCTACAATTTGATTTATGTGGTTACAGTGATTCACTCTAGGGGACCTGTTGAGATTGAAATGTTTATGATGTGTGAAACTTTGTGCAATCAAGAGAAGTGAGAGAATTTAGTACTTTCGTACATAAGAAAATTAATTAGGATGATAATATGGGAATGTTGTGCACAGTTCTAAAGAAAACTATATAAGGCTGCACGGTATGAGCGCCATTGGGCCCTCCACCTCAACATTTTCTTTATCAACAACGCCCCCTACACCATATCATGGGTGCTATTGAGTGTCTGCGAGTGCAATGGCAAGCAATAATGGAGGTTATGTGGGGCCATATCAATTTATAACTAATAAAAGGGGGCACTATTAGTTGTTTAGGGGGCTTTATCCCATTTCTTGTTTGTTAATGGGGGCGCTATTGGTTAATGTTTGATGAGGTGGCGCATACGTGGCGCTGAAATGGCGCAATGGAGCCCCTAGGGGCTCCATTCCATACCCTGTAGCCTAAGGGAGTTTTTTATTTGTTGACGTAAACATAAGAATAAAGGTGTTATGGAAGAAAGACGACAAACTAATAAAACATCTAAAACTTCGGTTCTAATCTAACTTTCACTAGTTAGCCCCTTGAAGGTCACATGCCCAACGTAAGGTGCACTTTACCTGGTCCCACCAGTTAGCAGGGTATTGGTGGGGTCTTGTGAGTTTTCCTTGACAAGTACTAAAAAACAAACTCAAAAGGGATAAAGTGGTTAATTTTTTTCATTGAATGGTTTAGGTAGCACTGTCTTCTGTATATGTATAGTTATTGTGCATTTCGGGTATATAATTATTGTGCATTTTGGGTATCTTCTTATGATTGTTGTGGTATTTTGATAACTCTTAATAATTATAACAGGGGTGACGGTGTTCCTCTGTGGGATGGCAATAGCAGTGCTCGGGTCCTCTGTAAACGCTCCAACTGTTATGCTGGCAAATTTTGTTGCCACACCGTTAGAGCTGAGGTGAGGTGTAGTACGGTTTTTTCAAAAACTAATAATATGTGTAGTTAGTTTGTTACATATTATTAGTGTACCAAAGCAATTGTACATTAATAAATCTTGATTTCCTAAATTTGGTTTTATTATTTAGTCTGATGGTGGTGTTCTTACGGTTTGGTGAGTTTGTTACTGGTGGAGCTCATTTTCCTTTGACAACTGATGCTTTAAAGAAGGTATTAACCGGTGAAGCTTCAACAGAAATCTTTCGAAGCATCCTTAAAGCGGTATGTTCCGCTTTATGTATATAATAAATGTGTTAATTGTGTGATTACCTAAAACAATAGTAATCTGAATCTGCAGATAAAAACAATGTAGGAGCTATATGCGTTAAGAATAGACCTTGGGCCACTTTCAAGTTTCAATGTGTTCCACGCGTTTCTCTCTTACGTATGTTTCGTTTTCTTTTTCGGAATGCCCGGTTTCCCTCTTACTTGTCATTCATTTTGTCGAATGACCCGTTTCCATCTTTTCTATTTTTCTTTTTTTCAGAATGACCCGTTTCCCTCTTACCTATTTTTCTGTTTGTATGAATGGCCCGTATCCATCTTACCTAGGGGTGCAAATGAACCGAAGGTTCAGCAAACGGTTTGTGAACCGTTTGGCAAGAAGTTCGTTTAATGAGCGAACACGAACACGCAATTTCGTTCGTTTAGTTAAATGAACGAACATGAATAGAGGCAGTGTTCGTTCATTTATGTTTGTGAACGTTCGGTAACGTGTTCGTTGGTGTTTGATAGTTCATTAGTGTTTTAATTTTTTTATTTTATTTAAATATTTCAAAATTCTCACTAATAAAATGTTTTTAATCATTGTTAGTGTATTGTATATTACATCCCTTTTAATACATGTTAGCTTCTATTCTCGAACGCTTATTTGTGTTCGGTTTCGTTCATTGTGTTCGTTACCTATATTTTTATGAACGTATATGAACACACTCATTTCCTTAATGAACGAACACAAGCAAAAAAGCCCATTCAGTAAGCGTTCATGAACATTTCGTGAACGCATTTATGTCCTTATCAAACGAACATGAACAAGGCCTTTTTCGTGTTCGTTCGGTTCCTTTGCAACCCAAATCTTACCTATTTTTTTGCCTGTTTCCCACTTACCTTTTTTCTTTTTTTGTAGAATGACCCATTTCCTTCTGACCTATTTTTCTTTTTGTAAAATGACCCGTTTCCTTCTAACCTTTTTTTCTGTTGTAGAATGACCCGTTCCCATCTTGCCATTTTTTCCTTTTTTTTAGAACGACCGTTTAAGATAAAACATAATCCCAACAAAATGGGTTAAACTTGCCACATCTAACAATTTAATCAACATCTTGCAGTTGTTGGGGTGGTTAGTTTTGGCACCCTTAATCATGGGGGCACTCTACATCATACTTTTACCCGGTTTTGTGATCTTCGTGCATAAGTTCAAGTTCAGCACAGGTTCGAGCCCAAAGCTAGCCACATCATCAAGCACAGAATTAAGGCTTAAGGTAAGAGATATTTGATATGCCTACAAGCACAAAACATCACACAGCTACAATCCAATATCGAAATCTCTGGCTGCTACAGAAATCGATTCACATCGTGATTTGGCAATGCAAATATCCTTTCGAATTATTATAAAGAAAATCGAATATTGCTCATTAGCAGGTTGTTGAACATAAAGGGGAAGAGGACCCTTGAATTTTTAGTTTTGTTCTTTCATAGTCTCAACTATAAATTTGTAATAGTTATGAACTATTTAAACTTTGTAAATATGTAATGCAAATGGATTTTATTGTTGAATGTTAAAAAGTTTCAATGGGTTGGGATCGTATCGTCGTCGGCTATAGCGATGCAGGGTGGTGTTTGGGTGTCGTCGTTTGAAGTTTTGCCTAGGTTATTGTTTCGGGATGTTTTTTTTTCTTTCCTTTTCGCTTTTTTTTTTTTGGTACGTGACGATTGTTATTGTTGCTCTAAAAGTGTTAAGATGTTACAAAACAACACATGTAAACAGGAAAAATGGAACTTATTTTAAGTTGTATATGAACCCAAACACCTAAATGAAATGATGCAAGTCATAATTTCGGGAGATGATTTTGGTGTTTGAAGTTGGGCTTTAATCATCATATGGGCAAAGCAATGGAAGGTTTCATAAAGTGAAGACAAAATTATGGTATATGAAAAAGACTTGAAACCAAAGTTCTTTTTATTTTATGTTGGTGTTCCTTTGAGTTCTTTAGTGAGAATTTTATGCTTTTCCGTGGTTTTTCTTTTTATATTTTCTTTGTAGAATAATAATAATAATAATAAATAATAATAATAATAACAATAATAATAATAATGTTTAATATATTTAATTAACTAGTTTTATGCCCTCCCGCATCGCGGGGATGTTAAGCCGAATATTTTTCAACCAATCAAAAAACACTATTATAAAAATTACATCAAATCAACCAATTAAAAAAACACTTGCACAGCTTTGCAAAAAAAAAAAAACGATGACAAGACTATAATTTTGAACTATGAGCAAAAACGTAATTTTGAACTGGGTAAAATCGTAATTAGTTAAAAGCTAAAACGATGGCAACATTATAATTTTTTGTAATTAGTTAAAAGCTAAAACGATGGCAACATTATAATTTTTAACTGAGGGGAATTTGTAATTTTTAACAAAGGACGTATTCGTAATTTTAAGGTAGGGGTAAAATTGTATTTTATTCAGGCCAATAGAGAAGTGTCAGACAGCGGCCAGACACTTTCCCTCTCGTAAGAATTGTAGTGTATATAAATAGAATATATATAGTAAATGTTATTAAAAAGTTTGGTGAAATTTTATTAATATAATATTAATTCAAAACATTCAATAATCATATGCAAAGTATAATATTATATATTTACTATATTAATATTAATATTGGACGAAATAACTTGGTATTATGCAATAATAATAATATATAAATTATAATATAATACTATATTTATTCATATATACTTTATATGTGTTTAATATTGGACTAAACAATTTAGTATAGGGGTAAAAATTCAGTTTAGGAAATTTGTGTCAGATATCAAACTATATACATGTAATGCACTAATTTTTAGGTTGGGTTAATTTGTAGATTTTTAAAATTTAATTTATGATGATAATGATTTTTTAAACTAAACCTTATCAAAGCATTATTTGAAATTATTTATTAGAATAAAGATAAGGTTATGATATATAATTAAAAATTTTAAGATTGAAGGAGAAAATATTATGTGGCATTGACTGGAGTCTTTTATTAGAATTTAGATTAGATTAGATTAGGACTTAGAATATAATAATAATACTGTTTAATATATTTAAGAGTTAAATGCTATTTTAGTTCCTTTGGTTTGGGCTATTTTGCAAGTTTAGTTCAAAGATTTCATATTTTACCTAAGGGTCCAAAAAGGTTTCACTGTTGATATTTTAGTCCACTAGGTTAACTTCATCCATTATTTCTGTTAACGAGAAGGGCAATTTAGTCCTTTTATATAACTGAATTGCTTTTCTAATTAACAGAATTATATATAAAATGATCGCGTTGCCCTTCCCGTTAATAAAAAATGGATGAAGTTAACCCAATGGACTAAAATGGCAATGATGAAACATTTTTGGACCCATATGTGAAAAATGAAACCTTTGGACTAAACTTATAAAATGGGCCAAACCACATGGACTAAAATGACATTTAACTCTATGTTTAATTAATTAGGACTTAAGCAATTTAATTAATTAGGACTTAAGCAACCTTAATACAAGACAACCTTAGCTCATTTACAAAATTTAGTGAGATTGAAGTTAGAACTGTTTCTATCCAAAGAAAGGGGTGGGTGTTATCATAGGTAGTTTTGTCATTCAAATATTTATAAAAATCCGATTCCGTTGATAAAATTACAAACCAAACAAGTTACATAAATTCCTTATATTCCGTTTTTTCACAAATGCAAAGTCCTTCAATAACATCCGATTATTTCACAAATGCAAAGTCCTTCAATAACATCCTGTGAACCAGTTCTTGTGTACACATGTTTCCTTTTCAGTAATCGAAGAAACACCAAGTCTAAATCCTTGTAGGAATAGTCTCATCAAATAAAGGTGAATCCTTAATCTTTCCTCGATGATGATCTGATTGTTATCTGCAAAACAAAGCACTGTGAGACTCGTTACAAGGAGAGGTTGGGGGTTCTCCTTATAATTACTCTCCGGCGTGAGAATACGTATCTTTTAAGAAGAGTCAACGAGTGTGCGTGTTAAGAGTAAGAGAGTGAGAGAGTCGATCCTCAAACCTGTGTTGAAGGCTAAAATTTATAGCCGAAAATGGAGAAGGTAATGGGCTGATGGGCCTTAGGTTGGACGTCTCCAACAAAAATATCATCTTTGTCTCCTCTGACACGACCGTTAGTGTTTGTAGAGTACAGAGACTTTGGCGCACGATGATTGGATCCACGTGGCCTGGTGGTTGTCCTCATTGTCGAGTCTGTCACTAGCTGTGAGTGGAGATCATGGAGTAATGAACGGTGCAACCTGATTGATTCCACGTCACTGTCCTGATGTACTTCTTTCCTGCACGATTCGCCATCGTGGGAATTGTCTGGACAGGGTCTAGCGCAAGCTGATTGGCTACTGCCCCTGCCATCTATACTATTTGTACTTGTTATAAGCTGTCGTTGTGTTGGGTGCGCCGTTAAGGGATGAACGCACCATCTAATGGTCATTATGAATTATTTTGCTAAAGTCTGGGGTATGGCCCTTTGCGCGCGTGTGTTATAACTATTCACGCAAGGTTTGGGACATACCCCTATAGTAATCATGCACAACTTTCTAACAACAATGCACATATTGTGACTTTTATAAAACTTTTGCGGCGAGTTCAAACCATAGATAAAAAAGCAACCGCGAATGGACATTTTATCTAAAGGTAAAACACCACGTCACGAATCACGATGGTATATTCAAATGTCACAAAAAGTTATCGGTTCAGTTCGTGATGGTATCGACACTCATTATAACAATAAAAAAGAATACTTGCTACGATTTGAAATGTGAATAAAATAACCTACTTATGACGGTACATACGGAAATTAGAATGACTTTACCTTGACAAAAAAACTAAAAAGAAAAGAAAATAAATAGATAAAATGAAAAAAAACCTAAAAGTTTAGGTCTAATAGTAATTAATAAAAATAGTAATTAAAATATAAGTGAATGGGTCAAATAGTGATTGTAATAAGTGTAAGAGTTGAAAATGAAAAAAAAACTATTAAGATTAAAGGTATAAACAATTACTAAAGTAGAGAGGCTGTACGTTAAGCTTATTAAAAATTAGAGGGTGTAAATGAAAATTCTATTATAATGGCATTTTGGTAATTAAACCTAAAAATAAGGACTTTTTGTTTATTGTAGCTAATGATGTAATTAATATACAGTATAATATGTGCATTATTGTTATAAAATTGTGCATCAAATATGTAAATTATGTTAAAGTTTTGTTTGTATTATCACTGTTCCAAACGAACCGTTAACAATGGTGTAACTGTCGCCTGAATATCCTAGACCTATTTTCTTGCCACCACAATCATCATCGCCCACCTCTTCCACATGCACGTGCAAATCTGCATTGCTTTCAAAAACATTGGTATCTTTGTCATTTTTAGAAATACCATTTTCAACAACTAAATCATTTTGGTCAATTAAATCATTGTTAAGATGAGAAGTGGGGCATTGGTAAATAGTTTTTACTGTGAGAAGGAGGAAAGATTTTTCTTTCATTTCCAAATTTTCTTTGTAACCAATGTTGTCCTTTACATATGTCGGTCTTCAGCAATTTTTGATATCAACCAGTGCCTTTTTGCTAACATTCCAGTTGTCCTGCAATTTACTGTTCTCATTTTTGGATTTCTCTAATTGTTCTATTAGATCATTTATGAGAAAATATTTTCTAAAAACGAATTCTTTTAAAGTCTGCATTTCAGTTAAAGCTGAGTTCAACTTTCTCCATATGCAACTTCATTCAGTTTTAGTTCTTTATTAAATTGCAAAACCTTTTCTTTTTCTTTAGTTAAGTCACGGTTGATGGATTTATAGTGATCCACTACACTAACACATGAATCCGATTATTTTGAACTCATGGGGTATGCTGTTTATCAAATCTTTCTCTTCTTTTCCTTGCTAGATTCCACTTTCATGGCCTCCGTAAAAGCTTTTTCTTTCTTTTTCTCTTGAGCTTCTCTAATAGCTTCCTTTCCTTTATCAACTACAGACTTGTTGTCTTTGAAAATTCCCTTCAGTCCTTGATCCACAACTTTAGATCCTTTGCGAATACCTGCATTTTCATTGCTAAGGAAACGTGAAAGAAGATGAGCGGTTCCAGTTGAGATCTTTGCCATGAGGGCTATGTTAACTTTAATTTTAGCTTCAGCGATCTCTTTAGCCTAATCATAATCTTCCACGATCTAGGCCTTTGCATTTTCGTTTGTAGTAGTATCACTTCCTTCGATTGCAATTGGCCTTCGAGTAGGATTAGCTTTAAGATTTTCATTTTTGAGGTGGGGACATTGTCGTTTGAAATGCCCAAGATTCAGGGCTGTCTCCGAAAATCACAAAAGAAAGATTTGGCCCTATGCGAGATAAAAATTTGGGCCTATTCGCAAATTTCCATATAATATAAACCCATCAATCATTCAATTACATATATAGAACTAAAAATCAATAATACAATGATAATTGTATTGAAATAGATAAAACAAATTAACAAAAATAACGTAGCAAAAATGATCCAACCTACTTACTAAGCGAACAATGTGGTTCTCCTAGCGTTTTTTGAAGCAAAACTCTTGATCCACTCTTTGTAGTCCATAGTAGCTAATATTTTGCTTTCAATAGATATCATCGTCGCCAACCCGTTTAGCATTTCTTGTGACATTGTAGAACGTAAATAGGTCTTCAACAACTTCAACTTTGAGAAACTTCTTTCTGCTGATACCATGGTTACTGAAATTGTCAACAACACTTTATATGTATTTATCGCATTAGCATAACAAGTATTGCGTTGGAATATATGTCTAAAACATCAAAAGAGGTGTCAACATGGCACGGTAAAAATGTATCAATCAACTTCAACTTCAACTTCGTATACAAATCCTTAGCATCAAACTTATATATATATATATATATATATATATATATATATATATTATATATATATATATATATATATATATATATATATTAATATCTTTTTAAATAATATACCTGTACTTGTTCCTTAAAATATAACACTTACATAATTAACAAATACAATTGGTCACATTTCTTAAAGGGAGTTAAAAATAAAAGCCATAAAGAAATAGAAAAAAGAAAAGAAAGCTTCTATGAAAAAAGGAAGGGAATTAAAATTTAAAATATGGGCTGGTGAAAGCCCAAAATTAAGATAACAGGGACTCAACTGAGAACTGGAAGAAATGAGTAAGGAACACGTCTCGAACACCAACGTCTTCTATAAAAGTATTGTTGTAGGCCACTCGACAACTTATCCCTTTGTCTTTAAATGTTAGCTCGAAACTATATTTAAACAAAACATAAATGTAAAAAATAAAATTATGGGCCCTTTGGGAGATTGGGCCTTGTGTGGTGGCCCACCTTGCACCTGGCCCAAGCCGGCCCTGCCAAGATTCTTGCAGTTGTAGCATTGAAGTTTGGATTGTCAAAGACGGCTTTTCCCAAATAAAGTCTCTTTCCAGTCTTGTCTTGAAATTTCTTTAATCTCAATGTGATCATAGCCATCTGCCACTTCAAGTCCATCTCGTCCATATCATCCGGATCCACCTGATACATGTCTTCAGCAGTAAAAATGTAAATTTTTAGTTCTTCAGCTATAAGAGCTTTATAGCTGCCCATGAATGTGTTGAATAAAGAAATGTGTTCAGTGGAGATTTTAAAAGCTTGCTTGTCACCGACTAGATTAGATTTATCATTAGATTGTGGAGTCTCAACAGAGGATGTTGAATGTTATAAACGGCTAACATATTTGTAGCTTGAGAGCTTGAACTAGTAGAAGTGATCGGGGCTAGAAAAGCCATGTTCTTCGGGGGAGCTGCTTGCACAGACTTTTGAGAGTAGACCACTTAATTCAGTTCTCTTTTGGCTTTGTCTATTTCAAAAGACTTTAGTGTGTTAATCAGATCAGATAAAATCACAGGGTTTTGATTATCAAGAAAGTCTTTCTTTATCATTATGTATTTGTAAGCTCCATTCTTTTGGCAAAGAATCCAAAAGTTTCTTTATTGCAACATGGTTGGCAACGACGTTTCCAGCTTTCTTCATTTTCGTCAGCATGTTTAAGAAACGAATTATATGATCGGATAGACTTTCTCCACGGACACTTCCATACATGTCCTACTCTTTTGTAACATGTCTTTCTTGTTTTGGATCATTTCTTCATTTCCCTCGTAGTAGTCGACGAGGGCATCCCAGAGTTCATGCACAACTAAGACACGGTGCAATGAATTCTAAGCTTAAAAGTTAAACTATATGCTATTATCTGTAATTCACAAGTTTATGAATGATAATTATAATATGAAACTTCGATAATATATGTATGCGTGTATGTGTTATTATCTTTAATTTTACATTACTAGGAAACCATATATATGGCATAATTAGCTTTTCTACAACCATAAATCGGTCATTCCATCATCAGAATTCTGCTTTCATATGCAGTGATGTTATCGACCGTATTATCCTATTTCCATTTGTGATTTTGGGCACGTGATTTGCATTTGAAAGTTTTAATCATGAATTCATTCTTTACATGAGTGTTAGTATCTTAAGTTGTGCATGTAATTTTCGTATAAAATTTTTATTCATGAATTCAAACCTTATATGAGTGTTAGTAATCTTAAGTTATTCTGAGCTACACCACTATTTAGTTACTTTACCATAAGTTTATGTTTTATTTTTTTAAGTTTAGATTTTATGATTTTTTTCTTTAGGACCAATCGTTTATTGAAAGTTTTGTATTTGAATTTTGTGTTTTGGATTCTACTCAAAAATTTTGGATCACTATTATTTGTAATTTAATTATTTTGTTTCAGTAATGTCAGTTTATTTTCATTTATTATATGTTTTCATTGAATTATTTATATATTACTATCGTTTTGTATAATTAATATTTATATTATATATATATATTTCACCCTTAACTGTAAATATTATTGGAACATCATTCTTTTAAAAGTTGCTCAATCTCTCGGTGCATCATTTTAAGCCATATAATCTCTTGTTAAGTAAAATATTTAGCCCAATTACTTATAATTCTACACACACTCATACTATATAAACTTTCATAAATTTTAACATTGAATTTATAATTTTAATACTAAACATATATTTACAAAACATATTAGTTTAGTCCGTGTATTACACGGGTAACTAACCTAGTATATACGTATACACAAATTCACATAATGTGTTAGCTAACAATTAAAAGATGGTGTTAATAGAGGATTAGCACGGTAAAGATGATTAAACTAGTCTCTAAATGACAATAAAAGAAGTAAGTAGAGGCTCATCTCAATCACCATTGATTGAGAATGAGTCTTGTATTTAAGCAACATGAATTCCTAGTTACAATACAAAGTTCAAATCTTAGATCATGATTACATATTATAAAAAGTACCAAGTTTTCTCTCAAAGTAGTAATTCAACATCAAAATAGAGATGAGCGAGGGGGGAAAGTTGACCCGAGTCCTAACCATGGTTAATGTGTTAAAAGATCATAAACTGAAAGATTGAAAATATCACTCTCGGTTTACTTTCTGATGCATTTAAGCTTTGTTTCCATTAACGAAGCTCATGATACCTAGCTAAAAAGTTGCTACTACCTAAATGTTATTTAGCCACATGGCTATAACTCCCTTTGTTTAGCCGATGTAAATTTACAGTGGAATTGAAAAAAGAAACATCACATGTTCTTAGCCTCAAAACACATGAAGATTTTGTAAAAACAAAATTTGATGGAAATGAAAAAATGTTTTAACAAAAACATGCTAGTCAAGTTTTTAAAAAATCTAAGACTAGGGTTAATGTTTGAAAAACAAAAACTCAGGGCATATTCGAATGCCCGTGATTAAACTATATGTATCTATATAAAAAGACATCTTTCATAGAAATTTGAAACTTTAATCATTTACAATTTCTCTTAGTTCAAGAGAAAATGAGTTGAAACTATGATGTCTTAGTTTTTTTTCCTTTGGCCTTTTCCACAAGCCAAAAACTTAGATAAAACCTCTCCTAACTTAATCCATAAGTTGGTGAGTCCACATGCATATGCTTTGTGGGTGTCCTCCTCCTGTAGGGGACCTTCCCTTTCAAGAAAAGATAGACAAATGTCTTCCAAATGATGATGGTAACCCCTATGGGGGGTTTGTTTCCATGCCTTGGATGGCCTTGATTTACCGTATCAAGGGCTCCATGAAAGTGACAAAAGAGAGAACCATGGTTGGACCAAAGGTCGGGGTTTTTTTTTTTCGAAACGAAAAAGATTCTTTGAACAGAACGGGAATGCATGCTTGATCAATGCAATTCTTGAATCTCTTAATGATGAGTAGCGGACGATTGTAGAACCACGTTTACGCCTGTGGCACAGCGAAACAAACTGTTAAAAATGTCAGAAACTTTTCGATTAGCGATAATGTCTTCTTTCTCGTCTTTTGTACCAAATCACACTACCACAAATCAATAGATTATTCATACTTGTTCCCAACATCGCAAAAAGTGTTACTTTTAGTCGACTAAACGTACACCCTCCTCATATATTATCATCATTACCCCTTCCCGAAAACATCAATATCAAGGGATTTCTTTTTGTTTTTTGTGTAAAAAAAGAAAATTATTGATGTAACAAGTTGAAGGGGAGTTTCAACAAGTAAAAGAAAGAAAGGTGATGTGTGCTTAACACAAGTTTTTCAAAGAAGAGCGTGATTTGATTGTAAACACATTAAATGTGTAGCACTTAAAACATATTAAGATTCAGTCATTTTTGGAAAGTGTTACGAATATTTATCATCATTTCCTTGTAGCAGTTTTCTTTGCATGCAAGAATAAAATGATCACTTGGCAATTTTCACAATTTTAAACTTGTAAATATGTCAAAAATTTGTCGAGTATAATCAGTTGAATCATTGCAGCGTGACATGGAATGGTGAGAAAACCTGTTAAGAAATTTAGTAAACTTGATCATAATGTAAATCAAACCTGCAGGTTGCAACGGAGAAGTGGCGGCGAGAGAGATCGAGGTACCATACTGCTGTGGGTACCCCACAGAAGAATTCATGGCTGCATATTGGTAAAGATGGTGTGGGTACACACCATAACTCTGACCAGTAGCATAGCTTCCATGGCCGCCTTCTGCCATGTTTAAATACGGGTAGAAAGCAGCTGCTGCTGCTGCACCCGTAGCTGTAACCATACCACTAGCTGCACTAACACTCGCTCCATAAATTGGATACTGCCCATTTGCACCTCCATATACATTATAGTAACTCTGAAAAACAATTATCAATCAGATTACACATCTCAATTAACACAACATTTAAAAAACAATGGCCTGTGCTTAAGTCTAAACTTACCCCACCCATTCTGTTTTTACTTGTCATACTATCTTTAGAGCATTCACATTCAATTGCTTATCCTTGTTTTTATAATTACACTAAAATAACTATTTTTGTCTCTCGCATTTTCAATTACTTGTCTACTATCTTTAGAGCATTCAGATTTAATTCATTATTCTTATTTTTATAATTACACTAAAAATAAATATCTTTTTCTCTTGCATTTTCAATTAAATAATATTTTATTATACCTTTATCATTAATTTTTCTCTTCTTCACTCACAATCACTTTCAAAAATATTAAAAATTTCATAGGAGTTAAAATAGTGTTTCCCGTATATTTACATATTAGAACATTTTCTTTCCTTCACTCACAACCATTCCTTATAATATAAGTAACTCACTACATAAATATAAGGGATCTATAGCCGGCCGATGCCCGGCCATGCCGGGGTCGGACCCCCACACCGCCCCCTTGCCCGGCCGCGGCACACCCGGCCTCCTCCTGCCGCCCTTGCCGCTCCAATTTGGCACAATTTTCGAGTGTTGACCGTTACCCAACGGCTATTTGAAAAAAAAGATGTTTTTTTTTAATTTAAATACCATTCAACCTCCCATTTTTTATACAACATTCATCCAAAATCCCCACTCTTCTCATCCACTTTAAAAGTTTCTTATCCTTTTTATAAAAAAAACATGAACCCGTTCAACCCGAACAACCCGAACCCGAACCCGTTCAACCCAAACAACCCGAACCCGAATCCTTTTATAAAACTAAATTAATAAAAACTAAAAATTAATTTACTTTTAGGTGGCCATGCCCATCCTCCACCCCCTCATTTTGCTAGGAGGGCCATCCTCCAAAGGATGGGTATGTGACATCCTACGTGGCGCCCATCCTTTGGGGATGACCTCCCCATACCCTTTAGCCTTATGAATGCCTGTAAGTTGTCAAATTATGAACTTCTTCCTATTTTACAGTAAAAAACAAGAAAATATTCCTTTTTTTAAGTTTTCAAGGGAGTACGATGAAAAATTTAAGAGGAAAGGTACGTTTAGCCAACCTAAAACTAAACAATTAGAAGAAAAGAAACTTACTGTTGGGTACGCGTAATCTGGAGAATAGGTTGAGTATCTGCCAATATGAGGAAAAACTCATTAGAGAATTGAAAACCTAACATGCATAACATGCAACATTACACTTTAAATGCATGCATGAGTTGCATGAGCGTATAAATTCAATAAAAAAAATTAGCAAATAACATATATTAATAGGCATATGCTTGCATAACAGGAAAGTCTGAGTAGAAGTACTTTGATGTAAAGTACTACTCATGTGCAGTTTGCAGGTTAGTTTGACTATGGTCAAAGATAGAGTATATTAATAATATGAATTATGTGGATGATGATGATGATGATGCATGCATATGAATTGTAGAGCACGCCTGAATACATAAAGTAAATTTACAAAACGCCTGAAAACATAAAGTGAATTTACAAAATAAATATTGCTTTTAATTTGTTTAATGATATTCTTTTTCCATGAGTTGGCACTGCCCACACCCACATGCTTCAACCACTCTATCATTGGTTAGCTTCTGGAATACATTTTATAAAATAAATATCGTTGTTTCCTTTTTATATATGCATATGTTTGAATGTATATGTCAAGGGTTTTAAATAAACATCGTTTTTATAAATAAAAGATATTTAACTGAAATACCTATTTTTATTCATCTCTTCTGAAATGAAAAAAATGAATCATTTTGTTGATTTATAAAACCTACATATGTGTTACGAGTAGATATACGTTTAAAAACTAATTAAAACATATGAACAAATTAGTTTAATAATCTTTTATTATATTTGTACGTGAGAATAAAAGATTTAAAAATTATGAACCACTAATATCGAAAATTAAATGATTTTATTATTTTACGTGAGAAATAAAAAGATTTAAAATTATTATTTTAAATGATTAAATGATTTTATTATTTTTATTATATGTAGGCATGTGTATATATAATTATACAGAGAGAGAGAGAGACGAAGAAAGGTTTGAGAGATAATAATGAGAGATTCGTACTATAAGAAAAATAAATAAAAAGAAATTCGCAATAGGGGAAATGGATGCTTAGTGGATTGTCATAATGTATGTATATGTACACATGTATGCATCATGCATGCATGTATGTATATAATCATGCATGCATGTCTGTATATGCGGAGTGGATCCATATATGAGTAACTCAACAAGTGAGATTTGTTTGATCAGAAAAACATGTTTTAAAGATACAAAGTTCACAATGAATTAGTAGTACGTATAGATGGTAATTAAATGACATACATACGTATATATGTAAAGTATTCTATTGGTAATTTAAATTTAAAGTTATGGTCTTATTACATATATGCTGTACAAATAAGCTTTTTTCATAGATGTGGTGTATCTATATGTAGAGAGAGAGAGAGAGACTAACCCATATAGATTAGAGAGAGAGAGAGAGAAGAGAGAGAGAGAGACTAACCCATATAGATTGGTTGCAGGAAAAGGGATGCCTTGGTGGATGGCATAATGAGGGAAGGCTGAAGCAGCAGGGAAGGCAGTTGTTCCCATTCCACCTGTAACACCAGCTTGATGATGGTTATGATTATGATGATGATACACTCCTCCATAAACACCCATTAACCTAGTGGTCCTTCCTCCACCTACATTAATTTATGCATATTTATATATATAACTACTACTATATATATGTATATATACACATCATATACATATATACATACGCACATACATGTACTTTAGTAGTTTAATCTTAAATAGGTATGCAAAAATGCTAAGCTTTTAGTTGATCCAAAGCTAAATTGGCTTGCAAGCAAAGACTTTTTCCAACACATACATGTACTTTCATAGTTTAATCTTTATAAGTGTTCTCTCTAATTCGAAGCTAGTGTAAGAAATTACAATAATCCATTAAGTTATCAATGTGACAATGTTTTTATAACAAATTAAAAATCGAAAAGAAAATGATGTAAATAAAGTGCGACCAACTCATCAAGTTGAACATATATGATCTGTCATGCTTTTATTTTATTACACTTTTTTTTTGTTAGAGTTAATTACTGTTTTCGTTCTGGTTTGTCAAAAATCACTATTTCAGTCCATTAGTTTAAAAATTACGATTTCAGTCCCTGTGGTTTCACTTTCGTAACCATTTCAGTCACCTTACAACCATTTCAGTCCTGTACTTATAGAATAAATGGATTGAAGTGGTTACAAAAGTGAAACCACAGGGACTGAAATGGTTACGAAAGTGAAACCACAGGGACTGAAATCGCAATTTTTGAACTAATGGGTTGAAATAGTGATTTTTGACAAACCACATGACGAAAATAGTAATTAACTCTTTTTGTTATTTAGATTTAAAAAAAAAAACCACACACATTGGTACTTATTATGCACATATCTTTTATGGTTGCAATTAAAGCCTAAAATTCATAAAAAAACGTTATAAAAGTGGAAACCCTACCTCATTAAGTCATATTCATTTATTTTCTTTAATCAAAACCTCAAATTCTTTCTTAACTAATCTTGTTTGCTAATTAAGGATATTCATCTTAACTTATAACCTCTTAAGATATTATCTTTAGGGACCAACACTCGCACTCGGCCAATCCAATGTATCTATCGTAAATTTAGATTGTTTATACTCATAAATTGTGGTTTATACGATCGTGTATACGAACAATATCAAATGAGAGATACCAAATGTTAACTCTAATTAACAAACATAAAGTCGACAAATATTAATATTAATGATTAATAAATATATATACAAAAAAAGGGTAAAAAGAGAAAATTATTTTGTGAACAAACAAACATACCTACTAATATTCTCTTTATTATGAATGATACTATAATAATTCTAATGAAAGAATAGAGGCATACCAAGTTTGTTATGGGTTGAGGGTTTGGATCTTTGAACACCCAAAGAAGCAAGATTGCAATTGGCCCTCCGACCATCGATCACGGAGCCGCATCGACACACGCCCTCATCGCCGCGTCGGCTTCCCGGAAAGTCACCTACATTTTTTTTTTTGTAAAAAAATGGTATCAAACACAATACATCATAACTAACTTCATGTCTTGGTTGTAAATCACACTTTTTCCCCCAATATCTTACTAAATAAAAAACCCATTACAAATATTTACCAAACCCTTCATGTAATCATGTTCTTAAAGATCAAGATGTAAACAAAAAGAAACAAAAGTGAACAAAAGGGACTATACAAACTTACAAAACCATATCCTTTAGATCTGCCTGTGGTCTTATCAGTGATGACAACAGCTTCCAAGATCTCACCAAACTGTTCAAAGTAAGCTTTCATGGTATCTTTTTGGGTTTCCCAAGCCAACCCACCAACAAAAACTTTAGTGTAAGTTGTATCACCAAACTGGCCAACGGTGTAGTTAGTTGTGGGTGTAGCCGCCGGAGTCATCCTTATTTCTCTTGGTTTCTTGGATCTTTTAGGAATGAAATTGAAGGGTTATGAAGAAGTGATCAAGGGTAGGAAGCTAACTGGGGTTTAATTAGAAAAGAAAACAAAGTGAAAGAAAGTGATGGGTTTGATGATCAAGCAGACAATTGGGTCAGAAATCCAGCTATTAAACTAGGAGGGAAAATAAAGAAAGTTGAGAGAAGGAAGACGAAAGAATTGAAAAGCAAAGGTGGAAAAGAGGAAAGGGCCTATCATAATACGGATATCAATTATATACAACACAAGTGACACCCCACCATCATCTCTACCACCTTCTAACCCAAGCGATTGTAATATACTTTCTTGGTCAAACATGATACTACTAGATATATGTTAAAATCCTACAAAATTTTACAATATTCTTTAAAGATAACCAAACTAAGTTAGTGGCATATTATAGGTTATCTTTGGATTCAATGTTTATGTTTATTCCAATTTGGAAAGTAACTTAGTGTTTGGTACGTAAAAATAAGAGTCATAACGAAATAGATTATTGTGAGTGAATGAAAGAAAATTTGTTTGTTGGTTAAGGTAATCAAATCATCCATTACATAAGGAAATCCATTCCTTCAAATTTATTCCATCCACCTCTAGGTAGTGTTTGGTATGCAGGAATGAGAGGCGGAATGGAATGAACTGTTACGAGGGAATGAAAAAAGATGTGTTTGGTTGTTCAAGGTAATGAAATCACCCATTACGTAGGGCATTCCATTCCCTCAAATCCATTCCATCCACTCCCCTTGTTTTTTTTTCATTCCATTCCCCTTCTCACCCTTCATCACTAACATCGCCCAACACTACCGCCACCCGCCACCTCACACCCGCCATGCGCCCATCACCGTCACCCGCGCCGCCACCACTTGTCACCACCGCCACCCTCCACCGCCAACCACCACTGCCGCCACCACCGCCACCCTCTCTACCCGCCACCACTGGCCACCGCCATCACCGGCCATCACCGACCATCACCAGCACCCGCCGCCGCCACCCTCCACCGCCACCACCGTCACCGACCGCCGGTGCTTAGCGCCAACCAACGCCACCGCCACCCGACCACCGCCGCCACCTACGACCATCGGCCATGCTGCCGCCGCCCTCCGCCATGGACCATCAGCCACCACCACCGACCATCGTCACCATCCGCCGCCGCCACCATCCACCGCCACCGCAACCACCCACTATCACCACCCATCGCCGATTTTATTCCTTCGCTTTTCCAGCATACCAAACAACACAAGGTAATGATTCATTCCATTCCCATACGGTAACCAAACAGGACTATGGAATGGTAATGATCCATTTCATTCCTTTGTCTATTCCATTACCTCGTCCATTCCATTCCCTCGTCATTCCATTACGTCATACCAAACAGACCCCTAGTTTTTTCCATTCCATTCCCCCCTCACCCATCATTACCAACACCGCACACCACCACCGCCATCCGCTGTCGTCACCACCCGCCACTGCCGCCACCCTGCACTACTAACCACCACAGGCATCACCCACCACCACCACCCACCCACCACCACCCAGCATCACCGCCAACCGCAATTGTCACCACACGCCACCGTCGTCGCAGACCACTACTAGCTCGACCACCACTGCTACCAACCATCGCCACCCACCGTTGCTGCTAACAACCGACGTCGCCGCCACCCATTACCTTCACTGACCAATGCTTACCGTCAATGTCACACCCCAACTTATGACGGAAACATTAGAATGAGACGAAATAGATTGCTCGAGACATCATAACACTATTGTGACAATATTTAAATTCAAAACCGATTTCATTTCATTGATAATCACAGTCAAAACATTACAAGGAAACAAAATACAACATGGGTAATTAAAATAGAACAAAAGTTTGACATAACGAAATAACATAATCTAGAAATTCTAAATGCGTTTCTAGTGTCGTCCCTACTAGATTTCGTCGTAAACATCATCATCAACCTGCAACATGTTTAAAAGTATCGTTTAACACAAAAGCATTGGCGAGTACACAAGTTTGATATAGCATAAGTATGTAAAAGCATTTAAACAAATCCACATGGCAAAATAGTATACTAGATTAATGTAAACATGACATGCGATTATACAAGTCAATCCTCTAGTGTCACCGCAATAATAGAATACTTAACATGACCTCAAGAATACGGGCGGTGCGTTACTCTTATAGCGCTATACATGTTAAGGGGAGGCTCGTACGAAGTTAATGACAAATAGCATCACATAAGAATGTTCCAAGTATACAAATCACGTATTACGTATCTTAGCATGTATGATGGATTGTTTGTGTTCGCACAAAGTTTAAGTGTGAGTTGTGTAATTTAATAGGTAAACATGTTGCACCCAAAAGTGTAAAGCGTAAAAAGGGTGTTCGTGTGTACTCACGGTTTTACTATGCTTCCTTTGTTAAATCCCGTGAAGAGTTTGGTTGTTTGGAGGACGGAAGACCGAGTTATCCTACACGAGGAAACGTAGGTGTGTGAGTATTGGAATGATAATGTGGGACTTGAATCAGGAGCTTAAAGTATGTAAAAAATATGTATTCAAGAAAGTAATTATCTAGACGTTAACTCTCATTTTGACACTATAAATCCCATAAAGGTGATTGTGGTTTCATGGGTCATGCCCATTAGAATCGCAACGAGAAGGTTAAGTCTTAGATAATATAACCTAATGTTGTGACAAGTAACCATATGATCATTGTCAAAAGTTCGGTTATGTATAAGTCTATTTACGTATATATAATAAGTCCATCATATATGTCATAGATTATCATAGAAGTCATGCATGTAGGTAGGATGATGAGCAGTGGCGGACCCAGGAATTTTTTCCTGGGGTGCGGAATATTTTTAAGGATTTTAGGTCCCTAGCTTATATAAAAAATAGGTTCATAGCGGCCCGGATCGGGTCGGTTCATGTAAGACAAAAGAACATCAAACTAAAATATATATAATCATAAAAAACACATCAAACGTCATTATAAACGTATTTAAAATTGTGCCTACAGGTTTTTATTTTTTAAAATTTATCCAGAACATCATCTAAAGATACTAAACACTCTATAAGTTCAATGCATTCTTACTCGTTCCTATCACATATAATTCACTCCGTAAGTTTATAAAATAACACCAAACACTTAAACGAAATAAACAATTATGTTCAACCATAGTCCATAATTTTCAATTTTATTTTCAAACATTCAAGTCCTAGTGTTAAGTGTTGATTACTTGTAAATAATCATTTAAACAAGCAAAACTATAAATAAAACAACAAAATCATTTAACTACAACTCTAGAACAACCAAAAAAATTAAAAAAATATAAAAAAATCAAACCCTTATACATCTATATTTTCTCCTAATTATCACTTAAAACAAACAAAAATCAATAAAGAAACCATAGTAGTTCTATATCGGAATTATGGCGTAATATGGGTTGGTCTTGTCGGAGATTTGGTTTTTCGGCAAAAAAAGCTGTCCGGCCGTGAGCAGTGGCATCAAGTCGTTGGGAGTTTTTGGGGGCGGGATTTGGAATTGGAAAGGGTGGATGGGTTTGGGTATTTTATTTAGTTCGAATTTCTTTGAGTTGGGTTAATAAAAATAGATTGTAGATTGGGCTTTGATTGGGTTAAGTAATTAAGTGAATAAGTGGTTAAAGAATAATTATATAAACTGTGTTATATACTTATACATTAGATAATAATCGGTGTTTAATTTTTTTTATAAATTCATAATATTATTTTTCTAAGTGGGGCGGTTCAAAATTTTCAAGGGGTGCGGGTGAAAATTTCCAAGGGGTGCGTCGGGATTTCCGGCGAAAAATAACACTAAAATTTATTTTTTCAAGGGGTGCGCCCACCCACCCTGGGTTTGGGGTGGGTACGTCCTTGATGATGAGCATCCATTAAACTCATTATATGATTCACCAATACACAAACCGTCACAAGGACGATTCGGATAGTCATGAATTAAAATGAAAATGTACAATTAATCACTATACCAAGTAGCCAAGTAATCTTCAACCCGGGTGAGCCAACATCGACATAGAAAGAATTAATTAAGTGTCGAAGGCTAGACGGGGTCGTGTCACTTTTAGGCTAGCAAACTACTTGGGATAGAGAAGGGAAAACATCAAGGTAGGATAGCCAAGGCTTCCAAGTAATCACACCTTTACCAAAACACAACTTTGTCAAGCTTGGAAGGTTTCAACACTTGTGGGTTAAAACCCTTTCAAAAACAGAAAGTTTAGAGGCATTTTACACCTCCTAATTTTATGAAACAACCTTAACTAGCTCACTAATCATGGGCTTGATTAGAGGCACAAGTAACACAAGTTTGTTTAAATAAAGTTTACAAGTTCATCTTCCAAAACAGAAAGTTTAGCCTTAAAATGGTATTGTTTCACCTTGATTTTCCATGAAAAACCTATGGTAACATCCCTAGAAGCTTTACAAACTTTGTTGAGGAAGAAAAGATGAAGAAAACATGATAACAATGAAGTTATAAAAAGATAAAAATGAGCAGAAAGTTTATGCACTTTAGACCTAAAAAATGGTGAGGTTTCACCTTAGTTTGCCCAAGCAAACTTGTGAAAACCTTCCTAGAGGTCATCTAAGTGTTGTAGAAGAAAGAACAAGAAGAAATTAGAAGGAGAAGTGAGTTAAAACTCACTTTTTATGACTGAAAAGTCAACTGAGTTTGGGAGGATTTTTGAAGTGTTTGGAGGCTTGTAAAAGTGGAATAAAGGATGGGGAAGTGCTTATTATATAAGGAAGAGATTAGGGTTTCAATGGGTTGGGCTTTGGACAAGATTAGTGGGTGATTAAACTTAAAACAAGCCCAAAACACACCCCTAAATAGGGCTGGCCCCTTTTTTTTTGTAATTTATTAGATATGTATTGGTTAATAAATGTTTAATATTATATACATAACATGTATTATTGTTTGGTAACCTATTTCAAGTGTTTGGACATTATAATCTTATGTTAAGTATAAAAAAAGAACATGTTTAAAAGAATGACAAGTATAGGTATTTAAACAAGTGTGACATTTGATGAAGTGTCATTTATGTATAATTCTCGTGATGAAATTGAGTAAGATACTTGAGAATCGAGAACACATAGCAATGGTTTGCGAGCTCAAAGTTATACTTATAATTCAAGTAACAACGTGTGTATGAATCCATGTATAAGTATGTATAACATGATGCGAGTTTCATATAAAAGGTGTATTTCATTACGATCAAGGTCTCAGAGTTACAACGATTCGAAATAAGGTAAGATTACAAGGAAACGAGTTTCCAAAAATAGAATTACATTAAACACTTTCTAAAAACGGAAAGCTACGAAGGCGAGGCGTTACAATCACCCCGACAAATGTCGACGTCACCACGCGCCACTACCGCCACCCTCCACCGCTGACCACCACCACCCCACCACCCACCACCACCAATGCCAACCGTCGCCGTCACCACCCGCCACTGACCACCAACCACTACCACCCCCCACCCCACCGTTGCTGCCACCTCTCACCGCCATCGCTACCCGCCACGTTTACCGACCAGCGTCGCTACCGTTGACCAATGCCATCGCCGCTACCGAGCACCTCCACCGCCACCCGCCACTGTCGACCATCACTACCCCCTGCCGCATACCACCTTCTTCCAGCACCGACCACCGCAACCCACCGCAGTCGCCTCCCATCGTTATTGGCCACCACCCGCTACCCTTTCGCCGCCGCCACCCACCGTCATCACCGACTACCACTATCCATCGTTTATTTTATCCCTTTGTCTTTTCCTGCCTACCAAACAACACAAGGTAATAATCATTCCATTCTCACATGGTAACCAAACAAGACTATTAAATGGTAATGATGCATTTTATTCATTTGTCCATTCAATTACCTCGTTAATTCCATTCCATCCTCCATTCCATCACCCCATACCAAACATACCCTAATAGTAAATTAATTAGGCAATAATCACTACAAGAAAATCGAGTTATGATGACAAGAGCTATAGCGACGAGAGAGTGTCATCGGCATAGTACACCCTACAACAACACATGTCGTCAGCACAAGATTCCTTAGATTTTAATGTTTAGCAGTCGTCGCCATAGGTGAAACTTTCTTTTTGATATTCTTTTATTCTTCATTAATATATAAGACACAATGTAATAATAATTTAACCTGTATCGGCAACATGTGGTTGACATAAGTCACAATATTATTTTAGTTTTTCTTATTTGGTGGCTTAAAAGAGCTCGTGAAACGATGTCAGACCATATGGCGACAACATGTTGTCATCATAGGGTTTACAATCCTAATCACAAATACGACCCATGTGTTCATGTGTGCTGAACATTGGGTCTCTCTCTCTTTCTCGATCGATGCATAGCTACACTTGCTTGCCACCACCACCTAGGAGTCGAGTCGCCAACGCGCTTACCAGCCACCACCACCTTTGACTTGCATTTACCAAGTAACCCTCAAAATTCACAATGCACTTTGGAACCAAGTCTGGTAAGAATGTCTAAATTGTAATTTTGTTACTTTCATCCATATATAAATATGATTTCAAAATTTTTATCAAAACGAAAACTTAGATATTCTAAGTGAATTAAATAAATTCGGGTCATTTTTGTCAAAATCCACTAAAAGGTTGATATTATTATGGGTTAATGTAATTTGAGAAGTTTATAGTTGAATAGGTTGGTTATCCAATTTACAATAGTTACGATATCGAATTTTAGTAATTAAAGTAATATATGTTTATTGTATTGTCTAATATAGGCAGGGGCGGACCCAAAGCCAAGGGTGGGGTGTGCTCGTCCCCCTTGAAAAAAAATAATTAATGTTATACGGACGTTAAAGTTTCAAGCTCCCCTCATAAAATTTTGACACTGCACCCTATGATCAAAACCCAGCAAAGTGTGAAAGAAACTAAAGGAAAAAAAACCGGAAACGAACAAATAAAATATTTCATTCACTTATTATCAAAAAAAGTAAAATAAAATTTAAAGGTATAATAAAATACTAAAATGTGAGATTAAGTTTAATCTTACCAATGGTATTTTACATTACGTTAAAAAGTCAATTTAATTTTAATTTTATCTGGGTAGTTCAAATTATATAATCCTATAAAATCTTTTTGCAGCGGCCACATCGGATGCTAACTGGAGGTCTATGGCTAACCGATACTACACACCATCAAAGCAATGACTTGAGTGAGTAAGGAAGTAGTGGCCGGTTCCGCCATCCCGATCAATGAATCATTCGCATTGACCCAACGCCTAATTTATTTTAGACGAGACGGCAAGGCGGTAACAGAACTACGGCAACTCCGCTAACTATTAGGTACTATATTAGAGAAAGACTAAGTTCCAACTACAGTACTAGCACGTGATTTTTCTTTTCTTACAATTGCTAGTTGGTAGTCGTTCTCAAAAGCTACAACTACTTTAAAGGAAACCATTTATCGACACACACTTTCGAATGCTAAAAAGCGCTATATTGATGTTACGGTTTGGATTGTATCTCTAGATAATCCACCCTCCTTACGGGGCGCAACGTCCTCGCTGGAACACCAGTCCGGTCACTGGCTCTGATACCATCTGTAATAGCCACCGTTACCGCACCATGATGTTGTCCGTTTTGACAGCCAACACGCCCTCAGCCCACGCCTTTCACAATTTTAAAAACGCATCATGGTGGTGAAGGTATCCAACCCCTTATAAGAAGTCTTTATTCCCCTTCACAACCGATGTGGGATGTTACAGAAACCCCCTAGAGAACAACTTTAGATATATTTTATTATCATTGTACCGTTTGACATGCTTTTACAATTATATCACTTTAGCTTAATTATCTATTTTATATGACCTTGCCCGAACCAACTGACAAAAAAAGTTATTATATAACGATAGATAAACGGCTTCTAAAATTTCTGTCCGCCAAAAAAAAGATTTCTAGGTCCGTCACTGAATATAAGTGGAGATTCATAAAAAGTGCACCAAAATACAAAGTGAAGCGGTGATTCGCAGGTTGACGAGGCTGAGTGTCTATGATGTGCCTCGATGAAAGCCATCGTTGGCATGGGGTGTTGGGAGAAAAGTGAAAAATGTATCCATCGGTGTGTCGTGTATATCCATCTCACAATATAATGAATTTCAAGAAAATATTCGTTAAATGAATGAATCATTGCAATGGATGCAAAAACAAATAAATCAACTAAGTGGTGTGAATTTCAACAAACAACATGCGTCGTCGAGTCAAGACCTTGGTCAAAGTGACGAAAGTGAAGATGACTCTTAGTTAGTTTGGTTTATTTGAACATTTTACAGATATTTTAAATATTTGAATTATGGTATTAGTTCAAATACATAGGATTGTTTATACAAATGGATGGATGGAGAGATAGATACTGATTTAGTTTATAGTATCCAGGCAGGATGGTATAGGTGGAGAGCAACCACTAGGGTATTGTGCGACAAGAGGTTTTCAACTAAATTAAAGGAAGAATTTTATAAGGTTGCGGTTAGACCTGCTATGTTGTATGGAGTAGACTGTTGGGCCATCAAAAAGACACGAGCACACAAGATGGAGGTAGTAGAGATGCGGATGTTAAGATTGATGTTGCGCATACGAGGTTAGTTCGGATAAGAAATGAAGGTTCTTAGGGAAAGGTTATCAACGGCTCGTATATCGGATAAGATACCGGAGGGAAGATTGAGATGGTTTGGACATGTGAAAAAGCGACAGTCGACAACATCGGTTAGAGCAATGGAATCCTTGCCTGTGGGGAAGGAGGCATAGAGGTAGGCCAAAAAGACTTTGGATGAGCGGATTAGGCAGGATTTGTTAGAGTTGCACCTCTCTGAGGACATGGTACATGATAGGGGTCTATGGAGAAGTAAGATTAAGGTTAAGGACTTTTAAGAGAAATCGTCTTAGCTTGGTTGTAGAGGCTTAGAGTTCATAAATTTTAGGTTGACTTTGCATGGGATTATCATTATGCATATATGTGGTCTTATTACTTCTATATTTGTTTCTACCTTACTTACTATGCAACTTATCCACAACCTTATGTCTGATATTTGATCGTTGTCTATGACTATATCTTGAGGCCTAATTTCTTCCTTTTTTGTGTGTGTGTTACTCGTGTCGGGGTCTCTCTAGAAACGATATTTCTATCCCTATGGATGGAGATAAGGTTTAACTACATCTCATCCTTCTCAGACTTTACAAATAGTTTTGCTATTTGTAAGATGTACCAGGTTATGATTGATTGATTTATTATAGGCGTTTGTTATATAATGATAACTAGTCAAAGATTTACTCATGCTTTTGTTAATATTATAATTTTTGTGTTGAAAAATCATTCTGGAAGAATATAAAAAACAAAAAGTTAAAGTTGTACTCTATTGCGACGACGTATCGTTGCTATATGCAAATTATTTTTTATAAATCTTTTTTGTAGTTGTAAAAATATGTTAGGATGAGCCCTATGTGTCGCTATAGGTCATCTGTATTCTAATAAAAAAATTATAATTGGTAAAATATATTTGGACGAGCCTTAGGCGACGATGCCGTCTGGATATAGGTGGTCTATAGCAACAACTTGTTTCCCCTATAGTGGCAAAGCAACGACGAACCCTAGCCACATGTCGTCGCTAATGGCTGTCCCAATGACATTTTGGCTGTATAGCGATGACATGCGTCAAGTCATCCGGAAAGGGTTTTTCTTGTAGATAATATTAGCTGGTAGTGAGAACATCATCAACAATAATAATCATAACGATAACTAAACTAATAAGTGTTGCACTCCTTTGTTTTTAACATCATATTTTTACATATAAATATTACATAATTTTATATTTACAGAGATTTAAATTCACACCTTACAAAGACAAACATTATACAACTAGACCGCAACACGACAAATGTTCCGTACCTTTGTAAGGATAAAAAAGTTAAGAAAAGAGATTTTGCGTTTTCTTCCGTGAATCACAATACCATTGTCATCCCATCCATGACCTCATACAATGTTTTTATAGTTGATTCCTCATTTTTTCTGACTTATTTTTACCGGTATATATTTATATTTAAGTGGACTGACTATATGTTTCACTCGTAATGCTTAAAAATAGTTAGATGTATAATTAATCAATATATTTTCTTTTTGTTTAAAATGAGATAATTAATTTTCTCGGGTAATCTAAAAACGATTAAAATATGTAAATGTTAAGTTGACATGATTTGTTTTGTTCTTAACTATTTAATATTTTGTAAATTAAAAAAAAAAACAATCTTATGTCTAAACAATAAGTTGACATGAGAATTTGTCATTTAAAATGTAAAATAATAATTAAAAAAAAAACAGAAATATTACGGATCAGCACGTCAACACATATTTTGGCATGCTTGCTTACTTCTTCAAGTACTAGATGACCTAGAATAAAAAAAACTATCTCTCTTAATAACCTTTAAGACATTATAAATAACGAATTATCTAGTTTGGAACAAATAGAATTGTTTATTAGAATACTAAGTAACAAACCCCATATGATGGAATGAGTCTTTAAAAGTTCATTGGCTATACTAATTGTAACTACATCCTCTTTACTTTGCTTATGTCGTAGTTGTCCATATCATGGATGCCATCATCTGAAGCAAAGACGTCCTGGTTTTATCATAGATGCCAACTTCTAGCACATGCAAAACCTCCTCAAACCTCACCCTTACCGGGAAAGGACCAATAGCGTTATTAAGGTTAGGGCCTAGGGCCAAAAAAGTAAAAGCCCTCAATTTATACATTTTCTTTTTGTAAGTGCAGCTCCCGCTGGGTAACTGTGTATCAGTTCTGGTCAACAAAGTCAAAGTCCAAGTCAAGAGAAGTCAAAGAATAAACCAAGTCTTGTCCGAGTTTGTTATTTTGCCTGGTCCGAATTTATTATAAGTTCAGATAGTTTTGTTAGGACATGTTGTTCGGGTTTGTTAGGTTTAGTCCCTAGCCTATATATATGTGGTGTATAGGTTAGATTAAAACAAGCCTTTTGACAACTCTCACAAACCCTAGCCACCCTTCATCAGTGTGTTCACATTCTAGAGAGAGAAGAGAGACTATGTGTTAATGAGAGAGAGCTAGGTTTAGATCTTCGTAATCTAAACCAACTTGTAGATGATGTATACTCTTTCGGTTGTAAATCTGTGTTGATTGAATCATTAATAAAGAGATTCATCTTCTATATCTTTCTATCTTTTATGTTATTTTGATTTCACGTCTTGTTCGTGGGCAGTGGATGTTGTTCGTCATCGATCCACGGGGTCCCGGTGGCTTTCAGGTGGTATCAGAGCATGGTTACCGATTCGAAATGGTCTAACCGCCTTCCAATCACCATTGCTCTTGATTTGATGTTTGTTTCCGCCAAACATTATGAAGACGTGAAGTTTCTGCAGAAAACCTTGAAGAAATTGAAGTTTTCATCGACTGAGATGTTTTCTTCTTTTCCAAGTTGTTTCAGATCTGTGTTTTGATCTAAAAACGGTATTGTCCGAACTTAATTTTGTGTTAGAAGTTTGGCTGTCCGTATTTGTTACTTCCAATTTATTAATGATCAAGTGTGCAGTCACGCTTGGGAGATAAACTTGGTTGTTGTTTGGATATCTAGTCCGTATTACTAATTCAATTTTTGTCAGGGTTTGTTAAAAATCTTTAAGTCCGAATTTAATTATTGAAGCTATTGTCCGAATTTGATAAAAGTTCACTATGTCCGATTTAAATTCTCAATAGTGCGAGTTTGTGGGTCTCTCCTTGTCCGAATTTATACAATCCTCTCCCTTGTCCTAGTTTATAAACTTTGGTGTAAAGGGTTTGTGAGTTGTCAGGACTTGTGAACTTGTAAGGGTTTATAAACTAGTAAGAGTTTAATGTAAAGTAGTTTTACAGAGTTAGAGTTTATGTAAGAGTTTATTTGTAAGGATTTAGGAGTTCGAGTTTACCATCTTGTATATATTCTCAGCGAATGAAATGCAAGGTAGGACATGGAGAGCAAAAAATAAGTAATAAAAAAAAAAAATCCGAATTTGTGGCTTAAATCCGGATATTTTGTCTGATTTTATTGAAAAAAATCCGAATTTATGGGTTATTTTCGGAATTTCTTTGCTTGTTCCGAATTTCTTTGTATTCAGAGGTACTGTGCAGATAATCTGATCCAGATTTCAAGAGCTTTCGGGTTTTACGAGTTCCAACTTTTCTAGAATTCTGGGTTACCTGGCGTACCGCATTTTAGCCAAGTTTAGAAGTTTGTGTAGTTCGGAAGTTTCAAGTTGTGCATGTTCCGAGTTTTTCTAGTTATTCCGGGTTACTGTGGTACCAGATAATCAGCTAAGAGTCAGAATTGTGTGTAGTTCGGAAACTTGAAGTCTGCTTCGGATTATTGAAAAGCTCCAGGATACTTATGTTGTCCGGATCAAGTGAGGAACAGTTTTATTTCTTGGGGACTTCTATCAGGCATTCGAAGAGAAACAGTTGAAGCGGCTTGGACTTTGAAAGTTTACAAAGAAAGAGGGGGAGTAAAAATTGATAAAACTATCCTATTTTCTTTTAAATTTCAAAAAGCTCGTGGTGTGACAATGAAACAAGTTCGTGTTTACAATTGTGAGATTAAATGAGTTTTAATTTCGCCGTTGCATAAAAGTTTAAAACATGATACAGCTTTGAGCTAGTGTGTTTGATTGAGTTTCGTCAAGTTTGTTGAGGTTTGATAAAGTGTTGACGTGATAAAGCTGATTGTTCGTTTGGCAATTACTTGAAGATTGAGCCTTTATCGTATGCCGATTAGAGTAGGGAAATTAGTCTTCTTGGTCCCTCTTCCAAGTTGGTGACTGATCGGATTCTCGAAATAGAGGTTCTTACATTGAGGGGGAGATCGGAGACGAAAGTCATCGGGTAATTGGTGGATTCGTGAAGATATGATATTGGATCTTGAAGATTCGAGATGAAATGATTTCAGACACTCGTTTGAAGATTTTGATCAAGATGGTGGATGTACATTTCGGAGTTGGTTTGTTATTAACTTATCGAGCCAAACTTCATGTCTTTGGGATCTTAAAGTGTTCGATGTTGGGCATTGGAAATCTAATGTTTCGTTCTTCTGTTGGTTAAGTTTGAAGATCAAGGATCGAGCGATGTTCTTACATTCGTTTGTAGGTCGGTTCACGTTAGTTTGATTCGGGAGTAGTTTGAGGGGGAGATCTATTCTACATTGTTTGATGTTGGATTCTTCAGGTTTCACAAAGCGGCCATTTAAGTGATCCTCAACAAGTCTTTATTAAAGGGTTGAAGATTGTTGTGCTCTGCCGGAAAGATCAAGTCTCAGCCAAAGTTGATAGCAGGAATGATATCATCAGTCAAGGGGGAGTCTGTAAGCACAGTATCCGGTGACTGAAGATGAATCTCTTTAATTTGGATTTGGGTTGGAATAAAGATGCAGTAGACCTAACTACTATTTATACATTTTCTTTTATATATATGCATGTCTTGGGTAGATTTGTTAATTTGGATTTGGGTTGGAATAAAGATCACTAGACCTAACTACTATTTTTCTATGTTATTTTCTTACCCGATTGACTGCTTCCGTGATCATTTTGATTAGTATATCATCTTTGATTCTTTAATACAAGGTAGACTAACTGAATAATTTAGATTTTATAAAATTCTTAAAAGGGCCCCCAATATTTTCAACAACTTTGATTTTGGCCGGATTAACGTGTATGCCATTCTTGTTTATGACATGACCAAGGAATTGAACTTCCTTTATCCAAAATTTGCATTTGGAGAATTTAGCATATAGTCGTTCGACTCGAAGGAGTTGCAAGATTAAACGTAAATGTCGTTCATGTTTGGTCTTGGATTTGGAGTAGATTAGAATGTGGTCGATAAACACAATTACTAAGCAATCAAGGTAGGTTTACATACACGATTTATCAAATCCATGAAAACCGCGGGTGCGTTGGTTAAAAGAAAGGCATAACCATGAATTCATAGTGACCATACCTTGTACGAAATGCGGTTTTTGAGATATCTTCTTTGGGAACACGAAGTTGATGATAACCGGAGCGAAGAACGATTTTTTAGAAATACGTTGCTCCTTAGAGTTGGTCGAATAGGTCGTCGATGCGAGAAAATGACAACAATTCTTGATGGTTAGCTCACGGTGATCAATGCACATGCGAAACGGACCGTCCTTCTTTTCGACGCAAATAATCGGAGCGCCCTACGGGGATGTGCTAGGACAAATGAAACCTTTTTTATGTTTTGTTGCTATTGGCTAGACACGCCCCGTGCCCTCCAAACACGAGACACGAGACATGCCTGGAGACATGAGACATGAGACATGCCCGGAGGGCATGGGGCGTGTCTAGCCAATTTACCTGTTGTATCCCATAAGCGAGGCACGGCCCGTGTCTGCCAGACACGACCGTAGTCAACTTTTGTGGGTCCCCCAGATCTTCCATACCTTCCAGAAGTAAACTTTTGTCGTTTTGTGCCGAGACACGGGGCACGCCTTCAAGGAAAGGGGCTGTCTAGGCTTCGCTCTATGACCTTTTGGAGGCGCTGGCAGTTTCCGGTTCGAGACATGGGCCATGTCTAGCGAGGCATGGGGCGTGTCTGGACAACTTTTTTCTTTTCCTTTAGATTTTTTCTTATGTTGTTCAACTTGGGTTCGTTTTGTCCTGAAAATAAAAAATAAACCAAAAGAAGTTTTTTTAAATATATCCTTAAAAGAACTTAATAAGAAGAGAGAGTAATTTGATATAAAACCATGTGCACTTTTCTTATATAGTAGGTGTTGTTTGTCGTTTTAGAGGTAAAACGTCTGCAGTCTGCGGACCACATCTACAGACATCTGTAGAAGAAGATGTGGACCAAACCACTGCAGTCTGCAAGAGGAAGAGTGCTTATTTTTTTTAACTTCTGCAGGCTACTGAAATAAATTGAAATTTAAATAAATTGATTTTTTAAACTTATAAAGTTTTCAACATTCAAATTTAAATAATACTTATACAACACTAAAATAATATTAATAAAAACACAATAACATTTTTTTAAATCATTTATAACATACTTTGCATTAATTGCTCAACAATCTAATCTCGTAACTGAGTCATATATTCCCGATCCGATGCAGTACCATTTGCTTCAACCTTGTCTTCATAAGCTCAACGTGCACTTGCCTATTATGTAACGACACATTGGGTTGATCGTATTATGTAAACAACTCATCGGCTTGAAACCCTCTTTCCTTAAAAATTATGTAGAGCGGAACATGCAATGGTAATGTTCCTTTGTGTAACCAATGGAAATGGTGTCATCCTCTTCAATATAGGGAATCATGCTTTCAAGACACCAAAAGCACACTCAATGACATTCCGAAGTTTTGCATGTGCATGGTTAAATTTCTCTTTATTAGTCAATGCACGTCTCCTACAAAAATCTCCAAGCCAATGCCTCAAATTACGATATGGAGCCATAAATCCTCGTATGTGTGCATACGCGACCTCAAAAAGATAATAGTTTTCTTTAAAGATATACAATTAATTAAATATTAAACTAAGATAGGAATATTTAACAAACCATAAGCTTACCTGGTGGTGGAAACGGGAATGGTGCATGTGGATTGATAATGCCTCTGATAATATTCTAGCATCATGTGCTACCCCTTCACAGGTGGCCACAATGAACGTAAAAATCATGTTGAAGTACAAAATTGCTAATACGTTTTAATAACAATCCTCGTTTTCCCCTTCTCTATATAAATCTTGTTTACTGGTAGGGATAACACATGTATCAAAGTTCCATCAAGTACACCAATCGCTTCTTTAAAAACCCATCGTAGCCTCTTTTTATGTCCCGGAATATTTGGATTCAGATTGAAAGAAGTTGGTACTATCATATCTTTGGCGCAAAGGATCATTTTATCCAAGATTTCATAAAAAAATATGAATTGTTAGCTTTGAGTGTTGAAATCTACACTTGATAACCATGTAACGTTGATTATGACTGATTATCCTAAAAACATAGTCATCTTCTCCTCAAGCGATACACGTTTACTATCCTCTAATAAATAAATTACTCTAAAATGTGCACATAGTCGGGCAAAGGATTCACGAGACATATGTAGCAGTTCAATGCATTGTTTGGGATTTCCTGTTAATAACTCTAATGTGTATTTATGTCCCGTCATATCCGAATCATTTTCTCGCATTCGTTTTTAACATCTCCTCAAAAGTAAACGGGCGTACAAGTACTTAAAATGACAAGAAGTAATTTCTTATTATAATCCATTATGATTCTGTGTTAATACAACATAAACAACAACATTAAACAACCATTAAACATAAACCAAAAGCATACAATGTTTTCAACACAAGAGAAAGCAATTAAAGTTTTTAACATAACCAAAAGCAACTAATAGTCGTGTTAAGCAGATAATGTTCTTGACTACTTTATTAGTCCTAAACTTGTATCCGTCATTGCGATCCACCCTCTTAAGACATCAGGAATTTCTGGCAATGCCATCCATGTCTCTCTTATGTCTGAGGAAACTCGAAAATTGTGAAAAGCATATAAGAATAGAGGATCTACCAGGTTTAACCCAACCAACTTTCACTTCTGAGAACATTCAAGAATTTTTTTGCCCTTCTTTGCCTTTAATCAAATATTGTAAAGCCTTTTGCATATCAAGTGCTAAATCATCATGGTTGATAGGTGATGATTTTGAGGTTTTTGCACTTTTATTTGGATTAGGCTGGGGGTAGGCTCATGAGTAGGCTCGGAAGTATGCTGAGGAGTAGGCTTAGAAGTGCCGACATTATCTTCTGTGTCATAAAAACGGGTGTCCATAATCATAAGGGATTGGACACGATGACAAGAGGATCCAACCCCTGATGTTGTTTGGTTGAGGTCTACTTGTAATTCCAAGTGACGGTATTACCATCAAACAATTCTACACAAAGTTTTGGAAACGGCAATGGAACTATTTTCAATGATGCGGTTTTCGGATGCCCCTAAACCCAAAGTAAAAAAATGTTATAAGTTTTTGTTTATAGGTAGATGTTAAAATATTATATAAATAACCATACCTTCTTAAATTCTTCCCATTCCTCATTCGTTAAGGTAAAAGTATTTGTTTGAGTGTTGTATATGTTGCCAGTTTTGTTTTTCAAATACATCCAACCTACGTATTTGGCTTTAAAATTATCGAAGGCATTTTTCATTGTTTTTTAGTCAAATCCAAGCCAAATTGTTCCTTAAGAACTCTTCCTAACTTATTCCATGAGCCTTTGTGCAAACTCAATCCTTTTTTACCTACTGTGTTTATCTTTTCAATGCAAGTCTCTAATAAGCATTTTAGATGCTTATTTGACCATTGCTGTTTCTCTCTCATTTCTATTAATCAACAAACAAGCAACAACACAATAGGCACAAATCAATTAAGCATATTCAAACGAAGTGGTAAATTCAAACAAGAAGGTCCATATTTAAACCAACAAAGTGCTAATAAGCATGAATTCTCTTACCAAAATCATATTCACACCAAGTGCTAAATTATAATGAACATTTTATAACAATGATAACGCCCCGCTTGCGGAGTGCACATATAATGTATATGTGTGGGCACTTAGGGGGCAAAAGTGAAATTGCACTAATTTTAACGTTATTTTACTAGTTTCTCGAAAATAACGTTAAAAGCGGTGGACGGTTAATCATGCATCATGTAGTGGCGTTGATAGCCGAACGACAAGGGGGTACATGCATAAATCGGTCTTTGTCCCGATTGCTAAGTGTGATGTACCTTTTGTCCAAGGCTTGATGCAAAACTACTATCGACCCGGGGGTCTCACTGGAAGCAGCCTCTCTATTCCAACGAGTAGAGACAAGGCTGTCTACATCTTACCCTCTCCAGACCCTACCTTAGCTTTGCTATTGGCTGGTATGATGATGATGATGATTTTATAACAATGAACATCTAGAAATTCTAATAAGCATTTTATAACAATGACCATCTAAATAAAAAAAGTGCTACTAATGAATAACATCTAAATTAAAGAATCATAAATTCTAATAAGCATTTTATAACAATCAACATTTAAATCAAAGAATAAAAGAAATTGCTACTAATGAGTAACATCTAAATCAAAGAATCAAAATTCTAATAAGCATTTTATAACAATGAACATGGTAGAAAAAATCAGAAAACAAACACCACCTAACGAACATGTAAAAGTAATTATAAAAATCAGAAATCGAACATGTGAATGGGGGTTGTGAAGGAGGATGGTTGTGAAGGAAGACAACCGGGGGGGTGGGATGGGTGGTGGCTGTGAGGAAGGACAAAAGGGGGAGGGGCGGCGGCTGTGAGGGATGATGACGAGGGGATGGGTGGTGGCTGTGAGGAAGGACGACGGGGAGGGGTGGTGGCTGTGAGGGATGACGACGAGGTGATGGGTGGCGGCTGTGAGGGAGGATGGTGGGGGGAGGGAGGCGACGGTAAAAGTGGTCGACGGTGGAGAGGAAGGCGACGGTGAAAGCGGTCGACAGTGGGGAGGGTGGTCGACGGTGAGGAGGGAGGCGGAGGCAGGAGGAGAGGGGTGGAGGAAAGGGTGCTAGAGTTTCATGCTTGTGTTTTGATATTAGGACAAGAAGAGGTTCGAAAAAGCCATCCCACATCTGCAGCAAAAAGAGGACGTACAGAGCTTTTTTAATGAAATGTCTTGGAGAAAAAAAATACCCTGCAGACCGAAACGTCTGCGTATAGTCTACGCCATGCAAACAAACACCCACTTAAACGTCAAACAATTACGTAAAAAGTTTCACATATCTGTGTACGGTAAAATACCAAATTAATATGTTTTCCATGGTCCATACTTTGGTTAAGCCATGAATAAAGCCTCAAATTCGCAAGAAAAATAGACAATGGTTGAATTATAGCTTGTCCAAAGTTAAACCAAGAGTCCACCACCAAGCTTCATGTCAAAATCGTTAAACTGTACTAAAAGCAAAAACCCCATGACCGCACTCACGGTTGAACAGTGAAGAGACCTAATCACATTTGGATTAAATTCAGGCAAAAAAAAAAATCATGTACATTAGCAACTAGAAGCTGGCAACGAAGAATGATTCTAACTTGAGAGTTCAAATATTAACAAAAACCTAAACATTTTTATAAAAATCTAAATAAAAAATATTGAGAAAAACTAATAATGAAGAACTTCCTCAACAAGCTTATTTTCAAATCAGAAGCAAGACAAAAGGAAATTAATTTTATGTGAAAGAGGCTTAAATCTTTAAAAGGGGAAAGAGACAAAAACAAGCTCATTACGTAAGAAAGATGCTTAGCATTGATCCATCTCCTACCCATTGACAAATTCATATCAAACTCCCCTGATTTATCACGCTTTAGCTTTGCAAATGTGACCAAAATAAGATTTGCAACAAATCTATTATCAAGACAAAAGTTTACTAAAGGACTATGATCGTTGCATGGTCTGACTACTGGTCAAATCTTTCTTCTCTTTTTCTTCTTGGTTACAAAATTAAGTTCTTCCCAAACTTTAAACTTGAGTGTCTTGCAAAACAAATTTAAAAAAAATACCCTCCACAGTATCAACATGTCCTAATGATCTTAGCCTCAAAGAATTAGGTTCTATATCAAAAGGAGATATCATATAGTTTCAAGAGATGAGGTGTTTGAGAGAAATAATATTCTCAATCAACACCCATGTGTATTTTAAAGAGGTGTTTGTGAGGCTGAATGTAATATTTCCAAATGCCAATGTTGATTATGATATATATGTAAGGGTGATTACGACTTAAATTAATGTAAAGAAAAAGGTGACCACTACACCCTTAGTGAGATGTTGAAAATGTCAAATGTGGTGATTCCTTCCATATTGTTACAAAGCAAAAGCAGAAGTTGTGGTGATCTATATCATACTAGAGAGAAGTTTGTAAATGTGATTATTACTTTGTCTAATGAGAAGTTAATGGCGATGATAAAATCATGGTGGATACCAAAGCATGAATGTAAAGAGGGTTTGCTAACATCCTCCCTTACCATTTAAATTGGTGTATCTTGTGTGTGAATACATACACTTGATTTAAACTATCAAAACACAAGCAAATATATTAAAAAGTGATCGTTAATTCTTAAATGTTGGGATTGAACCCTTTATAAAGGAACAGATGAGAGAGAGCCAAATACACTATCAGAGTTTACAACCGCTGATCGGCTAAACTCTGCCTTTGCAAAGATCTGTTGTCTATCTTCTATCATCTGTTGCTACAAAGCGAAAAAGTGTCAAAGGTCTGCCAGAAGATAAAGAACAGAGGATGGTCATCAGAGTTTTACTTTTAACAGTTTAATAATCAATGTAACAGTGCTTTGCACTAACAATGTTTAGTCATTAGAGGTTATGTTAGTTATTTTGTTTGTTAGATGTCACTTTTAACCCTAACGTCATGAAAGATGCTTAGAGGTTAGGAAGTTAGTATAAATAGGTGATCGAATGTAACATTGTTTCCTTATCTATTAAAAAGATCATTCACCAGTCTATCTTCTCTACATTTTTGTACTTTCAAACGATTATCATTGGGCTAAGGGGGAGTTTGTAATTCACATGCAAATACTACAATTAGTTCAAAGCATGATGATGAAAACAAATGACCATCAATTGTGATAAAAGTTTTCCATTCATTCCGCTGCATTAAAACTCATTTTATCATTCATATTTCCATACTTGAAACAAAAATCACATTTGATTCAAACTTAGATCCTGACAATTGGTATCAGAGCTTGGTCAATCAAAATTTGATTAAATTCAATTTTTGATTTGAAAGATCAGCTCTCCCTGCTAATTCGCTTGTTAGTTTTTGTTGAGAAACAGAGTTTTATTACGTTCAAAGTTTTTAAAACACAAATATGTTGAAAATCAATCAGAAATGTCTCAAAACACATCAGATTCCAACATTGGATCTATGTTTAAACCACCGATGTTGAAACGAAATGAATATTTCATATGGCAACGTCGGATGGGTCACATTTTAGCTCAGCAAAACACCGGATGTTGGCGATGCGTTGTGTTTGGACCACATATTCCATTGGTTCCAAGCATAGAGGATCCCAATACTCAAGTGCCCAAAAATCCTGAAAACTACTCTGAGCAGGATTTCCAGAAAATAGAGTTGGATGCAAAAACGTTTAGCATTGTTGCATCCGCGCTACCCAACAATCTATGCTGGACAGCTCCACTGCAATAGTGCAAAAGAGTTATGGGATGCACTGAAAGAACAATCCGGTGGAACTGAGGAAGTGATTGAAAACAATAGAGAAGTTCTGAATCAACAGTATGAAACGTTTTGTCACGTAAAAGGTGAGTCATTAACACAACAGTTCGAACGTTTTAGTTGTCTCATCACTGAATTGAAACTGGTTAACGTGGAATTTCCTAATTCGACTGTCAATAGTCGTTTCTTAAGATCGTTACCAGAAAAATAGGAGACTGTAGCTTACATTACTCGAATATCTGTTGGGTTTAAAGAGATGACCCTCACTCAACTTCATGGTCGACTCCTCACATATGAGAGAGAATTGAACCAGAATAAGAAGTTGCAAGAGTCAGGGAAAGCAACAGACAACTATACCTTGAGTAACACTGCTCTTTATAGTCATGAAGAGGGTTCTGGCAGTGGAAAGGATCAGGGTTATGATCGATATAACTTCTGGAAACAATTTTACTTCTGATCCTTACACTCCCAATTTTGCTTTTGCTGCAAATGGGAAAGCCAAAACTCTGACAATATGTCCTTTGAGATGACTGACTTACAACATTGTGAACCCACTGATCTGGAAGAAATGGATATTTTACATCAGCTGGCACTTTTGAGTGTTAGAGCAAGTAAATCTTACAAAAGGACTGGTAGGAAGTTTCCTGGATTGCATGGCGGTTAAAAGTGGGGTTGGATAAATCAAAAATGAAATGTTATAAGTGCAATAGATTAGGACACTTTGCCAGGAAATGCAGATCTCAAACTGCAGGTCCAATTGTGACTCACCCAGGCCCTAGACCTCAAAGCACTGCTCATTATTCCCATTATACCCCTGCACTACACATGCAAAACACTGCACACTTTGCACATCCTGCTACTATAGTTCCTGTCCATTATATCTAAACACTTGCTCCACAGATTCAGTATGTTCAAGCACCACCTCAAGTGCATGTGCAAAAAGGTCCACATGTCACTCAAACTACTCAAACCACTGCTCCGGCAGAGGTTAACCACCAGAACTTCTTTACACAAGGCTTTGTTGACTGGAGTAGTTTGCCTGAGGATTTAACAGATGAAAACTTTGCTCTAATGGCTAAAAATGATTTTGAAAATAAAAATTTTTGTTTAATGGCCTTAGAGACTATAGTTGAAGGTGATGAGTCTGAGGAACAAGTGTCAAAATCTGATGAGGTTCAAAGTTGTGATGAAGTAGTGGTTACAGCAGAAGTTCCACAAAACACTGTTGATGAAGAAAAGATCTCTCTGTCTGATCCATGGGATACAAAGGTGTGTGAAGAAGACTGTGATTGTGCTCTTATGGCTGCTTCCAAGATATCACCTCAGATCCTTAAGGATCTCTATTCAGAAAAATGTATAATAGCTTTTACTAACATTAAACAGGTGAATGAAAACCTTAGGAACAAAATCTTAGAAGATGAACTCAATTTTGAAAAATTTACCAAAGAGTTAAAAACAAAATTGGTCTCAAAAGATTCTGAGATAAGTAGCCTAAAGCATGAAGCTAGCATAACCAAAGACCAACTCGAAACTATGGTAGACAAATACCAAGTTTGCAAAAAGGAGTTAGAAACTGTAACACCCTAAAAACGTCGTAGTGGAAATACAAACGTAATGGTGACGGAAGTTGTAACATCCGTCGAAAAACGGGTTTCCAAACCCGCTTCGTTTGTAAATCGAATATCAAGTTATAAAAATTTCGTTGCGTATTTATGATTTATTTTAATTTTAAACAATATATAATTAATAAACAATTTAGAATTTAAAAACTATAATTGATAAAAAGTGAAAATAAAATAAAAAAGAAGAAAGAAGGCTGCCGGGTTTCGAACCCGGGTCAGCCGGAAGCCTTATCACACAAACACTTAACCACTCCGTCACTTGACTCACTTGTGCTATCCAATGAAACAACTGACATTTATAATAAAACTGGAAATCGAATTCAGTCAACAGCGCGCCCAATTCGCAGTCGCCGGAAATTCCGACGATTTCGCCAATTATTGATGGTTTCTTTTGACTTAACGTATGTATTAACATCGACATCGGTTATAACCGATGTCTAGTCCCGCGACATCAGTCATAACCACCGGAGAAAGGCTGACCAACGAATCAAGACTGAAATCAGACCCAATGCATTGTGATTCTTCCCTATAAATACACACCCAAGTCTCTGGAAATCATTTCGCTCAAAATCGCACCATTTCTCGAATCAATTTCACTCGCCGGGGATTTTCTGCAATCGCCGGACTTTCGCCGGAAAACCGAGACTTTCATCAAAACGGTAAATACCTCGACTCTTTCGGTTTCAATCCGTTGTTAGACTATTACTAACTTCAATCCATCAACCAGAATCAATCCCAGACGACGTAGCCGGAATATTCTGCTTTCGCAGGAAAACCTCTGGAATTTCCAAAATCACGCTGTGAATCGATATAATCATTCAAACCTTCTGTTAATCCTTGTTTAATAACCCAATTTCACAACTAATCGATCAAAACTGTTAATTGGTCCGAACAGACGGAGTTCACAAAACAGAGCCGACGATCCTTGCCGGAGTTCTGAGAAAGACATCTGTTTCGGTACATTCATTTCCAAAACTCTCTCTATCCATCACATTTCAATCACTTATAAACTTCGTTAATCGAATTAAACAAGAACAGTTGAATAATCGTTGTCTGTGTCTTTGAACGAAGAAGATGAAGACGAACTTATGTATAAGTATAATTAAAACAAGATATTAAACCGGGTTAGACACACAGTCCAGCGGTGGACTGTGTGCAAACGATTAACACACGTCTCGAGTTCGATCCCTGACACAACCTCACTCTCTGAAATAAAAATGTTCTTTTAAACCGAACCGGATCAACTCGCTGTAAGATGTTAAGTTTAATAAAAATCAGTATATTAAGCAGGTTAGACACACAGTCCAACGGTGGACTGTGTGCAACACTAAACCACGGGTCCCGGGTTCGAGACCTGTTGTGTGCACCGGTGCGATATAATTAAATCCTTTTTAAAAATAAATGATTTCTGATTAAATTAAATAGTATATAAATATAATTAAAAACAGAAATATTTCGGGTTAGACACGTAGCTCAGTTGGTAGAGCTGCGTGCACGCGTACGGGAGGTCTCGGGTTCGAGCCCCACCCAGCGCATACATACACACGTCCGAACCGGTCAACAGTCAACAGTCACAGTCAACGGTCAACGGTCAATGGTCAACCCAAAAAGTCAACATTTTTTATATTTTTATTTATTTATTTAATTTAAAAATCAATTACAAATACTTAAAAATAATATTTTTAAAGTTAGAAAATGACCTTAAACTCACAAAAATAAATCTAAAAACCTTATTAAAATTGTTAATAAAATCCACTTATTTACCGTACCTTTCCGTTGTTATTTAGGTTAGTTATTCCTCGTCGATCAACTCTTTAAACTCCTGCGCATTCAAACATCGTCAAACGAACGTACCAAATGTGAGTGAATCTCTACCAATTCCCCGTTTTAATCACCTTTTGGGGTGTATCATGTGTCTTATTATTTATTACAATTAAACACTTGTGCATCCATCATATCTATGATCAAATGTGTATTCAATATGTATCAACTGTTTGTGTGGTTAATGTTTGGATTTAATTTATCATTTTCAGTACATACATTATCATAGGCCGCCGCTCCCCATTACCTATTAGCGTGAGCCGTTCCTCATTACCTATGAGCGTGAACGAGGCGTTGCCAACATACAATCGGCTCCGTTTGATTGAGCCTTGATCGCACATACATCATCATAGGCCGTCCGTTCCCCATTACCTATGAGCGGAACGAGACGTTGCCAACATATACATTATCATTCATGTCATATACTCATGCAAGGTGGTTTGTCATTATATGTTTAGTTACGTTTGCTCATATATGATTATTGCACAAATTTTCCATATTAATTACAACAAGAAATCAATAATAAATGTTTTCTAATAAGGTTCACTCGCCAACTTTTGTTGACCCAAAAAACCCCCATTTTTACACATGATACAGGTGATCCAGTTGAAGCAAGAAACATGTAGGACGGCCTAGAAGAATAAATCAGTTTAGATGTTGGATTGTTATTTAATTTTTCCTTTCCTTGTATTGTATGAATTTGACTTGAACATTTGAGATGTAATTTGAATTTAATAAATATGAAACATATTAGTAAACATCATGAGCTTTGGTGATAACCCAATTACGCCCCGACTCTTATTCCGCTGCGGGTCGGGGTGTGACAGATTGGTATCAGTGCCATGACTATAGGGATATAGGATAGGTTATTAGACCCTTAGAGCCTATACTATAGTTGATTAGAATTTTTAAATTGTTTGTGTGTTACATGCAAAATTCATGATGTTTATATGCTTTATGTTTATTGTTACATTCAATGTTATGCAAGCATGTTCATAAGTACATATTAATATACAATGCCTATCATGAATCATATTCTCATAACATATCATATCCATGAGAGCACACACCACACAATTTCCATGACTTTTGCAACGGTTTTTGTATTTTCAAATCACATCAAAGTGAGTTCTCATGACGGGCAAGGGTACAAGTACCGGTAGTCGAAACGTCCTGTCTAGGCTTGGCATTCGTATAAATCCAAAATAAAGGACCAGTTTGCCTATCTGGGGACTAACGATGAGAGTACGAAGGACCTATTAGGCCAAAGCATGCTATACCAAACGTCGTGTGAGCTAACCCCACTTTGAGTTGTCATTGTGTCTGCACCTGGACACCCTCCGACCATACCTCTCGCAAACATATTTCATGGTTTTCCTTCGGGTGACTCGAGTGTTAAACCGCCAACACCAATGTGAAACCTACTAAGCCAATAGACGTGGGGGCCCACATGACTATACAGGCGATGGTATGGGGGACATTGGAGGCCCAAACATGAGCAAACCCAAGACATCCTATGGATGTAGTTGCATTATTGATGATTATGTTATTTTATTACTTTTAACGACATATGACACCTAAACACTTCTTAAACTCACAATCTTCCTATGTATGTTCCTGTAGATGTCGGCTAGGCAGCTACGAGGAGGTCGAAAGTCAGGAAGGTCAAACGAACGCTTGGCCACCCAAATTGCAAAACAAATGGCCGCGGTGCTTCCTGACATCGTTATTCAAGTCCAACAAGCTCTCTCCGCGAATCCCATCAACCCTCCCAACCAAGAGGACCAGAACGTCGACAACCCTTCCTCCAAGAAGTGATCCTACAAACACTTCAAGTCTTGCAATCCACCAATGTATGAAGGGACCGAAGGTGTCACTGCTCTCCTCCACTGGTTTGAGGAAATGGAGAACACCTTCCTCAACTGCGATTGTCCCGAGGATCGCAAGGTACGTTACGCAACCGGGAGACTATTTGGGGTAGCCCTGACCTGGTGGAACACCGAGAAGGGTAAGAGAGGAGTTGAAGATGCTATGGCCTTAATGTGGGAAGAGTTAAGGGAAATAATGACAAGACGCTTCTGCCCAAGAAGCGAAATCAAGAAGTTGGAAGATGAATTCCACTCACTAAAGCAAAAGGAAGGAGATCATACTTCCTACAACAAAAGATTTCTTGAGCCGAATCAGATGGTTCCTAACTTGTTCACCCCAGTGTACCGCTTGGTTGAACACTATATTCGAGGCCTCCCCTAAAAAATTCAAGACTCAGTTCTAAGCACTTCACCTGCAACACTTGAAGCTGCAATGGAACTAGCTACCGAACTTACCGAAAATCGCATCCGAAATGGAAAATTCAAGGGGGAGAAAAAGAAAGCCCCCATTGAGGCTCAAATTACAAACCACTCTGTCTCCTCTTCGAAGTTTGCTGGCAAGAGGAAGCGAAACAACAAGAACTTTGCTGTCACACAAACAAACCCCCCAATCACTGCTGCACCCATCACCCAAATTGCCCCCTCATCTGCACCATACAAAAGGGCATACTCCGGCCCATACCCAAAATGCACTCGTTGCCAATACCATCACTTTCCCGAAAACCGCTGCCAATATTGCACCAGCTGTGGCCGTGCAGGTCACACCATCCAAACCTGTCGCACACTTCAACGAATGAACCGCAACCAACCCTCAAACCAAACCCACCATCAGATAGTGGGTCAAGCCCAACAACCCTTACTACTACCACTTACACAAAATTCGGCCCAATCCTACTACCAACCCAACTATCCCATGATGCAACCCATGAGGGCTTGTTACAACTGTGGAGACCCAAACCACTCTAGAAACACTTGTCCACGCTTGGTGAACATCATACATGCTCAAGCTCAAGTAAATCCGGTGAATCAAGCTAACCAAGCTCCTCCACCTGCTAGAAGAAGATCTTTCAACATCAACGCCAATTAAGCTAGGGCCGACAACAATGTGGTTAACGGTACGTTTCTCATCAATGGTAGTTATGCATCCATGTCATTTGATACTGTCGGATAAGAGTTTTGTGTCCTTAGAATTTGAACCCATACTCAACCAAACTCGTGATAAACTCATGGAATCCATAACGGTGGAAGTTGCTGACGGAAAACCGGTCTCATTAAACTCCATTATCCGAAACTGTACTCTCACTCTAAACGATCACGATTTTCCAGTTGACCTCATTCCTATGAAGTTGGGAAGTTTCGACATTATAATTGGTATGGACTGGCTCAGTCAACATCATGCTGAAGTAGTATGCCGCAAGAAGTTCATTCGCATTCCTCTTGCAGACGGTCAAACCCTACGAATCTTTGGAGAGACCCCTTCGAAAGGACTCAAACTGATGTCCTGCCTTCAAGCCCGAAAATATCTCCGCAAGAACTATGTCGCATACCTAACTCATGTTGTCAAGAAGGGAAACAAGGAGAAGAAACTCGAAGATATACCTGTAGTAAAAGATTTTCCGCAAGTTTTTCCTGACGACATTTCAGGACTTCCTCCCGTGAGAGAAGTCGAATTCCGCATTGATCTTATACCTGGAGCTACACCAGTTGCAAAATCTCCTTATAGGTTAGCCCCATCCGAAATGCAAGAGCTAGCCAGTCAATTGCAAGAGCTGACTGACAAAGGATTCATACGTCCTAGCTCATCGCCTTGGGGTGCACCTGTCCTTTTTGTGAAGAAGAAAGATGGAACGTTTCGCATGTGTATCGACTACAGAGAACTTAACAAGTTAACGGTTAAGAACCGCTACCATTACCTCGCATCGATGATCTTCTTGACCAACTTCAAGGCGCCAGGTGTTTTTCAAAAATCGACCTTCGTTCTGGTTATCATCAACTCAGAGTACATGAAGAAGACGTCCCAAAGACCGCCTTCCGAACTCGTTATGGTCATTATGAATTCATGGTCATGCCATTTGGTTTAACCAACGCCCCAGCTGTCTTCATGGATCTAATGAACAGAGTCTGCAAACCTTATCTCGACCGTTTTGTTATAGTCTTCATCGATGACATCCTCATCTACTCAAAGTCTAAGTCTGATCATGAACGACACCTTCGACTCATCCTTACACTCTTAGGGAATGAAAAGCTCTACGCCAAATTCTCCAAATGCGAATTCTGGTTAAAAGAGGTACAATTCCTTGGACATGTCGTCAATGACAAGGGAATACATGTCGACCCTTCAAAGATCAAAGCAGTACAAGAATGGCAAGCGCCACGTACACCTACCGAAGTAAGATCATTTCTTGGTTTGGCTGGTTATTATCGCCGTTTCATTGCAAATTTCTCCCGTATTGCTGTACCACTCACGGCTTTAACACATAAAGGAAAACCCTTCATATGGGGACCCAAACAAGAAGAAGCCTTCCAAACCCTTAAACAAAAACTCTGTGACGCACCTATCCTCACACTTCCTGAAGGTTGTGATGACTTCGTGGTTTATTGCGACGCGTCAGGGCAAGGACTAGGCTGTGTTCTGATGTAAAGGGGAAAAGTGATAGCCTACGCTTCGAGACAACTCAAAGTTCATGAGAAGAACTACACCACCCACGACCTAGAACTTGGAGCCGTTGTGTTCGCTCTTAAGATATGGAGACATTACCTCTACGGTACCAAGTGTGAAATATACACTGACCACAAGAGCCTCCAACATATCTTCAACCAAAAGGAGTTAAACATGAGGCAACGGAGATGGGTCGAACTTCTAAATGACTACGACTGTGAAATTCGGTATCATCCTGGCAAGGCAAATGTGGTGGCCGATGGACTCAGTCGAAAGGGTTATGCGAACTCCATTCGTCTTCTATGTTCGAAAATCATAACCGACATCAAAGATCAAATCCGAGAAGCCCAACATGTTTCAGTAATGGAAAACGATGTACGCAAGGAGCTGTCTTGTGGAGCTGAACTTAAAATTGAAACTAAATCCGACGGTATTCTGTACTATCTAGATCGCATATGGATTCCCGATCACAATAACCTTCGTGATTTTCTTATGAATGAGGCGCACAAAACACGATACTCTATACACCCAGGAGCCGACAAATGTATCAAGACCTTCGATACACCTACTGGTGGCCTGGAATGAAAAAAGATATTGCTGTTTTTGTTTCCAAGTGCCTTACATGTTCCAAAGTAAAAGCTGAACATCAAAGACCCTCAGGACTTTTAATCCAACCTGAAATACCTGTATGGAAGTGGGAAAACATAACCATGGACTTCATTACCGGGTTACCTCGCACCTCCAGTGGGTATGACACTATATGGGTAATCATTGATCGTCTTACAAAATCAGCTCACTTCATTCCGATTCGCGAGGACTTCAAGAACGAGAAGTTAGCTCGTATCTACATCAGCGAGATCGTAAGCCGTCATGGTGTACCTTTAAGCATTATTTCAGACCGTGATGGTCGTTTCACTTCACGAACATGGAAAGCCGTACAAGCCGCTTTGGGTACACGATTAGACCTCAGTACCGCTTATCATCCTCAAACTGATGGACAATCTGAACACACCATCCAAACTCTTGAAGATATGCTTCGAGCATGTGTCATAGACTTCAAAGGGAATTGGGACGCTCATCTACCATTAGTTGAATTTTCGTACAACAACAGCTATCATTCAAGTATCGGCATGGCACCTTTCGAAGCTTTATATGGTCGTAAGTGCCGATCACCAATATGTTGGCACGAAATTGGAGAAGCTCAAATCACCGGTCCAGAATTAATTCAAGAAACAACAGACAAGATCCATCAAATTCGAAACAATCTTCTAGCGGCACAAAGTTGTCAAAAGAGTTATGCAGATAAAAGACGAAAGCCCTTGGAGTTTAACGTTGGTGATCAAGTACTTTTAAAAGTATCACCGTGGAAGGGTGTGGTTCGTTTTGGCCAAAAAGGCAAGCTAGCACCACGCTACGTAGGACCTTTCAAGATACTCGAAAAAGTAGGACCAGTAGCATACAAGCTTGACCTACCAGAAGAACTCAACAGAATTCATCCCACATTCCACGTATCGAACTTGAAGAAGTGCCTCGCCGATGAAAATCTCCATATTCCTCTAGAAGACATTCAAGTCGATGAATCTATGCATTTCATTGAAAGACCAGTAGAAATTATGGACCTCGGAGAGAAACGTTTAAGACGAAGCCGTATTCCAATCGTCAGGGTACGCTGGGAGTCGAAACGAGGACCTGAGTTTACTTGGGAATGTGAAGACTCAATGCGCGAGAAATACCCACATCTTTTTCCTGTTACCACTACTACTTAAATTTCGGGACGAAATTTCTAAAAGTAGGGGATACTGTAACATCCGTCGAAAAACGGGTTTCCAAACCCGCTTCGTTTGTAAATCGAATATCAAGTTATAAAAATTTCGTTGCGTATTTATGATATATTTTAATTTTAAACAATACATAATTAATAAACAATTTAGAATTTAAAAACTATAATTGATAAAAAGTGAAAATAAAATAAAAAAAAGAAAGAAGGCTGCCGGGTTTCGAACCCGGGTCAGCCGGAAGCCTTATCACACAAACACTTAACCACTCCGCCACTTGACTCACTTGTGCTATCCAGTGAATTCAGTCAACAGCGCGCCCAATTCGCAGTCGCCGGAAATTCCGACGATTTCGCCAATTATTGATGGTTTCTTTTGACTTAACGTATGTATTAACATCGACATCGGTTATAACCGATGTCTAGTCCCGCGACATCAGTCATAACCGCCGGAGAAAGGCTGACCAACGAATCAAGACTGAAATCAGACCCAATGCATTGTGATTCTTCCCTATAAATACACACCCAAGTCTCTGGAAATCATTTCGCTCAAAATCGCACCATTTCTCGAATCAATTTCACTCGCCGGGGATTTTCTGCAATCGCCGGACTTTCGCCGGAAAACCGAGACTTTCATCAAAACGGTAAATACCTCGACTCTTTCGGTTTCAATCCGTTGTTAGACTATTACTAACTTCAATCCATCAACCAGAATCAATCCCAGACGACGTAGCCGGAATATTCTGCTCTCGCAGGAAAACCTCTGGAATTTCCAAAATCACGCTGTGAATCGGTATAATCATTCAAACCTTCTGTTAATCCTTGTTTAATAACCCAATTTCACAACTAATCGATCAAAACTGTTAATTGGTCCGAACAGACGGAGTTCACAAAACAGAGCCGACGATCCTTGCCGGAGTTCTGAGAAAGACATCTGTTTCGGTACATTCATTTCCAAAACTCTCTCTATCCATCACATTTCAATCACTTATAAACTTCGTTAATCGAATTAAACAAGAACAGTTGAATAATCGTTGTCTGTGTCTTTGAACGAAGAAGATGAAGACGAACTTATGTATAAGTATAATTAAAACAAGATATTAAACCGGGTTAGACACACAGTCCAGCGGTGGACTGTGTGCAAACGATTAACACACGTCTCGAGTTCGATCCCTGACACAACCTCACTCTCTGAAATAAAAATGTTCTTTTTAAACCGAACCGGATCAACTCGCTGTAAGATGTTAAGTTTAATAAAAATCAGTATATTAAGCAGGTTAGACACACAGTCCAACGGTGGACTGTGTGCAACACTAAACCACGGGTCCCGGGTTCGAGACCTGTTGTGTGCACCGGTGCGATATAATTAAATCCTTTTTAAAAATATATGATTTCTGATTAAATTAAATAGTATATAAATATAATTAAAAACAGAAATATTTCGGGTTAGACACGTAGCTCAATTGGTAGAGCTGCGTGCACGCGTACGGGAGGTCTCGGGTTCGAGCCCCACCCAGCGCATACATACACACCTCCGAACCGGTCAACAGTCAACAGGCACAGTCAACGGTCAACGGTCAATGGTCAACCCAAAAAGTCAACATTTTTTATATTTTTATTTATTTATTTAATTTAAAAATCAATTAAAAATACTTAAAAATAATATTTTTAAAGTTAGAAAATGACCTTAAACTCACAAAAATAAATCTAAAAACCTTATTAAAATTGTTAATAAAATCCACTTATTTACCGTACCTTTCCGTTGTTATTTAGGTTAGTTATTCCTCGTCGATCAACTCTTAAACTCCTGCGCATTCAAACATCGTCAAACGAACGTACCAAATGTGAGTGAATCTCTACCAATTCCCCGTTTTAATCACCTTTTGGGGTGTATCATGTGTCTTATTATTTATTACAATTAAACACTTGTGCATCCATCATATCTATGATCAAATGTGTATTCAATATGTATCAACTGTTTGTGTGGTTAATGTTTGGATTTAATTTATCATTTTCTGTACATACATTATCATAGGCCGCCGCTCCCCATTACCTATTAGCGTGAGCCGTTCCTCATTACCTATGAGCGTGAACGAGGCGTTGCCAACATACAATCGGCTCCGTTTGATTGAGCCTTGATCGCACATACATCATCATAGGCCGTCCGTTCCCCATTACCTATGAGCGGAACGAGACGTTGCCAACATATACATTATCATTCATGTCATATACTCATGCAAGGTGGTTTGTCATTATATGTTTAGTTACGTTTGCTCATATATGATTATTGCACAAATTTTCCATATTAATTACAACAAGAAATCAATAATAAATGTTTTCTAATAAGGTTCACTCGCCAACTTTTGTTGACCCAAAAACCCCTATTTTTACACATGATACAGGTGATCCAGTTGAAGCAAGAAACATGTAGGACGGCCTAGAAGAATAAATCAGTTTAGATGTTGGATTGTTATTTAATTTTTCCTTTCCTTGTATTGTATGAATTTGACTTGAACATTTGAGATGTAATTTGAATTTAATAAATATGAAACATATTAGTAAACATCATGAGCTTTGGTGATAACCCAATTAAGCCCCGACTTTTATTCCGCTGCGGATCGGGGTGTGACAGAAGTTGGTGCTCATAAATATCTTAGTGGACGTTGTATCGTTAATTTTGGACATATTACTTAATTAAAACCTTGTTTACAAATTTAAACATAAACCACAACCATAACATAGTTAAGTTGTCTTGATCCTTATGGATCTTAATACAGTCGGTCCCAAATAAGTTTTAAAAATGTCCAAAGTTATTTATTAAACAAACATGCATCACAACCAATACGCCAAAGATTCCCGAAGCCATGCTCAAGTACCTGACACGGAGCTACCGGTCGTGACGGGGTTGTCAACCCGATAGATCTATCAACAATTCCACGCAATGCATATTAATGATTAAATGGCTAAGTTCGCGCAAAGTGCCCGTAATGGGTCACCCAAGGTGCCAACCTTATGAACAATATATATATCCTACTAAAATGATAAAATTTAATATAACACGTTGTATGAATCCCCGACGTCCCCACCGAAACGAAAGCCTAATCCCGATACTTACTCTCTTGAGACCGGGCCAATTCGTTACAACTTTAGATTTAAACATTTTAAATCCACACGGTCGTTCTATCCCATAACGCCGTAAAATCCCCGTTTCATCCCCGAAACGCATATATCATTATTCCAAAATCCGTTTCATCCCGAAACATATTTATATCCAAAACCATGTTTTTCTCCAAAAACATATCACATAATTTCCAAATCATATTTTCCACAAAAATATATTTATAGTTTAATCAAAGGCATATTTTATATGAAAACGTATAGTTATCATTTTAAGGCATGTTATTCCCCCAAAAACATATACAAAACAGTAAAAAGAGGGGGTTTAGTGACACTCACCTTTGGGTGCGTAATTAAATTAGCGCAATCCCACAATTTGATTCTACACGTCCTAACATACGTAGGCACGATTTAATAATCAATATATTACAAAATTCCTAAGTTTCTCCAATACTTAGAATTTTCACATAACTTTGAGATTTTCTCGAAAAGTTATTATTTTTGGTTTTGTTGGCATATTAATTATATATGAGTTCATATATATATTTTAAGATTTTGCGACTTGAACGATTTTATTGGTGACCTTAATGTTTTATCCGTTACACTCCCTTTTATAAATACTTATATCTACGATTTGCGCGTCGTAATATATATACATAACCGTGCACATATTCACAAAATCGTAACACGCGAAAACCCATTAACTTATTCACTTTATCATTTTTAAAGCATGTATACATGAAATAACTCACTAAGTTAATCTATGTATCAATTTTCATGCTCGATAATTAAGTTATACATTTTAACGCGATTTCACCGATTCTACCGTTTTAAACATACAAGCGTACATGCATAGTCTTAATTCCCGCTATCATGCCAACACTTAACATATTATCATATTCACATATTTAAATCACATAACACATTTTAACACATAAGGTTCACCCATGAACAACCCATTCTAGTGTATGTTGAAAAATGCGTATTTAAGCGATTCGGTATCGTTTACGGGCGTTGGTAGTCACGTATGACCAACCAAACACCAAATAATCTTAATATAAGTTATTATACTTATATTTATATAAAAAATATCAGTTTATATACTGATCTAAAACAGTTTCATAAAAACCCTCTTAAAAGGCGATTTTTACCGTTTTTTCCGCATAATTTTGCGTCAAACGTTACCATAACCATCCGAACTCGAAACGACTTCATATTTTAACACAATACATGTTATATACTGAATAAAATGATGGTTATAATCATATTAGTGCAGTTTTTGTGTAAGGCACATAAATCATGCGATTTCACACATTTTACAACACTTTTAAGCACATAGTACAACATGCAAAGCTAGTAAACTTTATGTCAAAGTTCCATACCATTTTACCCTATTTTTATGCTTTATAATCTGATCTAAACTTATTTTTATCAAACACACTTTGATCATCATTTCATGTCCCTATATCCACATGCATGCCTATGTACAAGCATCTAATGCATGTATATCACATCATCATCATCTTGCATGAACTTAAATACTTCCAACATATATTTAATTCATGTTCAAACATTCAAGAACATCATCTTCATATGACCATCATCATCTAATCATTTAAATTAAACGCAAGACATATATATGCATATATTCTTACACATTTAAGATTTAATCAACAAAAATGTACATGCATGCATATATGCATACATGTACCCACGGCCACATATATACATATACATATACATATACATATACATATACATATACATATACATATACATATACATATACATATACATATACATATACATATACATATACATATACATATACATATACATATGATTTCAAAACTCAACTTTTCACATATTCATGTCAATCATCAAACAACCTTTAGAACATTCTAAATATCACATTCATTCACTTTCAACACCTTATCCATCAAGAATCAATCAAACATCAAAACTCAAAATCTCATATGTATATATATACATACCTACGGCCCTACATACATACATACACTTATCCATATTCATTTTCTTAGAAAACCCATTTATTATTGTTTTTAAGTTAGTGTTTAAATCCAAGAACAAGAGAAACCTTCATCTTCATCAAAACTCATCAAGAATCAAGAACAAAGTTTTTAAAGTAATTTTATACCTTCTTGTTTTTGATGGGTTTTTAGCTAAGTATGATGGTATGGAACTTGATTCTTGCTTGGAAACACCTTTGAACCTTCAAATGAGCTTGAAACTTGGTTGTTTGAGTATGTAACTTCAAGAACTTAGTTGAAAAAAAATAAAAATGGTGGTGTATGGGGTGGTTTCGTCCGAGAGCAAGCAAGGAGGAAAGAATGGATGTTTGAATTTTGATTTAGGTCTTGATATGTAGAAGATTAGTGTATGTAAGTTGCCAAAATGATTAGTGCAAGTCCCTATGTCTACACTTGGCAACTCAAAGAGAAAGGTTGCCTTGGGGGCTGCCACATTGTCTCCCTCTCTCATCATATACACGCATACATATAAAATTGTATGTAGGCCAAAAACTGGTATTTAACGGGATACCGAACATTTTATCTAGCGTTTAATTGGTTTTAACGCGTTTTAAATTATTTTCAATGCTCTATAAAAATAAACACACCAAAATATTACTAATCAATATTTTATTTGCCAGGACGAGTTATGTTGTCGGTAATTGGCAGTATACGCGCTGTGTTGCTCAGCATGCGCTTAAATTCGCAAAATAGGGATTTTAAGAGTTTTAATTTATTTTTATCATTCTATAAAAATAAACTTGTCAAATTATTACTATAATAAATATTGGTTGCCCTGAACTGGCTGTGTTGACAGTATTTTGTCAGATACGCGCAGTACGCGTTTAAACTCGAAAAATAGAGTTTCTTAGCGTTTTAAATTATTTTTCCTCACGATTTTGATTAAATATATTATTTAGCTCATATCGGACTATTTTTAGGATTTTAACATTATTCGGCGGTCACTGACGTTCGTTTCGCATTTTATCCGTTACGCGATAAGCATTTATCTTAATATTGCCAACGTAATTTTTTATCAAACTTTGGATTTACCAACACATCAAATACCATATATAAACATCATAAATAATCAAATACGACCTTTTATTCATTCATAACATGTGTTACATTTGTACGGGACACCCTAAATAGTCCGGGTGTCACAGAAAGCTACCCAAATCACATGTGAAAAATGGGTAGAATCTTCCAAAGGTTTTGAAATTATGCTAGACAAACAGATCAAGAGTAACATAAAATTTGGCATTGGTTTTCAAAATGAAGAACAAGCCACTGAAAATGTTACAAAAATTGATTCTGAAAAGGTTGAAGTTGTTCCTAAAAATTTGGCTGAAAATGAGATAAAAATCACAGTTAAAAATGGTAACAAAATTTCTCTAGAAAAACATGAAGGGTCTTCAACTTTTAAGTAAATTGAGAAATACCAATTCAAACCCACATGGTCAGATGAATGTGATATTCTGGAAAATTTCAAGCCAATGGTTCACATTGAAGGTGTCAAGCCACCAAAGGCTAGAATCATCCCAATCAAAGATCTTCCAGCAGAGGATACAACATCTGGTAAGAAGAAATCAGATAAAAAGAAAAGGGAAAAGATCAAACATCTGTTCTGTGAATTTTGCAACAAAAGAAACCATGTCACAGAAAACTATTTTCTTTTAAAAGGGATATGACATAAACAGAACACATGTGATCCCAAATGATTCAAAATGCTTTGTCTGTGGTAAAACAAATCACTTAACTCATGAGTGTGTCTATCTTCAAACCTATGATCAAAAGGTAAAAGATATCAAGACAGAAGCTCTTAAGAGAGAAAGTTCAAGCTCTGCTAGAAATAAATCTAAGCAGACCTTAGAACTTGTTGAAACATCTGTCACAAAAGCATTGAACAAAACCTCTATTCCCAGAACCTGCCAACAAGTACCCAAGAGGACATGGACAACCAGTTTATCAAAAGGTTCCTATGAGCTATGAAGGTTACAAAAAACCTTCAAAGCCCAAAGTGAATAGATATCCTCATGGTTACCAACATCTGACAGGAAATGGTTCAAAACAGTGGATACAAAGCAAAATCAAACCACTGACCATGTTCCTAGATTTGAGATTGGACACTCTGTGACCCCATCCAAAGCGATTCTGGCTTTGAAATCTCATCTAAACTAATTGTTTACTTATGTTCAGGGAGCTTCTACTTGCCTAGATAGTTTATGGTATGTAGATAGTGGAGGCTCTAGGCACATGACAGGATGTAGAGCCTTCTCAAAGATTTCTTAGCTCATAGAGAGGGTGATATATCTTTTGGTAACAATTCAAAGGGGAAGGTGCTTGGGTTAGGGTGTGTTCAGGCTGGGAATCTCAAATTTGAAAATGTATTAATTGACAATCTAAAATTCAATCTTCTGAGTGTCTCACAAATGAGTGACAAAGGGTATGGATCCTTCTTTACTAAGAAAGTATGATTGGGTCTTTATTGTACCTAACTGCTTCTAGGCCAGATATCATGTTTGCAACATGTGTTTGTGCCAGATCCCAGTTAGCACCTAGAAAGTCTGATCTTATTGCTGTCAAAAGGATATTCAGATACATAAAAGGTGTTCCTACACTTAGTATCTGGTATCCAGCTAATGGAAATATTGAGCTTTCAGGTTACTCAGACAGTGATTTTGCTGGTTGCAAAACAACAAGGAAATCCACATCAGGAGGAGTCCAATTCCTAGGAGATTGCCTAGTGTCTTGGCAAAGCAAGAAGCAAGTTGCAGTTTCCACATCCACTGCTGAAGCTAAATACATTGCTGCTGCAAGTTGCACTGCTCAACTCTTGTGGCTTCAAAACCAACTTTTGGATTTTGGTGTAACTACTTTAAAGACTCCACCCAAGATTGATAGTCAAGCAGCTGAAAACATCATTAACAATCCTGTGTCTCATTCTACCACAAAACACATTGATATCAGACATCACTTTGTGAGAGATTGCTTTGAAAAAGGTTTGATTTCTTTACAACATGTCCATCTAAGGATCAGCTGCCAGATGTTCTAACAAAAGCCTTGGATACATCTACCTGTGAAAGCTTGATCTCTAGGATTGGAATGTTAAACATGGATTAAAGATAGTTTTCTGGTGATCCATGTGTAAATAGTATCAAAATGTTTCAGAAAATCAAAACTCTATCCTTAAAAATAGTTTAAAATTGAATTTTTCAATAAATCCTTAAAGTCTGCTCAAACCATTGATAGCATTAAAAAGTGTTCGTTTAGAAAAGTCTATCCACTGTCAAAGTGTATACTCTGGTAGTATTAAAACACTGTTCACAATCCACTGCCCATACTCTCAAACAGTGTTTTTCAAACAACTGTCTTTCATTTTTCAAACAGAGGATAGACGTGGTCAGACGATATTCGTCAGTCAATTGCATCAGATACCACGTCATCATCACTTTTTCAAAAACCCTAATACCCCTGTTCTATCCATAACAGAGTTTCCACGTTACCGTGTTGAATTCAAAATTCTCAAAACGGTTTTTCTCTCAATCATGGCACCCAAAACCAAATCAAAAGCGAAATCCAAACCAGAACCACCACCATTCACACTCATACTCAAAACACCTCATAACTACACAACAATCTTTGAAGAAACCAATTCTAACACCAGATATCATCCGATGATTAAAATCTTGAAAGAATCGAAATTCAAGCATATGTTGACCGTCAAAGCCCCAATTTATCAAGATGTACAATGGCAATTTTGGGCAAACGCCGAGGTTCGTTCTCAAAAAGATGTTCCTTATGTCATCTTATCCAGAGTAGGCAAAATACTGATGAAAATTACCCCTCAATCGATCTCACAAGTGTTTGAACTGAATGATATGGCACATTTTGTGTCATTTCCTATCAACGAGATGCATGCTGAATTTTTAGAAAGAGGTTACACTGGGCAACTTAAAGGTATGGCAATCTTCAAACCCAATTTTCCTGCTAAGATGAGATTTTTCTTCCACACACTTTTAACTTGTCTCCCAGCAAAGACCACAACTTTTAATGAAATTCCATTGAACATCCAGTATATGGGCTATGCTATTTTAACTAGATCAGATTTTAACTTTTCCCAGATACTGTTCAGTGATCTTGTGGCAAATTTTAATAACATTGCAAAAGAAAAAGTTTTTCTGATACATCCATGTTTCTTGAGTTTTTATCTTCATAGTTAGTAAACTCATCTTCATAGTCAGTTACCGGATGATGATGTTAAACAAGGCGTTGTTACAAAACCAGGCGGCCTAACTCATGAAACTTTACAAGAATAACAAATCAGGATAAAGTTTCAAAAACACAAGTAGAGGAGGATGAGCAAGCTTTACCATAACAAAATGTTCAATCTCAACCTCTGCTACTGAGCCCACTGCTCTTGGTGATCAGGGCACTACAACCACTTCCCTGAAACCCACACTAGCCATCTCCAAAAAGAAACCAAGGAAAATTACAAAAAAGCCCAACAAACCTAAAAAGGGCCCTCTGGAAGATGAGATCCCCGAGGTTAACCCTTTGATAACACAAAAATCACATGAAAACACTGCTGCTACTCTTCACAGCAGATGTTAGAATCTCAACCTGGCTTTGAAACTCCTCCTTCTTCCTCACAAAAGGAAAAGGTTGTAAACACAGGGACACCAAATTATGAAGTTCTAGGATCACTTGGTTCTATCTTCCACAGCCCATCTCCCAGGGCAATGTCTCTTTCTGCACCACACCCTTCACCAACAAAAACATTACCACCTGCTATATTGCCTTTGCTGAATGCAATGAATTAGAACAGACATTAACCAGTTCTTCTCACAAACCTGTTAATGAGAATATACTTCAGAATGTGACTGGGTCTGATTCTTTATTCTTTGCTAGCCCATCAGCAACTGAAGAGGATACATCCCTTGGGTTACATGTAACCTTTGGTGATAGTTCATCAAGAGCAGTCACTACAATTGCTAAACTCCCAAGTTTACCTTTGGACGATGGTTACATCCCTAAGACTCTGATGAAAGCAACCACTGTTGAGGCTACTAAGGTAACCTCTGTCAATGTGGGAAGTCCCTAGTACCAAGAACAAGGGGCATCTATGTTTGAAACAAGGGTTGAAATACATGTTTATGATGACTTAGATAAACTACCACATCTGGTAGGAGTTCAGATCATCCTATTAAGTTAGGTGATGAGCTAAAATACAAAGATTTGACGGAAAGAGTCTCAAGCATTGAATCTTCTGTGGAAGAAATAAAAAATTTACTTAAGCAATTGTTAGGTACAAAGAGCCAACCCTCTGTCATATCCACTGTTGGGCTTTAATAGGCCATAAACCCACTGTTTCAACAACAACAACATTTTTCTGATCTTCAACATAAACACCACATGCAAGAATTGAAAAACATGGTTGATGCACGTTACATGGACACATCTGCAGACATCAAGGCAATCAAGGCTCACCTTCTCCACACCACTGGCACTGCTCCTCCTATTGTCATTTTAGTTGACAAAGATGATGCCAAAAAGGGGGAGAAATTTTACAAGCAAAAAGAAGTGCTGGTAATTCAGAAAGACAAACTTTCAAGGCCAACAGTGGTTATTCCTAAGCCAGATGGATCAAAAAGAGTAGATGAAACAGCAAACATTTTGGCAAGGGAAAAGGACAGGAACAAGGAAAGGGTACGGGATGAGAGCATAGTTTTGGTCGAGCAAAAGATAGCTCTGCAAAAGCAAAAGAAGAGGTTGGTACTTCAACAAAGAAGATGCCTGTGAGAAAAACAAGGCAACCAATATCCACACCTTCAAAGTCTAAGCCAGTTGCTAATCCAACCACAACCTCTGCTACCATAAAATCACTTACACCTCCTCCTACAAAAACCAAACATATTATCACATGAACAGATGTTACAACAACTGTTGTGACAACATCTGATGTCACAACAGAGTTTATAACAAATGTTAACCCATCCACTGCCAAGGTCATTTTTCAAACCTCCACCGAATCTATACCAACACCCACAAGAATTCCACAACCACAATCACCCAACATAAGCTTCAAGAGAAGGAGAATCACAAATGTAGTACTTGATGACAAGATCATCCCTTCTCCATTACCTTTGTCATCACAACCACTGACTACCACAACAGCGGTTAAACCTCCTTCTTCTAAGATTACCATATTGCCTCTTGCCAAGAAATTCCCATTAGACTTACATGCTGTCAGAGAAGAGATCAAATCCTTCTTTTCAGAAGAAAATCCAGACAAAAGGGAATTTCTATCTCTGGAAGGATATCCCAAGCCAAGAAATTTGGATGAATACTTGAAGCTTAAGGCCAAACAAGTAGAGGATATCACAAAAAGGGATACCCAGGAAAAGTCTGATAGAGCAATACAAAATAACTTACAGTATCACTTAAGCAAAGTCAGAAAGCTAGAAGATTTTGCAAGAGACTTGAGCAAACAACTATCAGAAAGAGAGGATAAAAGCCTTAAAGAAGATTAAATTGATCACATTATGAAAAATAAACAATATAAGGCTACAAGGGCACAGTTTAAAGACTGGACAGTGAGTGAGTTGGAAGAAGAGGTGCAAAGATTGCAAGAAATGTTGAAAGATCCTCTCAAAAAGGCCTACTCCTCCATATTGGAATAAATACAAGAAAGTGCCTGAAAAGACTTTAAAGTTAAGAAGAATGAAGGAAGAATTAATTGCTACTAACTATGGGTCAAAGAACCAAATCATGAGGTGGCCAGAGGTTAAAGTGATTGATACATATAGAAGGCTTGAACAAAGAAGAAAAACTGATCCAACACTGCAAAGAAGCATGTATATGCAACAGAGGATACAACTCATTAGACCCAACTTTCTACAATTCAAAGGCAGAGAGAGATGTCCAAAGAAGATGAAAGAAAGTATGAGCATGACCTCATTAAACAAGGAAACATGGACCAGATCCATTTTCACACTGATGATGCAGTGCTAAGAGAAACATTATCCAAGATTGCACATCAAATTCAACCACCAACTTCAACAATAAGCCATCCTAGAAAATCATCTGCCCCAAAAATTCTAAAATGGAAAGTTGATAAAAATTCCCATGAATTGACATTGCTCAATTCAGATGGTAAAGCTACCAAGATAAGCATGGAGGGTGCATATGGGTTAAATGCAGTTGACCTTCAAGATCTTTTGAATCTGGAGCTTGGAAAGGATGAGGAGGATTTGGAGTCTCTAAACTTTGAATTACAATTCAAAGGGCAAATTGGAGAACTCCTGTTGAGGAATAAAGACCAAAAATAAAAGTGTTTTGGCATCATCTGTTCTAGTGGGAGATTGTTGGGATTGAACCCTTTACAAAGGAACAGATGATACAGAGCCAAATACACTATCAGAGTTTTGGTTCAACTATCAAAGTTTACAACCGCTGATCGGCTAAACTATGCCTTTGCAAAGATCTGTTGTCTATCATCTGTCTTCTATCATCTGTTGCTACAAAACGACAAAGTGCCAAAGGTCTGCCAGAAGATAAAGAGCAGAGGATGGTCATCAGAGTTTTACTTTTAATAGTTTAATAATCAATGTAACAGTGCTTTGCACTAACAGTGTTTAGTCATCAGAGGTTAAGTTAGTTATTTTATTTGTTAGATGTCACTTTCAACCCTGACGTCATCAAAGATGCTCAGAGGTTAGGAAGTTAGTATAAATAGGTGATCGAATGTAACAGTGTTTCCTTATCTATTAAAAAGATCATTCACCAGTCTATCTTCTCTGCATTTCTGTACTTTCAAACGATTATCATTGGGCTAAGGGGGAGTTTGTAATTCACATGCAAATACTACATTTAGTTCAAAGCATGATGATGAAAACAAACGACCGTCAATTGTGATAAAATTTTCCATTCATTCCGCTGCATTAAAACTCATTTTATCATTCATATTTCCATACTTGAAACAAAAATCACATTTGATTCAAACTTAGATCCTGACATTAAAAGACTAAATTGCATTTTTACATCCTTTAAGTTTGAGTCAAATTGCAGGCAGTGTCCTTTAACTAACAAAATTACATTGGATGTCCTTTATGTTAGTGTTTTCTTTCGGATGGTGTCCTTTAGACTTAACATAGTTTATTTTTCTTGTTAAACCATCCTTGGTGCCACTCATGCGTAAAGTCAACAAGAAAATTTAACTAGGTTAACTCTAAACGACACTGCCCAATGTAAAAACACCACATAAAAGAACGTAAAATGTAATTTACTCTTCTTAAAATAACCTAATATCTCCTCCTTCAATGCAAAATTATCATACTCCATCTCTCAGTATTGGTGTATCTTGTGTGTTGATTCAACATACATACACTTGATTTTCAACTATTAAAAGGTTTATACAAACATGCAATTGATCAGTAATTCAGGTTCAATGCAAAATTTTCGTGCTCCATCTCTCAAAATCCTACACGGATATGTACTAAAACAATACATAGTCGTGTCCTATTTTCCAGCCAACCTTCTCATTTAAAGGGCACGACTTGTGTTCTTCATAAAATTTTCTTAAGTTCATATTTTTGCACCCAACTTTTTAAACTTTAGCATGCATGTATACATCGGAATTTTTGTTTGAATTTTTCATTTTAACTTCCACAATAATGATCTAGAAGATCATATCAGATTTTTAAGATGTTACATGACCAATGAAGTGTATTATGCCAAGGACAAGTGGGATAAGGTCATGGTTGTCCTTGATGTACGAGAGGTGTGACTACACAAACCCTTAAAAGTTCTATGGCCTATACTATTACCCTAAGTACTACCATATAAGGAAATAGGGAATCGAGTACTACCATACTAGTAAATATAAGCAAATAAGGAATAAAAACATCAGTGTGTATAATTTGGTGGTTTATGCCTAAGATGATCTACCTTGTCAAGTTAGTAATTTTGTGGGCCAAATTGTTCAACCATAGTTTTGATAGGCTTCAATACTTCTACTGGCTCTTTTTTAATTTCTACTATAAGATTTAGGCGGAATGCTATTATATTCCGAGTGAAGGTTTAAATTGTCAACGAGTCTAGTCAGGTTAGCGTCTGGAAAACTGTGGTTTAAACTTTGAATGTTGTTAAGTTACAAAGGATTGTAATTACTCTTGATTTGGATGGAAATTCTAGTAAAAGTTATGTCAACTAAAATGGCTGGTCTCTGTTCCAAAAGCCTTTAAATATATTTAATGAGGTTCAGTCAAATACATTTGATTTAATATTGTTAAAACCCAATATAAAAGTAGTATGTCTCAAATGGGGCTGACTTTGTAAAACTTATAAATTTGGAAGAAAACCTCACATTCATACATTAACTAATACTTTGACCTATCGTATTTTGTGGTAGCGTCGAAACACAAAGAACTCGGATTTATACCGCCTAGCTAATGTTATGGGTTAAATTCTGAGCCCATATCCTAGATTATATCTTGAAATATTAATACTTGTTTACTATCAGGATACCCAATCAGGATATTGGTAACATACTGATGAGGTATCCTGGTAATTACTAACGATATGCTTGCAGATCATGGATGCAGGGTTGTAACGTTAACAAGGACTCATTCTCCTGAAGACTCGTTCCATTCGGTTGAGAAGTGAACGTTGTAGATGGAAGACTAAGTCTCTAACGTTTCAAAAGAATATTCCGGAGGACCCCAAGTTTTTAGGATAGTTAGTTAATTCTGTTTACTATAAATAGGAGTGTACGGATCGGTAGATACATACACAACTTCACCTACTTTTTCACTCTCTTTGCAGCTACGGTCATTCGCAATCACATTCACTAACACTTACACTCAGAAATCATTGTAACACTTAGTTGATCCGTACATTGTCCTGCACTGTATCCTTGTTATTCAAGCAATAAGAAGAACAAGGCAGTCGGCGATTGTCAGCTCCCGAGGTTTTATGCCGGAGATCTAGATTGATCAAGGGCTTTCCTTGTATATCCTGTGTCCACTTTTACTTTTACAGCTCATTGTTTGATTGTTGATATAGTTTCATATCCTAGGCTATATCCTGAAACTGTTTTCGCAAACTAACAAACCAACATATTTTCACAAGCATTGCTAGCATACTACCTTACAAAACTAATTTGATCACTTAATTGGTTCGGTAATTTTTGACCAAAACAGCTAATACGTATTATACTAGACCGACTCGTTTCCAAACAAAACTAATGTCAAAACGTAGACCAGCCGAAAACGTACATAAAAGTTAGCACAAAAACGTATTATTTTTGACTCACATACTAAAAAATAAGCACCTAATTCTTGAGAAGGTCAAAATGAAATTTTACAAAACTTTTAGAAAGTTGATGGGTGTAAATGTCAATGCTGAAAATTGAGAGGTTCAGATACATAAAAGAAAAAAAAAATCATTGTAATCAGATTTAACACTAGCTGTAGTGAAAATGTCACCCTAAAATATATAATATAATACTATGAAATTCCTACAAGTGAAACTCAGTAAACTAATTGATAAAAATGATTTTAGTAAGTTTTGGTCGATTGACCCACATTTGTGCGTAGCACTACATGTTGAAACAGAATTTGTTTTTGGTGTTCATATATGCTATAATTAATTCTGTTTAGGTAGTGTGGTTTTCGGTTACAAAATTTAAGATAAGCACATAGAAAGTATAAGGGCATCAAGCTTTTCTTGCTTACAAAAGTATTCAGTATCATCATATATGTACCAATTTGGAGATGGGTTACGATTCTATTAAAATAATATTAATAAAAATAATAAAGATACTCTTTTTCTATATTTGGGAAGTTCTAGTATACATATCGTGTACAAATCTAAATGAAAATAACATGAAATACAACATAGGTATATAACCTAATTCAAATTGTTGTCTTCGACAAGAACTTGAACCGCGTCTTCTTGTATGATCTTCAATTTGTCTTTAATGAGAACTTGAGCTACACCTTCTTGCATAGTCCTTGGCCGCAAAAAATGATGTTGGCGGCTGTGGCTAAGGATTCGTGTTCAACACAGGTCGCTCAAAACAGATTATCCCTCCCTACTTAAACAACACATCTATCTCCAGTGTACAACAACTGAAGCAGTCGGTTCTGCCAGAGATGGCTCACACACCCGAGGTTACACCGGGTAAAATTGTAGTGTTATAATTTCTGAAAAGGATACGAATGTGAATATAGTGGAAACGAGAAGAGATCACTCCTCTCTATAATTCCCTAACATATAGGTCTTCAAGTATTGTTCTCCAAGAATTCATCATGTATACTTAGGTAATTTTCTTGTATTTTTCCACTTTGTATTTTTCTAGTGTACCAAATGAGGCATAAAGTCTACCATTTTTACAAGAGCCATGACTAGTGAAGAGTTTCACTTAATTAGTGATTTAACTAGAGACATAAAACTAAAAGCTAGTCAAGTGACATAAAAACTCTACTCAAGAGTTTGTCACCATTTTACTATATTATTTCCATTCATATTTTTCTAATTTTGTAGATATCCCCCACATGAATGGAGATCAATCAAAACACACAAAAATTCCAATGCAATCTCGACAGTTGAGTATTGTCGGATAGGTAGGTATTATCTTTGAACCTAACTTAGTGAAGCATACTTAGTCTCCTAGCGGTTTGTGTCACTCCCTGCTTGTAGTGGAAGCGCATGACTGTGACCTTGAAAGGTTCTCATTGCATTCGATAAAGTAAAATTCTATATGATAAAATAAACCACAATGCCATTGTCATATATTAATTCAAATCACGACACAAGAGTTAAAAGTATTGTTACAAACATATCCAAATGTAATGAGTTTACAAAATGACTTTTTCTATATAAAATAGAGTTTGAATATCAAGGATTTGGCCCCTATGTTTCCGTAGGAAGGCGGTATATATGAGGCGAACCCTTCAAAATGTGGCATTGTTCTTGGTTCCTTGGTTTTTGTTTTCCGACCTCACAAAGCTTACTTTACTGAAATACATGTTAAGTATAAAGTCAACAACGATGTTGTTTATCTCAAATGAATCTTTAAAACATTTGAATAACTTTGTATTGAAAACCGGTATGCATAGCGTCTATGAAATTCGTGGATCAATTAATGTTTTGTAAGGATATTAATGTAGGTTTCGTCATAAGTAAGCAACCAAACCTAGAAGATGTTTTTCGGTACCAAGCTACTAATTCGATAGTGATCCCTGACTTTGGGACACAAAAGCACTCCAACAGGGTCTCACGGACTAGGAGTGCAGCTCGCTAAAACTCACTAGATCTACCTCTTTCGTTCCTCAATCTATATGTGTGATTAATGGCTACTCGTGTTATTCTACTTATGCGCATATGATCTACGGTGATTTCATTCCCTAGCTTTCACACCATTTTGTAACATGTATCTCCCCCTAATTTTAGAAACAAAACATATTTAAAAGAGGGGACATGAACTCACAGTTTTGCGTCCGTGAAAATAGCTAGCAATCACTGGATTCTCTTGTTTGTATCTCGACCTACAAGTGTCCTAATTTCGTTAAGGCACTTAGATCCATTGTTTGATCATGTACAAGCTTTTCATCATGAACCTTGCTAAGACTTGTCTTTGTTTGTTTGTTTGAAAACCCTTGTTTGTTAGAATCGTTGGTGATTGATTATCCGTATGTTCATTGTGTAATTTATCTATATACATTTGTATTCTTTGTTCATTTATGTATAGGGTCTATCTCCCTTGTATGACTTTCGTGTCCCACACAATTGTTTTGTACTTGTACTTGTAATATCCGGGGCCTAGCCTTATGTAGGTGTCCGTGTCCCACATAATTATTTTTTTTAGTGAAACCAATATATTTTATTATCCAAAAATATATTCTTGTTTCATGTAATATTGTTCCAATAAATCTTTGATCATGTGCATGTATATATATGTATATATATATATTCCAATTTCGATTCTTCGTTAAAAATCTATTTTTAACATTGTCTTGGTATATATATACATGTTTGTGTACTTGTTTGCATACTTGACCAAGTCACGTATTTGTTATGTATTTGTACGTATACATGTACCCAAGTAGATGTATACTTATTTCATAGGTACTTGTGTCGTGTTTGTATGTATACGTAGGCATGTGTTTATATAGGTATACGTATAAACTTGTATTTATTGGGATATTCCACACTTAGTATTTTGTTGATTTTTTGGAATTATATTTCTTGTAAAATATATCTTTGACGTTTCTTAAATATAGTATCTTTTAAGATCGATTCGTAAAATATATTTTTCTTACACTTGTTAAATATATATTTTTGTTCTTGACCGATATGTTATACATTTTTCTTGAGCATCGATATAATATATATTTTTCATTCAATATTGTTTTGGTCTAAAATTACCGAAGCAATTAGGTGATCAAATTTAGTTTGTGAGGTATGTAGACTTGATAGAAATGTGTTAACTTGGTTGAAAATATAAGCAGTTTCAGGATATAGTTCCAGGATATAGAACTATATCAGTTTGTGAAAATAATGCAAATAAAGTAAAAGTAGACACGAGATGTACAAGGAAAGCCCTTGATCAATCTAGATCCCCGGCATAAAAACCTCTGGAGCTGACAATAGTCAGCTGCCTTGTTCTTCTTATTGCTCGAAAATCAGGATACACTTCAGGATAATATACGGATCAGCTAAGTATTACAATAATTTTTGAGTGTGAGTGAATGTGATTGCGAATGATTGTAGCTGCGAAGAGAATGTGACAGCAGGTGAAAAAGTGTGTGTTTCTATCATCCGTACACCCCTATTTATAGTAAATGAAAATAACAAACTATCCTAAAATCTTGGGATACTTCGGAATATTCCCTCTTGAACGTTGGAGACCTATTCTTCCGGTTTCAACATCTCTTTTCCAACTATTTTGAGCGAGTCTTTAGGGGAAAATGTCCTTGTGAACGTTGTGATCCTGCAGCCATGACCTGCAAGTAAATCGTTATTATCTATTAGGATACTGCCTCAGGATGTTACAAATATCCTGATTTGGTATCCTGACTGTAACCAGTTATTGTAAACCTAAGATATATCCTACGAGCTCAGAATTCCACCCTCAACAATTGTCCCCAAAAATGTTACTGTTGGGGATCCTGGACTCCAACGGTAATATTTCTCATCATTACCGAGGCTACAAAGATAAGACTTTCTGATGTGACATGATGTAACTGCCTAGGCTATATTTACTCATTGCCTCCCTATATCTTCTCCACTTGCTTACCATTTAACCATAATCCAAGAAATTGAGAAGTTAAAACTTCTCTCTCATTTTCATTCTTCTTCTTTTTCCGGTCAATGATGGTGAGGCAAACCAGGTCTAGCTCCGATGATTCTGTTCCGACCTTCAGACCACAAAACCTCCTTCAGTATCCAGAGAAAGAACTCTGTACGTTCGGCAACACTCACTTTTCAGCCCTTCAATCTTCCGGGGTCTTTCCGGATACTGCGGTATTTAGGCCGTATGACCGGGAACTCCGATCAGACATGTCGTCCACATAATGGCTTTGTTTTAATGCTTTTCCCTTACCTTAGGTCTTAGGTTTCCATTCCCAGATTTCATCACCGATTTCTTCAATATCACCGGCCTCATTTTCTGTCAAACCATGCCCATGCTTTGGCGTGTGCTGGTCGTTCTTGATCGGATCAAGAATACCCACATTCCTGAGCTCACTGTCAACGACCTTCCACTAGCATACCGGCTGAGATCCCATGGATCTAGCAGGTTCCTGTTCTACTCCACTTCCAACGGTCCTCTGATACTCCGAGCCACCAGGAATGAAGAGGAATGAAAATCCAAATTCTTTTTTGTAAAAAGAAGTTCTATCCCTGGTGGAGCGCATTATCCCGGGAGTGGTTAACCAAGGGTAGTAATCAAGGTTTTAGGGTTATCCGCAAATATATCCTTCTTAATATCCTGTTCTGACATCCTTGTTTTTTCTTGTGCAGTGGATTTCAGGAAACTAGCACCTCCTCTCACCGATTTTGTGACAACTGGTACCTTTCGGCTTTTAATTACGCGATTAACAGATGTTTAAGGCGATAATAGATAGTGTTTAAGACACATACTAACTTAATTACGCTTTTTTAATGCCTAGGAATGCCTATTCGACCTTACATTACGCGTATGGCGATTTGCGGAATAACTGCGTAACGGTAAATGATAACGAATTGACACCGTACAAAATACTGGCAACGCCGACAATTATGAATTTTATACGTATATTTATACATATAAATTTTATTTTATGAATATATCGTACATTCAAACGTCACAAAACGCAAGACAGAGCATAAACGCAAAAACTACACAGAAACGAGAACACACCGGCAATTAACAGCGAAACGGAAGCGCTAGACTCGAGTTATATCCCGATATTAATATATTTATGAAATAATTAGCTTCGTATTCGAATATTAGTATCCGCAGTGGAAAAAGGATAAAAAACAGATGAAACAACGAATGCAGTGCCTTACGCGATTCTTATGCAATGACAAACGAACGAAGTAAATCATCGACACCTGACACTATTCTACCTAATTCGGCGCCAAATAAATAGCATACGACACTTTATGGAGTTCGGGAATAGAAAACGGGCTTTAGAAATGATATTGGGCCACGTTAACGGGCCTTAGGCCCGACCCACTACCAAACCCTAGTATATAAACAACATAATCCCCTTCATCTCCATCAAACCCTAGCACACCACATCAAGAATCGTCTGCCTTCTCTCTATACTCCGGCCACAGGAGTAATTCCAGCCGGAATTCCGGCAAGCCACATCCAAACATACCCTCACCACTCTACCCCCTCCTCTCTTGTACAACCCTACTCGCACACATCAGAAACCGAGAGAGAGAGAGAGAGAGAGAGAGATACGAGGGAGAGAGAGACTGTGGAGGGAGAGAGAGATCGAGGTGCGTGAAGGAGAGCCGGCCACCACTGTTTCATTGGCGCGGCGGCGGCGGCAACTGACGGTCGGAGACGCCGGGTCAGAGGTGGTGTTCGGGATGGTGAGACATCGACGACAGTCCAATGATGTTTCTCCGGTAAGTACCTTCATCTTTTTCAAAACTTGCTTCCAGAACCATGCTCCTTTCGGTCGATTCTTGTTGTTCAGGATAGAGGTAATGTAGTGACGGTGTTAGGTGACGGCGAGGCGATAATGGTGGAAAAACGAAGCCGCTGTCGTACGGCGGCGACCGGCGATGGTGGGGACGGCGTGGCAATGGAGGCAGTTCAGCTTTGGTTCGATCCCGTTTCAACTCGGTTCAGCCTGGGTTCGGGTCAGATTTGTGACTCGGGTCAACAAGCTAATGGGTCTACTTGTTTTAGATGTGGTTCGGTCAACAAGACAACGGATAGCTCGGGTCGGATTTGATGTTTGGTTTAGTGTTCGGGTCAACAGTAGTCAAAGGAAGTCAAACAGTCAACTCAGTCAAGAAAGTCAACTCTGGTCAAACATGGTCAACAGGTCAACGCGGGTCAACTGTGGTCAAAGCTGGTCAACTAATCGACACGAGATGCGTAAAACTTTAACAACGCGAAATATTATTGAGTTTCATATATATATATATATATATATTCATTTTAAACTCGAAACCGAGCTCGACCCGACCAATTAACATTATGCATTGTCAAGTTTTAATGCATCGATTAGTTCATACGTCTATCGTTACGAAAAGCTTTGTTTATATACTTATATATATGTGTGTGTGGTGTACTTATATGAAAATTTGAGTCGTGGCATTGTTATTAAAAGTGGCGAAAATGTCCTAACTTTCTTTTTAATACAATGTTAATATTGAAAACGCTGCGTTTTGACAAATATAATGACAACTTGAGTTGTCGGGTTATTCTAAAAACAGAGGAAACTCTGCCCAATTTTCTTTAAAATATAAATTTATATTTTGTACTTGTTACCTCAAAACCAACGGAAACATCGGAATTCGAAAACTATACATAACAAGTATATTGTTTATATTTATTACAAATGTCGGAAATTCGGATTTCATATTTCAAACTTTCGGGAATTCAAAAATCATATAAAATAAATACAATAGTTTATATTCATTTCCAACACCGAAAAGTCCAGATACTTTTATAAATATAAAGTTATATATTTATTTCAAACATCGAGAAATCCGAATACTTGTTTTGAACTTATAAAATAAATATAACGTTTTATATTATTATAAAAAAAGACGACTCGAATACATTTATTTCATCAAATATAGTGGTTTATATTTATTCCAAACGACGACGATTCGGATATTATATTAAAATAAATATAATTATTTATATTTATTTTCAAAGGTCTAAACGAGGTGCGACACTTATTGTAAAAGTATAACAATTATTTATATTTATTTTCAAATGTCTAAACAAGGTGCAAAACTTATTGTAAAAGTATAACAATTATTTATATTTTTTTTTCAAAGGTCTAAACGAGGTGCGACACTTATTGTAAAAGTATAACAATTATTTATATTTATTTTCAAATGTTTAAACGAGGTGCGACACTTATTGTAAAAGTATAACAAGCGTCAATTTTATAATTTTTATTAATTATAAATATATAAATTTTTATTATTATATATACTTACGTCTACGAAGACCCCGACGAGTCGTACCATTATTCAATCTACGTATTTCTATTTACGACAACTAACACGATTTCATAAGTATACTTATATTTAAATATATAAATATATATATCCTAAATCATTCGAAAACTAAGTCACTTTTTGAGACTTAGTTTTATCCCGATTGTAAACGGGATCAAATAACCATAGATCGGTTATTCTAAGTCAAGACAACACCCTTTTAAGGATCATTGGTTAATGATTCGGTAGAGCTCGGACACGTAGTTTAGATACGTTTAAATTAGAAACTTATAATTATTCCTTGATTAGGAATGCTTTAGTTGCACGCTAGCTAATTCACGTTCTTTGAACGACATCACGGAATCACGCTAAGCCAGCTTTGCACATGGATAACAAGGTGAGTTCATAACCTCTACTTTTTGCCATTTTACATTTTTATAAATGTTTTCGGGGGGGAAAGACATGCAAGTTTTGCGAAAGTATACAATTTTTCGATAAACGAAAATCATATGTTTCTAAACCATATTACAAACGTATTCAGTTAACACAAATGGTTTATCAAAAGTTTATGCCAAACATATTAGTTTTTACAAGACTATACGCGTTTTCAAAACATACTTGTTATGGGTGGAATTTTCTGACTCATATCCTGAGGATATATCTTGACCTTACATATTGATTACAGCGACCAGGATACTGAACTAGGATATTGGTAACATCCTGCGGGAGTATCCTACTCATTACTAATGATTTTCTTGGATGCAAGGTACCAACGTTCACAAGGCTTGGTCTTCCTGAAGACTCGGTCATGACGGTTGAAAGAAAGACGTTGGAGGCCGAAAGAAAGGGTCTACAACGGTCAAGAGGGAATATTCGAAGGATCCTTAAAATGTAGGATAGTTAGTTAGTCTTGTTTACTATTTAAAGGGAACTTGGATCAGTACTAAGACACACATCATCTCGCACTCTTTCACTTTCTGATTACAGCAACACTCGAAAACACTCACTACACTCACATTGTTCGAACTTTGTAACACTTAGAGCTGATTCAAGCAGTATCCCGAAGTTGTATCCTGCTGTTTGATCAATAAGAAAAACAAGGCAGCTGGCGATTGTCAGCTCCCGAGGTTTTATGCCGGCGATCTAGATTGATCAAGGGCTTTCCTCGTATATCACGTGTCAACCTTTACTTTATTGCATTGTTTTTACGAATTGATATAGTTCTGTATCTTGGAACTATATCCTGAAGCTGCTTATACTTTTAATCAAGTTAACACATTTCTATCTAATCTACATAGCACACTACCTCACCAAACTAATTTGATCACTAAATTGCTTCGGTAATTTTTGACCAAAACAATTTGGCGCCCACCGTGGGGCAAGTGGTGCTATTTCTAATCAAAAGTTTTCTAAAATCATTAATCGGTTTTTATTCTCTAATCTTTTCACGAGGTTATCTCTGATGGCTTCTCAGTCAGGTTTGAGTTCTTCTTCGGTGCCCCATCAACCTCTGCTGTAACTGGTTCATTGCCTCTTCCACCTCCACCAACCCAGACTTCCCAAAGGAGGAATGTAAGCCAAGCAGCTCGAGATGCAACTACTGCTAAAAATATCTCCAGACCCAGAGTTTCAGGGAGAACTCCTGTTTTGCTTCTAACGACGAAATTTTGTCTTTGTTTAGTAGTATACATGTCAAATGAAGCAACGGCAGGAAACTAACCAGATGCTGATAAGAGAAATACAACTTTTAAAATCCAACCCCAGGAAACCTGCTGAGGATATTGTCACTCCCTTGCAACCCAGGATGCTGAACTTCAGTTCGGCAGTATATGCTAAGGATAATCAGGGCAACATTATATCGAGTCGCTCCCGGAGCAATATCCCAGTGATCCCCTCATCAGTCATGATGTCAACTGTCAGGGATCCAGGATATGTTCCAGGATATGGCCAGAATCAACAGGCTGGTAACTTATCTAACAATGTTAATACTTTTGCTTCTAACAATGTTGGATCTTCATAGGATACAAGTGTAACCTCAGCACTCTCTAGAGAGCTTCAGAAGTTTAAGGATATGATATCGAGTGTACCTGGGGTAGTGCAGCCCATACCGGAAGTATCCCAGGATAGTCACAACATACCCCTGCTTTGTTCGCCACATTTGTGATGCTGAAATCCCAAAGAGATTCCAAACTCCCAACATGAAGCTTTATGATGGGAGACGATCCTGAAGAGCATATTGCCTAGTATAGGGAGAGGATGGAAGTGAATCCTATTCCACCGGATCTCAAAGAAGCATGTCTCTGCAAGGGCTTCGGCTCTACTCTGACAGGATCAGCTTTGAAGTGGCTCTTAAGCGTTCCACCTCATTCAATTACATCGTTTGCTCATTTGGTTAATTTGTTTAACAGTCAATTTTCTTGTAGTAGAAGCTTTGAAGAACTAACAAGTGACCTCTACAGGATAACACATGGACCTCAAGAATCCCTTAGGGATTACTGAATAAATTTAGTAGGGAATCCCTGGATATCCCAAACCTTGATGTTGCTACGGCAGTACAAGCATTCAAGATGGGATTACAGAAGGATTCCCAATTTTATCAGGATCTTGTCATGAATCCTTGCAGGAATCTGGATGAAGCTCGAACAGGGCCTTAAGAGATATATCAGGCTCGAAGATGACAAGAAAATGCAAGAAAGGATGAATTCATCCTCAGCATATGAATCAACTAACAGGAAGTCAGAATTCTCGTACAAGCCATATCGCTCTAAGCCATATGGCAGGAATGACCATTAAAAAGTGAATGCTGTTGAGGACGAAGATCCTAAGGAGATCCTGAGTTATCTGAGTATTTGTTTTTTCGTTAATACTCCTGAACTAATATATGCCATGCAGGGTTTGGGAGATAAAGCAAGGTGGCCTAGGAAGAACCAACAAAAGGCTGATTGGAAGGATAAATCCAAGTGGTGCGCCTTCCATGAAGATTTTGGACATGTAATGGAAGATTGCATAGCCTTGAGAAAGGAGATAAGCTATCTCCTAAGCAAAGGCTACTTGAAAGAACTTATCGGCAAGAAGAAAAATAAGGGACAGGATACTGACAAGGATCCTGAACGAGCAGCATCACCTCCATCAGACACCAAGATAATCAACTTTATATCCGAGGGTTCTGACATATGTGGAACCTCATACTCAGCGGCCAAGAGACATGCCAAGAGGCTAAGGCAGAAAGAGGAGACAAACCAACCAGGATGATAATGCTTACGAATGACAAAATCATAACATTCGATAGTGACGACCGGGATAACATCCAGGATCCTCACCATGATGGTTTGGTAATTACTTTATATATCGCTAACCATTTTGTACGCAGGATACTGGTGGACAACGGGAGCTCGGTCAACATCATCCAGTTGGAAACCCTGAAAAGGATGAATACCCCAGAAATGGAGATTACCTCGTAATCCACCGTGCTTGTAGGGTTCAGTGGAGAAGCAAAGAACACTGTTGGAGAGATAAAGCTACCTGTCTACGTTGAGGGAGTAAATTCTATGCAGCGATTTTGTGTTATGGATTCATTATCCTGCTACAATATTATATTAGGCAGGCCATGGATTCATGATATGAAAGCCGTGCCTTCCACTTATCATCAATGTGTTAAGATTCCTACTCCTTGGGGGGTAGTCAAGGTGGAAAGCGACCAGCAAGAAGCAAAGGAATGCTATTCCTCCTCGATGAAGGCGTCAACAAAATACAGGGCAGGATAGCAATTAAAGATATAAGCCCAGGATATTGTGGAAACTTCTGAGCAGGATGTTAAAAGAGTTATACTGGATCAGGATAATGCTGATATCTCGGTGCTTGTAGGGACCAATATCCCTCAGGATATTGAGAGTCAACTTACCAACTTTTTGAAATGCAGGATGACCACGTTTGCATGGAAACATGAGGACATGACAGTATATCGAAAGATATTATAACTCATAAACTTGGAATTGACAGGTCTTTCAAGCCAATTCAGCAAAAGAGGAGGAAATTTGCTCCTGAAAGAAATGCGATTATACAAGAGGAGGTTGAAAGATTATTGAAGTCTAGGATGACTAGGGAAGTCAAGTTCCCTAAGTGGCTAGCAAACGTAGTAGTGGTTCAAAAGAAGAATGGAAAATGGAGAGTTTGTGTAGACTACGCAGACCTCAATAAAGCCTGTCCTAAAGATCCATTTCCATTACCTCACATAGATTGATGGTAGATGCGACTGCCGGCCATGAAATGCTGACCTTTATGGATGCATCTTCAGGATTTCAACAGATCCAAATGGAGCCATCTGATCAGGAAGATACAAATTCATGACACGTACATGTATATATTGTTATACTGCCATGCCTTTTGGTTTAAAAAATGCAGGTGCAACATACCAAAGGTTAGTCAATATGATGTTCAAAGACAAATTGGGGGACACAATGGAGGTGTATATTGATGATATGGTGGTAAAATCCAAGAAAACTGAGGATCATCTTCAAGATCTTGAATGTGCTTTCAATATCTTGGACCAGTATAATATGAAGCTGAATCCTGCTAAGTGTCACTTCGGAGTGAGGGCAGGAAAATTTCTAGGATATATGGTGACCAAGAGGGGAATAGAAGCAAGTCCAGAACAGATTAAAGCTGTCCTAGATCTCAACTCACCATCCAATATGAAGGATGTTCAAAGGCTAACAGGAAGAGTAGCGGCATTAAACAGGCTCATATCAAGATCCTCAGAAAAATGCAAGGAATTCTATGATATCCTGAAGAAAAACAAAAAGTTTGAATGGGGTGAAAGACATGAAGCTGCCTTGCAAAAGTTGAAGCAATATCTTTCAAGTGCACCTCTGTTGATGAAGCCTGAGGATTGTGAACCCTTATCCCTATATCTTGCAGTATCAGGGAATGCAGTAAGTGTTGTTTTGGTAAAGGATCACGAAGGTCAGCAATATCCTGTTTGTTATGTTAGTAAAAGCTTATTAGATGCTGAAACCAGATACTCACATTTAGAAAAATTAATATTAGCTCTTGTCATGGCATCAACTAAACTTAGACATTACTTTGAAACACATAGGATTCGTGTTAAAACAATTACCCTTTAAAAATGTGCTTAGGAACGCCCGAAATGTCTCTAAAATGCTAAATGGTCTAAGTGCTTATGATATAGTATATGAAACCTAGAAATGCTATAAAGTCTCAGCCAGTTGGCAGATTTTAGTAGTGATATTCAAAATGAAGCTGACCTAGAAGTACAACAACTAGGTGAGGATTCAGGATGTTGGATATTGTGTACTGATGGTGCATCTAATATAAGGGGTGTAGGATTAGGAATACTACTAAAATCGCCACAGGGGGACATATTACCCAAGGCTATTAGATGCGAATTTCCTGCTACTAATAATGAAGCAGAATATGAAGCTCTGATAGCAGGATTAGAATTGGCTAAGAATATGAACATTAAGTGTTTGCAAGTGTATGTTGACTCCGTGTTGATTACTAACCATTTCAATGGATCTTATACAGTAAAAGGTGAAAAGTTAGCTGAATATCTTGAAATTGTTAAAAAAAATTAGCAGGATACTTCAAAATTTTACACTTGAACAGGTACCAAGAGAGGAAAATGCTGAGGCAGGCGCTCTAGCAAATCTAGGATCTACTGTCAGGATACCAGAAGGAACTCAGATACCAATATTACATATCTGTATCCTGCGACAGAACTCTTGAAGTTTCAGGATAAGGAGGTAACAACTGTTCAGGATCCTGGTGAAGCATATCCTGATAAGGATCCTGAATCCTAGATGACTCCAATTGTGAAGTACCTTGAAAAAGGAGATGTCCTAAAGGACGAAAATCCCAAGGCTTTCAGAATGAAGGTATCCCGCTTTACTATAATAAATGATATTTTGATTAAGAAATCCTTGCAGGTCCATATATGAGGTGCTTGGAAGATCCTGAAACCAAGGAGGTACTTCAGGATATACACGAAGGAGATTGTGGCAACCATACGAGGCCAGATCTTTATTCTCTAAGGTATTGAGAACAGGATACTATTGGCCGACCATGAGGAAGGATGCTGCGGAATATGCTCGAAGATGTGATGCATGCCAGAGACATAGTAATATACTACATCAGCCTGCAGAACCATTACATCCTATCATATCTCCTTGGGCATTTATGAAGTGGGGGATGGATATAGTGGGAAAACTCCCAAAGGCTCCTGGAGGAATGGTTTTCATGCTAGCAATGACAGATTATTTCTAAAGTGGGTTGAAGCAGAAGCATTTGTCCAAGTTAGGGATCAAGAAGTGGTGTCTTTTATCAAGAGGAATATCCTGACAAGGTTTGGGATACCGCCGAGATAATCTGCGACAATGGTTCCCAATTTATCAGCAAAAGGACTACTGATTTTTGCAAAAGTTGGGGAATTAAGATGATCACGTCAACATCGGTGCATCCTCAAGCTAATGGACAGGCAGAATCCTCAAACAAGATAATTGTCAATAACTTGAAGAAGAGACTAGGTGCTAAGAAAGGAAAATGGGCAGAAGAATTACCATTTGTCCTATGGGCTGATAGAACAACTGTGAAGAATGATACTGGGCAAACCCCATTTTCTTTGGTATTTGGGGCATAAGAAGTGATTCCAACAGAAATGGTGATACCTACAGCAGGATTGAGCCTTCGAGATCCTCAAGTAAACCCTAAAGTCTTATGTCAAGAACCAGATACTGTTGACGAAACAAGGGAACAGCAAAACTAAGGATGGCGGCATATCAACAAAGGATAGCCAAATCATACAACAAGAATTTAAGAACTAGGAGATTCCAAGTTGGAAATTGGGTATTGAGAAAAGCGTTTCAGAATACAACTAATCCTGCTGATGGGAAGTTAGCTCCAAAATGGGAAGGACCATACGAGATTGAGTTCAGAATCAGGAAAAGGAGCATACCGGCTCAAGACCATGAAGGGAGATATGATACCAAGATCCTGGAATGCTATACATTTAAGGCTTATTTCAATTGAGTTTAGATTTTGATTTCTGACTCAGGATGGTATGAATTCTATATCTTTTAATGTATATTTTTGGTTTGAGTTATTTTTCTTTGAAACCCAATACTGACTTAAGCATTGGAGGGGTGTTAGCAAGCTAACACCCACCTTAGTTTAAAGGTGTTTTGTAGGATATGCTTCAAGATACTTGCTCAAGATGAATCAAAAGATTAGAGGATTGGCCCCCTCTCTCACGTTTAAGGGATTCAGATCCCTTCACAGGTTTAAAGGTATTCACCTTTCTTCCGAATTGGGTTTAAACACCCCGCCTGGAGCGCAAGTATCCGGGTATAGTTCAAGATGGTGGGACCCGTTAATGTAAAAGTGGCTGACAATTTCGTTATTGTTGGCTATATCCCAGATCCTTACGGTATATGAGGATTGATCACCCTCTCTCGCGAAAGGGTATTTTCATACTCTCTAAGGTTTAAAGGTTTTCACCTTTCTAAGTCTTGGAGTTTATATACTCCCCCTGTAGCGCACGAAAACAAGGGATTATCCCAAGGATACTAAGGGTTTATCCCCAGAATACTAAGGGTTTATCCCCAGGATACTAAGGGCTTATCCCCAGTGAAACTATAGTTTTTGGAAGATTTCATAAATGGGACCATGATCACACACATCCTTTCTGGGGAAAACATTACAAAATTTGATCATTAAGTGAAGGGATACTCAAGTATGTCATATACTGATTCAATATCCTGCACAGACAGGGGACATCCGTGCTAGGCACATTGCAAAGGATTCAAAGGTTGGAATCGAAAGTTTTTGCTAAGTATTCCTGGTATGATTTCTTATTTATCGAATTCTGGAAATCTTATTTGGGTAACCTAAGTTTTCTATAAAGATTATACTCAACCCAGTTTTTGTCTAACAATTTTTCATTAAAGGTGACGAAAACTTATCAGGATCCTGAGCAGGATATTTGCTCAGGATGTTTAAAAACATGTCTTTCAAAAAAAATATAACAACAATAGATAAAACAGAAAGGTTAGTTTATTATTAACATTCCAAAATGTCACATTCTTGGCTTCGTCTTAAACCAAGACCCATCCACCAAGAATGTGATAAGGTCTAAAAGCATATAAACAATGATGACCAAAGGCTTCGTCCTGAAACCCAGGATCCCTCCACCTCGATCATCACAAAATGCTAATGTTTAAAGTGCAGGAAATATAAATTGTTCAAGTGTAGGAAAAGTAAAATTGTTTAGGGGATTACAGACCATTCAAATTAAAAAAGTGGGCTCCAGCCTAAGCAAAAATATCCATCATTGCCCACTTCGATGCCCTCACACAGCGGCATCTTCACCAACCTTCTCCACTTCGACAGCATCATCAACCACATCCTCACCATCAGCATCAGCACCTTGACCACCAGCACCAGCATCAGCCTCAGGATCCTTGGGAGCCTCAACCGTAACTTCAACCGCCTTGGAAGACTCTGCAACCGCTGGCTTGGCAGATACTCCACAGGTTTACCTCCTAGGTCCTTTAGCTTCGCCTCCCAAGCGCCAATGTTCCAGGCAGGGCATTCGAAGCCCAGCTCTGGCTTCATACGCCATTTTCAGCCTGGCTTGGAGGAGGAAATCACGACAGAACCTTTGAGGCCTTCCACGGTAGGAGTTCATATCCTGCTCATGCCAAGTTGGGCTGCATCCACCTTGGCCTGGGCATCCTGATTAGCCTTTTGGATGGCGGCCTCAGTTTCCTGAGTCATGGCCTTGTATTTGTCCTCGTAATGCTGGGATTTGGCGGCGGCGATCTTTTCGTGGTTCTTGATTGTGACTTGAGCTTCCTTCAGCTTGGCCACTAGCATCCAGTTGACCCCACATGCGTCCTCATAAAGATGCGTCAGGCGGCCGAGACCCTACAGTCCGAGATACAAGTATCAGTACATATATAATATAATCAGGATATGTGTTCAGCATAATACAGGATACAGGATAAGGATATTCACCTGGTTAAGAGAAGAAGTCATCAAGGCACTGGACTCGAGGAATCCCTGGTTCTCGTAGGGAAAAGCCTCACCGGTAGCTGGGGAGTCTGTTTCTTTTCTCTTTCGAGAGTTGGTGGCACGTGGCTTTGTGGCAGGGGAAGGCTTAGGCGTGGCCGTGGCCTTGGAACTGGTTTCAGGCTTGGATACAGAGGATGGCTTACTGGATTCCTTCTTCACTTGGACAGGGTCAGAGTAGCTGTCAGTTCTTCAAGGTCGAAAACTTTAGGCTTTTTGACTGGATCTGCACAAAGGGGAGAATTCTTAATCTTAATTTTATAAACACATAGTTATGTACGGAAATGTGTAATCCCTACCAGACATATTGGATGAAAAGTATTGGCTTGAACTTGCGTGAAGGGACGTGAAACTTCTATCGCTTTCAGGTAATTTGTAAATTGCTTTGATTCTTTCCTCAGACTCTGCAGTAGGAGGGGCTCGTTCCTTGAGATTCACTGCAAGAAAAAGGAAATATCAAGATGTAAAATCGGGATACATTTGGGGATATCCCTAAAACCCTAAATCCTACCAGTGGTCAGCCACTTCATCGGAAAGTCAACACCTTCTCGATGGAGTCCCTCTTAACAAAGAAGAACTTGTGTTCCATCATCCTCATTTTTGTCACTTTGAGGATGAGGGGGTTGTTTGAGGTGGAAAAAAGAAAGAATCGACTAGAACCGTGTGATCTCAGGGATAGGCAATGGGTATATCCTGAATGCACAAGTCAGGGATGTGATGGGTCTTGATCTGGTCAAGTACAATCATTACCCTCCAGATCATAGGCATGGTTTGAGCAAAGCTAAGGCCGGTGGTACGAAAAAACTCATGATAAACTCAGGAAATGGGTATCGAAGGCCTAAAGAAAAGGGGTAGGCTAGAAAACAGATCCACTTCTTGGATACCACATCTGATCGAAGATTCCGGTAAATAGCCGGATAATTACCCCATCGGGAAAGGCGCCGGAAGCCCTGAGAGAGGCATATCAGCGTTATCGAAGGAGCACACCTCATTCTCAGGATTCTTGAGAAAATTCTGGTCGGTGAAAGTCGGGGTGGAATCACCGGTATGTGATCGTGTTCAAGTAGCCATGGAGGAATCGAGAACAGAACAAAAGAAACGAAGAGAAGTTAGGAAAAAGTGGGAGAAAATACCTGAGAATTCCGAAAATGTTATGATAAGTATCCAAAGAAGAGGAGAAGATATAGGGAAAAGACAGATAGCAATGAGTAAAAATCGCGTTGGAAGTTGCACCAAGTCACATCAATCTCTAATCACATTAATAGCATCGAGTGGCGTAAAGAAAAAATATACCGTTTGGATTTGAGAATCCTAACAACTGTAATTTTTAGGGACAATTGTTATGGGTGGAATTTTCTGACTCATATCCGAGGATATATCTTGACTTACATATTGATTACAACGACCAGGATACTGAACCAGGATATTGGTAACATCCTGCGGGAGTATCCTACTCGTTACTAATGATTTTCTTTGGATGCAAGGTACCAACGTTCACAAGGCTTGGTCTTCCTGAAGACTCGGTCATGACGGTTGAAAGAAGACGTTGGAGGCCGAAAGAAAGGGTCTACAATGGTCAATAGGGAATATTCGAAGGATCCCTAAAATGTAGGATAGTTAGTTAGTCTTGTTTACTATTTAAAGGGAACTTGGATCAGCAGTAAGACACACATCATCTCGCACTCTTTCACTTTCTGATTACAGCAACACTCGAAAACACTCACTACACTCACATTGTCCGAACTTTGTAACACTTAGAGCTGATTCAAGCAGTATCCCGAAGTTGTATCCTGCTGTTTGATCAATAAGAAAAACAAGGCAGCTGGCGATTGTCAGCTCCCGAGGTTTTATGCCGGCGATCTAGATTGATCAAGGGCTTTCCTCGTATATCACGTGTCAACCTTTACTTTATTGCATTGTTTTTACGAATTGATATTGTTCTGTATCCTGGAACTATATCCTGAAGCTGCTTATACTTTTAATCAAGTTAACACATTTCTATCTAATCTACATAGCACACTACCACCAAACTAATTTGATCACTAAATTGCTTCGGTAATTTTTGACCAAAACAATACTTGAATTTATGACATGGCTAGGCCCAACAACATGGATAACAAGATAACATGGGCTAGGCCCAATAACACGGATGACAAGTTAACATGGGCTAGGCCCAACGACACAGATTATGACATTCGGTATGTAGCTATGGAATTAGATGATAATAGATCTATGTACGTAAGTAGGATTATGACATTGGTAACCATTAATCACTTAGTGACCAAGGTGCAAAAGGTGTAGATCTACAGCTTGAGACACCTTCACTCCTAGTTTGTTAACTGTGGGGTGCTTTTGTGAGCCCAATTGAGAACAAAATTGTCTCAGTTTGGTTATTTACTTATGGTACATAATGTTAGGGGCTCGCTACGCACTGATTGATCCTTAGATTCCATAGGCATTCTACATACTATGATTTTATTACCGGTTTACAAACACAATAGTTACATGCATCGGTTTACAAACATAATGGAAAACATTTTAATACCAATATACAGTTGTGACATTTCATACGCTTTGAGATATTATGATCTCACAAACCGGTTTTCAAAAGCAAGATTCTCAAATGTTTTAAGATTCATTTGAAACAAAAACAAACAAACTATGAACTCGCTCAACTTTATGTTGATTTTTCGCATGTTTCTTTCTCAGGTTTTCAAAAGTCAAACTATGGCATGGTTGGAATAGGAGCACCCATTGGGACTCGAGTACTTAGCAGGCGTTTATTTTCTAGAAGTCTTAGCACTTTAATACTTCCGCTGTGCAATGAAGATACCAGTCCAGTCACGCCAGCTCTGATATTTTGGGGTGTGACAGATTGGTATCAGAGCTATAGGTTTCAGCGAATTAGGTTTCTGTACAGATACATAGGCTTTAACCTCACTTTCCTTCGGGGATTAAGCTTATTAAGACTTGAACACATATAGAACACCTAGAACACATACATGGGTTCCAACCGTGGCTGAAAACAATGAGTCAACGTATTGATTCATAAACATGCATTAGTGTGGTGTTTTATACATGGTGCACGAAACGATTACATACACTGAGCAAAACGTGGAAGTTTTGAAAACACACACTTAAGACATTTGCTTAACTTATGACAAAAATTCATTGAAGGTCATTTCGTAGGAGTTGTGACTATTAGCTCGGGCAAACAACTTTATTTATGTCATCTATGCTATGCTACTAACTCGAGCAGCTACGAAACAGAATGCCGAAGCGCATTAAAACATGAAACTTAGCGTATACATCACGGATGTAGAAATACAAACTGCACGAAGTACGATGCAAGGCCTATGGAAAACATGAACGAACGCTGCAACAGCGATGAATTTCCGTCAGTGGGAGACTGTCGGCCAGAATGTCACTATCATCATGTAGCCCTGCAAGCGGTGTGAAACACGTCAAGGTACGTCCAAATGAGGACTTTACGAACTAATGGGAATCATGATTATCGCAATAGAAAACACAAGTCCTCACGTCTCCCCACTCTCCTAATGGCAACTACGCCAAGATTGACCTCTTGTGGTAATGTCACATAACGCCATGTCATTGCACGAAATTCGAGGTAAGTCTTAAAAATTTCTGTTGAATATTCGGACTTTTGCATACAGTGAGTAGATTCGTGCATCTCTACTTTTCTAAAGTTCATCTCATTACGAGGATTTCATTCATAACTAGTGAACACCCAATTACAGTTCTTGACAAACTCATACGTTACGCATGCATTGGTTGTTTGGCATGTGGTTAACTTGATTCGTGGAAACCATCGGGGACTCCACATCGAATGGGTTGTTCTAAAATATTTCAGTTCTTGTTTTCGCTATACCGATTATTGCATTGAAACCTTGATGACTTATATTATTGTAAGAGTTGACGCATTCATATCAAGTCAACTAAATTCTTTGAATCACTTTTCTTGACAAGCTACATACATGGTTTTCGTATGGCCATGTTAGAACTTCCTTGGTAATACATATATCAATGTTGGTCGATATCTAAATCAAGTTTAGTTGACTAAACTTGCTCACTATACACACACAATTCAAGGATTCCATATGATGGATTGAGGCCATCATATTCAAAGTAATATCAACAAGCGTTTCATTTATTTTCAAACTATAGTAGACTTGTTTGATCTTAACTCTACTAAGTCGTTTGATGTTTACGACACTTTGTAGTGGCGTTTTCATTTGAAGCTTGTGCTGATTTCGTCTATACACTTCTACATATGGATTTAATTATTTTTTATTTATTATTAAACCCACTTTGCTGATTCATTAACTTGAAACATCCTTAATACAATAATGTATTAAGAAAATAGTGCACAATTTCATTGCTTATTTCGGTGTACCTCTAACGATTATTTCAACGCCAATTGTAAACTCGATGACCTTCAATTGTTATTTATGTTTGTCATCGACTCAAATTTCTATGAAATTCATTTGGGATAAATCCTTGAATTTACTTCGATGAATCTTCTATCTTATTGCAAACACGGTGAACTTGTTCGATCACCGCTATTGTTGAATTATTTCAATCTCTACAACGCCTTGTGGCGTTGGCATAAACTTGTAGCTTGGGCTAGTCATGACAAATCATTTCATGCAAAACTACGCGAGCTTTCCGTTTAACATATCACTTAGTAGTCTTAATGCAACTATGTGTTAAGATAATGATACGCCAGGATCAGTTGTATTTCGGTGTACCTTGCAACTCGTTAATGTCAATACAGATTTTATTTCATTTAATGGTTCGATAGTTAACAATCATTTCAGATCCTATTCTATTTAAGCTCGTTGTTCCGAGTTTCGATTATACAACAACTAACGTAAGGTACTATTCGTAGTACACTTATTGTTTCTAGAGTTCATTTGCATATTGTGATCGTCCATTTGCAATCTGATTGGTTGACTTCCTCTTTTCTTGGAATCCAGTAAACTTAGTCACATTGGTGATATCATAACACCTCATTCACTTGGCATTAATTCAGAAAACAAATACAGTTAACTTGTTGAGTTCTTATTTTCGTAACAAGTCATCGTACTCATACACTACGGACAAGCCTTGATTCATTCTCGTAGTCAACTACCTCGGTATTATTCATTCTGCTTGTGCATGACAAAACTCTAAGGAGATAACAAAGTCTAAATTTCGAGGACGAAATTTCTATAACAGGGGGGGAAAGTGACAACTGTACCTTTCGGATTTTAATTACGTGATTAACAGATGTTTAGGGCGATAATAGATAGTGTTTAAGACACGTACTAACTTAATAAGGCTTTTGTAATGCCAAGGAACGCCTATTCGACCTTACATTACGCGTATGGAGATTTGCGGAATAACTGCGTAACGGTAAACGGTAACGAACTGACACCGTACAAAATACTGGCAACGTCGACAATTATGAATTTTATACGTATATTTATACATACGAATTTTATTTTATGAATATATCATACATTCGAACGTCATTGAACGCAAGACAGAGCACAAACGCAAAAACTACACAAAACGAGAACACACCGGCAATTAACAGCGAAACGGAATGCTAGACTCGAGTTATATCCCGATATTAATATATTATGAAATAATTAGCTTCGTATTCCAATATTAGTATCCGCAGTGGAAAACGATCGAAAAACAGATGAAACAACGAATGCAGTGCCTTAAGCGATTCTTACGCAACGACAAATGAACGCAGTAAATCATCGACACCTGACACTATCTACCCAATTCGGCGCCAAATAAATAGTATACGACAGTTTATGTAGTTCGGGAATAGAAAACGAGCTTTAGAAATGATATCGGACCGCTTAAAAGATCGCAAACACGTTAACGGGCCTTAGGCCCAACCCACTACCAAACCCTAGTATATAAACAACATAATCCCCTTCATCTCCATCAAACCCTAGCACACCACATCAAGAATCCTCTGCCTTCTCTCTATACTCCGGCCACCGGAAAAATTCCGGCGAGCCACATCCAAACATACCCTCACCACTCTACCCCCTCCTCTCTTGTACAACCCTACTTGCACACATCAGAAACCGAGAGAGAGGGAGGAGAGAGCTGCGAGGGAGAGAGAGAGACTGTGGAGGGAGAGAGAGATCGAGGTGCGTGGAGGAGAGCCGACCACCACTGTTTCGGTGGCACGGCGGCGGCGTAATGGCGGTGACAACTGAAGGCCGGAGACGTCGGGTCAGAGGTGGTGTTCGGGATGGTGACGACATCGACGGCAGTCCGATTATGTTTCTCCGGTAAGTACCTTCATCTTTTTCAAAACTTGCTTCCAGATCCATGCTCCTTACGGTCGATTCTTGTTGTTTCAGGTTAGAGGTAATGTATTGACGGTGTTAGGTGATGACGAGGGATAGCGGCGGAAAAACGAAGCCGCTTTTGTACGGCGGCGGCTGGCGACGGTGGGGACAGGTGGCAATGGAGGCGGTTCAGCTTGGTTTGATCCGTTTCGGTTCAGCTTGTTTATCCGTTCATCTCGGTTCAGCCCGGTTTTGGGTCAGATTTGTGACGCGGGTCAACAAGCCAATGGGTCTACTTGTTTTAGATGTGGTTCGGTCAACAAGATAACGGATAGCTCGGGTCAGTTTTGATGTTTGGTTTAGTGTTCGGGTCAACAAAAGTCAAAGGCAGTCAACTATGGTCAAACATGGTCAACAGGTCAACGCGGGTCAACTGTGGTCAAAGCTGGTCAACTAATCGACGCGAAATGCGGTAAAACGTTAACAACGCGAAATATTATATTATATATATATATATATATATATATATTTCATTTTACGCATTGCAAGCTTTGATGCATCGATTAGTTCATACGTCTATCGTTAGAAAAGCTTTGTTTATTTACTTATATATATATATGTGTGTGTGTGTGTGTGTGTGTGGTGTACTTAGATGAAAATTTGAGTCGTGGCATTGTTATTAAAAGTGGCGAAAATGTCCTAACTTTCTTTTAAATACAATGTTAATATTGAAAACGTTGCATTTTGACAATATAAGACAACTTGAGTTGTCGGGTTATTCTAAAAACAGAGGAAACTCTGTCCGATTTTCGTTAAAATATAAATTTATATTTTGTACTTGTTATCTCAAAACCAATGGAAACACATCGGAATTCGAAAACTATACAAAACAAGGATATTGTTTATATTTATTACAAATGTCGAAAATTCGGATTTCATATTTCAAACTTTCGGGAATTCAAAAATCATATATAATAAATACAATAGTTTATATTCATTTCCAACACCGAAAAGTCCGGATACTTTTATAAATATGAAGTTATATATTTATTTCAAACATCGAGAAATCCGAATACTTGTTTTGAACGTCGGGATTATTATAAAATAAATATTACGTTTTATATTATTATAAATGATGACGATTCGTATACATTTATTTCATCAAATATAATGGTTTATATTAATTCCAAACGACGACGATTCGGATATTATATTAAAATAAATATAATTATTTATATTTATTTCACAGGTCTAAACGAGGTGCGACACTTATTGTAAAAGTATAACAATTATTTATATTTATTTTCAAATGTCTAAACGAGGTGCAACACTTATTGTAAAAGTATAACAATTATTTATATTTATTCTCAAAGGTCTAAAAGGTGCGACACTTATTGTAAAAGTATAACAATTATTTATATTTATTTTCAAATGATTAAACGAGGTGCGACACTTATTGTAAAAGTATAACAAGCGTCAATTTTATAATTATTATTAATTATAAACGAGACGCAAGACGCTTATGTCGTACGTAACGTTTTGCTTATATATATATATATATATATATATATATACACACACACCACTTACGTCTACGAAGACCACGACGAGTCGTACCATTATTCAATCTACGTATTTCTATTTGCGACAACTAACACGATTTCATAAGTATACTTATATTTAAATATATAAATATATATATATCCTAAATCATTCGGAAACTAAGTCGCTTTTTGAGACTTAGTTTTATCCCGATTGTAAACTGGATCAAATAACCCTAGATCGGTTATTCTAAGTCAAGATAACAACACCCTTTTAAGGATCATTGGTTAATGATTCGGTAGAGCTCGGACACGTCGTTTAGATACGTTTAAATTAGAAACTTATAACAACACCCTTTTAAGGATCATTGGTTAATGGTGACGACATCGACGGCAGTCCGATTATGTTTCTCCGGTAAGTACCTTCATCTTTTTCAAAACTTGAATGTATTGAACTTTAGATCAATGAAAACAACTATTAAACGAGTAATTCTTGTTATTTGGTTAACTTGTCATTAGTTTCCGCCTAATCGGTCAATAGATAACAAATTTAGGTTCCCGAGCTGCTCGTAGACGTTCCTACAAGTGGTATCAGAGCCTCGATACCTGAATTTTTTGAAATCAAGACAAGAATCTCTCTATTTCATCTCCATTCTTCTATTTTTCTTAACTTTTGAACAAAAACGAAGAATTCACGGTCAAATTTTGTCCAATTTTGAATATGTCATGTTAAATACATTCGTGGTAAACCCTTGAGAGTTTGGACATCAAATTCACACGACTTGACATCAAAAAGTTGCTAAAACCATGTTTTTCAAAATCATGTTGGCCGAACTTAACCTCAAGTTCGCCCGAACTTGATTAAAAATCATTGATTTTTATCAAGTTCGACCGAACTTGATAGGTTTTTCAGTGATTTTAAGCTAAGTCCGCTCGAACTTATTGAATTTTTCTTGAGTTTCTATCAAGTTCGACCGAACTTGATAAAATTCTGTTGAAAATTCGATTAAGTTCGCCCGAACTTGAAGTTTTTCATTGAAATTCAAACTAAGTTCGCCCGAACTTAGTGATTCTCTTAAAAAATTCAAGCTTAAGTTCGACCGAACTTATCTGTTTCTTATTAATTTTCTTAAGTTCGCTCATAATAATTTTTTTTGAAATCTTTCAACCAAGTTCAACCGAACTTGGGTATAAACTGAAAATTTTCATCTTTCAACCGCAAGTTCGACCGAACTTGTAGTTAGTTTTAATATTTTTCAAAGTTTCAAGTGTTTTCAGCGTACATGTCTCGATTTTCAAAATGGAAGATTTCCATAACGCGTTTGCAGCTGGAGTAGCACAAGCCTCAACGTCAAATTCAATTGCGGTTAATCAGATGAACCTCGATAATGAAATGGGAACTACTCAGAAGCCACCAAAGTTGATGAGTATGGACGAGTTCGAGGGATGGAAGAAAAGTTTGTTAATTGGATTCAAGCGAATCAATTAACAGCTGGGTTGCGATTGAAGAATGATATACATGGCCCAAAGATGAACGTGATCAAGATCTTCCACTGAACAAGTTTTCAGCAATTGACAAAGAGAAATATGTTGATGAAAAGAAAATGATCAGCTTGATACAACAATCTGTCAAAGAAGATATCTTGATATTATTACCAGAATATGATACTTCTCAAGAATTATGGAATTCTCTTTGTGAAAAATTCAAAGGAAGTGATGAAATGATCAAAAGCAAAAAGGTCCTGATTAAGAAAGAATTTGATAGCTTTACGATGATCAAAGGAGAGACAATGAAGCAAATGATTGATAGATATTGTCACCTCATGGTCCAGATGCGAAGACATGATATCAAGAGAACTAACGAAGAGCAAATTGAGAAGCTGGCCGATGCACTTCCAGAAGGAGAATGGACAATGTATCTGATGATTCTAAAGAATAGTCAATCTTGGAGACATTTTAAGTTGTTATCTTTCATTGACAAACTTGAAGGTCATGAAATGGAATTGATGAAAATTGTAAAATCCGAAAACACTAATATTGTTCAGGATGTCGGAGTTTATTACAAAGGTGGTGTTCCAGATACTCCGATCCAAAGTCCAAAAATCCAAACGGCATTTAGTGCAAACATGAATACATCAGATCAATCGTCACAAAATTAGTATTCTCCAAACACTGGTTATTCATATGTTGGTTCAAATTCTTCTTCTCAAAGTCATTCTCATCAGACATGCCAATCCACTGCTAATTCAAATATTTTACAATGCAACATAGCAGTAGATTTAAAGAATGTGTTTCTTGAAAAAGTTGCAAAACAGCATATAGCACTTCTTGCTACAGTTCTGGAATCGTATGAAAGTCTTGTTACTGGAAAGATCGGAAATCCTGAAATGACAGCTGAGGATTACGATCAGGTAGATGAGGAATAGTTGGAACTGATGGACATCAAATGGTCCTTAGCATCGATTATTCGGAGAGTTTCAAAATTTGTAGCACTCACTGGAAGGGATATTGGTAATTCAAGCAATAAACTTGGTTTCGACAAAACGAAAGTTACTTGTTTCAGATGTCGACAAAAAGGGCACTTCAAACGTGAATGCCATATCCAAGAAGCAAGTGGAAACCAAAACCCTTTTGGAACCGTTAATGAATGTTACAAGAAAGCGTTGCAATACAAATCATATCTGAATAGAACATAAGTTGAAGTTGAAGATAAATCTGCAAAGAAAGCCGAACAAGCTCTTATTGCCAATCATGAAGACGATGGTTTCGATTGGAACAATACATCGGAAAGAAGACTGGTGTTGCTATGATGGCAGAGGTTGTGAATGAATCGGATACATCATTTGTGGATGCTGCTATCAAAAATGCTATTCAAGAAGCATTAATGCAGAGAGCTGAGGAAGAAGCTGTCCTGGAGGATGCAGTTCTGGAAAGATACATGCAACAAACAGAGGAAGAAGGAATAGCTTACCTTGAGACGCAAAAGCAAGAAGAGTTGAAAGCAGAAGCCGAAAAGGTAAGAGCTGAGGTAAGCATGTCTGAAAAGGAAGTTATGAATGTTGTGGAGGTTGAAAAACCTTGCATAAAGTGCGCAAGTCCTTGTGAACCTTGTCTGGATAAAGTCAAAGTCATAAGAGAATTAACTGGACATAACGAAAATTTTCGTTATGATTACAGAACCATAAAAGAAGCTTATGACAAAATTTCAGGCAAATATAAACATATCGAAAGAGCTAACAGTGAACTCAATGCTAATGTCACCATGTTAAATGCCACAGTTATTGAAAAACAAAAGGCAATTAATATGTACATTAATACAATTGTTGAGACAAAGCGTGAGTTTCACGAAATGAAAATTGAAACAGAAAGAGTCAGACATTTGTTAAAAAGTTACACCACAAACGCATATGTCATTGATCACATTCTTCCTACGATCAAGTCGGAGGAAAATGTTGATAATTCAAAGCGTAAAGTGTATGGAAGTGTTCCTCCACCATTTCTTGCAAGTTACTACTGTAAGAAAGATGATGACATTGAAAAGGCATTTAATCTTTTACTTCTTTCAGAAAAGAAAGTTAAATTGCCTGAGAACATTGACGTAGACTTTACAAAATCAAATGATGACAATGAATCGTTGGTAAAAGATGTGGTAAAAAAATGTCTTGGGAAATGATTCTGATGACGGTGGTTTTAAAAGCGCTAACTCGAGTTCAAATAGTTCTGATTCACAGTCTGAAAGTGACGATACATCATCAGAAAATGATCTAAGTGATGATCCTAACGTTGTCATGTACAAGGTTAAGGAAATCTGATAGATTATATTTCAATGATAGTTTTCCGATTCAGAATGTGAAAGAAGATCAAATTGATAAACTGTTTAAACTGGTGGAAGTTTCATCAGATGATCTCGAGAAAAATGAAAAGAAGTTTTATTCTAAACCGAAACGGAATTTTAACAATTACCGTAGAAACAGTGGTGATTTTCCTAAGAACAGGATAGCAGGATTAGGTTTGAAGAAGCTGATGATGAACCGAAGAAGAATAAGAAGTCAACATTCAGGAATACAAGGTAAGAACATAAAGTTTGTGTACGGAACGAGCACGTTCAGGAGGAAAGCTTGATAGGTAAGAGTCAAACGCTGATTTCAAGAAAGAAAAAGAACTTCGGGACAAGGCTAAGACCAAGTCTACAAGTGGAGTGAAACCCACTAGTGGAAAGGTTCATGATACTCAGACTTGTTTCAAATTGCAATGAAGTTGTTCACATTGCTCGCAAGTGTCCGAAGTCTAAGCTTGTGTATCCCCGAAGAAAAGAAGCTTCAAGAGAGGTAAAACAAAAGCAATATGAAAATAATCAAAACATGATTGTAAAAAGAAATAGTGACTTAAAAGAAATGAAACGTAATGTTAATCCAATCTTGAAATAAAACCTAAAATGAATCAAAATTTGAAAATTCAATTTTTCAAAAAGAAGAGACTTCAAAGTCAAACAAGATTCTAGGTTTTATATCAAGAAAGCTAGAGTTAATTCTCAAGTTGGATTGCTAAAAAGAAATCACCTGAAAAAGTGAAGATTGTTTGTGATAAAACTGAAAATGTTAAATCAATCAAGAAAGATAAAAGTAAAGTTGATTGTGAGTTTGAAGTTTGTGATGTTGAATATGCTTATCAAAGAGCATACGAAAGTGATTACGAAGAGGTGTATGAGGAATTATATCCAAAACCCAAGACCAAGAAGGCTTGGGTTGAACTTTTTAACTAAATCCTTTCATGTGCAGGAGTTCCAAGATCCAGTTTATCAAAGTTGATTCGGGATTAAGGAGCTTCATAATTTTTAACTTATCCAGAAATGTCATATCTTTGTCATTTTGAGGGGGAATAGTTAAAAAGAAAAGTTTCTGAAATTGCAAGTGGTTGTTAAAAAGGAAAATTTTGAAAAGTCAAAATTATGAAAATCCATACCGTTGAACAGAAAAACTGATTTCAAAGTTCTTACAAGTTTAAACTACTTTTACAAGTGGTAAATAAGTTTAATGATTGTTTGTTAAACAATTGCAGATACAGGATTGAGAAAAAGGATCGGACGACGAGGTCACGGGATCCGCATTGGTTTGTTACATTTTTAGAAGAATTTATTTAAATCTAAAATCCAAAAATAAGTTTTGATTTTAGGGGGAGTAAGAAAATTTTAAAAATTGTTGAAAAATAAAAAACATATGAAAAAGTTGAAAATTCAAAAACATTGAAAAATTCAAAAAGTACAAAAACATGAAAAAGACAAAAAGAATTTGTTGTCAAAAAGGAAATGATAGTACATCAGTGGACTGTCATAGTATGCTAAAGATTTGTAAAATTTAAAAGTGATAAGCAAGTCTTACTGTGGATGTGTCGATAGACTTTACACGTTCAGTAGATTGTTTCTGGGATATAAACGAAATTTTACAACTGCTTAATCTTGTGGATTAATACATCTTGGATATATGGACTTAGTACTCTGAAATTTCGATTGAAGGGTTGCCTGATTCTGAGATACGAGGTCTTTATAGATGATTGATATCTGGGGTATTATACAAGTTCTTCTGATTTTGCGGAAGCAATAGCCTAGAACTTATATAATACTTTTGCTAAAAACCCCAAAATAGCATGCAAACTTGAAAAAATTGAAAGATCTAATCATTTGCAATGCTGAAAAGATTCCTTAAGTGGAACACTCCTGAAAGACGAGCCTTCATCTCTTTGTCTGTACGGTAGTACTAATCTGAGCTCTCAAGGCCTCGCATAACCCAAATACATATATCAATTACGCTATACTCACATGTAAGATGAAATCTAGGGAATCTGGATTCGGGAGTATATTCAAGAAGTGGGAAACACAGTTAAGTCAAGTTTCATAAATCATATCTAACATATCTTGGAACAATTGAGAAACGTGATGAAGCTTAAGTGGACAAACATAGCGACAATCTAAGGTAAACAAGTTTAAAACTTAAAGTCTCAAAAAGGTCAACGGTACTGGTGATATGTCACAAACAAACTGATATGATCCTTAGACACAAATTCATAAAAATATGTCTGTAAATATGTTTGTACATAGTTTACTTTACTTGTTAAAAGTTTTGTAAATATTTTACTTGCTTTTTAAATCCAAAAAGATTTTCAACGAGCCAATGTCGGAGAATGGATCATTGAAGTCTGGTAAGAAAAAGTTTATTAATTTGAAACTTTAAAATTGACAAAAGAAATAAGGTGTTCACAACGGGTTTAGCCAAGGTCATTAACTTGGACTTGGTTGATAAATTTAGTTAATCAAGGTCATTAACTTGGAATTGATCAACTAAGTGGATTTTCACAAATTAAATGATAAAAAATGTGAAAGATGAAGGTTTTTAAACGTAAAATGTTTCAAGGTCATTAATTTGAACTTGAAATAACTGAAAAATGAAGATTAAAATTTGAAATACAAGTATTGTACAGGTGGTATATAATACATGTGGTACAAAATTTTCAACGTTAGAATCTGAAATGTTTATTTTAATTCCCAAGTACTTTGAAACAAGAAGTAAAGTTTTAGGGGGAGCAGGATGAAACGTGATTGAAGATAAAGCTCAAAGCTAGGGGAAGCACAGCTCACAGCTAGGGGGAGCATGGAGATTAAAGTTTTATCAAGTTAATTTGAAGAAAAGAGAAAGTTTGAAGATCATAAAGTTTAATGCTTATTCAAGGATAAAGATAAAGGCTCAGGAACTTATTCAAAGTCTGATGATTATGAGGCATTCAAAGAAGACTATGACTTAAAGACTGACAAGGATGATTATTGTCAAAGATGTCTATGAAAGTAGATGACTACGACAACATCCAAGGGGGAGTCTGTTGGTGCATATGTCTGTTGCCTTCGTCATTACACGAGAACGAGTCTGGAATAAATGAGAGTTTCTGAAGACCGAACAAGACAAAGTGGATATCCAAGAGGGAGTCTATTGGTGCATAATGTATATAGAATAGTCTTGTATCGAGTCTGTATAGTATAGGTGAAACGAGGCGTATTTAAGAGTGTTAGATAGCAAGTTCGCTTGAGAGTGACTTGAGAAGTCAAGTTCGGCCGAACTTGACTAGGTCAAGTTCGAGCGAACTTACCTATAGCTGTCTCTCACTAGCGAACTTGTTCCACTATATATAGGTGCCTTGGGATTTCATTTGAAAGGAGTTGGAGATATTGGCACAGAGACGGCGAAGCTCTGTCGGATCCGGATCTTGAATGTATTGAACTTTGGATCAATGAAAACAACTATTAAACGAGTAATTCTTGTTATTTGGTTAACTTGTCATTAGTTTCCGCCTAATCGGACAATAGATAACAAATTTAGGTTCTCGAGCTGTTCGTGGACGTTCCTACAAGTACTTTGCAGGCGTTCATTTTCTAGAAGTCTTAGCACTTTAAAATTTCCGCTGTGCAATGAAGATACCAGTCCAGTCACGCCAGCTCTGATATTTCGGGGTGTGAAAGATTCAGCAGAGAGGATCACAGCCATTTACAAGCTACCAGAGATTGAATGAAGTTTCGTACCAATTCCAGCAACATCAAGCCAATACTCAAGCTCAAACATGTTTGGTAAGGATCCTGTCTAATATCCAGCACATACTTATCATTCAAGACATAGTGAAATTACATGGTTACCTCCCTTTTTGTGCAGAACCAACCAAGATCCCTGAAGTCTTTGATCTCGATGAGTTGGATAGCTACTCCGGACCTGCTCCGATGAAAATAGACCCCAAATCCAAACCTTCAGCTGCGTCGAAGCCCTCCTCCAGCTCTAAGCCTACTGTTGTCCCCAAGCCTTCCTCAACTTCCAAGCCTCGGGCCTCTAGTTCTCGAAAGAGAAAGGAGACTGACTCCCCAGCTGCTTCTGCTGAGGTCTCTCCTTACGAGTATCTTGGGTTCGCTCAATCCAGCAGTCTCATGACTTCTTTTCTCAATCAGGTAAATATCTTCATTATGTATCCTGCGAGTATATACAAAACTGATATCCTGGTTAGTTATACTGATACTCATACCTTGCACTGTAGGGTCTAAGCCATCTGCTGGTTGCGTACGAAGAAGCTTGTGGAACGACGGTCTTCCATAAGGCTAGAGCAAAGAAGGCGGAGGCACTCGCCGAGCAGCTGTAAACAGCCGCCGCCACCAGGACATGACATTATGAGGACAAATTAAAGAAGGTCACCCAGGATGCTAGAGCCACTTTGGAGAAGGCTACTTCAGACGCCCAGACCAAACTGGATGCTTCACAGGCCCAACACGAGCATGATATGACCTCTTACTGCGATAGCCTCAAAGGATCTGTGGTAATCTCCCTCATCCAGGATAGATTGAAGATGGCTTATGAAGCCAAGGCTTCGGGCTTCGAATGCCCTTCCTGGACTATCAGCGCTTGGGAGGCAAAGTTGAAGGATCTCGGCGGTAATCCTGTGGAATATCCTGCTATGCCAGCGGTTGCAGAGTCTTCCAAGGTGGTTGAGGTAGCAGCAGAGGCTGGTGATGAAGCTGGTGAGGATCCTGGGGCTAATACTGGAGCGGATGCGATGATGATGGTGAAGGCATGGTTGGTGATGCTGGTGGTGATGCTGGCAAGGATGCTGCTGAAGGTGTTGCAGCATAAGGGTAGCGAAGTGGGCGATGATGGATATTGATGCCTAGGACGGAGCCCACTTTTTTAAATTTGAATGGTCTATAACCCCTCAAACAATTTACTTTTCCTGCACTTAGAACAATATATATTTCCTACATGCTTTAGAACAATTCAACAGTTGGAGGTGGAGGGATCCTGCGTTTTCAGGACGAAGCCTTCAACTGTTTATGTAAATATGCTTTTAGAATTAGTTGTACCTTTGGTGGATGGGTCCCGCTTTGGGATGAAGCCAAGAGTACAACCTTTTGATCCTTTAGTAATAAACCAACCTTTTTGTCTTATCCGTTTGTTGTTATGTTTTTATTTTGAAAGACATGTTTGGAATATCCTGATCAAATATCCTGCTAAGGATACTGATGAATAATGTAAAAATTTTTGTCAAAATGTTAGACAAAAACTTGGTTTTCGGAGAAAAATTAGATCATTCAGAAAAGGTTTCCAAGACTTGAAAAATAAAAAACCATACCAGAAATAGCTAGGCAATAATTTCCAACCTTAATCTTTGTACCTTCTGCAATGTCCCAACATGGATGTCCACTGTCTGTGCAGGATTATGCATCAGTGCATGGCATACTTGAACATTTTTTCACTTAGTGATTGAACTTCATAATGTTTTATCCATAAAAGAACGTGTGTAGACACAATCACAATTTGGAATTTTTCAAAGACTTTAATTTTGCTGGGGATAAACCCTTAGTATCCTGGGGATAAACCCTTCGTATCCTGGGGATAAACCCTTGTTCTCGTGCGCTACAAACGGGAGTGTATAAACTCCAAGACTTAGAGAGGCGAAAACCTTTAAACCTTAGAGAGCATGAAAATACCCTTTCGCGAGAGAGGGTGATCATTCCTCATATATCGTAAGGATCCAGAATATAGCCAACAATAACGAAATTGTCAGCCACTTTTACATGAATTGGTCCCGCCATCTTGAACTATACCCGGATATTTGCGCTCCAAGCGGGGAGTTTAAACCTAATTCGGAAGAAACGTGAATACCTTTAAACCTGTGAAGGGATCTGAATCCCTTAAACGTGAGAGAGGGGACCAATCCTCTAGTCTTTCGATCCATCTTGAGCAAATATCCTGGAGTATTATCCTGAAGCATATTCTACAAAACACCTTTAAACTAAGGTGGGTGTTAGCTTGGCTAACACCCCTCCGATGCTTAAGTCAGTATAGGGTTTCAAATAATAAATTAAATTAAATATATTTAGAAGAGATAGGATTCATACCATCATGAGTTAGAAATTATATTCTAAACTCACTTAAAATAAGCCTTGAGATGTATAGCATCCCAGGATCTTGGTATCATATCTCCCTCCATGGTCCTGAGCAGGTATGCCCCCTTTCATGATTCTGACTCAATCTTGTATGGCCCTTCCCCTTTTGGAGCTAACTTCCCATCAGCGGGATTAGTTGTATTCTAAAATGCTTTTCTCAATACCCAATCTCTAAATTGGAATCTTCTAGTCCTTAAATTCTTGTTGTATGACTTGGCTATCCTTTGCTGATATGCTGCCATCCTTAGCTTTGCTGCATCCCTCATTTCATAAATGGTGTCTAGTTCATGATATAAGACTTCAGGATTCGCTTCAGGATCCCGTAGACTTGATCTAGCTGTTGTATCACCATTTCTGTCGGAATCACTGCTTCTGCTCCAAATACTAACGAGAACGGAGTTTGCCCAATAGCATTCTTCACAGTTGTTCTATCTGCCCATAGGACAAATGATAGTTCCTCTGCCTATTTTCCTTTTTTGGCACCTAACCACTTTTTTTAGGTTATTGACAATTATCTTGTTTGAGGATTCTTCCTGTCCATTAGCTTGAGGATGCACGGTGTTGACGTGATCATTTTGATTCCCCAACTCTTACAAAAATCTGTAGTTCTTTTGCTGATGAACTGAGAGCCATTGTCGCAGATTATCTCGGCCGGTATCCCAAACCTTGTCAGGATATTCCTTTTGATAAAAGACACCACTTCTTAATCCCTAACTTGAACAAACGCCACTGCTTCAACCCATTTGGAGAAATAATCCATCAATGCTAGCATGAAAACCTTTCCTCTAGGAGCCTTTGGGAGTTTTCCCACTATATCCATCCCCCATTTCATAAATGGCCAAGGAGATATGATGGGATATAATGGTTCTGCAGGCTGGTGTAGTATATTGCTATGCCTTTGACAGGCATCACATTTCTGAGCATATTCCATAGCATCCTTTCTCATGGTTGGCCAGTAATACCCTGTTCTCAACACCTTCGAGAATAAAGACCTGCCCCCAGTATGGTCGCCACAATCACCTTTGTGTATATCCTGATGTACCTCCTTGGTTTTAGGATCCTCTAAGCATCTTAGGTATGGACCTGTAAGAGACTTCCTATACAAGATATTATTTATTATTGTAAAACGAGATACCTTCATCCTGAAAGCTCTAGGATTCTCATCCTTTGGAACATCTCCTTCTTGTAGATACTTCATGATTGGAGCCATCCAGGATTCAGGATACTTTTTAGGATACCCATCATCAGGATCCTGGATACTTGCTACATGCTTATCCTGGGACTTAGGATGTTCCATCGCAGGATACAGGATATGTAGTATTGGTATCCGAGTTCCTTCCGGTATCTTAACAATAGATCCTCAATTTGCTAAAGCGTCCGCTTTAGCATTTTTTTCTCTTGGTACCTATTCAAGTGTAAAATTTTCGAAATATCCTGCTAATTTTTTTTAACAATTTCAAGATATTAAGCTAACTTTTCACCTTTGACTGCATAAGATCCATTGAAATGGTTAGTAATCAACACGGAATCGACGTACGCTTGTAAGGATTCAACATTCATATTCTTAGCCAACTCTAATCCTGCTATTAGGGCGTCATACTCAGCTTCATTATTAGTAGCAGGAAATTCACATCTAATAGCCTGGGGTAACATGTCCCCCTGTGGCGATTTTAGTAGAATACCTAATCTACATCTCTTATGTTAGATGCACCATCAGTATACAATATCCAGGATCCTGAATTCTCACCTAATTGTTGTATTTCTAGGTCAGCTTCATATTGGATATCACTACTAAAATCAGCCACAAAGTCTGCTAAGGCCTGAGACTTCATAGCATTTCTAGTTTCATAAATTAAATCAAAAGCACTTAGCTTAACAGACTACTTAGCCATCCTACCAGACATTCAGGTTTTCTAAGCACATTCTTAACATGATAATTAGTTTTAACATATATCCTATGTGTTTCGAAGTAATGTCTAAGCTTGGTTGAGGCCATAACAAAAGCTAATATTAGTTTTTCTAAGTGTGAGTATCTATTTTCAGCATCTAACAAACTTTTTCTAACATAATAAACATGATACTGTTGACCTTTGTGATCCTTTACCAACAGCACTTACTACATTCCCTGATACTGCAAGATATAGGGATAAGGGTTCACCATCCTCAGGCTTCATCAACAGGGGTGCACTTGAAAGATATTGCTTCAGCTCTTGTAGGGCGGCTTCATGTTTTTCTCCCCATTCAATTTTTTTGTTTTTCTTCAGGATATCATAAAATTTCTTGCATTTTTCTGAGGATCTTGATATGAACCTATTCAGTGTCGCTACTCTTCCGGTTGACCTCTGAACATCCTTCATCTTGGATGGTGATTTAAGATCTAGGATAGCTTTAATCTGTTTTGGACTTGCTTTTATCCCCCTTTTGGTCACCAAGTATCCTAAAAACTTTCCTGCCCCACTCTGAAATGGCACTTAGCAGGATTCAGCTTCATATTATATTGGTCCAGGATATTGAAGGCGCACTCCAAATCCTGGAGGTGATTCTCCGCTTTCTTGGATTTCACCACCATATCATCAATGTATACTTCCATTGTGTCCCCGGTTTGTCTTTAAACATCATATTAACCAGCCTTTGGTATGTTGCACCTGCATTTTTTAAACCAAAGGGCATGGCAGTATAACAGTATATACCTGTGAGTGTCATGAATGTTGTATCCTGGTCAGATGGCTCCATATTTGCTGAAATCCTAAGGATGCATCCATGAAAGTCAGCATCTCATGCCCGGCGGTTGCATCTACCATTGAATCTATATGAGGTAATCGGAATGGATCTTTAGGACAGGCTTTATTGAGGTCTGTGTAATCTACAAAAACTCTCCATTTCCCATTCTTCTTTTGTACCACCACCACGTTTGCTAGCCATTTAAGGAACTTTACTTCCCTAATCATCTTGGACTTCAACAACCTTTCAACCTCCTCTTGTATAATTGCATTCCTTTCAGGAGCGAATTTCCCTCTCTTTTGTTGAACGGCCTGAAAGATTTATCAATTCCAAGTTTGTGAGTTATAATATATTTCGATATACATGTCATGTCTTCGTGTTTCCATACAAACGTGGACATCCTGCATTTCAAAAAGTTAGTAAGCTTATTCTCAATATCCCGAGGGATATTGGCCCCTATAAGCACCGAGATATCTGGATTATCCTGATCCAGGATAACTTTCTTAACATCCTGCTCCGAAGTTTCCATGATATCATGGGCCTGTTTCTTTAATTGCTATCCTGCTCTGGATTTTGTTGACGCCTTCATTGAAGAGGAATAGCATTCCTTTGCCTCTTGTTGGTCGCTTTCCACTTTGACTACCCCCCAAGGAGTAGGGATCTTGACACACTGATGATAGGTGGAAGGTACAACTTTCATATCATGAATACATGGCCTGCCTAATATAATATTATAGTAGGATAATGAGTCCATGACACAAAATCGTTGCATCGAATTCACTCCTTCAACATAGACATGCAACTTTATTTCTCCAACCGTGTTCTTTGCTTCTCCACAGAAGCCTACAAGGACAGTGGACTTCAAGGTAATCTCCATTTCTGGGATGTTCATTCTCTTCAGGGCTTCCAACTGGATGATGTTGACTGAGCTGCCATTTTCCACCAATATCCTGCGTACAAAATGGTTAGCAATATACAAAGTAATTACCAGGCCATCATGGTGAGGATCCTGGATGTTATCCCGGTCGTCGCTATCGAATGTTATAACTTTGTCATTCGTGAGCATTGTCATCCTGGTTGGTATGTCTCCTCTTTCTGCCTTTGCTTCCTTTGCATGCCTTTTAGCCGCAGAATAAGAAGTCCCACAAATATCAGATCCCCCAGATATAAAATTTATTATCTTGGTGTCTGACGGAGGTGATGCTGCTCGTTCAGGATCCTTATCAGTATCCTGACCCTTACTCTTCTTTTTACCGAGAAGGTCTTTCAAGTAACCTTGCTCAGCAAGTAACTTATCTCCTTCCTCAGGGCTATGCAATCTTCTGTTACATGTCCAAAATCTTCATGGAAGGCACACCACTTGGATTTATCCTTCCAATCAGCCTTTTGTTGGTTCTTCCTTGGCCACCTTGCTTTATCTCCTAAACCCTGCATGGCATATATGTTCAGGAACATTAACAGAAAAACAATATTCTGATAATTCAGGATATTCTTAGGCATCTTCATCCTCAACAGCATTCACTCTCTTGCTGTCATTCAGGATATTCCGACTTCCTGTTTATTGATTCGTATGTTGAGGATGTATTCATCCTCTCTTGCATTTTCTTGTCATCTTCAAGCCTGATATATCTTAGAGCCCTATTCCGAGCTTCTTCCAGGTTCCTGTAAGAGTTCGTCACAAGATCCTGATAAAATTGGGAATCCTTCCGTAATCCCATCTTGAATGCCTGTACAGCTGTGACGGGTAGTCTTTTGGACGACCCTTAAAGGTGTTAACATCATATGCTTTCGCACATTTAATCGAGTTTATTATTTGAATTAGATAACTATGGGATGTTTGACTCTGCATGTATAATGGGCATAAAATGATGATTTATGATGATGGGATGGATGCTCGTACGTGTTAGAGTCGAACGGGAGTCGTAAAAGTGCATCGAGCAAACAAAGGAGCAAACTTCAGCAACCACCATAGCTTACGGCGCCGCCGTAGCTTACGGTGGCTGCTGGGTGTAAATTCCCACCGTAATCCAGATCTTAACCACCGTAGAGTTTTATGGTGACCACGTAAGCTACGGTGGCGTCAGCGAGGAATTTTTGTAACTGCCCAATTATTGCATTTTTATGGTGTCTTTTCCTCTCCAATCATCCCCATTCGGTTACCAGCAATCTAGAGACGACTTTTGGGTGTTCTTGAGAGCTTGGAACAATTTCTAAACATTTTGATTAGTGTTTTTAATTCCTATGAACATTGATATGTGTGTGATGATGATTGTCCAAGTCATGAGTGGCTAACTCTTTGGTGATCATCCTAGGTTGAAGGTTTATTTGAGACATTCATGTTCTTGTATTTATTTTTAGAATAATAGACTTGCAATCTTTGTTGGTTTATTATGGTGATATTTGTTTGTAATTTATTAATTGATGTGTTTGATCATAACCTAAATCGTACGTTCTTGGTGTCGTTGACAATCGAGATATCACGGGAGGGGTTAGGGTTGGATACTGATTAATTGATCATCGGGTAACAACCTCGCATTAGTTTAATCCGAGTACTTAGTTCCCTTTTATCACAACAAGTAACAACACATGAGTCATGTCTATGTTATTCTTTCTAGTGGGATTTGAGCATGAATGGTAATTGAAACCGGATATCTAGGATGGTCATTTGTATCTAAATTGTTTACAAATCAAATCTTTCTTTTGCAAAGTACTTAGTTAATCTTAGTTTTAAAACCAAACAATCAATCTCTCAAATTACTTTTCTGCAACTTAGTTTAATTTAATTAGTTAACTTGAAGCTACATAGTAAACACATTTTTCACACACTCCCTGAGTTCGATACCCACTTACCGCTAGCTAATTAGTTGTAATTGGATTAAATTTGCGTGACACTTCGATATCACGTCAAATTTTGGCGCCGTTGCGGGGAGTATTGCGCAACGTGTGTTAATTTAGTAGCTTTTATTTGTTATTTTCGGGTTTACGCTGGTTGTGTTTAATGTGCAGGTACTTTTTACAGGTGTATGCATACTAGAGGATCTCACAAGTCATCACCGCTAGCATTTGATCCCGAAATTGGGCGAACCTTACGACAATACCGAGTTTTACTTCGAGAAAACAAAGTCATCATGGATTTACCAATATGGGTCAAACATCATCGTCTACACCTTCACCAAATCTTACTACAAATCCTACTTCCACATTGGAAGTACAATCAACTAACACCACATCACCCGCAATTTCTCAAACCGGACCCGCCCTTACTTTTACTGCCACCACAATGGTTCCACCATTTTCATCCTTTTTCCCATCGGTCGGTCAATCATCTTCCACCCAACAAATACAACCAAATCAATTTCAACCCAGTTCAACCATCGTCCATACTACATCCACTTTGCAACCTTCACATCAAACGAGTTTTTATCAACCATCATCTCAATACGTACAGTCTTCGGGTGTTGGAGGAGAAGGTTTTTATGATGGGTATGATGATGAGTTTAGAGGTTACGATGAAGAGGGGTATTATTATGGGGGAGAAGGAGGTAATTTGGGACCTCAAGGAGGTATGATGTACCAAGGGCAACAAGTTGAACAAATTCAAGAAGTGGTTAGGCAACCAACGGGGGTACAACAAATTCATCTGCAAGGGCAACAGTTTCAAGGGCCTATGCCTTTGCAACAAGTGCGTCCTCAATATCAACAACCACAATTTCAACAACCTCCACAAGTTCAAAGACCGGTGCAACAACCGGCGGTGCAACAACCTTAATATCAACAACAATTTGCGCCCCAAATGGGTCGCCCAAGAGTACCGTTAGGCGCTCCACGAACATACTATAGAGAAGTGGTGAGGGGAATTAAAGCTCATTTCCGACCGGTTATCACGAACAATCCTTCGCCGGTGGTAATTCCTCATTATACGGATGGAAGAACCTTTGAGGTGAGAACCAATGCGCTCCAAAGTTTGCCTAAATATAAAGGGTTAGCATCGGAAGAACCTTATTTCCATTTTGAAGCCTATGATTCCATTTGCAACACCATTGGAGGTCAAGGATTTTCATCCGATGAAGTTAAATTAGTACTTTTCTAATTTTCATTGGAAGACAAGGCAAAGAGGTGGTTCTACACGTTACCTTCCGCATCAATCTACACATGGGCGGAAATGCAACAAAGGTTATTAGAAGAATTTTTCACCGCTCAAAAGACGAATGATGCTCGAAAAAGTATTCAGGAATTTCGGCAACAAGTGGGTGAGATGTTTCATGAAGCGTTTGATAGGTTCAACATGATGCTTAAAAGTTGTCCACATCATGGGATTGCTCTTTGGGAGCTTTTACATGCTTTTCGTGAGGGGTTGAGTGATGGTGATGCTCACGATTTAGTGTCGGTTTCTAATGGTACATTTGGCACAAACTATGAGCAAGACGATTGGGCCTTCTTGGAACAAATATCGTTCAATTTTAAACGACAGGCACAAGCATCAAGAAATAAGAAGTATGTGGTTACGAGACCACAAGTAAACGTCGTGGAGGATGTTGAGGTACATACAACTAGCCAAGGAAATTTTGTTCCGCGTCAACAATACAATCAAGGTAATTTTAGAAGCAGAAACAATCAAGGTTACCAAGGTCAATATCAACAACCGGGTGGTGGTCAAAGTGGTTCTTCGGGTCAAAATTCATCAAGTGGGAATGAAATGATGGATATGCTTAGAACGTTGCAACAAGATATGCAAAAAGGAACCAACTTGATGAGGTCCGGATGCAAAAAGATGAGGTTCGTGATAAAAGCATCCAAGCGTTGACCACTCAAATGGGTCAACTTGCGTCCGAGGTAGCGGAATTGAAAAAAGGTAAAGGGCAACTTCCTAGTGACACCAAGGTAAATCCTTCTCATAATAATTCATGTAATATTCCTATTAACCATGTTAGTGTCTTGAGAAGTGGTAAAGAATTTAAAGCAAATTTGTCACCGGGTTTGGTTGATGGGTGGTTGAGGATATTACAGCTAATGAAAGTGATGAGGATGAGTGGTCACCCTCAATTGTGTCGAATGATCCTAATGTTGAAAAAGTAAGTGGAAAACCGGGGTTGGGTGAAATTCTACAAGATAAAATGAGGAAGGGGGACCTAATCAAGTTCCATTTCCTTTGGCTTTACTTGACCCGGGTAAGAAAAATTTTATTTCAACTAGGGGTCCTCAAAAGGAGGAAATGTTGGATGTTTTTAAACAAGTAAAAGTGAATCTTCCTTTACTTGATGTAATAAAACAAGTACCCGCTTATGCAAAAATTTTAAACGAATTATGCACTCAAAGAAGGAAACAAAAGAAGAAAATGCCTAAACTTTTGACTTGAAGGGTCATGTTAGTGCGGTTCTTAATGGGGAGCTTCCTCCTAAGCTCCAAGATCCAGGGAAGCCATTAATAAATATTCAAGTTGGAAATTTTAAAATGTCAAGGGCGTTGTTAGATCTTGGAGCCGGAGTGAGTATTTTACCGGGAGGTTTATATGACCAATATGCTTTTGGTCCATTGGCAAGGGTTGAGATAATAGTTGTTTTGGCCGATTTATCTCATAAACTTCCTCGGGGAATGGTGCAAGATGTAACAGTTAAGGTTGATGAGTTCTATTATCCGGTAGATTTTCTTGTTTTAGACTACTCATCCGCGGACCTAAAACAACCACAAAATGTTATTTTGGGTCGTCCATTTTTTAGTACCGCTCATGCTGTGATTGATTGCCGGTTTGGTACTGTTGACATGACCTTTGGAAATAGAAAAATGCGATTGAATGTTTTCACTAACACTTCTAACTCTATTGGTGTTGATGAGTGTTTTATGACAGATTTGGTAGACGGATGTGAACCGCACGAGAATGAGGAGGATAGCATGGAAACTTGTGTTTGTGATTTTTCTGAACAGGTTCATGCTTGTGCATTGAGGATTGAGGAGCAAAAGTTGGATGCTCTAGCGGTCAAAGAGGATCGTCCGCCATGGACCCATCAGTTTAAGAGTCTATCGGTGGAAATTAGCTCGGGGATGAAGCCATCGTTAGAAGAGCCACCGAAGTTGGAGTTGAAGGTGTTGAAAGAGAATAAGGCGGCTATTGGGTGGTCGCCGATTTGAAAGGAATTAGTCCATCCATTGTGATGCATAAGATTATAACACCCGAAGATGCAAAACCAACGAGGGAAGCTCAAAGGCGATTGAACCCGAACTTGCGGGAAATGGTAAAGAAAGAGGTAATTAAATGGTTGGATGCCGGAATAATCTATGCGATTTCGGATAGTGATTGGGTAAGTCCTACCCAAGTGGTTCCTAAAAAAGCCGGCATTCAAATTATCAAAGATGAGAGTGGTGAACAAATAGCCACCCCGGTCACCGGGTGGCGAGTTTGTATTGATTATCGGAAGTTAAACACCATTACTTCTAAAGAGCATTTTCCATTACCTTTTATCGACCCAGTTATTGAAAAATTATCGGGTAAAAAGTTTATTGTTTTTTAGATGGGTACTCGGGTTATAACCAAATCGCCATTTATCCCGATGATCAACACAAAACCACTTTTACTTGTCCTTATGGCCCTTTTGCCTTTAGGCGAATGCCCTTTGGCTTGTGTAACGCCCCGTAAACTATTCAACGATGTATGATGAGTATTTTCTCGGACATGGTTGGGGAGTCGCTTGAGGTGTTTATGGATGATTTTTCCATTTTCGGCACTAGTTTTGAATCTTGTCTCGATGAGTTGCAAAAAGTTTTAACAAGATGTGTCGAGAAAAATTTTAGTGCTAAGTCGGGAAAAAAGTCATTTCATGGTCCAAAGGTGAATGTGTTGGGTCATGTGATTTTGGAAATAGGGATGGAGGTGGATAAGGCAAAAATTCGGGTAATATCATCTTTGCCTCCACCGAAAAATGTAAAAGGGGTAAGATCATTTTTGGGACATGCGGGATTTTATAGACGATTTATTAAAGGTTTTAGTGTTATTACTAAACCTTTATTTAATTTGTTATTGAAAGATGTCCCTTTTGAGTTTACTAATGAATGTTTGCAAGCTTTCAATGTTTTGAAGGAACAGTTGGTGTAGGCTCCTATTTTGCAACCCCCATATTGGTCAAAGCCGTTCGAGATAATGTGTGATGCAAGTGACACAACTATTGGGGCAGTTTTGGGTCAACGGGTCGACAAGAAGCCGGTGGTAATTTATTATGCTAGCAAGACTTTGTCCGAGGCGCAACTGAATTACACCACAACCGAAAAAGAATTATTAGCGGTGGTGTATGCCTTGGACAAGTTTCGCTCATATATTTGGGGGAGCAAAGTGGTTGTGTATTCGGACCATAGCGCGGTTCGACACTTGATGGAGAAAAAAGACGTGAAGCCCCAATTGATCCGATGGGTATTATTACTACAAGAGTTTGATTTGGAAATCCGGGACAAAAAGGGAAGTGAAAATGTTGTAGAGGATCACTTGTCTCGGATTCCATTAGAAGGTGTCAATGATATGAGCGAGATCAATGAACGGTTTCCCGATGAGCAACTCTTGGCCGTTTCTACTTTTGTTTCACCGTGGTATGCCTATTACGTAAACTATTTGGCCACAGGTGTTATTCCGGAAACGAAGACAACAATTTTTGGTTCAAGTTAAACAGTGTATATGGGATGAGCCGGATCTCTTCAAGATTGGGCCCGACCAAGTTATTCGAAGATGTGTACCCGAGATGGAAGTGCTAGAGATTTTGACCCATGCTCATTCATCTGCTTGTGGGGGTCATTTTAGTGGTCAAAAGACGGGTTATCGGGTACTCACATGTGGGTTCTATTGGCCTACAATCTTCAAGGATGCATGCGAACATGCTCGTCAATGTACAAGATGTCAACAAATGGGAAGTATCTCGAAGCGGATGAAATGCCTCTACAACTGATTTGGTGGTTGAAGTATTCGACGTTTGGGGTATAGATTTTATGGGCCCTTTTCCGAGTTCGAATGGTTTCTTGTACATTTTGGTGGCGGTAGATTACGTATCAAAGTGGATTGAAGCTATTCCTACAAGAACAAATGACCATTCGGTTGTTTGTAAGTTTGTGCAATCTAACATTTTTGCTCGCTTCAGGATTCCGAGAGTGATAAGTAGTGATGGGGGTTCACATTTTAAGAACTTTAATTTTGCAAAATTATTGAAGAGGTATAGTGTGAATCACCTAATCGCTACGTCGTACCATGCGCAAACAAGTGGACAAGTTGAAGTGTTCAACCGTCAAATCAAGGAAATTCTCATGAAGATGATACGAACGGATCGGAAGGATTGGTTGAGTAAGTTAGATGATGCGTTATGGGCGTATCGGACGGCTTACAAAACTCCGATTGGCACAACTCCTTACCGGATGGTTTATGGTAAAGGATGTCACTTGCCGATGGAGTTGGCTCATCGTGCACATTGGGCAATCAAAGTAGTACATGCGGATTAGATGAAGCAGGGAGAATTCGAAAATTGCAATTGAGTGAGATAGAGGAAATTTGAGATGAAGCATATGAATGTGCATCCACATACAAAGACAAATTGAAGAAAGTTCACGATACAAAAATTAGGAAAAAAGGTTTTTGAAGTAGGTTAAAAGGTGTGGTTGTACAACTCGCGGTTGAAGTTGTTTGCGTGCAAATTGAAGAGTAAATGGATGGGTCCATATGAGATCACGCAAGTGGGTCGGTTTGGCGATGTAGATATCTTAGATGTGGGCACTAACAAACAACAAACGGTAAATGGGCATCGGCTAAAACCGTACTTGGAAGGAAATGACATCAAGAATTTAGAGGTTGATAAGGTGGGCTACATTCTACGCCCGATATATGAGGAATGATCAAGAGGCCCAGGTTTGGTAGTGTAAATATGTAGTTTAATTTAGTTTAATTTAAGTTGTTTTATGAATTACCACTCTTATGTTGAACCGGTGTTCGAAACGAGTGTGGGGATATTCTTCCAAATTTCTCTAACATAGTGTTGAGGACAACACTGGTTTTTCGTGGGGGGTAGGGTAATTTTATGGTTTTTGAAAAATAAAAAATCATAAAAATTACAAAATAAAAAAAATTCCAAAGTCAAATGCCCAGATGCCACCGTAGGTTACGGTGGCACCGTAGCTTACAGTGGCCATCAAAGCCATTATGCCATTTAGAACCTGGATTACGGTGAAAATTTGTTTTCGAGGTCCACTGCAGCTTACGGTGGCACCATAGGCTACGGTGGTCGCTGGGCGTTTGGGATTCGGTATATTAAAAAAACGAAAAACCACTTTAATTCCTAATCACAAATACGGGTGTTTACCTTTTTCCCCATATTTCTTCTTCTTCTCCATTCTCTTCAAAACCTAAACCCTAGTTTCAACCTTACACCAAATCATCAATCTTTACCAAATCAAGAGATTTTTGGATCAATCTTGGCTAGAATTTCGCAAGGAGTTCATATTTGTGCTTATTTTCTCAAGATTCATGTGTTTTGGTGTCAATTTCGGACATCTTAGGTCCGAAATTTTGGGGTTTTTTGTGGGTTGGTGTTTAGCTTGAAGTTCTTGTTATTCTCATCATCTACAAAGCAAAGGTATGCAATTTATGTTCATTATTTGAGGTATACTGCAGAAATGTAAGTTTTAATAGTTGATTTTGTTGCACACTTGCTTATAGAGATTAGATAATATGAACTTGTGGGTTGTTTGAGGCTATGGTTATAGATAGGGGTGATGTCAAGATTGTTGTTCTATGTTTTAGGAAATTTTTAGCATGTAGAGACATCATGCCCAAATTTTGTAAAAATTAATATCTTGTATTTACATCTACAATTATGGTGATAAGCAAGTGTGGGGAATAAGAATGATAAGAATTTGATAAAAAGTTCGTGTGTTTTGATTGTGATGTGCAGGATTATGGGACGTAAAGGTAAAGAACCAGTGGGATCCTCAAGTGACCCGGCTGAGCAGCAGAGAAGGAAAAGAAGATTAGTTTTGCAACAGGATCTGGAAGAAAGTGAAGAAGAGGAGCAACCGAGAGGGCCAAAGTCGCAATGGACATCTGGTCCATTGCACGATCAATCGTCTGAGTTGCAAGCTGTGTTATTTCATGATCAAATGAATGCCTTGGCTCAATGCAAGGAAACATTTATTTGCGAAAAGGATTTCCGTGAAGTAGATTTTGGACCGTTTGGAATCACTGATAAATTTAAAGCGCTCGGTTGGGAGGCGGCGTTGAAGTGTTATGATAGGCGGGGAACAATTTGTACGTTGAAGAAATTCAAGAGTGGATGGCCACTTTACGATGCTCTCCGTTCAAAGGGGTAACAAAATGAAATTAATTGGGACAGTCAACGGGGTTAATGTTGAGATGTCCTTTGATTCGTTGAGGAGGTGGCAAAGTTTGACAGTAAACCGACAACCCAATACATGACACCTTCATTGAAAGATTTGTATATCTCACCTGAGAAGCACTCGAGATGGCAAAATATGTTGGATTATCTATTTCTACCGGGTACTACACATGGGAAACTGTATCAGAAGAATCTAACAATAGAAGCAAGGTTATTATTGGTGATTTGCATGCAAAATGTAATTCCGCGGAGGGGTGATAAGGTTGAGGTGAGACATCTGGAAGTGCTAATCTTGTATTCGTTGTTGAGAGGAGCTCCTTTGATTCCTTTTCGGTTTTTGGTATTAAACAATGTGTGGATAAGTCGAAATAGCGATCAACGAATGAATTATCCCACATTGCCGGCTAATTACCGCATTGCTCAAGATGTACGGGGCAATCACGACGGATGACAAAGGGTCGTTTAAGAAATTCAAACCCTTTGAGCTTAAACAGTTGGGGCCTGGGTGGTCGTATTCTGAGTCAGAAAGGTATCATAAGTTGAAGAATGAAGGTAAAAGATGGAGAGTGTTAAAAGTGGATGCGAGGCCATTACAACCGGGGAAAGCTGATGACCCGAAAGTGAGGAGGAGGAACCTAGTGGTGATGAGGATTATATGGATGATCCCAATGTGGAACACATGGATACTGATAGGGGAGGATCTGGTGGTAGTAGAGGTGGTACTCAATCAGGATATGTTGGGAGTGCATTTGACTATGCACAAATATCATACGGTTCCGATTGGGCATATGGTGGATCGATGGAACAGGTTGTGGAGAGAATGAGGCAGCCTGTTTTCTCGGATTTTTCTGACGCTGATCAAGTGTCGTTTGATCATCAAACCTTCATGGGAGCGAGTATAGAGCGATCGTTAAAGAGGAATTATGACCGACAGGAGCAGTGGAATAGAGCTCATATGTATGCTCATGAGGAGGAGATAAACAATCGTTATATGGATGATCGAAATCGACGAATGCACGATGCTTGGCATGCGGGTCAGCCAGTTATCTCTGATCCAACGATTTTTTACTATTCTGCTTTTCTGCCATATGATGGAAGTATGTCGTATCCCACCCCACCATTGCATCATTCACAATGGGTGGATCACATACGGGTATGGGGAGCCAGCAGCCCGCACAAGGTGATGAGCAAGGTGGAAGCGGTAGTGGAGCTTTTGGGTTCGGTGAGTTCTCGGATATGATGACATCAATCTTTGGGCCGACTCAGCCTCGATATTATTGATCAGGTGGTGTTCTTTCTTCGCTTGTATATTTATGTATATATTTGTGTTTATGTTTATGTTTTTGGTTGGGTGGAAAGGTGGTGTTGAGTTTGTGTTGATGGGTTGTGATAGTTGGTGGAGTTATTAAAAAAAATTACAAAAGGAAATTTGGGATTTGAGAATAGAAGCAAATGGTGATGTGGTTGCTTTAAGTGAGGAGATACTCCAAAACCATACATTGGGACAATGTATCCCAAGTGTGGGGATGGGGGAAAATTTCGAAAATTTTCATAACCAAGCATAAGAGTGTAAAAATTTGAAAACTTGTCATCTACCCATCTTACACATCGGTAACCTAGGATACTTTCTTTCTTGGTGAGTATTTGTGCCACACACATGCATTGAATCGAAATTTCTTTTGTTTGAGTGGCAAAGTGTTTATTGTGTAAATAGAACTTGTTGGAAGATGCATTTCGAGGCCTTAGCTAGTTTGCTTGTAGAGATGATAGAGGCATTTAGGTGGCCTCGTCTGGATGTGTGAGAGTGTGGATTTTGGGGGTTGGGCCTCATAAGTTATATATATGAGCTTGGTGATGTGAGGGGTGGGGGTTTGGTCCGTAGTAACCATGTTTGAGCTTTTGGCATTCGTTTGTGACCCAAGCGTAACTCCTTATATATTTACCCATTGATTTGATTCGGTGTAGTGGTGTTCTTTAGTAGCGTTTTGTTGCAACCTTTATTAAAAAAAAACTGAAAAGTCCCAAAAAAAGTAACGATGTTAGTTAGTGGAAGAACGAAAAATGGAAGGTAGTTGTTTATATAGTTAATGTTTGTATTGTTTTTATCTTTATTGTAATAGTATCACCGAATCGAATCAACGAGCTACTTGCATATATTCCCTCATTCTTACCTTTCGCCTAGCCCAGTTACAACCGTTAAGTCCTTTTAATTTACAAGCAAGCTATGCATGTCTTAGGCGGAGATTTGATCTACACACAAGCATATTGTCGCACATTAACATATTTGCATTGAGGGTGCTAGCATAAATGTCGCTAGCTTCTTTGTTGTCACCGAGAGGAGAGTTGATTGTGAGGGGTGTGTAAGTGGTAGAATATAAGTTAGTAAAATGATGACACCTAATTGTACGGTTTGAAGTTGATCATGAATTTGGAATGGGTTTGATGTGTTGCTTGGGACAAGCAACGGTTAAGTGTGGGGATGTGACGGGTAGTCCTTTGGACGACCCATTAATGTGTTAACATCATATACTTCCGCACATTTAGTTGAGTTTATTATTTGAATTAGACAACTATGGGATGTTAGACTCTGCAGGTATAATGGGCATAAAAATGATGATTTATGATGATGGGATGGATGATCCTACGTGTTAGAGTCGAACGGGAGTCGTAAAAGTGCATCGAGTAAACAAAGGAGCAAACTTCAGCAACCACCGTAGCTTACGGCACCGCCGTAGCTTACGGTGGCTGCTGGGTGTAAATTCCCACCGTAATCCAGATCTTAACCACCGTAGAGTTTTATGGTGACCACCGTAAGCTACAGTGGCACCGTAGCTTACGGTGGCGTCAATGAGGAATTTTTGTAACTGCCCAATTATTGCATTTTTATGGTGTCTTTTCCTCTCCAATCATCCCCATTCGGTTACCAGCAGTCTAGAGATGAATTTTCGGTGTTCTTGAGATCTTGGCACAATTTCTAAACATTTTGATTAGTGTTTTTAATTCCTTTGAACATTGATATGTGTGTGATGATGATTGCCCAAGTCATGAGTGGCTAACTCTTTGGTGATTATCCTAGGTTGAAGGTTTGTTTGAGACATTCATGTTCTTGTTTTTATTTCTAGAATAATAGACTTGCAATCTTTGTTGGTTTATTATGGTGTGTTGATATTTGTTTGTAATTTGTTAATTGATGTGTTTGATCATAATCTAAATCGTACGTTCTTGGTGTCGTTGACAATCGAGATATCACGGGAGGGGTTAGGGTTGGATATTAATCCATTGATCATCGGGTAACAACCTCGCATTACTTTAATCCGAGTACTTAGTTCCCTTTTATCACAACAAGTAACAACACATGAGTCATGTCTATGTGATTCTTTCTGGTGGGATTTGAGCATGAATGTCAATTGAAACCGGATATCTAGGATGGTCATTTGTATCTAAATTGTTTACAAATCAAATCTTTCTTTTGCAAAGTACTTAGTTAATCTTAGTTTTAAAACCAAACAATCAAAATCTCTGAAATTACTTTTCTGCAACTTAGTTTAATTTACTTAGTTACCTTGAAGCTACATAGTAAACACATTTTCCACATACTCCCTGAGTTCGATACCCACTTACCGCTAGCTAATTAGTTGTAATTGGATTAAATTTGCGTGACAATTCGACATCACGTCAAGCTGTAGCAACATCAAGGTGTGGGATATCCAAGGCCCTGAACTTGTTTACGTAATCCCTTAAGGATTCTTGAGGCCCTGTTTTATCCTATAAAGGTCACTTGTTAATTTTTCAAAGCTTCTACTGCAAGAAAACTGACTGTTAAACAGATTAACCAAATGAACAAATTATGTAATTGAATAACGTGGAACGTTTAAAAGCCATTTCAAGGCTGATCCTATTAAGGTGGAACCAAAGCCTTTGCATAGGCATGCTTCCTTAAGATCTGGTGGGATAGGATTCACTTCCATCCTCTCCCAATACTGAGCAATATGTTCTTCAGGATCCGTCGTGCCATCATAAAGCTTCATGTTGGGAGTTTGGATTCTCTTGGAATTTCAGCATCACAAATATGGCGAGCAAAGCGGGATATGTTGTGACTATCTTGGGATACTTTCGGCATTGGTTGCACTACCCCAGGTACACTTGATATCATATCCTTCAATTTCTGGAGTTCTCTGGATAATGCCGATGTTGCACTTGTATCCTGCGAAGGTTCAAAGTTTTAGCAGTAGGCATATTAGTGCTAATGGACAAGTTACCAGCTTGGCGATTTTGGCCATATCCTAGAGCATATCCTGGATCCCTGACAGTCGATATCCTGGCCGATGAGGGGATATCTGGGATATTGCTCGTTAAGGAAGCATTTGGAGGCGTATAGGCTGCAGGTTAAGGCTGACAGGGCAGCGCTGGAGATTCAGAAGAAAGTCTTTCTGCTAGAGAAAGCAGAGCTTGAAGTCTTCACTCGCTCAGGCAACCGGTGACAATCAATGGCTTATTGAGCATGGGTTTCAGTAGGTGGTTACTTACCTTCTGCCTTCATCTGAATTTAACTTAGCCCTTGGTGATGTGTATACTAAACTTCTCAATCACGGAAGACACCAAGGGTTTGTTCCTGGTTATAAGGCTCATGAGTCCAAGCAGTCTCAAGAGCAATCCTCCATCTTCCAACCCCAAGCTTTTGAAGTTTTTAAGGAGTCTATCCTTAAAATGGAGCGGTTGACTTACCCCTACGTGGATGAAGTTTCCAAATGCTTTGGTATGCCTCTTTCTGTTCTATAGGAACTAAAACCCCTTAGCCTTAATGAGGCCGTTTGTGCTGAAGTGCTAAAGTCTTTGTCCAAGAAACGTTCTTGCTCTGATGATAGCGGAGAGATATTCTCGGAGGGTAGTGAAGGTTCTAAAGAGGCAAGCCTTGATGCTTCGGGGGTCGCAGGTAATGGTGGAAAGAAAAGTAAGAAGGAGAAAAAGACAAAAAGTCTAAGGCCAGTGATGCAAGTATGAAGGAAGTGGAAGCGTCGAAACCCACCTTTTTTGATGCTGCTAGTTGAGTGACTTTTAACTTTTAGTCATAGCTATCTTATCAAGTAAAATGATGTTATGTTATGATCCTTGAACATGTTATCTTTTGGGGAACCCTTAAGGTTCCTTAGGTTGTTATAGCCTTGGAGGCTTGTGAACTTTGTTTAGATTGATGGCCCTTAAGGCCATATGGATGGTTTGAGCTTTATATTTGTGGTATTTTGTTCTGTTATCCCTTTATGTTTTGGCAATTTTGTGATTGTCTTTGTATTTGGTTTGCATATTTTGCCAATTATATCTGAAAGATTCAGTGTTGCTGTCACTTAGTTTTAAGGTATTTTTAAGCAAAAATATACATTGCGTATCCTATTTATGACAGTATTTGATGTCTTTTTATTTCGTAAGCCATTTGTGAGGCTTAAGGAACAGTTGGTGTAGGCTGTTCAAACCCGTCTATGAGACATGTTAAAGATTTATCTGAGTCTCATGGAGTTGTATTTACTTAGGAACTCACCCCTTATATAGCTCCATTCAACCCTTGAACCTATTGAGCGATATGGCCTGGGAGCTCATCCCTTTACATGGCACCTGCCATGGAGTGTTTTGCTAGGTTGTCAACCTGATAATAGGATAGAAAGACAAGTTTTGGTAGAGAATGTCATGATTCATTCATAGAAAGGTACTTTGATTACAAGGGAATGATAGAACAATTTCAACATTTCATAAGACATTTTTCCTACACATGGAACCTTTTGAGGTTTTTGTCATTCCAATGGCAATGAAGCTTCTTGCCTTGTGCATCGGCTAGCTTGTATGACCCTCCTTTGTGTGCTTCGAGAATGGTGTAAGGTCCTTCCCATTTAGTACCAAGTTTGCCTTGATTTTATTTTTTGCTTGCTTCATTATTTCGAAGAACCAAGTCCCCGGGCCTGAATCGTTCGTGTTTCACCCGGGTGTTGTGGTAAGCTTACATCTTCTGCTTATATTTGTTGATGCATTTTGTGTTCGTCACTTGTCGAATAGGCTAGATTGAACGTGTGTTGAATATTGTGTTCGTCATTTGTTGTTTAAGTTTTTGCAATCCCTACGGGGAGGTGCTGCCACATTCTCTCCAGGAACTCTAGCAGCTGGACAATATGTATACTTTTTCGGTATGAATGAACATATGACTTCCACTGCCTTTTACTTCTACTCCTTTCTGTAATAACATTCTACCGAATCGGTTACGTTTACGCACTAACTTCCGTCCGGAACCGCCTGATCACGGACCTTCAATTGGTATCACAGCTACGGTTATCACCTACGCTCATGAATTTGGACATTTATGGACATTAGGAGGGGTTTTGGACGTAAAACATGAAACAAACATACAATCCACAGATAAAAAGTAAACTTGAACGGATAGGATTGTTAGAAAACCATTTTCCACCAGAACTATGGTGGAATCATCTCGAAATTCGAAGAAATAAGGATTCTGGATCGAAAAATGTGAAAAGGCAGGTTTTTGAGGGACCAAATTCGCTCGAACTTGACTAAGTTCGCCCGAACTTTAATCTAGTGACCAAGTTCGCCCGAACTTGTAACATAGTGGACAAGTTCACCGAACTTGTCCATGGAAAAATTTTGTTGATCGTATTGATGGGATGAGTGTCCAGAAAAATTTGGCGATAGAATTGTTTCGAGTTTTCGATGACCGAACCGAGATGTTCGGGACGCCGTCTAGAGCTTCAGAGTACAGATTTGGTGATACGGTCACAGAATTTTGAAGATAACGGGAGAGTTTCTTGATACATGTGCAGAATGTTTATCTTTTGGTGTCGTGACTGATAATGGGCCTAAACGTTAAATCCGCATGTGATGAATACTGAAAATTCCGGATTTGAGGGGGAATTTCAGTGAAAATTTCAGTATGGACAGAATTTTCAAAAATGAGGGGGAATAAAAATTTTACAATATATGAAGATTCCAGCATTTTTGAAATTCGTGACTTCTGCAACAGTATCTGGGTGGTTACCGATTGCAGATTATCAGGAAATGCAGAGGATTGAGATTCATTGGGTATTTCAAATTGATGTCTGGTTTGAAAGCGGGTGGTTACATAACTGAGTTTGGAGGAGTTGTTTATCAGATTCTGTGGTCATGGTTGTGGATTGACACCTGAGTCGCGCGTATGGTTTGGAAGAACATGCGACTGCCTATCTTTAACTCTGCTTTGCATATGAATTATTGACTGGACTAACCGCCAGCAGGTAAGGATGCTCTGTAGTTTCAGTTGCCTCGGGTCGGTACAATGATTAAGGAAGATGATACAATGGGTTTTTCAGACAAAGCTGTGTACCAGTTGCTGACGAAAGAAACTATATATTTGGGATTCTGTGATCACAGGAAGTTCCGATTTTTCAGATCATGATACAGATTGATGCTTAAGGGTTAAGTCCTGATCTCCAGTGAAGGGGTAGTGAGCAGATTAGCATTTCATTAGTACCAGTGAGGGACTGAGGACGTTTAAAACGTTCAGTGATGATATTAGGAATTAATGACCAGCTCAGTAGATCGGATAGTTTCAAAATTACCAAGGAGATCTGAAAAGATATAACTGATGATAGCCTTTGTTGGCCATTATTTTTAGTCTTTAAGCGGATGAATCATTCTTCTCTTTGGACTAACCACCGTTGGATGATGATGTTTATTGATTAAGTTGCGCTGGTCTACCGGAGATAGCTATATATCGGCATTGTGACTGAAGAAGAAGAATGTGATTCTGATTACGGACGTGTGTTTCTCATATTCGACGGTTACCAGATTGTCAGTTTTTCGATGAAGATTTGCTGATTGAGCAAATTACCGATTTTCTAATCAATCTTTCAGGAGTATGCGTAACTGCGATTACGAAAATAGGGATTTCAGATTTTCGAGGGTATTCGTTGATTTGAAGTTTTCCGGTGCGGTGATTCGAAGTTTCTATCAATTGTCGGTTGAGTTTTTGATACTTTAAGAGTGTGCGGAATAAACTCTCGTTGCTCAGTGCTTATTTAAAAACTGAACTCGGATGTGGTTAATGTTGAAATAGAGAAGCTGCTGCATTGATTAGCTTCGAGTTGGTGGTTATTCGAGAAAATTTGTCGGTCAAGTAAATCAGAGGAGGTCGGAAACCGTGCAATCAAATATCTGAATTGGAGTTTTCAGCGGGAAATTTGAATGTTGATAATGCCAAGCCCAGATCATCAATTAAGGGGGAATCTGTTGACGCGTTTCGACGACATCGACAGACACTTTGATTGAAGTTGCAGAATATTCAAACACGGCTCAGGGATTTGAAGATCAAGATCAAGCTTCGACAGTAATGAACAAGGGGGAATCTGTTGATGCATTTTGTGTTGTCACTTGTCGAATAGGCTAGATTGAGCGTGTGTTGAATATTGTATAGGTAAGAATCGAACACACGACCAAAATACGGAGCGTATAGTGAAAATGGGAACAAGTTCGCCCGAACTTATCATGGGATGGACAAGTTCGCCTGAACTTGTCATGTGATGGACAAGTTCGCCCGAACTTGACCATCCACATTTCTGGCGAACTTGTTGGTCTATATTCATTTGTTGTTTAAGTTTTTGCAATCCCTACGGGAGGTGCTCCGGATTACTCCAGGAACTCCGGCAGCTGGACAATATGTATACTCTTTCGGTATGAATGAACATATGACTTCCGCTGCATTCTACTTCTACTCCTTTCTGTAATAACATTCTACTGAATCGGTTACGTTTACGCACTAACTTCCGTCCGGAACCGCCTGATCACGGACCTTCAATATTTGACTTCTCTTATAGCAGCTTGTTCACAGGCTTCTTTTAGGAGATCCAAGTTCAACATGGTTTCAATTTTGTTTGCTTCAAGATTGATGTTGAACGTTCTTTGTGTGGTGACTCCTATTTCTGCTGGGATGACAGCTTCCGATCCAAACACTAAGCTATAAAGTGTTTTCTTGTGACTTTATTTGGTTGTTCGGATTGCCCACAGAATGTTGGGAAGTTCTTCGAGCCACTTGTTACCGTGTCTTCCCAACCTGGCTTTTATCCCCTCCATGATGCTTCGATTCGTTCTTTCCACTTGGCCATTTGATTGAGGATAAGAAACCGAATTGAACACTTGTGTTATCTGGAATTCTTTGCACCATGAGATGAAAGGTTTTTCAGCAAATTATTTACCCAAATTATCTGTGACTAGCACCCGTAGAAGCCCAAAGTGGCAAATGATACTTTCCCATACGTAGTCGATGATTTGCTTTCCCGACATCTTTCCTAGTGGTTTGACTTCCGGCCACTTCGTGAAGTAATCCACGGCCACCAACAGGAATTTTACTCCCCCTTTGGCTAGTGGGAATGAGCCAACAATGTCCATTCCCCATTGTGGAATGGCCAAGCTGAGGAGATGGGGACAAAATCACGCTTGGGACTTTTGGGTATTGGTGCTTGTAGCTGACAAGCTTCACACTTTCGTAATTGTCAGAGATATCTCAGCACATGGAAGGCCAGAAGTATCCGAGGTTCATTAACTTTGAAACTTAACATTCGTCGTAAAACGGTTCCAAAACCCGCTCCGTTTATTAAATGTTACGTTATGTATTTACTTATTTTGTAAACTTGGTTAGTTAATTTTTCTTTTTTTTTGTTAATAAATAAAATATAAATATATTAAATAAATAAAGGAATAAAGGAAATTTCTAATAAAATAAAAAGGTTAAAAGAAAAATAATAATAATAGAGGGGTAGCCGGGTTTCAAACCCGGGTCCCCAATGGATCAACACACACTTCACACCACTCCGCCACGCACATTTATCTGATAAAGTTCTAAACTAAACAATATTAATACAAGGTCTCGAAATCGAATTTTTTTTAAACAACCGCCTTGTAACAGTCGAGCTTGAAATCAGGAAATAATCAAGCTTCCGTTTCTTTTCTTTGCGATCAAAAGACTAAAACCGTCTTTCAATCAAGCAATCAGACTCAATCATGGAGTCCATAAACGACCGATCAGTCAAAAAAATCAATTCCGGAAATCAAGTTCGGCCGAAACTTTTGAAACCGAAATCTGTGTTGTCTGTCTACTCTATAAATACCAATCATTTCACCCCAAACGAACTCGTTCAATCTCTCAACTCTCTCTTAAACTCTCGCTAAAACACTCTGAAGCTGTCCTGCAAGTCGCCGGAATCAGCAGCTACTCGCCGGAAAAACCGAGAGCATCCTTCTAGTCGGTATAATCCTTTAAACCTCTGTAATTCATTATCTACATGTTTTAAAACTAAATCGATTCACCAAAACTGATTAAGCATGTCTCAGTCGAAATTATGATTCTGGGTCTTAAATGGTGAAAAAGATGAAGTCGAGATAGTGTTTAAATATAAATAAAAACGGGTATTTAACCGGGTTAGACACACAGTCCAGCGGTGGACTGTGTGCAATTACAAAGCACACGTCCCGGGTTCGAGTCGCACATGTTTCCGATTTTCTGAAATAAAACCAACACTTTTTAAACTTATTCAGATCAACTCATAACATGTATATAAAATTAATATAATTCAGTGTTTATGCGGGTTAGACACACAGCCCAACTGGTCGGGCTGTGTGCACACGAACCGTAGGTCCCGAGTTCGATTCCTGTTTCGTAACCAGTTTCGCCATATTAAATCCTTTTTAATAAAAACAAAATAAAGTTAAAGCTAGTTAGTATATATATATAAAATTAAAATAGAGTTTATTTCGGGTTAGACACGTAGCTCAGTTGGTAGAGCTGCGTGCACGTATACGGGAGGTCACGAGTTCGAACCTCACACGCTGCCTACAATTAAACCGGTTGAACCGGCCGTTGACCAGTCAACCCTAGGAAAAAGGGTAATTTTTTAATATAATTATAAAAATCCCAATGGTTTTAAAGCCTAAAAATTTGCATTAAATTCACAAAAATAAATCTAAAAATCTCATTAAGAGCACTAATTAAAAATATTAATTTCAAATGAAATTTATTTATTTATTGGATTATTACGTTATTATTTAGGTTAGTTTTCCCTCGTCGGTTGAATCATAAGTTCGTGCGCATTCATCATTATCAAGGAACGCACCAATGTGAGTGAATTCTTACAAATTCCCCTTTTTATTCATGTTTTGGGGTGTATCATGTGTCCTTTAATTACTTCTTTATTCAAACTCGTGCTAATACCATTATATGATCTAAACTTGTGATGTAAATATTGTTTGTTGTGATTGTGTTTACATTTTGTCAAGTTGCGTGCAAATCATTCATTAGGCCCATCAGTTCCTCGTGGGAGACAGTGAACATCGCGTGCCTCATTAGATCGGCTCCGTTTGATTGAGCCTTGATCTCATTGTTCATCATTTGGTGTGTGTTTGTGCATTAATTGATATTATATGTATTGTGTTTGAATTACATTTACGTTTACTCATATGTGGTTATGCACCTTTTTATAACCAATATAATAAATTCGTTCAAATGTTTTCATAAGATTCACTCGCCAACTTTTCCCAAAACCTTATTTTTACACATGATACATGTGGACTAGGTTGAAGCAAGGAACACATAGGAAATTGCCTTAGAAGAAAAATAAAGAAGTCATGAAAAATGTATTTGAACATGTTGTGCTTGTATGTTTATTGTAACTTCTTCTTTAAAGAGAAATAATAAATATGAAACTCTATAGTAAATGTCATGAGCTTTGATGAAAACCCAATCATGCCCCGACTACTATTTCCGTTGCGGGTCAGGGTGTGACAGAAACCACCGATCTTGGACCATAATGAGCTCCACATATTCCTTCGTGGACTTCCTTGATTAGAAATTGACTCTGTTTTGGGCCAACACATCGGAGTAGTGGTGCAAGGTAACCTTTTTTTTGTAAAGGATTTCCCCATGCTACACATATTTCCTTGATTTGATATGAACCTTTCAGCCCTGTCTGGTCATTAGGCAATTCACCATTATTTAGGAATTTAATAATAGGAGCCATCCAATTTGGCCCTTCTTTGGTGATTACGTGTTGAACTTTAAGTTCTTGGATGGATGGTGATTTCAATACTTCGACCAATACCTTCTTGGTGAGATGAGCGAAAGATGCAAGCTTGCTTAGTGCATCGGCCTTCTTGTTTTGTGATCTTGGAACTTGTTTAATAGCACATGCCTGAAATGTACTCATGAGTTCTTTTTATTTTTCTCGTATTTCTTCATGTTGGGCTCCTTTGCTACGTAAGACGCATTTACTTGACTTGAAACAAGCAGGGAGTCTGTGAAGACTTAAAGCTTTTGGACACCCATTTCTTTGGCCAGCTTCAATCCAACAATCAATGCTTCGTACTTGGCTTCGTTATTGGTGTTCTGAAATTCAAGCCGAAGAGCATATGTGAATTCTAACCCTTCAGGGTTGATTAAAAATCTGGTTAAACCCCTTGGAAAATATTTCTGAAGTGCGCCACTAAGTGTTTATATACTTCAAAAACTAGACGTGGGACGAACGCTCAACAGGTAGGTATTATCTTACGATACAATGCTTCACATATACCTAACCAGTTATTACAATTTATTTTGTCAATGAAGCAGCCCTTGACATACAAGCATGCCGGTCTCCGTGCTAGACTGCTGCTCTACTTACGAGCACGTAAGTCGCCATACACGCATGCTCCTTCTTACATACGAGCACGTAAGTCGTCATACGCGCAGGCTCCTTTTCTTACAAGCACGACAGTCTCCGTGCGAGTTTGCCGCTCTACATACGAGCACGTAAGTCGCCATAACGCGCATGCTCTATTACGTACGAGCACGTAAGTCGTCATACGCGCATGCTCCTTTAAATACGAGCGAGCACGCATGCAATAGCAGGCACATGCTCCTCTACATACGAGCACGTAAGTCGCCATACGCGCATGCTCTATTACATACGAGCACGTAAATCGCTTCACGTGCATGCTCCTTTACATACGAGCACGCCAGTCTCCGTGCAGATTGCTGCTCCACATAGAGTACGTAAGTCGCTATACGCACATACTCTTCTACATATGAGCACGTAAGCCACCATACGTGCATGTTTATTCATACTTGAAAACCACTTCTCTTTTTCAAAAAAGTATTATATATCGTTTACTAATAAAGTGACGGTGAGACAATATCCAAATACTTTCATCAGATGTAAAAGTACAATCCTTGTTACACAAGGTGCTAACAGTATATGCATATGTTACATGAGGCGGTGTGGCGGGTCACCATCTTGACCGGACTCCGCTTGATTGCCGCAAGCTATCTTTCTCACGCCGCTTACACTTGCGCGGCTGGGACATGGCCTTCATGCCGCCTTCGTCCAAGCTGCCCGCGTCAGCGGACACTCCTTCTTACACGCCTCCACTATAACCGTTTCACACAACCATCCACATCCGCGCGCCGGCGTTCACGCCAACTCCCTTTGTACGACCCTTATCCACATAATCCGTCTTCAGTCTGCCGGCTCAAACCCACCTACGAGGTGTTTCCAGATTTGTGTTCTTTCTATATGTTTGTGGGACCTGCAACTTCAAATATGAGATTGTTTTGGGTTCCGCACGTGATGCCAGGATACGTGCAGTCTTTCGGTTACCACACCCAAATCTAGCACCCTCTCCGATGCGGTCAACGATTTTGGGTAGTCGTCATGTTGGCATGTGACATAGGGAATGTACATCCTTGGCGTACTATTATTATGTTTGTTTCGACTATTTGCAGATATAAAAGAAAGTGGAAAAACACGGATCCAGACTCCTATTTCTGGTTCTTTACTTTACATAAAGGATGCGGTTCCTCCATATTCGTCGCGATATCGTCACTTATTGCTATTGTGGCATCGCCGTAGTGCACCAACACTGGCGCATCCCTTGTGGCACATGGTTTTCCCCGCCTAACTATAATTCACTTTATCCGTGAGCCGTCACGGACCCGAATTGCATGGGCGGACGCACTGCGTCATGCATTCAAAACGGGTGTGGCAGATAGACTCAAAGCCTACGGGCATCTGAACTCACCATGGCGGACGCCTACCTTTCGCGCGCCATATCCGGCGGAAACGTTTATCCGCGAGTCTTGCCCATACTTTCAAGTCTACCATGATCAGATCTGCACTTCTTCAAACGTGGTACGCTATTCTCTTTCACTAAATAATCTGATAAATAAATGGCCGCTTATATATATGTGCATAACCATCGATGCCTCCAAATCTGGTTTACAATATCTTTATGTTGGGGACAAGGATTTAGGTCGATATTTACGATTATGAATCTACAAGCACAGAGGATTTATATTAAATACATCCCTGATCCATTATACCTCCAAGACCAAACAAACTTTTGACATTTTTTTATCGTTTAGCTTGAAAATAACTATGATTCATCACTTCCCAGAATTTGCATAAAGTGCATATAAGGGTCCTGTGGTTACTTTTTACAAATAAGATACATACATATCTTCTAAACAAATACATATCTTTTTTATTTTTCAAAATATCTTATACAAATAAAGATGTCGGGGGACTCCCGGCGCATACACTCTATGTCAAGCCCTCATCGGAGGACCACAGTCTGGTCCATGTCGTGTCGTCTAGAGCGGGCTATTATCTTGTTCGCGCCAACTACTCGCGCTCTTTGTCTCCCGTTTTTATCACACCCAGCTCACATCTTTAAGAGGTGTATTAATTTTAAGAGGTGGCGGTCATCTACAAACGTCTCCTTCACCACATTTATGTTTAAGACGTTCTTCCACCATATAACCTTTTGACATAGCGGCAGAGTGTCTATCTAGGTGACTCTTTGTCGCGCCTTCTTCGACGGATAGTTTTTGTGATTACGCTAACTCGGAGATGACTTTCTTTACCACACCATCATGGGCGTGCACTACTTTTACCGGCGATTTTTTGCCTGATAATCCCCTTGCACGCATTGTGTGAAACTCGTAAACGCCTTACTATACGGCATTCTCCAGCATTGTTCAACCAGCATCCTCTCAGACGTCCTACTGGTTGCGTTTTGTGCCCGTGCCGCTACCTACGGAAGCTACTATCCAAATCGCCACTACCAGCGGAAGCTTTTATCCAACTCGCCACCAACGGCGGAAGTTTTTTATTCAACCCGCCATCGTTGGCGGAAGCTTCTATTCGACCCCCCAACTTTGGTGGACACTTTTACCCAACAGGTTCAACTCTTGCATTATTGCTTTATCTGTTTAACACTTTACAACACTTTCTCCACACACCCTTATATAACTTACGTGCGTGGTCATGTATAAATGGGTGATGACAAAAAGAAAAATAAGTCGTTTGATAGCAAATCTGCAGGCGTTCTACTTTTATATGCAAACACCTGATCTCTTATTAGCATTCACAATTTAAGTTCAATGCTACTAACATTATTTAGCAGCACCCAACTTGGGGACTAGCAAGGTGTAGTAGTAGTACTATGGCTTAATCAGAATATTCCTTCTCCAAAAGATCAGATCTGAAACACGGTCACAGAAAAACCAATATACCTAATAATTCGAATAAGTATTCCACACGCTATGCAAAGGAAAAATATTTATTCGGATATGTGTTCTCCACGCCGGTAGGCGACATAGATAACACAAAACCCACACGCCAATGCGCGATGGGGAAATATGTAGTAACTTAAACAAAGTGTTCATTCACGCCAAATGCGTATAAAACACTTTATTATATTAAGTGTCTCACACGCCATAGCGCGACATAGAGGATCACTTGTTGAAATGTAAGCGAATATTCCACACGCCGGTGTGCGACAGGAAACATATTTGATAATAGGTGCTCATTCACGCTAGGCACGTATAAAGCACTCTATTATCTAAATAAGTGCTTGTTAACGCCACAAGCGTTAGAAAACACTTTCTTATTTCAACAAATGTTCATATGAACATTTGTAAACGCAATACACTATCGCATCTAAACTGCACAATACGGTAAAGCATAACACGACAATACTAGTCACAAAAAATACAGTGCTAAAAGTGGGCATCTTGGTAATAGATGCACATAACCACCGATGAAAAAACCAAGTACTTGCCCACAATTATAAAAACATTGTGGAGAAACATACATGACGCTCTAAACACCCTTTCGGGATCACTGAGCATAGCAAGCACTTCTGCAGGGGTGTATTGCACTTCATCCTATCCAACTACAACGTTGATTGCCATACCCGGATCATCATTAACGACTGGTGCAACCACCAGCGGTTTCACATAAGGCGGTACAAGATCCATACCTAAATTTACAACCACCAACGACAACACATCACGCCAACGGCGATACACCTAGTGACACGGACGCGTGGAAAGGATCGTCAATGCATGGACATCAACCTTTTCAATGGTTCGAATGTCATTTAGATCATTTTCTAAAAGTAATCTCTTTTCCATTTTTCGGAATTATCCTAGTCCGACATCATTCTTTTCAATCATAACACCGACTGGGGGGACACTCGAAGGGATATTGGCTCAATTGTCGTACAAGTCATACAAACATTGGGCCATACTCAACAACCAAAACACTCAGCCTATTCCAAGGTTCATGCACGGGACATGTACGCATACGGCAACTTTGGTCACTCGTAAGAGTACGCCAGCATAAAAGGTAGCAGTTAGCCTCTTCCCAGTCAATTTCTACGATGAAAAATCATGCGCCTTTCATTACTCCGTGATCTTCGCTCACATTTGAAGACAAAGGCAACAAGCGTGGCCAGCAAAGCTCTCGCGCCCCAACGACGGGTAATAATAGAATTAATTTTCACCTTCAAGCACTCCTAATAAGTCTAGTTATCCTCTCAGCGCTTGCACACGAGAGCCACACTAGACTGGGGGGACTTGACGAGGTAGGGTATTGGACCCGACCCAAATGATCCGTCATTACCTTATATCATACTTTATTATGTTACTTATTATTGTGTACTAACCCGTGAGGCCCAGCGTGATATAGTTTATGCTATACTGGGCTGTGGGCTTGTAGAGACAACCTCTAACTGAGTCTGGCCCATTGAGGTTAGGGATTCTCATGTCTCCCTATATGAGGACGTCTTCACCTCATTATTAGGTCATGAGACATGAGGCAACACTTTTGTAGCTGGAAATAAAGGATTCTTCCTCTATCGCAGTCTCTACCCCACTTCTCTGTTTTCTTCTTTGCAGATCTAGGTTCAAGAGGAAGAACAAGGTGTGGTTTTCGGTCTCTTGTGGAAAGCGGTGAGTCCGTGTTTCTTCAACACCGTTTTCACACTTTTAATCATTTTCTCCTAAACCCGTTTCATCATATATAATAGGAAAGTTGGATTTTAATGATTCAAAAGTATAATTAATTTACTGATAAAAATACACGTTTTAAGGTCTGTATTCCTCCAATTGGCAGATTTTTATGAAAGTTAGAATGTAATAAATTGCTATAAAACATTATAAATGAAAGTTAGGGTAGGTGAAATGATTTTGTTTGTTAGGGAGGGATTGTCTTTGATAAAGAAAGCAAAAGTTTCAAGTGTTATTATCATATTATCGGTATGATTGTATCATTAAAATTCATTTGATTAATAATAGTTAGGTTATATTAAAACGTATCACAAATTCACTATAGCTACTATAATAGTTTTTATTTTTAAATTTTAAATTAATCTCTTACATTATAAATTATATACTTTGATATTTCAAATTAACCCTTACACTATAAAAATATACATCCTTACCTCATTAGTTTTATATTCTCCATATAACTTTAGTTTGATAGTTTTTTTTATATAAATCTAAATACAGGATATAATTAGTTTTAGTACCCACCAAGAAAATATTATTTTTTGCTTCACAAAAACTAAATACATTTTCATTTAAAGGTTATTAGAAATTGAGTCGCCCACACCACTAAAATAAATAATATTAAAACACAACTTTCAGGTCAGTGAACCTTGTCGGTCACAACCACGAGAGGCTGGCAGTGGTGGCTGTTGCAAGTTGGTAATTTTCACGTGTCGTGTCGCAAACTCCACGTCATAGGTAAAACATTACATTTTTTTCTTCTCTTCGTTACATTATATCTTGTTGTTAGTTGGTCTTTATCGTTTGGTTTGTGTGTGGATGCCCCGACGAATCACGAGTGTGGAAATGTAGTTAATATCAAAGTTGATGCATTTCGTAAGGGTAAATGTGTGCTAAAAAATTCATTTTGTAAAGAAAAAGAATTGAAACTTCATGGAACAAAATTGTTTATATTCCCAGGCGTGAGATACACGCATTGAAGGGAGAGAGAAGGGGAGAACATAAGTTGTATTATTGTGTCTCTCCATAAATAAAATATTAAAATAGAATATAGAGGGAATAAAAGTCAAGTGATGAGGCAAAGACTTGAGGATTATTACGAATCTGCCATTTGTAGGTCCAGAAAGTATTTTAGTATTTACTGTCGAAACGAAACGGGGAAAAGACATGTGGAAGTGGATTACGTTGGTTAAACTGTGAGAAAACAGTCAACCTAGGATTATATAATGTATCTTGCCGACAATGTAGTGTTCTTTAGTTTGCGCCAACAGTCGCATTACATGTCAGCACCATGTCATTTGTGCACTCAACAATATACTATGAATTCTTCTTTTATATGATTCCATATTGTGCACTGATTTTATTTTAGATAGTAAACTGCCGTTGTAAGGGGACCCGGGGTGGGCACGTTATGGCCCCCTATCATGCGTGATGGGGTCTTGCACACTGCCGCCACTCATTTGATCACCGGTGAAACTTTGAAACATGTGATACTATCGCGTTATATATTTGATTTTTGAGGGGAATTGTTGGTTGAGGGAAATTGTTGGGTGTGGTAGTGAGTGATAAACCATTTCTACTAAAAATGGTTGTGAGTGATGGAATAATGGTTGATGACATGAGGAACTTGATTGAAGTTGTGAGTGAGTGATCGGTGATCGTGATGACCACCTATACCCCCACTGTTAGAACGTTCTCTAAGATTTGATTGCTTTTGTCACTTTATTTCAAAACGCAAACATTTTGAATATAGGTCTTTATGGTTTTAATTTTGTTGTCATTTTTGTCCAAAATCAAAATCTATTTAGATTTTTCAATTAACATCGGTTTTTTTTTGTCATTTCCCCTTTTTTATTGAAGGGCAAAATGGCTTTTAAACGTTTTATTATAACTTATTAAAAAAGTCTAGCCATTTTGCTCTTCATTAAAAAGGAGGGTAAGGATGGCAATCAAACCCGAACCCAATGGGTAAACTGAAACCCAACTTATTTGAGACGGGTTTTGGGTCGGATAATCGGGTTTGGAGGTTTGGGATTAATTTTTATTTTTTTCGCTGGGTTTGGGATTTGGTGATATACCCTTTACCCGATAACATGTACCTGGTTATCCGATTGTATACCCGACATAATTTCTTTTATATTTTTAAATATGTATATATATGATACACCACTTTTTATAAATATATGTATTTTTTTTTGTATACATTGTAATTATTTCATACATTTTTATAGTGATAATATTTAATGTAACTAATTAGTAGTTACCCGATAGATGCCGATGGGTTTTGGGTCAGGTATAACCAGTGGGTAATTTTTTTAAAATTAACGGGTTTACCCGAAACCCACGGGTATACCCGATACCCAATGGGTATTTACTCGCTAGAAACCCGATGGGTTTTGAGACGGGTTTGGGACAAGTTATCTAACCGGGTTTGGGTTTTCCTAAACTCGTCCCAAACCTGACCCATTGCCATCCCTAAAGGAGGAAAAAACTGGATGTTAACTGAAAAATTAACTAATTTGTTTGGATAAAATGGCAATAAAATTGAAACCAGAGGGACCCAGATTCAAAAGGTTTAAATTTTGGACTAAAGTGACCAAAACGCAGAAACATTTTAATAGTGTACTCTATTTTAGAAGTATAATATTTTGTAGCAAAAGTCTAGGAGTGTTAAAAATAGGCTGAAATGGTAGTTTGAACTTCATGTTTAGTGAATCGTTTAGTGATAAAGTTTATTTGTTTAATAAAGTAAGTAACATGATAAGGAATTTTATTCAATTAATTAAATAAACGAAATGTATAGATGTTTATTCGTTCAATTTTGTTCATATTCGTTCGTTTACTCTCATTTATGTTTGCTCATTCAGTTCTTTAATTTATGTTTTTCAATATTGACTTTTGTATTTTTTTTATTTTATTTTATTACATTACACTCAATGCAAAACTAGAAACCCTATTCTTTATTCACCCGTTTACATTGACCAGCCTTCATTCTTACATATAGAAAAAACATTTGGGGGAATAGTGTCACGCAGCTACTGACACTACCCATTGGACCAACCATTTATTATTTTTTTAACACTTTAAAATTACGGTTTTGTCCCCGTTTTAAAATTACATTTTTGCCTCTGCGCAAAATAAATTACGCTTTAGCCCAACCTAAAATTACAATTATGCCCTCGACTCAAAATTACGATTTGGCCCTCAGCTCAAAATACCAACCGTTTATTATTTTTTTACACATTAAAATTACGGTTTTGCCCCCAGTTTAAAATTACGTTTTTGCCCCTGTCAAAATGAAATTGCGCGTTTGCCCCAGCCCAAAATTACGACTTTTCCCTCGACTCAAAATTACGATTTGGCTCTCAGCTTTAAATTACGTTCTCGTCACAGTTCAAAAGAGAAAAATATGTTTTTCCACACCTAAAATTATGATTTTTCCCTCTCTTCAAAAATAGATTTTTCCCCATTTAAAAAAATTTATAGGATTTCGCCTCTCAGTTAAAAAATACGTTTTGGCCCATGTTCAAAATAAAATTACGCTTTTGGCTTCAACTCAAAGTTACGATTATGCCCTCGGTTCAAAATAAATTATGGTTTTGTCTCCGGCCTAAAGTTACGATTGTGCCTTTAGTTCAAATTTATATTAGTGTGTTGCCCTAACTTCAAAATTATGAATTTGCCCTTGCGCAAATTTACAATATTGCCTCTGGTTTCAATTTACAGTACTGCCATCACTTTTGTTTTTGGTAAATTACAATTTTACCTCAGTCAAAAAATATAACCTCCCTTAGGTAAAAATAACAGTATTATCATTGTTTTAGCTTTTTTTGCAAGACTATAAAAGTGTTTTGTTTTAATTGGTTGACTCGATTTCATTGTTCTCCGTGTCAAGAACCTGCCTAACAATCGCTCATTACTCGGCCATCGCCCCGCAATGCGGGCGGGGCATCAACTAGTTGTTTACATCAACGAACCAACGATTAGACTTCTTCCACGATTTGGGTTCAAGTTCCAACCTCCGTAGTCCCCGCCATCCTCTGCAGCTTTCACGTTTAGGGCTTTTAAGTTTGCAATCCTAAATTACGTAAGCTTTTGTGATATTGTTCTCTTGATTTTGTAGTAAAACTTCTTTATTTATTGTTATGCTATGAAGAATCATCACATATATTAGTTCTTTTCCTTGTTTTATCTTGCTCTTTTCAAGTAAACATTGTTCAGATACGTGAAAATTAAGTGTTAGTATATTCTATTTCTATTAAATGTTGTTCTTTATAAATCATCCATGTTTGTTATACAACCATTTCATGTTTTTAGATGCTCTTGTTTGTTATACATCCATTTCATGTTTTTAGATGCTCTTTAATTGGCCATGATTGTTAATCAACTATCTTCTAATCAGTTTATGATTATATTATTTGATGTTGCAAATGTCTAATGTTTCTTGTGGTGGTCTACTCCTCTCGAATGAAGATCATATTTAGACCTACATTCGCCATTCGAATCCACATAATTTCAATAAAGCGTTGACACTCCGATGATGGAAACTAATCCATACGTCGTTGATACTAGTTAATGACAGAGTAGCACCCAATGAAGCATTACATGTTGCAACTTGATTTAAGGTTCACATAATTATGTTTGAGAACTTAAATTGGATTTATCTTTTGGATGGTTGTTTTTAATGTTTGGGATTAACCATATTTTTTATTTTAAATTAACATATGTTTGTATGTGTTCGTTATGTTCGTTTATGGTGCAACACACAAGTCATTCGTAAAGAAAAAAAGTAGGACGAGTGAAACAAATAAGGCTATATCCAAGAGTTATGATAATGTTTAACTTAGGCACATTTCTTATGTAATTTCCGCACATTTAATCATGTTATGGGTATTTTGTTATTATATAGCTTGATATAAGCCAAAAAAATATATTACATTAAAAAGGGCTTTTGCCATCTTGTGTTCATACATGTCGCACAAGTTCATTGGTGTTCCAAAGGCTTAACGATTCAAGGTGATCCAAAGAGAATAACAATGAAAGGAAAAAGAGATACACTTCCTTCTCGCATTCTTCAAAATTTGGTTAAATGTTTCAATTAAATTTGTTCATTGCTCTCGTTACTATCACCATGTTTTAGGGTAAACATCTTTGAATCTACTTAGATGATGTGAGAGACTATGAGTTAAATTGGAATATTTGTATATAATAAGTATAATAATTGATCCGTGTGTGTTTGTTTATTGTGATATTAGTTCTAGTCGTGAGTTAATCACGTATCCTAGAACTAGCCTTTGTATCTCTATGTAAGTTACGCATAATTAAGTGACATGTTATTTGACTATAACTGGCTTTAGGAATGCTATGGTCATGAATTGATGATTTTTATAAGGTCATGTGTTATGGTTTTTGGAGAAGTGAGTCGGGCAGAGGGGTAGCCAGATTATCATGATTATCATGGGTACATCAGGACCACCGTTTCCCCCTCCATCGTCCCAAACAATCACATGTTGAGTAAAGTAATTCTCAACAAAAAAAATACGATCATAACACCTCAACTCTTCATCAAAACAAGGGGCATGTACATCAGATCCTTTTATTAATTACATACTTTTATCTTGGGTAAAAACTCTATATGGTTAACGTAAAAAATAAATCCATTATATATATTAACGGTTCGGTTTCAGCTATTTCGGTTAAACAAAGCTTCATAACCATAACCGATTGGTCTGTTAATCAAAGTTTCATAAACATAACCGTCGGTTATGTCGATTATCGGTTAATTGGCGGTTCGGTTATGTCGGTTATGGTTTAGTTATCAGTTATGGCGGTTAATTTGCTCACCCCTAAACCATATAAACTAGTCATATCGGGTCAAACCTTTTCAAAACCTTTCCATATCAGAATGATTAGTTAAATAACCCATATCACAAGAGACTCCTCACTCGTACGGGTATAAACCACATTCTATTCGGTCAACCTTAATCTAGCGGAACCAAACGTAATTTTAAGTTAAACGGTCAAAGTCAAAAGACTTACAAATGACCCATTCTCTTTGATCAATTGCAAGGAGCGAGTATTTTTCAAAGATCGATCTTCGATCCGGATATCAACAGTTGAAGGTCAGAAGTGAAGACATCCCCAAGATTGCTTTTAGGATGAGATACGGTCATTATGAGTTCCTGGTTATGCCATTTGGACTCATAAATGCACCTGCAACATTAATGGATCTCATGAATAGAGTATGCAAACCATATCTGGATAAGTTTGTCAATGTCTTCATAGACGACATACTTATCTACTCGCGCAATAAGGGAGACATGAGAAACACCTTAGGTGTATATTAGAATTGTCGGGCAAGAGAGGCTTTATGCAAACTTCTCTAAGTGCGACTTCTAGCTTATAGAAGTCCAATTTGTGGGACATATGATAACAGAGTATGGTATCCAGGTTGATCCCACTAATATAGAAGCTATCATGAATTGGGAAACACACAAGATACCTTCAGAGATACGCAATTTTCTGGGATTAACCGGTTATCACCAAAGGTTTATTGGAAAATTTTCTAGAATAGCCATCCCTCTGACTACTCTAACACGTAAGAATGTTAAGTTTGAACGGGGGTCTAAGTAGAAAGAATCTTCTGAATTTTGGAAATGAAAATTAAGTAGCGCACCTGTTCTCTCCTTACCTTGAGGAGCAGAAGATTTTGTACTATACTGTGATGTTTTACACGCAGGTCTAGGTTGCATTTTGATGCAAAAAGGCAAGGTAATCGCCAACGCATCACACACAACTAAAGGACATGAAAAGAATTACACAACTCACGACTTGGAGTTAGGTGCAGTTGTGTTGGTCTTAAAACGTTGGAGACATTACCTATATGGTACAAAGTGTATCAGTTATACTGACCACAAAAGCCTCCGACATATATTCAATCAGAAGGATTTGAATATGAGGCAACGCCGATGGATGGAAACTCTTATTGATTATGAATACGAAATTCATTATTATCCCGCAAGGCCAACGTTGTAGCTGACGCTCTTAGTCGAAAAGAAAGAAGTAAACCCACAAGGATACATGCTAAAAGAGTCGAGCTATGGACCAGCTTAACTGGGCAAGTTTAAGATGCTCAGAAACAAGCCTTGTTGGAAGAAAATGCTCCAACTGAAGGTCTGGGTGGAATTGTCGATCAGTTAACACCAGAATCAAATGGAATTCGAGGATTAAATGATAGAATCTGGGTTCCCATTTTTGGAGGACTCTAAGATTTGATTCTTGAGGAATCACGTAACACAGAATATTCCATACATCCCGGTGGAGACAAGATGTATCAAGAATTGAAAAATAATTATGGGTGGATGGGCATGAAGAAGTCCATAGCCACCTATGTAGCCAAATGTCTGACGTGTTCGCAAGTTAAAGCCGAACATCAGAAGCCGTCAGGTTTGTTACAAAAACTTGCAATACCCAAATGCAAATGGGAAATGATTACAATGGATCTAATCACTAAGTTACTTAGAACTAGTCGTGGCAACGACACAATTTGGGTTATAGTTGATAAATTGACTAAGTCGGCACATTCCTTGCCAATTAAATAAACTTTCAATTCGGATAAATTTGCTAAGTTGTATGTGGACAACATAGTATCCCTTCATGGATTTCCATTATCCATAGTATCTTATAAAGATACATGATATACATCCCATTTCTGGAAGAGCTTTCAGCAAGCTCTAGGAACCCGATTGAATTTCAGTATGACTTACTGTTAGGGAGTGATTTTTGATAGGCATTGATCCCTTATCCTAAAGATTAGTCTGGATATATTATCCTTAGCGGGTGGTTCAGAGAGTCTAAGGATTGAGGATCCTTACTATTAACTATAATTGTCTAACAATTGTTCCCAATGTTTTTTAGCTTGTGATTGCAGAAACGATACGAGTCAAGACTAATTCCAAGCGGGAATCTCACGGAATATGCCATTATTCAGCACGTGCACAGGCTAGTGACCGTTGGTGGAGAACGTGGATGCATGGCAGAAATTTCGGATAGTCAGTTCATTGAGATTAGCTAGATATTTAGTGGGATATTGAGCTTGATAGAGGACACGGACACTTATTCGAACACTACAACACTTCTAATACTCTCTCTCGAAAACACACACATAGCTTACATTGTACCAAGCTCAATGTAACATCCGTCAAAAACGGATTTACCAAACCCGCTCCGTTTATCAACCGAACAATCAGTCAAAAATTTCGTTGCGAATTAAATGCCCAAAATAATTTTAAGCGATACATAATCAACTTTTTATATTGGAATATATAAGTTGTTTTTGAAAAACTGTTGAAAATCGCAAAATAAAAATGTTTTGTTCCTGCCGGGTTTCGAACCCGGGTCAGTCACGGTTCAACAACAACTTAACTCATAACACTTGAACCACTGTGCCACTAATGCTACTTGTTAAATGTTAGGATCATTTATTCATATCATGAGTTTCCGAATTCAAAACCGGCGCCCAAAAGTTCAGTCGTCGGAAATCCCGGCAATCTCGCGAGTTTTAACGACATCTTCAGTTATAACGTAAAACTTTAAACCTATATCGGTTATAACTGACGTCTGAGTCCGCGACACCTTCTATAACTGCCGGAGAAATTCAAACCAACGGATCAAGTTGAAAATCAGACCAAGTTCATCGATAACCTGCACTATAAATACCCCATCGAACCTCTGCAAACATTTTCGCTCAAACCGCACCCTTTCTCGGCGAAAAATCACTCGCCGGAATATTTCTGCTCATCACCGGAAAACCGGGTTCTTCACTTCTAAGCCTTACTAAACCCCCTAAGCTTATAACGAAGTCACCCACATCCTTTGTAATCTTTCTGGAGACTCGCTGCTGCAAGACACCCGACGCCGGAGCCTGTTGCTGTCGCCGGAGTTTTGCCGGAAAAACAGAGGAAGCGAGTGGGTATATTTCACGCCTAATTTCCTTTCTTTTTATTTATATCTCATCTGCAATTAACCTAAAAACGCTAAAGAAACCTGAATAAAACTTCGAACCAGATCGTCATCGTTTCTGGATAAAACTCAACGAAGAAGACGAAGTCACGGTAACTTATAAGTATAATTTAAATCAAGAAATAACTCGGGTTAGACACACAGTCCAGCGGTGGACTGTGTGCACAATAAACACAAACGTCTCGAGTTCGAATCCTGTTTCACACACGCTGCCTTAATAAAAATACTTTTTTTTTGTTAACCGAACCGGAGTCGCCACTGGTATATGTTAAGTATATTAATAATCGGAATTATAACCAAGTTAGACACACAGTCTAGTGGTGGACTGTGTGTATGTTTAATCAAGGCGCACGAGTTCAAGTCCGGTCTTCTGCATCGACCCGGACGATTATTTACCTTTTTAAATAAGACAGAAATGAAAATACTTAATTTGTATTTAAGTATAATAAAAATCAGTTAAGTTAACAAGTTGGACACACAGTCCAGCGGTGGACTGTGTGTTAGTATAAGCCACAGGTCCCGGGTTCGAGACCTGTGGAGCGCACCGGTCCGAATCAATTAAATCGTTTTTAAAAATAAAATGATTTTCGGTTTAATCTAATTAATATATATATATAATTAAAAACAGAAATATATCGGGTTAGACACGTAGCTCAGTTGGTAGAGCTGCGTGCACGCGTACGGGAGGTCTCGGGTTCGAGCCTCACTCAGCGCACAATTACACGATTCGAACCGGTCAAAGTCAACGGTCAACGGTCAAAGTCAACGGTCAACTGTAGCAAAAAAATCAAATTTTTTTATTATTTTTATTTATTTATTTTAATTAAAAATCAATTAAATATACTTAAAAATAACATTTTTAAGGTTAGAAAATAGCCTTAAACTCACAAAAATACACCCAACAATCCTACTAAAATAGATTAATAAAATCCGTTTACTTACCGAACCATAATGATATTTATCTAGGTTAATCTCACTCGTGGTTAAAACCACTTCGCGTGCATTCAACATCATCAACCGAACGCACCCACTGTGAGTGAATCTTACAACTCCCCCTTTTAAATTACACGTTTTGGGGTGTGTCATGTGTCATAAAAATAATTAACTCGTTTATTTAAACTTGTGCCATACCATATCGTGATCTAAACTTAGATTGTTTATATTCTTGTGATTACTTATTTCATTTTGTCAAATTATATGAAATTCATTCATTTAGCCCATCAGTTCCTCGTGGGAGACGAGTTGAACAACGCGTGCCTCAAAACCAATTCATTATTGTTCATGTGTGTATCATTGAGTTTATATTGTTTGTAGTTGTGTCATTCATATTATCATGTTTATGCAATTCATTCATTAGGCCCATCATTCCTCGTGAGAGACGAGTTGAGCAACGCGTGCCTCTAAATGTTCCATTATTGTTCATGTGTGCTTTATTTAATATCTTATGATTGTTGAATAAGTTTACATCTATTTTTACTCATGTTTGGTTGTGCACTCATTTCATAATCAATCAAATAAACGTGTTCAAATGTTTTCCATAGGATTCACTCGCCAACATTATGTTGATCCAAAAACCTTTTTACACATGATACAGGTGAACAGGTTGAAGCAAGGAAAACATAGGAAATGCCTTAGAAGAGCATAAAGAAGCTTAGATTGATAGTTAGAACATGTTGTAATATTTATTGTAAACTTCCATTAAATTGTATTAAATGAATATGAAACGCATAATAAATGTCATGAGCTTTGATAATAACCCAATCATGCCCCGATCACCTTTTCCGCTGCGGGTCGGGGTGTGACAGATTGGTATCAGAGCCATGACTATAGGGATATAGGATACGTTATTAGACCCTTAGAGCCTATACTATAGTCTGCCTAAATTTTAATTGATTAGGTTGTTACATATAAACTTGTGATATTTATTTGTTTCATATTTGTTTACATTTACAGTCAAACATAATGCTTATATACATATTCATTATACATATATCGATGTTAGTGTATTCAATTTATTTTCATACTCTCATTATTCAAAGATTTTGTTGCAATTTTCAAATCTCATCAAAGTAAGTTCTGCGACGGGCATGTAGTAACTGGAAGGGTACAAGTACCGGTAGTCGGAACGTCCTGTCTAGGTTGGCATTCGTATAAATCCAATATAACGGACCAGTTTGCCTACCTGGGGACTGACGATGAGAGTACGAAGGACCTATTAGGCCAAAGCATGCCACACCAAACGTCGTTCGAACTAACCCCACTTTGAGGTGTCACCGTGTCTACACCTGGACACATTCCGAATATCACACGTTGTATACATATTTCTCGATTTTCTCCGGGTTTTAGTGTACGCAACCTGGCAAACCCGTGCGAACCATATGAAAAACCGGTATTCATGGGGGCCCACATGATTACACAGGTAAAGTATGGCGGCATGTAGGGCCTAATGGCGAGCAAAGCCCAAGACATCCTATGGATGTAGTAGATTTATTTTTCTATAATTATTTTTATGAATGTTCATTCCTAATGCGACCCATGAACCCAAAAACATCCAACTCATACTTTTGACATGCATTCCTTGTAGATGTCTTCTAACCTCGCTCGTAGGAAGATGAGAGCAGGAAAAGCCCGCGAGCGTATGGCTGCCCTAATCGCTCAACAAATGGCTGCCGTAATACCCAACATTGTAATCCAAGTTCAACAAGCACTCACCGCTAATCCTGTCAATCAAGAAAACCAAAACATTATCAACTCTCCATCAAATACCACTAAATGCACCTACAAGCATTTCAAATCATGCGACCCTCCAAAATACAAAGGGACTGAAGGCGTCACCGCTCTCCTCCATTGGTTTGAAGAAATGGAGAACACTTTTCTAAATTGCGATTGCCCTGACGATCGCAAAGTGCGATATGCTACCGGTCGATTATATGGGATAGCACTTACTTGGTGGAATACAGAGAAGGCCAAACGAGGTGTTGAAGATGCTATGACCTTAACTTGGAACGAATTGAAGGAAATCATGACCAGACGATTTTGCCCAAGGAGCGAAATCAAGAAATTAGAAGATGAATTTTATTCGTTGAAGCAAAAGGAAGGAGACCACACCACATACAACAAAAGATTCCTCGAATTACATCAAATGATTCCCAACATGTTCACTCCCCTTTACCGTTTGATCGAGCACTACATTCGTGGTCTTCCGTCAAAGATTCAAGACTCTGTAATAAGTACCTCGCCTGCAACCTTGGAAGCAGCAATGGAGCTAGCAACAGAGCTCACCGAGAACCGAATCCGAAACAAAGACTTCAAGGAGGAGAAGAAGAAGGATAAAGAATCGACTGAAACCTCCGACTCCACCCAAACCGAATCCCCTTCTCAACCCAATCCTAAGAGAAAAAGAGACGGGCAACTTTTCGCTGCTACCCAACGTAATCAACCAGTTTTACACGCCATACCCATCCGAGCTATCCCAATCACCCAAGTGGCACCCAACTCAACCTACCCAAATAAGAAACCATATCTTGGACCTCACCCTCAATGCAACAACTGTTTTTACCACCATCCCCTTACCTTACCTTGTCGACTATGTACAACTTGTGGACGCTATGGTCATTTGAGCAAGGTTTACCGCATCTTTCAAAACCAAACCTCTTCCCCTACTCAAACCATAAACCAAACCTATCAACAACCCCATTACCCCGTGTTCCCATATGTTCGAGCTTGTTTCAATTGTGGCGACCCTACCCACTTTAGAAACACATGCCCTCAATTGGTTAACGTCATCAACACTCAAGCCCAATCAAATCCAGTTAACCAAGTAAACCAAGAAAACCCAACCACTAGGCCACCAGCAAGAGGAAGAGTCTTCAATATCAACGCCAATCCTGTCGAAGATAATGACGGCCCAAACGAAGATACCCAACTAGTCCTCTTCACCCGAAGATCCAGATTCAACTCCTATCGTTTAGTTTAATGTTTTTCTTTATCACATAGAACCAAACATAACTTAAGGATAAAGCCAATGAAACTTTGACGAGAATACGGTGGATACGCCGCTGGTACTTCCTATATATAAGTATTCTTGTCAAAGGATCAGAAGCATTATCTGGCGGTTATGAGAGGTTCCATGTGTAGACTGTTAGAGTAATTATTGTTTATTATTTTCAGTATATGCAATTGCCGAGGCCGCCTGCTCCCCATTTATGAGGTTTGAGCTTGTTCCCCATTTTATTATGCGGTTGAACCTGGCGTGCCCGCATACGTTCGGCTCCGTTTGATTGAGCCTTGATCGCACAGTTCATTTTATATTTTCATTACATGCAATACGCTCGGCTCCGTTTGATTGAGCCTTGAGCGCACAGTTCATTTTACATTTTCAGTACATACAATACGATCGGCTCCGTTTGATTGAGCCTTGATCGCACAGACATTTTCATTATCAGTATCTTGTGGTTGTGGTGTTTGTTGTAGAGTCGCATAGAACTAATCATAACTTGCGGATAAAGTCAATGAGAATTTGACAAGAATATGGTGGATACGCCGCTGTTACTTCCTATATATAAGTATTCTTGTCAAACGATCGGAGGCATTATCAGGCGGTTATGAGAGGTTCCATGCATAGGCTGTTTGTGTGATTGTTGTTTAGATTAAGTTATTCATTTTCAGTACATGCAATACGCTCGGCTCCGTTTGATTGAGCCTTGAGCGCACAGACAATTTCATTTTCAGTACATGCAATACGATCGGCTCCGTTTGATTGAGCCTTGATCGCACAGACATTTTCATTATCAGTATCTTGTGGTTGTGGTGTTTGTTGTAGAGTCGCATAGAACTAATCATAACTTGCGGATAAAGTCAATGAGAATTTGACAAGAATATGGTGGATACGCCGCTGGTACTTCCTATATATAAGTATTCTTGTCAAACGATCGGAGGCATTATCAGGCGGTTATGAGAGGTTCCATGCATAGGCTGTTTGTGTGATTGTTGTTTAGATTAAGTTATTCATTTTCAGTACATGCAATACGCTCGGCTCCGTTTGATTGAGCCTTGAGCACACAGACATTTTCATTTTCAGTACATGCAATACGCTCGGCTCCGTTTGATTGAGCCTTGAGCGCACAGACAATTTCATTTTCAGTACATGCAATACGATCGGCTCCGTTTGATTGAGCCTTGATCGCACAGACATTTTTCATATCGGTATTTTATGTTTGTTGTATTGGTTGTAGAGTTATATAGGACTAATCATAATTCACTGATAAAACCAATGAAAATTTGACAAGAATATGGTGGATACGCCGCTGGTACTTCCTATATATAAGTATTCTTGTCAAAGGATCAGAGGCATTGTTAGATGGTTATGAGAAGTTCTATGTAGGATTTAGTAGTTCCTTGGTAACTAATCATAACTTGTGGATAAAACCAATGAAAATTTGGCAAGAATATGGTGGATACGCCGCTGGTACTTCCTATATATAAGTATTCTTGCCAAAGGATCAAGGTATTATCAGGCGGTTATGAGAAGTTCCATGTAGGATTTAGTATTGCTTTGGTTGAAATTTGTGTTACATTTATATCATCTTGCTATTTAAAGAGATTGAATTGTGTTCCATTTCTACATAAACTAACCTCTCCATCATAACAAACGAGAGAGGAACTGTCACCATCCAAACATAAATGCTATCAGAATGTGGATTCAAATATTAGCTGTTGTGTTTATTTATGTTCAAATATTAGTTGTTGTGTTTTATTTATGTTCCATGTAGGTTATAGTATTAGAAGTTTTGCCTTAGGATATAACCATACCCTTCCAAACATATCCAAACTCTTATGCATGATATCATAGTTAGCGAAACAATTCTGCTTATCAATACTTTTACAGTAGGCAACAAAAAGCGATTCCTATAATAGGGTACTTAACCCTTACAAGGGACGCTACCGCCTCAAACAAAAAAATTAAAAACTCTTACTTTTTCTAAGTATGTAACTGTCAACACCATCATTCTTTTAGTCAAATATATCACTATTTAAATTTCGGGACGAAATTTCTAAAAAGCAGGGGATACTGTAACATCCGTAAAAAACGGATTTACCAAACCCGCTCCGTTTATCAACCGAACAATCAGTCAAAAATTTCGTTGCGAATTAAATGCCCAAAATAATTTTAAGCGATACATAATCAATTATTATATTGGAATATATAAGTTGTTTTGGAAAAACTGTTGAAAATCGCAAAATAAAAATGTTTTGTTCCTGCCGGGTTTCGAACCCGGGTCAGTCACGGTTCAACAACAACTTAACTCACAACACTTGAACCACTGCGCCACTGATGCTACTTGTTAAATGTTAGGATCATTTAATTCATATCATGAGTTTCCGAATTCAAAACCGGCGCCCAAAAGTTCAGTCGTCGGAAATCCCGGCAATCTCGCGAGTTTTAACGACATCTTCAGTTATAACGTAAAACTTTAAACCTATATCGGTTATAACTGACGTCTGAGTCCGCGACACCTTCTATAACCGCCGGAGAAATTCAAACCAACGAATCAAGTTGAAAATCAGACCAAGTTCATCGATAACCTGCACTATAAATACCCCATCGAACCTCTGCAAACATTTTCGCTCAAACCGCACCCTTTCTCGGCGAAAAATCACTCGCCGGAATATTTCTGCTCATCACCGGAAAACCGGGTTCTTCACTTCTAAGCCTTACTAAACCCCCTAAGCTTATACCGAAGTCACGCACATCCTTTGTAATCTTTCTGGAGACTCACTGCTGCAGGACACCCGACGCTGGAGCCTGTTGCTGTCGCCGGAGTTTTGCCGGAAAAACAGAGGAAGCGAGTGGGTATATTTCACGCCTAATTTCCTTTCTTTTTATTTATATCTCATCTGTAATTAACCTAAAAACGCTAAAGAAACCTGAATAAAACTTCGAACCAGATCGTCATCGTTTCTGGATAAAACTCAACGAAGAAGACGAAGTCACGGTAACTTATAAGTATAATTTAAATCAAGAAATAACTCGGGTTAGACACACAGTCCAGCGGTGGACTGTGTGCACAATAAACACAAACGTCTCGAGTTCGAATCCTGTTTCACACACGCTGCCTTAATAAAAATACTTTTTTTTTGTTAACCGAACCGGAGTCGCCACTGGTATATGTTAAGTATATTAATAATCGGAATAATAACCAAGTTAGACACACAGTCCAGTGGTGTACTGTGTGTATGTTTAATCAAGGCGCACGAGTTCGAGTCCGGTCTTCTGCATCGACCCGGACAATTATTTACCTTTTTAAATAAGACAGAAATGAAAATACTTAATTTGTATTTAAGTATAATAAAAATCAGTTAAGTTAACAAGTTGGACACACAGTCCAGCGGTGGACTGTGTGTTAGTATAAGCCACAGGTCCCGGGTTCGAGACCTGTGGAGCGCACCGGTCCGAATCAATTAAATCGTTTTTAAAAATAAAATGATTTTCGGTTTAATCTAATTAATATATATATATATAATTAAAAACAGAAATATATCGGGTTAGACACGTAGCTCAGTTGGTAGAGCTGCGTGCACGCGTACGGGAGGTCTCGGGTTCGAGCCTCACTCAGCGCACAATTACACGATTCGAACCGGTCAAAGTCAACGGTCAACGGTCAAAGTCAACGGTCAACTGTAGCAAAAAAATCAAATTTTTTTATTATTTTTATTTATTTATTTTAATTAAAAATCAATTAAATATACTTAAAAATAACATTTTTAAGGTTAGAAAATAGCCTTAAACTCATAAAAATACACCCAACAATCCTACTAAAATAGATTAATAAAATCCGTTTACTTACCGAACCATAATAATATTTATCTAGGTTAATCTCACTCGTGGTTAAAACCACTTCGCGTGTATTCAACATCATCAACCGAACGCACCCACTGTGAGTGAATCTTACAACTCCCCCTTTTAAATTACACGTTTTGGGGTGTGTCATGTGTCATAAAAATAATTAACTCGTTTATTTAAACTTGTGCCATACCATATCGTGATCTAAACTTAGATTGTTTATATTCTTGTGATTACTTATTTCATTTTGTCAAATTATATGAAATTCATTCATTTAGCCCATCAGTTCCTCGTGGGAGACGAGTTGAACAACGCGTACCTCAAAACCAATTCATTATTGTTCATGTGTGTATCATTGAGTTTATATTGTTTGTAGTTGTGTCATTCATATTATCATGTTTATGCAATTCATTCATTAGGCCCATCAGTTCCTCGTGAGAGACGAGTTGAGCAACGCGTGCCTCTAAATGTTCCATTATTGTTCATGTGTGCTTTATTTAATATCTTATGATTGTTGAATAAGTTTACATCTATTTTTACTCATGTTTGGTTGTGCACTCATTTCATAATCAATCAAATAAACTTGTTCAAATGTTTTCCATAGGATTCACTCGCCAACATTATGTTGATCCAAAAACCTTTTTACACATGATACAGGTGAACAGGTTGAAGCAAGGAAAACATAGGAAATGCCTTAGAAGAGCATAAAGAAGCTTAGATTGATAGTTAGAACATGTTGTAATATTTATTGTAAACTTCCATTAAATTGTATTAAATGAATATGAAACGCATAATAAATGTCATGAGCTTTGATGATAACCCAATCATGCCCCGATCACCTTTTCCGCTGCGGGTCGGGGTGTGACACTCAATATCATCCAAAGTTGTAATCTTTTGTGTTCAATATAACCGGTGATCGGTAGTTTTCATCACCCGAGGTTTTTATGCCAGCGATCTACTAGTGAACAAGGGTTTTTCCTCGTATAAATCCCTGTGTTCATCTTAGTTTATCTTTCTAATTTCGTTTATACATTCATTTAACACATCAAGCACTCAACCTCACAATCAAAGTTTGGTTACATTATCCTTAATCAGATTTTTGACCAAAACAGTTTGGCGCCCACCGTGGGGCGATCGGTGCTTCAATTCTAAAAACTCATTCATTTCATTCATTTCTATTCACTTCCATCAATCACATGGCTTCTCAAGGAAAATCCAGTTCAAGTGCCATACGGCGGTTACCACATCTCAGCCTAGTGCATCAATGCCACCCATTCCTCCTGCATACCAGAAGAGTGCTAAGAATCTCAAGAAGAAAACTACACCTGTTTATACAGGATCGAAAACCTATGTTTTTTCCTCATCTACTCCCACTAACAGTGATCTCTCTACTTTGATTTTGCAGATGAAAGGGTACATGGAACAACAGGACAAAACCAACCAGAGGATCCTTAGGGAGATTGATGAAATGAAGAAGCAGAAGAGATCAGTGGAGGATCACTCTCCACTGATGCCCAGGTCATTGGATTTTGCTTCTCCAGCATCGACGATCAAGTATTCTCAAGGATCCGGTGTCCAAATGCAAGGGTCCTCCAACTATCATCAAGGATCATTAGCGATGACACAGGCTCAAGGATCATCTATCCTTCAGCGAGGATCACTAGGAATCACGGAGCCTCAAGGATTCTTCCATGAATCTTCAGGATCGCAAGGGATGTACCAATCCAGAGGATTCAATGCACCATATCAAGGATCCTTATCTCAAGTTCAAGGATCCAACTTGTTTCAGGATCAAGGATCCTTAGGAAGCCAACCGTCCAGGAACTCTGAAGTTCATATAGGAGACTTCATTCCTATGCAGACTATTGCTTCATTTGGTCCAACTGTTGCACCTGAAGTGTCTACTTTTGGATACACTTTTGCGATACCGGTTCCAAACCAATCAGGAGGTAACCATATCAATACATCTTTTGGTACTAATTACGGTTCCATGCAGGATACATGTATCAATCAGGCTGTGGCACGGGCACTTCAGAAGCTTAAGGATATGATATCCAGCGTCCCAGGAGTGGTTAAGTCCATTCCTGAGATCCCAGATGGAAGTCACAGGGTGTCTCGTTTTGCACCTCCTATATGCAATGCTGAGATACCAAAACGCTTTCAAACCCCCAACATGAAGCTGTACGATGGTACGACTGATCCAGAGGAGCATGTGGCACAGTACCGGGAAAGAATGGAGATCAACCCCATTCCAGAAAGGTTAAAAGAAGCCTGTCTTTGTAAGGGCTTCGGATCCACACTCACTGGATCGGCATTGAAATGGCTGCTAAGTCTTCCTCCTTACTCTATTACTTAATTTTCTCATTTAGGTAATTTGTTCAATAATTAGTTTTCATGTAGTAGAACCTTTGAACGATTAACTAGTGATTTATATAGGGTAACACAGGGTCGTGATGAATCCTTAAGGGATTATATCACTAGGTTTAGTAAAGAATCCTTAGATATCCCCAATCTGGATATTGCCACTGTCGTGGAAGCATTTAAAATGGGATTACTTAGAGATTCAAAATTCTATGATGATCTTGTTATGACGCCTTGCAGGAATTTAGATGAAGTAAGGAACAGGGCATTGAGGTTCATTCGGTTAGAGGATGATAGGAGGATCCAAGAGAGACTGTCAGGATCCTCAACACAGGAAAAATAAGGATCATTCTTTAAGAATAATCGATTCAAGTCATACTCTAAGAATGACAATCACAATGTGCATGCGGTCGAAGAGGAGGAAGAAGATGATGATTATCCTCCAATTTCTGAATATTGTTTTTCTGCTGATAATAATGAACTAATCCTTGCTATGCAGAATTTAGGTGACAAGGCTAGGTGGCCAAGGAAAACTGACAAGCCAGGAGCTACTAAGGATAAATCTAAGTGGTGTGCTTATCATGAGGATTTCGGTCATCTCACCGACGAGTGTATAGCGTTGAGCAAAGAAATAGGCTACCTTTTGAGCAAGGGATACCTGAAGGAGTTGCTCGGAAGGAAAAAAAATCAAGGATCCAGGATCCTGAAAAGGCTCCTCCTCCACCAACTGAAGCTCAAATTATAAACTTCATCTCCGGAGGTTCTGATATATGTGGAACCTCATTTTCGGCAGCAAAATGACACGCCAAGGAAACGAAATGGAGAGTGGGGATAGACCCATTCGAACATCCACTCTGACTCAGCAGAAAATTATATCCTTCGATGAGGACGACCGTGTAGACATACAGGATCCTCATCACGACGGTTTAGTCATTACATTGTTTATTTCTAACCATTTTGTTCGCAGGATCCTCATCGATGGAGGGAGCTCAGTGAACATAATACAGTTGGATGTCCTCAAGAGAATGAACATTCCTGAATCGAAATTGTTCCAAGATCATCAGTGCTTGTGGGATTCAGTGGAGAAACCAAGAATACACTGGGGGACATTAAACTCCCAATTTATATAGAGGGAGTGATTCTATCCAGAAATTATGTGTAATAGATTCCTTATCTTGCTGTAATGTTATCCTTGGCAGACCATGGATACATGATATGAAGGCAGTTCCCTCAACGTATCACCAGTGTGTCAAGCTACCAACTCCTTGGGGAGTAGTAAAGATAGAGAGTGATCAGCAAGAAGCAAAGAATTGTTACACTTCCTCAATGAAACCAGCATCAAAGCCCAGGGAAGCATAGCAATTAAAGTATCCTCCGAGAGACGTCATGGAGGCTAGAGAACAGGACGTCAAGGATATTCTGTTAGATCCCGTGGATCCTGAATCCAAAGTTTATATAGGATCCGGGATCCTGGATAATATTGAACAGGATTTAATATCCTTCCTGAAGAGAAGGAAATCTACCTTTCTTGGAAACATGAAGACATGATAGGTATATCTAAGGATGTTATTACTCATAAACTTGGTATTGACAAATCTTTCAGGCCAATACACCAAAAGAGGAGAAAGTTTGCACCTGAAAGAAATGCCATTATCCAAGAGGAGGTGGATAAGTTACTAAGGGCAGGTATGATTAGAGAAGTCAAGTATCCAAGATGGTTAGCCAATGTGGTTGTTGTTCAAAAGAAAAATGGAAAGTGGAGGGTATGTGTCGATTTTACTGACTTGAACAAGGCATGTCCCAAGGATCCTTTCCTTCTACCCCATATTGACTCCATGGTGGATGCTACGGCGGGTCATGAGTTGTTAACTTTTATGGATGCTTCATCTGGATTTCAGCAAATTCAGATGGAACCATCTGATCAAAAGGATACAGCGTTCATGACACCCACTGGCATATATTGCTATATTGCTATGCCCTTTGGTTTAAGAAATGCAGGTGCTACATACCAAAGGCTGGTGAATATGATGTTCAAAGAACAACTTAGACACACGATGGAGGTATACATAGATGGATATGGTGGTCAAGTCTAAAAGAGCTGAGGATCGTATTAAGGATCTCGAAGAAGCATTCAACATCCTTAACCAATACAATATGAAATTGAATCTTTCCAAATGCCATTTTGGAGTCAAAGCTGGAAAGTTCTTAGGATACATGGGGACCAAGAGAGGGATCGAAGCAAGTCCGGAGCAGATAAAGGCTATAATTAACATCAAGTCTCCTGCCAACACTAAGGATGTGCAAAGATTGACAGGAAGAATCGCCGCCCTGAACAGATTCATTTCAAAATCCTCAGAAAGATGCAAGGATTTCTATGATATTCTGAGGAAGAATAAGAAGTTCGAGTGGAGGGAGAAGCATGAAGCTGCTCTACAGGCTCTCAAGGATTACCTATCCTCAGCACCGGCTTTAATGAAACCTGAAAATGGGGAACCATTATCCTTATACCTAGCTGTTTCAGGTAAAGCAGTAAGTGCGGTCCTTGTTAAGGATCATGAAGGCCAAGAACATCCGGTATACAATGTAAGTAAAAGTCTACTTGATGTTGAGGCCAGGTATTCTCATTTAGAAAAACTTATCCATGCTTTAATCATGACTTCTACTAAACTTAGACATTATTTTGAAACTCATACTATTGTCGTTAAAACTAACTTTCCTATTAAGAATGTTCTCAGGAAACCAGAGATGTCGGGGAGAATGGAAAAATGGGTTGTTAAACTTAGTGCATATGACATTAAGTATGAACCTAGAACAGCTATTAAATCCCAAGCTTTGGCTGACTTTGTGGCTGATTTCAGTAGTGATCTACAAAGAAAAGCTGAATTGGAGTTACAACAATTTAAGGAGACCAAGGATCCTTGGACACTCTTCACAGATGGAGCCTCGAATGTCAAAGGAACTGGACTAGGCCTACTACTAAAATCGCCATGGGGGGACATTATACCCCAATCAATAGCATGTGAATTCCAAACCACTAATAACGAGGCAGAGTATGAGGCCTTGCTAGCAGGTTTGCAATTAGCTAAGCATATGAGGATCAGGTATCTTCAAGTGTTGTGGATTCTCTATTAATTACTAATCACTATAATGGTTCTTATGCTGTTAAAGGTGAGAAACTAATCAAATATTTGGAGATAGTCAAGAAATTGGCAGCTTCTTTTGCTTTTTTCAGCCTTACACAGGTACCTAGAGAAGAAATGCAGAAGCAGATGCCTTGGCCAATCTAGGATCCTCACTAAAGATACCAGAAGATGTAAAGATACCTATTATCCATGTCCTAACTCCTGCAATTGAGAAAGATGAAACAATGGAGATAGTGGGTAATACTACAATTCTATCAAGTGATGATCCGGAGTCGAATTCAGGATCCTGGGTCCTTCCAATAATGAAGTATATTCAGAATGGGAAATTCGGATTGGCGAGAATCTTAAAGCCTTTAAGATAAAGGTATCCCAATTCACTATAATTAATAACATGTTATATAAGAGATCTCTTGCATGACCCTATCTACGATGCATTGAGGATCCTCAGATCCAAGAAGTCTTAAAGGATTTTAATGAAGGAGACTGTGGAAACCACACTGGGGGCAGAGCACTATTTTCAAGGATCCTCAGGAAAGGATACTATTGGCCTACAATGAAGAAAGATGCTGTGGAGTATGCGAGGAAATGTGACGCTTGCCAAAGGCATAGTAACATTCTCCATCAACCGGCAGAACCTCTGCATCCTATATCCTCCTCTTGGCCATTTATGAGGTGAGGAATGGATATAGTAGGCAAGCTTCCCAAGGCACCAGGAGGAAAAGTGTTCATGCTAGCTATGACAAACTATTTCTCTAAATGGATAGAAGCTGAAGCCTTTGCCCAAGTCAGGGAAAAGGAAGTTATATCCTTTATTAAAAGAAATATCATTACTAGATTTGGAATTCCTTCTGAAATTGTTTGTGATAATGGATCCCAGTTTATTGGGGGTCGTACTACTAACTTTTGTGACAGTTGGGGGATTAGGATGATTACATCAACACCAGTCCACCCACAAGCTAATGGCCAAGCAGAATCATCCAACAAGATCATCATCAACAACTTGAAGAAGAAGCTTCGATCCAAAGAGGGCAAATGGGCTAAGGAATTACCTTTGTCTTATGGGCAGACAGGACAACTCCAAGAATGCAACGGGTCAGACTCCCTTCTCCTTAGTCTTTGGAACTGAAGCAGTGATCCCTACAGAAATGGTAGTCCCTACGGCCAGAACAAGCATCCGTGATCCTGAAGCAAATGCTGAGACTCTGGCTCAAGACCTGGATACCGTGGAAGAACTTAGAGAGTTTGCGAGATTTAGGTTGCTAGCTATCAACAAAGGATGGCTGGAGCTTACAACAAGAATGTCAGGGTCAGAAGATTTCAAGTAGGTGACTTGGTATTGAGGAAAGCATTCCAAAATACCACGAACCCTACTGATGGCAAGTTAGCACCAAAATGGGAAGGCCCCTATCTAATTGAAGCTGAGGCAGGAAAGGGGCATATCGTTTGTTAACTATGGATGGTGACCTTCTGCCAAGAGCCTGGAATGCTGTCCACCTAAAGAAGTACTTTATGTAAGGATCAAGGATCCTCATAGGATATATGATTCTCACTTCGGTAACATTTTACTAATGCTTTCATTTGTATTATACCTCTTATTATTTATTATAAAGTAAGGATGTTGAATTTTCAACATTCAACCTTATCAAGCTTTAAGTTTTGCAGAAGTTATGACAAAGGATCAAGAGGTTGGCCCCTTCTCCAAAGTTTTTGGGCTTGTCCCCAGCTAAGGTATCTATTACCTCCTACGGGTCTTTACCATTCACACGAATTGGGTTCCGACACCCTCGCCAGTTGCGCACGTTATCCAAGTATAGTTCGAGGCAATGGGACCAGTACCCGCTTTAAGGGCTGACAATTTCATTGTGTTGGCTATATCTAGGATCCTAAGTATAATGGTAGACGTACCATACATCCGTTCCTAAGGTTTCTAACGTTTTCACGTTAGCTAAGGTTTTGGCATTTTCATGTCACTTACGATCAGTTAGTCGCCAGTTTGGGCCATACACCAGAACCCTAAGGTTTTGGCATTTTTATGTCACTTACGTTGGGCTTGTCCCCAGTTTATTTTGGGCTTGTCCGTAGTTTATTTGAGCTTGTCCCTAGTTATGGCTGTCTAGTTTGTTGGGCTTGCCCCCAGTAACTAATGATTCTTTCATTTGATGTTTGGCTTAGTCCCAAGTTAAATACTGCTACAGGTTTATCAAGTTTAACACCTAAGGATCGTGAATCCTAAAGTCCTATCGTTGACACAACTGTAAGTGTTAAGGATATAGAATCCTAACTTGGATTCACTGAGTTTAAAGTGCAGGAAATAAAAGGCGGGGGGCATCAAGGGCTTCATCCTCCACAAACAGAAGGACACATCCACCTTTGCTACCCCCTATTGTTCGAAGGATCAGTGATCCTTAAACCTAAATACTATTGTTTAGTTACAGATCATCATTGTTTGAAAACAAAAACCAACAATCCTAAAAAATGGGCTTCGGCCACGTCTAGAAATTTCCATCATCGCCCATTGGTGTAGCCTACTTCTTCGCTGCTTCATCATCCTTGGCTTCACCACCTTCGCCACTGCCACCACCTGCTGCCTGTTCAGGATCCTTCTCACCACTTGAGCGGCCTCAAGCATCTCTGGCTCATCATCGCCCAGCTCCTGCAGCCTCTACTTCCAAGCCTCCACCTCCCATCTAGCCTTTTCAAACGAAGGATCCATGGCCTCCTGAGCTATCTGGATCCTGGCCTTCAGGATAGCCCTAACAGCAGAGATTTTGGCATCGTCAGCGGCCTCCAACCGATCCTTGTTCGCCTGAACTGCATCCACTATGGCCTGCTTTTCCAAGCGATTGATCTCCCTCTCCAGCTGCACAATCTTCTTATCCTTAGCAGTGCAGAAGGCCTGAAGATTAGCAATAATTTCTTCTGCGCAGCTAACTTTTTCTCTTGCAGGACTTGGATTCGTGCAACTTTCGGCATAATGACAATATGCAAAGATAAGGATCCTTGATCCTAAAAATTTTATACAGCGAAGAATCAGTGATTCTTACCTCGGAGACACAACTTTGGATTTCTTGTTCAACCTAAAAGGCGCCATTTGGTGGTGCAGGCTCAGATGGCTTCTTCCTCTTGGACCCGGTTTAGCGCGAAGGGTCATGACCTTGTTCTCCGGTTGGCTTTGGCCTGCGGCCAGCTCCTTCTTGATCGATCGTGGGGAAATTATTCCCTCGAGTTCCCCAAGGCTAAACTTGGAGGCAGATTTAGAGGAGGACTTAGCAGCACCTGTGATATCAAATTCCAGATAAGTATTCATAATCAACTAAGTTATTTCAAACACTTACGTATCTATATATGCATGCATACTTAGTTGACATGGTGTAGGAGGCAGATGTGGTCTCTTCTAGATCCTTGACCTTTGGAAGAAAGTTCTAACTGTTGTGTCTAGGGCCCAGAAAGCGGCGACTCTTTCAGCGGTAGCAGGCAAATCTCTCAAGGCGGCAAAGCTGGTCACTGCAAAATAAAATAGAAATGGATCAGTTATCCTCAAAAAAAATGGAACAACAGAGTTTTCAATGGTCCTACCCTAAGAATCCTAGATCCTACCCTTCAAATTCCACTTCTTGGGGAGATACTTTCCGTTGGGAATAGAATCTCTTCTGACGAAAAAGAACTGGTTTTTCCAGTTGGTATCGTTTCTGGTGGTCTAGAGGAGTGGAAGGGGACACTGAGGTTTAGCTTTAAAGAGGTATCAATGGGATCCACAGGGTTACCAGGTTATATAGGTGAGGAAGCTCGGTGAGACCAAAGACCAAACCTTCTTTGTTGATTATTTGTTCGAGAGTGTACAGAACTCTCCACAACATGGGCATCGCTTGGTTGAAACACATCCCGGTGTGGCTGAAGAATGTTTGGGTGAATACTGGGAAAGGATAGTTGTAGCCAATCTGAAACCGAGCGGCAGGAAAACATATCCAGGTCTCCGATTCGCAGTCACTTTTCAGCGACGAATCGAAGGGCCTAAAGATGGTTCCCTCCGGAAAATAGGGGGAATCTGGTCGATTTCAGGGTCAGTAAAGCGACAAAGCTCTTGAGAAGGGTTTTTTAGAAGATTTTGTCTCTGGGGTGCAGTTTCAAGCTCGTGATTCTTTTAGGGAGAGGACCGGGTAGCCATTTTTTCCATGAGAGTAAGAAAAAAGATTGCAGAGCAAGAAGGTTAAGGGAGAAAGAGTATACCTGATTTCTCTCCGGTGCAAGGTTTTAAAGAAAGAATCTTGATATTAGTAAGAGATATCGCCTGTATCTCTACCCTATATATAATCATGTTTGTTGCAGGCTATCTTATCAATGACGTCACTTTTTGCAACGGATATATCCAAGTTACAACGGCTAGTCCTATTCTAACGGAAACATGACTAATTTGTTGAGCATTTAATTAGTCATGTTTGGGGGCAATTGTTAGGGAGTGATTTTTGATAGGCATGGATCCCTTATCCTGAGATTAGTCTGGATATATTATCTTAGCGGGTGGTTTAGAGAGTCTAAGGATTGAGGATCCCTACTGTTAGCTATAATTGTCTAACAATTGTTCCCAATATTTTTTAGCTTGTGATTGCAGGAACGATACGAGTCAAGACTAATTCCAAGCGGGAATCTTGCGGAATATGTCATTATTCAGCACGTGCACAGGCTAGTGACCGTTGGTGGAGAACGTGGATGCATGGCTGAAATTTCGGATAGTTAGTTCATTGAGATTAGCTAGATATTTAGTGGGACATTGAGCTTGATAAAGGACACTGACAATTATTCGAAACACTACAACACTTCTGACACTCTCTCTCGAAAACACACACATACACGCTAGCTTACATTGTACCGAGCTCAATATCATCCAAAGTTGTAATCTTTTGTGTTCAATATAACCGGTGATCGTGTAGTTTCCATCACCCAAGGTTTTTATGCCGGCGATCTACTAGTGATCAAGGGCTTTTCCTCGTATAAATCCCTGTGTTCATCTTAGTTTATCTTTCTAATTTCGTTTATACATTCATTTAACACATCAAGCACTCAACCTCACAATCAAAGTTTGGTTACATTATCCTTAATCAGATTTTTGACCAAAACACTTACCATCCAAAGACCAATGGACAAATGAGCGTACAATCCAAACTTTTGAAGACATGCTTAGAGCACGCATTATTGATTTAGGTGGTAGTTAAGATGACAGCTACCATTGATTGAATTCTCCTATAACAATAGTTATAAAACTAACTACTCCGTTTGAGGCTTTATGCAGAAGAAAGTGTAGAACGCTCGTATGTTGGGCCGAAGTTGGAGAAAACCATCTATCTGGGGGCCTGAGATTGTACAAGAGACAACATATAAGATTATGCAAATCCGTGATAGGCCTAAAGCTTCCCTCTTTTCTTGAGCATGCATTATTGATTTGGTGGTAGTTAAGATGACCAGCTACCATTGATTGAATTCTCCTATAACAATAGTTATAACACTAACTACTCCGTTTGAGGCTTTATGTAGAAGAAAGTGTAGAACGCTCGTATGTTGGGCCGAAGTTGGAGAAAACCATCTATCTGGGGGCCTGAGATTGTACAAGAGACAACATATAAGATTATGCAAATCTGTGATAGGCTCAAAGCTGCCCGAGATAAGCAGAAGAGTTCTCCTGATAAGAGGAGAAAACCTCTAAAATTCCAAATCGGAGATAAAGTTATGTTAAAAGTATCACCTTGGAAAGGTGTCATTGGATTTGGAAAGAAGGGCAAGTTAAGCCTAAGATACATCAGACCATTTGAGATAGTTGAATGTGTCGGTTCCATTGCTTACAAGCTTAAGCTTCCTGAGGAACTAAGCTGAATACATGACGTGTTCCATATATAGAATTTGAAGAAATGCTTAGCCAGTGAGTCACTAGCAATTCCTCATCATGATGTTCAAATCAATGAGAAGTTAAGATTTATTGAAAAACCTTTTGTCGATCAAGTATTGAAAGGCTAAAAAGCTCTATAAGAAAAAGATCCCTATCGTGAAAGTCAAATGGGATTCCTGTCGTGGCCCTGAATACACATGGTAGGTTGAATCTAACATAAGACAGAATAACCCCATATATTTGAATAAAATCTCAAGGACAAGATTTCTTTTATGTAACAACCCGAATATTTATATCAAATCCTAGCATGACACGTGTCAAAAACTCTTCATACAATTCAGATATGTTAAAGGAGAGGGATAAAAATATTCAAAAAGGACGTTTATAAAAGTCGAGGGGCTGAAAGTGTGAAAGAAGGCAAATTTCTAGTCATTGGTAGTCCCTTGCGGACTGCAACACCAAACCTCTTGCGATCCGTAAGAGGGTTCAACAGTTTGTGCACCAGGGTCCCTCACGGACCGTAAGACCTAACCTCTTGCGATTCGCAAGGGGTGCACTGACAGCATAGTTGTACCTTGCAACAACCTGCTGCAAACCTTGCCACCTCTTAACAAAAATTTCCACACTTCACCTCCTTTAAACACCTCATCTGCCACTAATCCTCCTCTAAGCAAACATGAGAACACTTGTCATCTCCTCATCAATCATGAATTAGTATAAATAGGTCCACCGTTCATTTGTTTCACCACACCTCTTTACTCTCACTTTCTAAAACATTTGTGAAGCTTGCTTCTACTTATAAGAGCCTTCTTACTGAAGTACTAAGTATTCCTCAAGCCTACGTAAGTGTTCCCCTCTAGTCAATTTCAGTTTATTAATTATATATTATCTGAAAGTCAAGAAATTTGACTTTTGCTTTGACTTTTGGTTCTTACCACTTTAGTGAACCTAAACTCCAATTAAACCGATCACGTTATCATCATAATGTAGTATATAATCCCCTGCAATTATATTCCGTGATCATCACGTTTAAGTGGGTCAATTGATGAGTCAAACATATATTTAATAAAAGTTCAAAATACCCTTTTGGCTAATAAACAAAGAATGAAATTCAAAACTTATGAAACCTATATTCTAACTTCAAAAAAATATATAACATCGTAAATATATTTTTACTTATCGGACTCGTCACAAACCCATTTGATCACCTGACCCGTATCCACACGCGTGATAAGTTTAAATGTTATAAACCATATAAACTAGTCGTATCAGGTCTAACATTTTCAAAACCTTTCCAAATCAGAATGTTTGTTAAATAACCGATATCACATGAGACTCCTCACTCGTACGTGAATAAACCACATTATATCTGGTCAACGCTTAATCTAGCGGAACCAAGCGTAATTCTTACTTAACCAGTCAAAGTCAAAAGACTTACAAATGAGTGAATCAACAAAACATGAAGAGATGTTTAAATAAAGTTCACTTTCAATATAAAAAACTAGTTATTAAAGTTATTAATGCATACCCAAATAAAAGGTTGCCAAAGATTGGAAATCAAAAGTAATACATAAAAGATTTGTCTTCATTAAGTGATGTAAGAGATTTAGCCAAGCATGGCCTTTGTTTGACAAGAACTCTTACGATCAATCTTGGATCCCGAGACTACTACACACTCTAAAAGATGAAAGATGGATGATAGTGGTAGGTGTTGCTGTTGTAGTGGTGGTGGACTGATGGCGAGTGTGAGAGAAGTGGTTTACCAAGGGATGCCTTTCTCCAAAGCCAAGCACCTCTATTTATAGCTGGAAACATAGGGAGACCACGGCCCCGTGCCAACCTGGCACGTCCCCGTGGTGGACTTTTTCTCTCCCTTCATTAACTGCACATGTAAGGTCTAACACCCCCGTGGTGATAGAGTACGGCCTTGTGGTCAGTCTACTTGTTGTACTATCAAGATTCTGCGAATCTTAGAGTTAACCACGACCCGTGTTGGGTTTGGCACGTCCCCGTGTCAGTTTTCTTTTGTTGTTGTCTTTTTCTGTAGGGAATCTTGGCTGGGCACGACCCATGTTGGGTTGATCACGACCCATGTTGGGTTTGGCATGGCCCCGTACCTAAGCTTCTTTCTTCGTTTATTTTTGTTGTTTTGGATGTGAATGGGGGTTCGGCAGGTCGTGTCACTCCTCCATCTCTGTATTTATGTTGGTTTCTACTGTTAATTTGTTCCTTTTATTCGTTTAAGCTCTTTTAATCCTGTAATTTAAAAGTAAACAAAGAAACATGCTTTTTCCAGCATTAGTACCGAAAAAGGGTTGATTGAATGCCTTGTTTGATGTAATTTATATGTTGCATTTTGTGCACATCAGAACGCGAACATCGGATGATTGAAACTCAGCACAAACATCTTGAAGCTTTGAAGGTGGTAATGGAAGATAATTAAGGTTTATGGTTGGTGGTGATGATGAATGGATTTGTTAGATGAGGGATGATAATGATTAGGTTTAGGTTTAGGATTTGATGATAAACGATGAATTCCGATGTTGGTGGATGATTGGGATTGAGGTTTTTGATGGTTCTTGGCTCCAAGATAGTGCTCTAGGTTCAAAATTACGTAACTCTCTTCAAAAGGCCCAAAAATTGGGTTTTAAACATGTTCAAACACACAACAAACAAGAAATTCCCGTCGGCAACCAGGAGGAGGCGTCGCCGACTCCCCCTAGAAATTGTAGTTATCTGACGACACACTGATATGTTGTCTACGCGAATCCCATCGACGTAGGTGCGTCGCTGTCACCCCTTGTAGGGTGCCTTTTCCTGTTTTGTTCATTTCACATCCCCAGTTGATCCTGTTCGCTCCCGGTTGACCCGTTTTCCGTCCCGATGCTTCGTATAGCTCCCGATTAGCTCCTTAAATTCCGTTAGACCTGCAAAACACAACTCCAATCAAAAGCAGGCTATTCGAAACTAAATGTTATGTGAAAACACAAACATTAACTTAAACATAATAGGACACCTGTTTGCAAATATCATTTTCACTTTCACATGGATCGAATGAAAAACACACTTCCTATTCTCAGACTTAAGCTAAGGTCTAATATCATACCGGTTCATGATTCTTACAATTTCCAAAATATTTAGCGGTAAAGTGATTAATCACATAAAAATGGTTACCCAACATTAACCCGCCCTTGAAACTAATACATCATACACACCCCTCATAATATTCTCTCAACTCGGTTTAACATTTGGCTAATAATAATGCATTAGCACGTTTTAAGTACTCACTCAAAACCGATTAGAACACGTACCCACATAGGCTTGCAAATCAATCATTCTCCACCACTAACACGACTACAAAGCACAAGTCAAAAGGTCTTTAAGAGTTGTAACGGGGCTAGTCTAAGGGTGTGGAATAGGATATTTAAAGTGGCTAAGGTGATGAAACTCGATTTTTATAACCCCGACTACCAAACAAACTAACTACAAACATTAACTACAAGGCAACATTTTTCGCCTTTTATTCAACAAACTTCAGACGTGTATTTTTGTGTTTTTTCACAACAATTTTATGCTATTTTGCATGATGTTTTCTGAATTTTTTTGATTTTTTGAAATATAAACCAGAACTATACAAAACAAAGTAGTCCTAAAATCGAATTTTCATCACACGCATCAAAAGGCAAAATGGGTTGGTCAAACGAAAGCTTGAGGCTCAAAGTTGGTGACTAAGGGATATATTTTGGGTAAGGATAAAATAATGGTGTAAAAAGAAAAGGTTTACCTCATGTCTTAATTATTCTTGTGCTCGTATTCGGTTTATGGTCTCAAACACATCAAAAGTTGCAAGTTCTACAATACGGGACTAATAGCACACTCAACAATGAAATTATATATATATATATATATATATATATATATAGGGTATGGATCATGAGAAAACTAGTTTAAATTAGAAAATCAAAACCTAACTAAAAAAAGCCAAAAAAACATATCAATTTTTTTATTTTTTTATTAAAATTCGCAATATATATTATATAAAAAAACTTTTAAAAAAAAATAAAAAAACATATAATGCACATGTGCAACATAAACATATAATGACATGTGTAGTACACATATAGTACATATGTGCACTACATGTTTTTATTTTTTTTAAGTTTTTTTATACGTAAAATGCGATTTTTTATAAAAAAAATTGTAAAAAAATTGTATGTTTTTATGCTTTTTTTCTTGGCTTTTTGAGTTAGTTTTCTAGTTTTCTCATTTATATCTAGTTTTCTCATGATCCTATATATATATATATATATATATATATATATATATAATAAAACCCATTTGTGGTGAGAAAACCTAGGAAACTCAAAGCTCCCGACATTTTTTTATTTTGAAAAAAATTACACAAGTAATATACATGTTTTTAAGGGTTTTGAGCAAAAAATCAAAAAAGCGCCGTCCAAATTTAAAAAAAATAAACAAGTTTTTGTGTAACATATGTTAAATTCATGTGCAACATATTTACAGTCGCATTGCTGAAACTTGTTTATTTTTTAAAAAAATATCCACTCGCGCTTTTTTGATTTTTTTTACTCAAAACCTTAAAAACATGTTTATTACATGTGTGATTTTTTTCAAAATAAAAAATGTCGGAGCTTTGAGTTTCCTAAGTTTTCTCAATTACAAGGGTTTTCTCCATATACTTACATATATATATATATATGTGTGTGTAGTGTGTGTGTGTGTGTGTAAAATTGATTCAAAATCTCACGTACAAAGGGTATGGTATTGATATGCACAATATATAGTTTCTTAAGCAGATTATTTCCAAATAACCACCCGCTAAATACCCGTCATGTTACACATTAGAACTTGACAATGACAAAAGACCAAATGGGTTGTGTCAGCCCTCAAGTATGGTAGTCTCACGAACATAATGTACCTACAAGTCTCAACCCTCTTGTAGAGCAAGCTTCTCACAACCATCAAACCTTATTAGATACCCAATTCTACCATTTTTAAAAAAGATATACCAAGTTATTCGTTATTTAACTTTGATTTTGTGGAAAAATATTTTACAACAACTACAATCCTAACTCACTTTTGTAGGAATCATGGTTGCATTTAGTGTATGCAACAAGCCTTTAAACCTCTCGGTAGCTCGGGAGGACGAGGAAGGTTTCGTGAGGGTTATATAGAGAACACACCTACAACGTGCATTCAAATACTAAGCAAAAACGCAACAGAAAGGAAATACAATAAAGCAAAAAAATAAATAACATAAACAAAATAAGTAAAACAAATAAAATAATATACAACAACTAACTTACCACCTCATGGTGGTAGAACTGCGTGCTTGTTGCCCACGAACTCTCCCATATCACCCACCGGTGATTCATACCATTTTGTCCCAAACGGGCCAAACTTCCTAACTCCTCTTCTTCCCTCTTTTCTTGAGGCGACTTTTTCGCCTTCTTCTTCTTGACAAGCTTTTTCTTAGATTTTTCTAACCTACCAACCATAGCACATATTTTTTTTGTTTGGACTAATGTCCTCCTTAGGACACTTATCCTCACCGAGCGGGTTAGTAAATTTGGGAAAAAACATTCAAAATTAGTTCCCGGTCCCCAAACTTCATGCTCACCGTTCCCGTTACACAATATGTTATGGCATTAGTAGTTGCCAGGAACGGTCTACCCGATATGACTATTGGTTGTGTGTCCTCAACAAAACCAACATAGTCAACTACCAAAAAGTCAATTGGGTAATAGTAATCTTCAACCTTCACTATCACATCTTCCACCATCCCCCTTGGATGCGTGGGAGTCTGATCGGCCAACACCACCGGGTGTTAAACTTTTTCAAAGGACCAAAATCATGTTGGTCGTACATACTCCCAGTAAAGATACTCACACAAGCTCCAAGATCTAGGAGTGCCCTCTTAATTTTAATTTTTCCAATTTGGATTGGAACAAGAAGGTCTCCTGGATCTTGAGCTTTTTGGGGGAGGGCACTCGATATAATGGCACTAACATGAGATATTAAATCAAATTGTTTGGTAGTTTGTTGTGCCATTTCTCGGTGCTTAACTCTTTCAAACACTCTACATGAGCTGGGACCTTTTTTATGTCATCAAGTAGTGGCAAATTAATTTTTGCTTGTTTGAAATTTCCCCACCACTCGTCCTTTGGTGGGCTCCGTTTTTCAAACTTTGATTCATTAATTGGTTTTAATAGAGACAACGGATATGGGATGATATTAAACTCCACACCCATATCATTGGCCCTAGCATACAATTCATTTAAACAACTTTAACAAAAAGAATTTTCAGTTACTTTTTTATTTAAATTGTGGAATCGTTTCTTGCTCATTTTTACTTCCCGACTCATCACCTACATCTTCCACTACACCATCGACAAATTGTGGTTATGGAATGCTTTCGACACTACAAACCTCATCATTTGAAAGAAGACTTACCGCGCTAATGTGCACACTCCTCACACTGCTTGTGCTTGAGCTTTGATGTTTCGGGTTCACTGTTGTGTCGCTTGGGAGTCTTACTCCATTTCCCCGCATTTGGGCCACCTCTTCTGCAAGTTGACCAACTTGCTTTGCCAACGCCTCGTGCGACTTGTCCCGCACTTCATTTTCTTTTCTCGTCTCTTTCATCATATTCAACATGGCATCCATTTTCGCACTTAAATCATCACCGCCACCTTGATTATTCGCCGACCCGCTACTATTACCCCCTTGGTTGTAACTTCGTTGGTAGTTGTTATCACAACTTTGATACCCTTGGTTACCACCTTGTCGGTTTTGATACGATGCGCCATCTTGATTGCACGTTTGAAAGTTCGGGGTGATAAGTGTTAGACTTCATATCCTGTTGCTTCCGGTCTCTATACACTTGATTCACCTCCGCGGTGGATCGGGTCATGTTTACTTGGCAATTCTCGGTCCGATGACCGATGTCGCCACATTCTTCACATACGAAAAATTGTACTGCACCCACCTCTTTCTTCTTCATACGGACCAACTCCCGTTCTAATGTTTCAATCCGATCTTTGGAACTTACATCGCGGTTGGGCCAAGACCTTGAGATCGGACGCTTTTTAGATCTGTCTGCCATAGCCACGACCTTGGAGTTCTTACTCATCCTCTCCAAGAACGCCAGTCATCCTCCTCATGATTATTCAATATGTGTCCCATTACTTTTCGATTGCAAGTATTTGTGCTCTTCAACATCTAACCCCTCACGAAGCATTTAAGCAATTCCCATCTCTCGATTTGATGATGAGGACACTTTCGAAATAACCCTTTAAAACGTGTGAGAGCTTCATGCAATAACTCACACAGTAATTGCTGAAACGACCAAATCTCATCTCTCGCATCATCGGTCTTCGCTATAGAATAGAACTCGTCAAGAAACACATGTTGCATTTCTGCTAAGTGTGAATACTATTCGCGGGAAGTGTGAGAAAACACTATTGGCCTTGTCCTTTAATGAGAACTGAAAAAACCTCAACCTCACTTCATCTTTAGTGAAACATGACCCCCGATGGTACTACACAAAGCAGAAAATTCCGCTAAGTGTGTATACGGCTCATCGTGGGTTCTACCATTGAAATGAGGTAGAATGTTGATGTAGTTCGGTTTACAGTCGAAGGATCGTCTTTCTGGAGATGGTGGAGCAATAGTCGAGTCGTTCTCGGTAATCATAGGCCTAAAGCGACCATTAACACCTCTTGGTTGTTGCATTTGGTTTTGGTGTTGTGGTTGAATCCAAGGTAGACTGTTACCTCTTGGTTAACCAGTCTTTGATTTCCTCTTCGATCACCACCCCTATCACCACCTTGATTGCCGCCTCCCACAAATTGCGGGATTCGGTTACGGTTGACATTATTATTGTTGTTGTAATTCCCGTCATCCCAGTTCCGTTGATTGTTGTTTCGTGGTTGACGATTACTGTCGTACCCGTCATTTCGACCATAATCGTACCCATAGCCCTTGTTGTTCCCCACATAATTGGCTTTTGATAGCTAATGTCTTCATACTCAAACCCCCGAGCATTATAGAAATTCACCACATTATCATGACCCCAAACATCGTCTTCAACCCGCTCGTTATAATTCCCTCCTTTGTCCGAGTATTCCGAATGAATACTCACATGTTCTGGTGATTGATAACCAGGAACTCTATATGGTGCATCCATTGGGAATATTGTTTCTCAAATCGTGAGATAGAGAAACTGAGCTTCGTTCGTGGGAATGCCACAATTTTGGTTAACTCCACGGTTAGCGTTAACATTTCAGTTGTTGAGGTTGGGTGGTAACGGGTTTGTCGGTTTTCGTTTTGAAGCGGAGGTGTGGGTGTACGTTGGTTATTGTTTTGGTTTTGGCCACGGTTTTGGAAAGGTGGTGTTGGTGGTCTTGAATTGTTACCACCCCTCGGTTGGTTATTTTGAGCATTTTGGTTTTGGGGAGGGTAATCTTGGTATTGTGGTTGGTATTCATGTTGGTTGTTGGGTTGGTTGGAGTTTTGAGGATCCATTTGAATGGGCCCAAAAGAAGGTCTAAGTGGTGAGTTGGTATTGGGTGTATTAGAGACAAGGGTTGTCTCTAACCGGTTGGCTAGGTTTCTTCTAATGACCCGCTTGATCTCCGGTTCGAACACTAATGGTGAGGTCCTCCCGGAGTTTGGTGTATGCATGCACTACCTGTAAGCTGCACAAGTAACACACCCGCGTAACACAAAAGTAGAAACGATATGAAAAAAAATAAGCACTTAAACAGATAATCACAAAATCAAACAAAATCCAAACGCAAAGCGCACGAACTCCCCGGCAACGGCACAAAATTTGATCGGAGTGTCGCGCCACGGTCAAAGATAATATTTATATACTCGATTTACCCTTAACTATGAGTTAGTGTAGTACTGGGTCAAACCACGAAGAGTTGGTGATTTGCGGACGAGATTGATTCTAAAGGTTATCACATTTTTTTATGAAGCTTGCTATGGAATTGATTAGATTGTTTGTTTGAAAAGAGATGTCGGATTAAACCGACGAGTTTGGTACTAAGATGATTACTACTAAAACTTGAATGCTTATGGTTACACGGAAACTTGATTGTTGATTGAAACAATAATTGAGAAATAAGGTTCACACCCGGTTCAACAATTGCAAAGCCTAGGGTTGCTACACATTTTTAGATTGATTTAGTTGAATTTGTCATTAACGGTTTTCTATCACGAAGCTAGGTGCCAATTGCTATCAACGCGTACAACGGACCGCAATACACTTTCGTTACCTCAGACAAATAAATCATTTTGAAAGATAAGGCATAAATATACAAACTTATTTTGCAAAGTCAAATTTTATAATCATTTGACAATTCACAAATCTAGTTCAAATGTAGGACAATTATCAATCAATTCAAATACAATTCAACTTGTCACAAATCAACTAAGAAACATAAAGCAAACCCTAAACTTTACAAAAGTCTACACCTGGGTGAAACCCGAGAGGATTAGCCTTCATCACGCGATCGCCGGATAACTGAAATCGAACACGAACATCTTGAAGTTTTGAAGGTGGAAATGGAGGATGATTAGAGTTTATGGTTGGTGGATATGATGAATGGATTGGTGAGATGATGGATGATGATGATGATTAGGTTTAGGATTGTGATGATGAACGATGAATTCCGATGTTGGTGGATGATTGGGATAGAATGGGATTGAGGTTTTTGTTGGTTCTTGGCTCCAAGATAGTGCTCTAGGTTCAAAATTACATAACTCCCTTCAAAAGACCCAAAATTGGGTTTTAACACGTTCAAACACGCATTCCCTGTCGGTAACTAGGAGGAGGCTGCACTCACGGCGTCACCGACTCCCCCAAGAAATTGCATTTTTCTGACGACCCACTAATACGCTGTCTATGTGAAACCCATCGACGTGGGTGCGTTGCCGACGCCCCTTGTAGGGTGCCTTTTCCTATTTTGTTCATTTCACATCCCCGGTTGATCCCGTTGCTCCTGGTTGACCCGTTTTCCGTCCCAATGCTTCGTTTAGTTCTCGAATAGCTCCTTAAACTCTGTTAGACCTGCAAAACACAATTCCAATCAAAAGTAGGCTATTTGAAACTAAAAGTTATGTAAAAACAAAAACTTAAACAAAATAGGACACCGGTTTTGACCACGCATCACTCAGGTAAATACTTTTTAGCCTATTTTGTTTATAAAACTTGGGATATGGCACTAGCCACTTGGAGCGGGTATCGCAAAATGGGTGAATGCTTTCATAAATGTAAGAACCCGGTTTAATTCGTTTGCTTAAATAACATTAAACAATTGGAGGTTAATAGTACCGTGCATGGGCGTCCCGACTCATTAATTGTAATGGCCATAAATAAGTGCGGGGTGTAGGCATACACCTGATAGAAACATAACATGAAATGGTGTGTATATTGACCATGTACCGACATTTGATTTCCGGTCCCCGAGTGTATTGACAAGCATGTAAATCTGGGGACAAGAATTTTATATCATGTATAATTACTGATTACCAAATGGCACACACACACACACACACACATATATATAATCAAATGATTTTCAAAATAATTTTAAAAGATTAGGTTATTTTTAAAGATTGGCCGCAAGTGGCGAACCTCAATAGTATGCTGGATAAGGTTCAGCCATAAAGCTTTGGAATTTACGACTCCATAGCTGAAGACCTATGATGTCTAAAGTCCTTTTTATTTATCCTGCCTTGTGAGATATTTATATTGAACACAATGTTATACATTTTATTTAATATAAATTCAAGCTTTTAAATACTTGTATTTTTACTCTTTACTTTGTTGCCAACTGTGATACTGTTATTCGACCGTCACGCATAAACCCCTAGTCCGGGCCCACCGGGAAATTAGGGTGTGACAGGAGCCCAACATCAATTATTATAATTCTTAATCAAGTGGTTGTTGTTGTGGTGGTGATGGAGGGAGTTGCAGCGGTGGTGGAGTTACATCGATGGTGGAGATGTTGCGGTCGTGATGGAGACCTTAGGTCCAATTCAAAGGTGGGAGTAGTTAGGGTTCCAGATCAGAGGTGGGCGGAGTTGGTGATCATGTAACGCCTCGCTTTTTCGCATCCTTATTTTAGAAAATAAATATTTGTATCATAATTCAGGGCGTTAAAACATAATAAAAATATATGTGTGTGTATATATATTATTAATTGTTATTCGTTATTCGTGTAACGCCTCGTATCTTCGTATTTCTATTTTAAAAATGTCCGTATCCGTATTCTAATTTTAGAAACCTTACATTCGTATTTTAATTTCAATCTCACAACTCGAGTCATTAATCATAATAAAATTCATATTTTATACATATTTTTTATTCACACAACCGATCATTTAAATACGTACTTATATGCAAACCGACACAATTATACGTATAAATACTTATACGCACATCCTCAATACTTGAATTATACTTTTATACTTTTTTATATATACTCAATTACATAATATATACTCAAGAAATACCAAAAATATACCAATCATCTTTCCACCTCATAAATCCTCTTTCACCTTCTTTAACCAATCATATTTCACCTTTTTCCACACCCTTTCTCCTTCATTTTTCCACATCCTTTCTCCACCAATCATCTTTTCAATCCTCTTCCACCTTTTTTAACCAATCATATTTCACCTTTTCCACATCCTTTCTCCACCAATCATCTTTTCAATCCTCTTCCATCTTTTTTAACCAATCATATTTCACCTTTTCCACCTTCTCTACCTATAAATACCAACCTCCTTCTACCATTTTCTTTACACCATTCTTCTCTCCATCTCTCTAATTCTCTCAATCTCTCTTAATCAAGAATTCTAAAAGGACACTAAGTGCTCCAACCATTATTCTCTCAACCTCTCTACTTCTCTCAAATCTTCCAAGCAAGTAAGAGAACTCTAAGAGTTCTAAAAGAAAACACTAAGTGTTTTAAAGGAAGTTTGAAGCTCCAACCTCCAACTCTTCACGGAATCACCAAAGGAAGCTTTGCAAAACCGTGAGCATACTCGACCCCCTTTTTACACTTTAATGCATTTTGGGGTGCAACATGTATAAATTACAAAATTTATTTTAAACAAAATTAAATGTGTTCACAATACCAAATGTGCCATCAGTTACGCTTATGTGAGTTATATGTGTTAGTTTAAACTCGTCTATACATGCTACTTGTTATGCTTGAGTTTGTTCATGCTTATTAGTTTTGACTTGTATTCTTATGATATCTTTATGCTTAGAATACTATGCATGCTAGTCAAGGAATTCGATTATATGCTATTGTTATGCGAAAGTGGTCAACATATTCGGGGGATTCGACTTGAATATATACTTGTCACAATCAAAACAAACTTTTATACCTATAGTTAATTTCAAACTTGTATGCTCGCCAATACTTTTGTATTGATCTACGCTTTTAATACATGTTCCAGGAAAGCTGATGATGCAAGAAATCTAGAAGGATTGCTTAGATACACACCTAGATTAATTTATCTATTTTGATGTTATTTCGTTTTGAAACAATTGTTGACTATTATTTGGAATTTTTGTATGACAATTTAGTCTTGAATGAAATTTGAATTTAATCTATATTGTCACATAGCGTTATGAAGTTTTGAGCAATTTATTCGTCTCATCCCGATGTTTCCGCCATCGGTTGGGGTGTGACAGATTGGTATCAGAGCCATAACTATAGGGAATTAGGTAGAATTGTCATGTTCGACCTAGTCTATAGTTTAAGTACCATACCATTGACAATTTGTGATACTTGTCTAAAAAGTTATTCTTTCTATCATGCTTCTCCCCCTTTTGATCCTAAAACTTACAATATGTCTTTCCTAAGACATGAAACACATCACACGCTTTTGAGTATATTCTTGTTCCACAATCGAAATAACTCATCAATACAGGGGTGATTCCCGCCATTGGTGACGAGTTTCAATCCGCTCTACATGTTATATTGTGCGAAATTCACCATCAAGTCAGGAGTGATATCCATATCTTGATGGGAGTTTCATTTCATAATCTAGTGGATCCTTATTGACGATTTGAGATTATATCTTGATACGTTCAATAAACCACAATTTGGGGACGAAATTGTCAAGCCAGGATTGACATCCACACCTTGATGACTGGTTCCGCTCCTCAATTTCCAATCTCGCCAAAGTTTCGTATTTTTCGATCAAATTAGGGACATGTACTAACTGGAAGGGTAAAGTACCGTTAATCGCTTGGCGACGAGAGTATTATACCTATTAGGCCAAATCATGTCTCCCTAATTTGAAAGGACTTACGAGTCACTTTGGAATAGTGGAAGTTTCTAAAACCGAAACACTCCAACATTTTAACAAGCCTCTCTTTTATGCTATCTTACATTTTATGCTATATAATTCTTATTCCTTCATTTTTTTTTCAATGTCACACTATACTAAAATCAAATTTATGCACGACAAACTTCGCATTTATACTAAATCTATTACGCAACGATTCTATAGGTGCATACTAAACATCATACTTGATTTGGGATTACTGGAACATTATATGTGATAAACTCGTTATAAAACCACACCTTAACATGTATAGCATTATGCGTAGTGCTATAGGAGTAGCGCACCGCCCTTGAGACTTGGGGTCATGTTAAGTAAACTATTTCATACTAAGTAAACTATTTTACACTATGTTTCAACAATATTGACTAGTCAACATTGCGTACACGATGGTTTGACTTGTTTATTCACATGTTTATGTGGTAGACTCGTCATTAACTTTGATCAAGCCACACCTTAACATGTATAGCGCTTGTGTAGCGCTATAGGAGTGACGCCCGTCCGTATTCTTGAGGTCATGTTAAGTAAACTATTTGACACCCTCTTCGTTTTAACGATGATGGGTACACGATGGTTTGACCTGTTTATTCACATGCCAGTAATCCGTTAATCTTGGTTAAACTAAAATATACCATCTGTATTGTACACGAATGTGCGAATACGCACATTTACACTTATACTCATACTTATACAGTATACTCTCTCATACTAAATGCAATTATACTTATTACTTGAGACTCTATATATGCTATTATTCTCACTTGTAATACGTTAATAAACCCTAATCGTGACACGGAACGTAACATGACACCGATTAGCAAAACAGAAGTAATATAGTAAAAACATGGTGGATACGCCGCGGGTACTTCCTATATATAGTGTGTTACTACCATATTACCAAACTTTCGTAAAACGTGCCATGAGAAATTCAGTGTTTCACTACTATGTTTAATACAAATTTTAATCACTCACAACCTATTTCGCGATTATACCCATACAAGCTTCAAAATGCCCTATTATTCTAAAGTCTCCATCTTAAATAAATTTCAGGACGAAATTTCCTAAAGTAAGAGAGACTGTAACGCCTCGCTTTTTCGCATCCTTATTTTAGAAAATAAATATTTGTATCATAATTCGGGGCGCTAAAACATAATAAAAATATATATGTGTGTGTGTGTATATATATATTATTAATTGTTATTCGTGTAATGCCTCGTATCTTCGTATTTCTATTTTAAAATGTCCGTATCCGTATTCTAATTTTAGAAACCTTACATTCGTATTTTAATTTCAATCTCACAACTCGAGGCATTAATCATAATAAAATTCATATTTTATACATATTTTTTTATTCACACAACCGATCATTTAAATACGTATTTATACGCAAACCGACACAAGTATACGTATAAATACTTATACGCACATCCTCAATACTTGAATTATACTTTTATACTTTTTTATATATACTCAATTACATAATATATACTCAAGAAATACCAAAAATATACCAATCATCTTTCCACCTCATCAATCCTCTTTCACCTTCTTTAACCAATCATATTTCACCATTTTCCACCCCCTTTTCTCCACCAATCATCTTTTCAATCCTCTTTCACCTTTTTTAACCAATCATATTTCACCATTTTCCACCTCCTCTCTCCACCAATCATCTTTTCAATCCTCTTCCACCTTCTTTAACCAATCATATTTCACCATTTTCCACTCCTTTCTCCACCAATCATCTTTTCAATCCTCTTCCACTTTTTTTAACCAATCATATTTCACCTTTTCACCTCCTTTCTCCACCAATCATCTTTTCAATCCTCTTCCACCTTTTTTAACCAATCATATTTCACCATTTTCCACCTCCTTTCTCCACCAATCATCTTTTCAATCATCTTCCACTTTTTTTAACCAATCATATTTCACCCTTTTCCATCTTCTCTACCTATAAATACCAACCTCCTTCTACCATTTTCTTTATACCATTCTTCTCTCCATCTATCTAATTCTCTCAATCTCTCTAAATCAAGAATTCTAAAAGGACACTAAGTGTTCCAACCATTATTCTCTCAACCTCTCTACTTCTCTCAAATCTTCAAAGCAAGGAAGAGAACTCTAAGAGTTCAAAAAGAAAACACTAAGTGTTTTAAAGGAAGCTTGAAGCTCCAACCTCCAACTCTTCACGGAATCAACAAAGGAAGCTTTGCAAAACCGTGAGCATACTCGACCCCCTTTTTACACTTTAATGGATTTTGGGGTGCAACATGTATAAATTACAAAATTTATTTTAAACAAAATTAAATGTGTTCACAATACCAAATGTACCATCAGTTACGCTTATGTGGGTTATATGTGTTAGTTTAAACTCGTTTATACATGCTACTTGTTATGCTTGAGTTTGTTCATGCTTATTAGTTTTGACTTGTATTCTCATGATATCGTTATGCTTAGAATACTATGTATGCTAGTCAAGGAATTCGATTATATGCTATTGTTATGCGAAAGTGGTCTACGTATTCGTGCGATTCGACTTGAATATATACTTGTCACAATCAAAACAAACTTTTATACTTATAATTAATTTCAAACTTGTATGCTCGCCAATACTTTTGTATTGATCTATGCTTTTAATACATGTTGCAGGAAAGCTGATGATGCAAGAAATCTAGTAGGATTGCTTAGATACACACCTAGATTAATTTATCTATTTTGATGTTATATCGTTTTGAAACAATTGTTGACTATTATTTGGAATTTTTGTATGACAATTTAGTCTTGAATGAAATTTGAATTTAATCTATATTGTCACATAGCGTTATGAAGTTTTGAGCAATTTGTTCGTCTCATCCCGATGTTTCCGCCATCGGTTGGGGTGTGACAGGGTTTTAATTGTAATGGTGATGGTGATGTTGTGACGATAACGGTGATGCCGTGATGGTGTGGTTGAGAGAGAGAAAAAAATCAGTATTTGTTTTCTTTCTCTATATATATATATAATAATAATATATTATAATATAATATAATACATTGGCATTTTAGTTTTTTAATAAAAAACTAATAAATATTTCAAACCGAGCAAAAAATTGGAATAAAAGGGTTACCAAAAAAGCATTTAAGGACTCAAGACGATAAAAATTTTGATTTTGAACTTAAATAGTTAACTCTTTAAAACACATAAACTCAAAAAAATAATTTTTTTTCTTTATTATAGTTTTTGCCTACAACCATACTCTGCTAACCACTAATTTCAGTCATATCCAAAGTCTATAATCACATAGCTTTCTCAATATTTAAACCATTTGTCACAACTTTTTGTTTCACCTTTTGGTTTACGAATGTAGTATGTTATATATCTATGATTCAAATTTGATCAACCGAATAATGTGCATGTATATACACCTATTTGTGATTTAATGTGAACGTTCAATTATGACCAGCTGCCAATTGTTTGACAAAACTCCTTAGTCCTTACTCACACACAGCACACCAGGCCCCTAACTAGGGCAATATGCATGTATTTAACTTTCTTTCATAGATGGGAACCTTTCGTGAATAGAACGTCTAGAATTAAAAAAAAAAACACCTTATATAATTATATCGGGCATTTGTTACTCAATACTTTTCAGATGATTAAATATATCTATTTATAATCTATAGTTAAAAATTACATCTTGAGGTACTGATCACCCGAAACCTGATCTTAAATCATTTCAAAAAATAATTTGAAATATCAAGTATATAAATATTCTTCTAAAAATTTTGTAATTCTAAAAATTTCAAGTATATCTAACAACTTTAATATGCTATTTGCTATATTTTTTAAAGATTATGTAATATATTAATGTATTATAGGTAATTGGTTAGGGTAGTTGAATGAGTATCTTCTTATCCTATATTCGTCTGAAACCAACGACAATGTAAAACTAATCTCATACATAGTGTTATACGTAAATACAAGTCTCATTATCTGTCTCACATATTTTGGGTAGTCAAGAGCTTTAGGCTAGCTATTTACCTTCTTTTACTTTTATTTGTTTATATAACTTACTCAAATATTTTGTTGTTATATAATAAAAAAGCAATGTTGAGATAATAAACTGGTTAGGATAAGAAGGCAAGTTTCACCGGTTTAGAAAGCAAAGCTGTGGATTCTTTTCAAAGTTGTTGTGCAGGTTGGTTTGCAAGCTGTCTCCAACTTGTTTGACAAGAAAGCGACTTCTAACTCAACACACTTTTATTTCTATAAACATCCCCTTAACACCACCGGTAATGAGGGTTTTGGGACGTTTTATCCCTAAAAAAATGCCCTATAAACGTCGAGGTGACTGCCCCATGGGTGTTTTTTTTTTTTGAAAAATGGTGGTTGGCGTGGCTTAAAGAACGTTGGACTTGAGGTGTTTTCAAAACTTGACCGTTATCAACGGTCAAAAACAATTAATATTTTGTTTTTTTATTCAACTTTTAACCTATAAATACCCACTTTTTATCGCTTTTTTATAAACTCTCTACTCTTTCTTTTATTTATTATATCATGAATCCCTTCCGACCCCTATTCGGTGTGCCAAGACCCGGTAACCCCAATACATATCGGCCGAACACCACGGAACCAACTTCAACATTCAAGACATAGATCCGAATGTATTTGTGTACACGCAAATACTAGGCATTGGCGGTTCGCAACCGTTCTTTCAAGTTCCGCAAACCTTTCCAACCATGGGGGGTTCGCAACCGTCTACCCAAGATACCGATCCGGAGATAGAACGGTACCGGAGACACAACCCGAGCCCGTTGTCGAGGGATCTAAAAGCGGGAAAAGGTCTCACAAAAAGAAAGATCCTACCGTTCCTCGTCGAAAACAAAAAGTTTGCCGCGATACAAGAACCGAGGCAAAAGGAGAAAGATATCGAATTATTGTCTAAACCCATCGACCATCTCGCCGGCGACGCATTAATCCTAGCCCAAATGCGTCAGCGACAAATCCATCAAAAATACGGACTCTAGATTAATAGTTTTTTTATTTTTATTTTGGTTTTCTATTTTTTTAGCATTGTAATTTTTTATTTATTATTTCGGTTTTTATTTATTTTAACAATGTAATTTTTTTATTTAATGAATTTTATTAGTTTTATATTGTTCAATCATCGATGGGCATTATTGGGCATTATCCCACTACGCCCATTTGTGAAAACGTCCCATAATGCCACTTTGATGACCAAGATGACATGTGTCACACATTGCCTATTGGTGGGGACATTATTCATGCTCTCCACTACACATAGTCTAAGTTTAAGGTAAATTCCAAACAACCACCTTTTGTTAGAGCATCTCTAATGCACCTTCTGGTAGTGGTGCACAAAAAAACCCGAGCCCGGACCTGGACCCGAAAAGAAAACCCGGAACCGGGTATTATAAAATCCGAATTGTTTATACACGAACCCGAACCTACCCATAGGGTAGGGGTCGGGTATGCATTTCTGTTATAAAACCCGGAACCGGGTTTTTCTGTACCCGTTTTCAACCCGCGTTTTACGAATACCCGGTTTCAACCCGAACCCGGAACCGGGTTTTTTCAATACCCGGTTCGGGTTTTCAAATACCTTGGTCAGTTTTTTTCGTTTTTTTTTTTCGAGTTTTGTACCTTGGTAACGGCTATATAGCCGTTAGAAAGTGTATTTTGACCTTTTTTTTGTTTACATTATATCTATATACCCTATAAAAAGGGGGTCTATGTTTGGTTTAGCCGCAAGTGTTATCCTCGAGACGAACAATAAACGAAGACGATCAAGTTACTCGAAGCTATCTATGTTTATCAACTTATTCGACCCGGTTCTATGATTATTTAGATGTCATGTATTTCTATGTTTATGAAAGGTTTTGTATTTTATATTTCTATATTTTTTGCAATAAAAATGAATACCCGAGGCATACTCGAACCAAACCCGATCCATACCCGAGGCATACCCGAACCAACCCGATCCATACCCGACCCTACCCGAACTTGGAAATAGGGTATTATAATGCCCGGGTATTAGAAAACCTGACCCGGACCCTATCCGAACTCGGGTATATAGGGTATACATTTTTTGCATAAAACACGGACCCGGGCCCGACTGGGTATTGTAAATACCCGATTTTATAGAACCCGGTAATACCTGAACCCGGTTCCATACCCGGAACCGGGTATTCAAAAAACCCGATTTGTGCACCACTACCTTCTGGTGTGTTGGTTTGAAATCCGGACAAAGAGGCATATGGTGGGTTAGCAATAGAGGGCTTAGGTGGACTGGTTTGGAGGTGGTGAGGTCCGCTCTAGCGGACTAGTCCGGAAGATATTGCGTGGGGCCCATGGTGGGGGATTTTGGTTTAAAAAAATGTTCTTTTGTTTATTTTTTAACAAAAGAAATTCTTATGTTTTTTAATAAAAAATTACATAAAATATATGAAATAAATTACATAAAATATATAAAAAGAATTACATAAAAAGTACACAAACCTAATTAAGTTATTACACATACCTAATTATAATATTACACACACCTAATTAAAATATTATACAAGCTTAAAATTAGAACTTTAATGAGTCCTAGTTAAACATATAAAAGCCCAAACATATCCAATGCCAATCATCTAGGTTGGACTATAGAGATGACACACACGATCGCTATCACGACCGTCTGACCTCACATCTCTATTACTGCGTCCGAAGTAAGGAGATGAAGGGTATGGTTTATCGTCCATCGGTGATAAGTATTCTTCACCCGAGTCAGCTTCGCACCCTTCAGCCCAGCTGAGTATGAGTTATTTTAATTTTATTATGTTTATATATTAAAAAACAAAATATTAAATGATTTGAGGTTTTATCTCACTGCAAACCAATTAACAATGAAGATAGAGCTCCCTGTCTAATTGACGCTGACGTAACACTTACATGATGTGATAAACCACACCAACCGGCCTAAATGCATTTGAGTTAGTGTTCGTGGGATTCAGAAAGCATATTATTAGTTTGTTTATTGAAAGACATATTATTAGTTTGTTTATATTGGGTTGCAACTCTTTTATTCATTGGGTGTACGTTCAGCAGTTTTAACAATTAATTTGGGTTGTGACCCACAAAGCCCCCAATAGGCCCAATACATTTGTGTTAAGCATTAACATTTAAGACTTTAGAAGCCCATTTTCATTTGTAAATGGCACTTCTTGGGATGGTCCAAGCCCATCTTCCAATAAAGGCTTCTTTGTATAAATCCAAAGGACCCGTCCCAAGCGCAAGGTGTAGAACACATCTTTTTTTTAACAGATGTCAATACTCGTTAAAAAGATATGCAACCACGCAGTGAGCACAAAGCGAATTATTCTTTCGCCTTTTACTAAAGGACACATCTTAGTGTTTGTATACAGTTGTTCAATTGGTAAAGTACCAGAGGCCTTAAAAATGACGAATACAGAGAATTTTTTTTACAGATGCAAAAGATGGGTCGGGTCAAGATGACCCAGGTAAAAAAATGAATCGATCGCAAAATTATAAAAAAGTAACATAAAAAAACCAAAGCTAACCTAAACAAACAAATTAAAACAAACAATTGCCTGACCCATACATACCATTTTACCCGTACCATACCCTACCCTGTATGCATTTTAACTTTAATTCTTTTGTCCTTGGTAATAGACTAATATGGTAATTCATGAACCTTTTAGTTTATGTGGGAATAAATTTGTACAAAATATTATAGTTATAAGAAATGTATTTGAGAATCACGGGTAGTTCTAACAAATAAACAAGTATACTTAATACCTAACAAGTAATTATTTGACACATACCAGATGAGTAAATAAGTCTAGTATAAGACATGATTTTACAATCAAATATTAGTATGAGGTTACCGGTACATATCCCAAACCTTTCCTATTGTCATCTCAACTTGAGGGTCACCTATGTAACGATAAAAGCTATGTAGATGCTATGAGCGGTCCATCTTTTAAATTTAAAAGATGTTATTTGACAAGATAGTTTCATATAGCAATATGGATGATTGCATTTTATTAATTTTATTTAGAGTGAATTATAAGAATTGTCCTTTATCTTCTACTCTTTTACAGGCAGTATCCTTTGTGTTTAAAATTGATGAGTTTTATACTTTATGTTTTAAAATCCATCACGTTATGTTTTTTAGGCCTAACCTGGTTAATTTTTTCAGTTAACTGGAAGTCACATAACCAGATTTAACTGAAAAAATTAACTGAGTTAGGCCTAAAAACATAACATGATGCATTTCAAAACATAAAATATAAAACTAATCAATTTTAATACAAAGGACACCGCCTATAAAAAGATATAAAGATAAGAACAATTTTTACAATTCACTCTTTTATTTAACACCACTTTCTTCCCTTAGTTAATTTGGACAATGTGTTTTTTTAGTCTTTTTGAAGTTATATTTACAAACCTATATAAAGGAGATGAGACTGTTATCTTAATCCTTTTTTTTATACATAAATGGTCCGAAATTAAAAGTTTGTTTAAGGCCCTGGAATGAGTAGTCTCTTCTGATTCAAACATCAATGTTTAATACGAAATATCTCTTCATCTTGATTTGTGTGTCTAGCTTGATCACGACTTAGGTAACCCGGAGCACCCTGTGATCGAAGAAGTATAACGCGTTTAGTGTGTTATACACCACCGCCGGTGGTGATGACCACGTGTGATATGAACAACGCGTTAACCCAACAACGTGTTTTGAAAACAAACAATTCGACCGTTGGGCTTGTTGATAGTTTTTTTTTACCGTTTTTATTATTATTTTTATATATATATACACAAATCACTTTATATATTATCAAAATACAATCTCTCAACCCAAAACAACATTCTTTCAACCTAGTTTCTTCAATGGCATCTTCCACGGATTCGTTTCCGATGGATACCGAAAGCGATGCGTCTTCCGACAACGACACGCTTGAATTTTTCGAGAAGGTGTATAACGTGCTTGAAGGTTCGAGCCGTCCAAAGAAGAAAATGGTTGGTCGTGATCGTATACCTGCCAACAAGGTGTTAATGAATGATTATTTTGTGGAAAATCAGGTCTAACGTTTAGGGATCGGTTTCGTTTGCCAAATGAATTATTTTTAAAGATTGTTGGAGACATTGAAGCAAGCGAAAATGGTTTCAAGAACGTTACGACAGGAGGGGCAAAGGAAGTTTTACGCCGATACAAAAATGCATGTCCTCCATTCGCCAACTAGCGGCAGGTAACCCTCCCGATCAATTTGATGAATACTTACAAATGTCGGAAAGAACCTCACGTAAGTGTTTGCAAATTTTTTCTAACGCCATCATTAAGTTGTATGCCAAAGAGTTTCTACGTAGACCGACGAGACACGACATCTCACGTATTTACGTCGCACACGAGGCTAGATGGCATTTTCCAGGGATGCTCGGTAGCATCGATTGTACACATATCGAATGGAGAAATTGTCCAAGAGAGTTGCGAGGGGCGTATGTTAGGGGTGACGTTAAAAAACCGACCATCTTACTTGAAGCGGTGGCCCCAAATGATTTATGGATTTGGCATTCGTATTTTGGTGTTCCCGGTTCAAACAACGACATCAATGTTTTGTACACATCGCCGTTGTTTCAAACCGTAATAGATGGTACCGCACCTTTTTGTCCATTTATGGTTAACGGAAAATATTACAGACGAGGCTTTCTACTTGTGGATGGTATCTACCCATCATGGTCTGTTTTTGTGAAAGCCCTTCATTTCCTACCGAGCCTAAAGAAAAGGTGTTCAAGAAGTTGCAAGAATAGGCAAGAAAAGATGTTGAGAGATCTTTTGGTGTTTTAAAGGGTAGAAGGGGGATACTAGACCGACCGGTTCGTGCGATGAATAAAAAAACAATCCATAGCATAGTATATGCATGTATCATATTCACAATATGCTAATCAAAGAAGACGGGCGTGCAATTTCTCCAGATTGAGTGCCGCATCCTCCAACACAAAATCTCATTTCAGAAAATATTCACCAACACTTGCGTAGTGAAGAACTTCACTTTCGGTTTAAATATGATTTAATTGAACTTGTAGGTTCTTTAGGTTTGAAATTTCCGGATTCGGACGAAGAGTAGGCTTTGTTTATGTATCTTTTAGATTTTATGTGGTTATTTTTAAGTTGCATTTTTAGAAATATTGTTTTTTATTTAAATGAAATTTATAATTTTTTGTTTTATTGTTAACTTATAATTTATAATTTATAAATTAAAATTGTATTGTTAATTTATAATTTAAAAAGAAAAAAGAAAAAAAAACCCATCACTAGTGATGGAGTGATGGGCAGCCCTAGTAAAATCCATCACTAGTGATGGAATTTGGCTCGATGACGTGGTGTATGGTGATTGGATGTTGTGAGTGATGAGTGATGGGCGCCCCTACCCTCCCCCCCCCTCCCTTATAAAGGAAATTTACGATTAACAATAAGAGAACTCACAAACAACAATAATAACAACGGCCTGGGGAATTTTCACCACATTCCCATCATAACATCCTTTCAAACAATGTGTAACGGTTAACGGCCCAAAATACCCTTTCAGTCGTTACTTTCTAATTTTTTTCTCCTCAATTGACGATATACTATAAATGTCCTTCCCTCTTCACCCCCTATATATAATGTCCAAGGAACGGTGTTAGAGATGTTGTCAAACACGTTCACGCCCCTATAATACCCATTACGCATGATGTTAAAAAAAACATATTATCCAACATTACGTTTTCCCTGACGGGAATAGTTCTGCTCTTTGATTTGTCAAAACGGGCGGCAATCAATTAGGTTTTTTTTTCTTTTTTCTTTACGTTGGTATATAATAATTGATAGTAAAGTCAGGTATTTACTTAAACGTTACGAGCTTGCCCTGTTTAAAGTTATGATTTTAACACCTCTGTTCAAAGTTGCAATTTGCCCCTGGTTAAAAATTACATTGTTGTCATTGCTTTATCTTTTCACAAATTACGATTTTACCTCAGCCCAAAATTACATTTTTATCCCACCAAAAAATTACAGTATTGCTATGCCTCGCCCTTCCAATTAGTCCAGGTATATTACGATTTTAACCCCAATTAAAAATTACAAATTTGCACCTACTTAAAGTTACGATTTTGCCGTGGCTAAAAATTACAATATTGTTATCGCCTAAGCTTTTGCCAAATTACGATTTTGGCCGTTTAAATTACGATTTTCTCCGTTTAAATTCACAGTTTTACCATTGGTTTTGTTCTTTTTTCTCCCTACCATATTACGGTTTTGCCCTCGGTTCAAATTTACAGTTTTACCATCGTTTTTGTTTTTTCCCTATCAAATTACGATTTTGCCCCAATTGTAAAATTACAATCATGCCATTGTTTAAGGTTTTTTTTTTTGACAAAGCTAGGGTAGTGTTTTGTTTTAATTGGTTGACTATGTGTGATTTTTATTCGTCCCAGTGGCACACGCTCATTTGTCCCGAAAAAATACAATTTTGGCCCAGTTAAAAATTTAGTCTTTCCATCTTAGTTTCCCCACAGGTATGGTTGTGTTTTGTTTTAATTAGTTGACTCGATATAATTTTTTTTTGAGATTGTGTTATAAGTAGTATGTACAGGTAATCAAAACACATGCGTATATATTTAGAGGTGCACAAATTGGGTTAGGGTTTCAACCCGAACCGTTCAAATTGGGTTGGGGTTAGGATGAAAAATATTCAAACTGGGATGGCACTCAAACCAGGTTGGGTTCTAACCGGGTTAGGAGACAAGAGAACTGAACCCTACGAAACCGATTCGGGTTGGGTTGGGACATGGTCAGGGTCAGGTTATCAAACTGGGTGCCACCCTATTGGCCAACCCTGTTAATATAAAATTCTCAAAAATAAATATAATATACTTATATACACAAATAACTTAAAATTTATACTTTATTTGTTTTTTTATAAATAAACTAAAACATAATATTATGAATAAAAACATCACTACACCAAATACATTTTTTTACATTTTTGGTCGTTTTTGGCAGGTTCGGTAATGGACTAACCCATATTGACGGATGAATGCCTGCTTTCGATTCCTTAACTCTTTGGGAGCGTTTATTTATTTATTTATTTATTTCTGTGTTTTTGTGTGTTTTGAGTTAATCAACACCTTTAATGCATATGTATACTAACGTTTTGGATGAAAAAGTCCAAAAACTCAACATTCGATGTACTATAAGGTCACAAAGTCGTGAAATAGCCATTGGGTAATAGCTAGTTCCACGTATATGGACGGGTTCGTGATATCAGGTTCAAACCGGGTTCTCAAACCAGGTTGAGTGATTGGGTTGTCAATTGTTGGGTTGAAACCGATTTGACTGTGAAATAGCCAAACCGAGTCCTACCCTACAGATTGAAACGCGACCAAACCAGGTTAACTATAAGTCAAGTTCAAATCAGGTTCAGGTAGGGTAGAGTTGTCAGATTCGATTTCTAACCCGATTTAAGGTTGCACCTCTATATATATTATGAGAGAGAAAAATCGGCTTGGTGCCCCACAATACGGGCAGTACAATAACTACTTACACACAAAGATGGATACATCTCTTTGCCTTTTGGTGCTATTACTTTTTTTATTTTTATGATGATTACACAATTTTCCTTTTATTAAAAGTTTTATCTATAGTTCAAGTGTACGTGGGCACAATTTTCGTTACTTTTCTTTTAGACGGAATAAATGAATAGTGTGCATGGAAAACGTCAATCGTAATCAAGTAAAAGAAAAGTCAAAATACCATTAATTAATTAATATAACATTCGTGAGGTCGTAACCGCATGTGCAAAGCTTAAGCTAATGCAGCTGCGCCTCTCGCCCTTAAAATCTTATGCATAATATATTAATACACTATAAAATATGATATAATAATAGTTTTTAAATGCAGCTAAAATGTTAGGTGTTCCACTAACCATCACTCATTACACCTAATCATCAAATGTTACGTCATCGAGCCAAATTCCATCACTAGTGATGAATTTTAGTGGGGTGGCCATCACTCTCCATCACTCATCATGTTCTACTCTCAACTTCATCATCATCATGCGTGACACGTTTGACGCGTTTTCCCCACCATGGGTGATGGCCACGGGTGACGACGGTGTTCCACGTGTGGTCACCAGCCACCACGTGCCATCATGGAGGCGCCCCCACCCCCTAGTAATATATATATATATATATATACGGTAAGATTATTGTAAAAAAGACCAAAAGTGTGAGAAATGTAAGAAAGGATCTCAGCCATTAGATCTAAATTAATTGAAAAGGGTAATCAAGTAATTTTATCATTGATTTAATTAATTCAAAACCTTCCATAAACCGCCACCCTAATTTATAGGAATACCGAATAACACTGCAAACATCATTCAGCACGTATATAACATCATTCAATAATTATATAACACCCTTCAATAAGTATATAACACCATTCAATAAGTATATAACACCATTTTAAAGATCTCTATAAAATACTACGAATAACACTGCAACAACCATTCAGCGCATATATAACACCATTCAATAATTATATAAGACCATTCAGTAAGTATATAACACCACTCAATAATTATATAAGACCATTCAATAAGTATGTAACACCATTCAATAATTATATAACACCATGAACTGAAACAAAAAACCATTAACTGAAACATTCAATTGAACGTAATTTTTTTTCTGTATATAAGTATAGTAATATGGTACTCATATCAAAGATTAAAAAACACTCATTATTATGGTGTAATATTAAAAAAAACGAGTTACGTGTAAAAAGTTATTGGCGTTTAAAAAATAAAAGGGGAACTTGCATGTAGATTGCATGTGACTTTCTAAAATTAAAAATGTTAATTTTACCTTTATACTCTTAATCTAGAAAATTAATTATTTTAATTGTTATACTATTTACAAGATTGCCATCAAGATCTCAACCATTAGATTAAAGATCTAATGATTTAGATTCTTTTTTACCCTTTCTCACACTTTGGGTCTTTTTTACAGGATACTCTCTCTCTCTCTCTCTCTCTTTATATATATAATATATATATATGGGCCAGTTAACGTACAAAATGAGTTATCGTACATTGGGTACGCGACAAGCACATCCGCCCGATCTTGCGAATTAGTCTCATCCATGCGATTTCATCAAAGTCAGCCATCATCCATGCGAACTTGCCAGCTACCATGCGGTTTCATCCCCTCACATACAACATGCGATTTTGCAATTGATGAACGCGCTTTTTTTACAGGGTGCGATTTACGGTTGCGTACGTAATGTACGTTAAGGGATTTTGTATCTAAAACTTCCCCTATATATATATATATATATAGATATATATAATATATATAATATAGTTAGGTTAGATAGAAAACACTAAAAATTTGAGAAAAACCATAGAAAACCCAACCTACGACATTTTTAAAAAAAAAATTACACATGTAATATACATGTTTTTAAGAGTTTTGAGCTAAAAAAATCAAAAAAGCGCCAAGTGGATATTTTTTAAAAAAATAAACAAGTTTCAGCAACTTTCATCACTAACATGTGTTAGACAAAAGTTGCTGAATTTTTTTTATTTTAAAAAAAAATATCCACTTGGTGTTTTTTGTTTTTTGTTTTTTTGCTCAAAACTCTTAAAAACATGTATATTACATGTGTTATTTTTTTCAAAAAAAAAAAGTTGGGAGGTTAGGTTTTCTATCTAACCCTCCCATATACATATATATTTTAAAATTATATAATATATATATATATATATATTATCATTATCAATACAATAATTTTTGAATGTTTTGAATAGTGTTTTTAATATAAAAAAATGAATAGTGCCACGCAGCTGGCCTGGCACTCCCCCATTGGACCAGCCGTTTATTATTTGTTTACGCTGTAAAATTACGGGTTTGCCTCCGGAATAGTGCCAGCAGCTGGCATGGCACTCCCCATTGGACCAAACGTTTATTATTTGTTTACGTGTAAAATTACGGGTCTGCCCCCACTTACAAATTACGATTTTGCCCCTGCTCAAAATAAAATTACGCTTTTAGCTCAGCCAAAATTTACGATTTTGCCCACGACTCGAAAAAAAGGAATAGTGCCAGGCAGCTGGTCTGGCACTCTCTCCCATTGGACCAGCCGTTTATTATTTGTTTACGTTGTAAAATTGCAGGTTTGCCCCCGGAATAGTGACAGGCAGCTGGCATGGCACTCCCCCATTGGACCAACCGTTTTTATTTGTTTACGCAGTAAATTATGGGTTTAGCCCCACTTTAAAATTACGATTTTGCCCCCTGCTCAGAATAAAATTACGCTTTTGGCCTTAGCAAAAAGTTACGATTTTGCCCACGACTTGAAATTACAATTTCACCCTCACTCAAAATTACGTTTTCATCCCTATTCAAATGAAAAAAAATATGTTCTCGCCCCCACATTAAAATTACGATTTTTCCCCGTTAAAAAAAATATGATTTCGGCCTCAGTTAAAAATTACGTTTTTGTCCCTGTGCAAAATAAAATTACGCTTTGGCTCCAACTCAAAATTATGATTATACCCTCAGTTCAAAATAAAAATATGGTTTTGCCTCCCGCCTAAAATTACGGTTATGCCTATAGTTTAAATTTATATTACTGTGTTGCCCTAAGTTCAAAAGTACGGATTCGCGCTTGCGCAGATTTACACTTTTGCCCCTGGTTTCAATTTCCAGTATTGGCATCACTTTAGCTTTTGGCAAATTACGATTTTACACCAGTGAAAAAATATAGAGTAAATTGCACAAAACGTCCTTAAGTTTCACCAATCTTGCTGGTTTCAGCCTTAATCTTTAAAAGTTGCCAAAACCAGCCTTTAAGATTAATTTTGTTGCAGGTTTCATCATTTATCACTAACCCAGTTACTAATCCAGTTAAATGGCCTCACATGCATAGCACGTGAGGGTAAAACCGTCTTTTCATCTCTCTCTCTCCACTTTCTTTATCTTCAACCTCCAAAATCACCATAGCTTCAACCTGTTGACAGCTTGAACAAAGTGAGAGAGATAGAGTTTACTGTGATTAGGGAAATTCCCAGTGAAATTCCTTTCTTGTAAAATACGGGGTTTGTCCCGATATTATTAATAAAATAATCTGGTGTTTTCCATTTTAAACAGTCCTGTTAAGATTTCCGCTGCCAAATAAATATCAATACCACGGGTTTCTATCCCGCGGCTTCCGAACCGGCAAAACGGGTCGAGGGCCGTGACAGTTTCTTCGGTAAAATACCCCCAATCGCAGGGGTTTGTTGATGAGAGTATGGATTTGGAAGGAAATAACAAGGAGTTGGATACCACCCCTGCTGACTTGGAGGGTGCTGAGCAAGCGATTGATGTGGTGGGTGTTCAGCAGTCAGCGCCTCTGCTGCCCAGTCGTTGGTGAACAGGTAGGTGCTGTTGCAGGGGTCTCGTTTGACTCAGAGATGGAGGATGGTTTGGCGGGTAAATCAGGAGGTTTCATGGGGTTAGGCTCAGATGAACACGCTGCTGTTAATGCAGCTGAAGAGGCTGTACAGAGTCAAAACCCAAAAATTGGAAGGAACGACATAGCTTTCAACAATGGAGGGTTGAAGCTATGGTGGTTTTGGAGGTTGAAGATAAAGAAAGTGGAGATAGAGAGAGATGAAAAGATGGTTTTACCCTCACATGCTATGCATGTGAGGCCATTTAACATGGATTAGTAACCGGGTTAGTGATAAAGGATGAAACCTGCAACAAAATTAATCTTAAAGGCTGGTTTTGACAACTTTTAAAGATTAAGGCTGAACCAGCAAGATTGGTTAAACTTAAAGGACGTTTTGTGCAATTTACTAAAAAATATAACTTTCCATTAGTTAAAAATAACAGTATTGCCATTGTTTTAGTTTTTTTGAAAACAATAAAAGTGTTATGTTTTTATTGGTTTACGCGATTTAATTGTTTTCCGTGTCAATGAGCTGCCTAACACTCGCTCATTACTCGGCCACCGCCCCGCAACGCGGGCGGGGCATCTAACTAGTTAAGATTAAAAGAACTTTCCCAAGAAAGTGAAAAAATTCTTCACAAAATCGTTTCTAGGTATCTGGAAGAGCAAATAGTAATTATTAAGGGGCTGTTTGTTTATCTCATAATGAGACTTTTAGTAGTTCAGACCTCTTACTGATTAAGCACTTAATGGTTCAGATGTTTGTTTCATGAGCAGATGTCTGAATGGTTAAGACATCTAATCTAAATTGGTCAGACATTTGCCTCTAAAGGTTAAGCATTATACTCGCTCTTAATGGTTCAGAACTCTTACTGGTTCAACATTTAATGATTCAGACATCTTACTGGTTCAGCCCTTAACCATTCAGAAGTTGTCAAACAGCCCCTATGTGTAATTATATTAGTTAAAAGAGTTTTGTTCGAGTGTCAAGTTGTTGCATAGATTGTGAGACTTTAACTAAATCATCATTTTACAAAGATGTAGTAGTTTTAGTTAAAAGTTATATAAAAGAAAAGGTATGATTGGTTGAAAATATAAAAGGCCCACTCCTCTCCGGCCCGCCACAGAAGTGGCGTAGAGGCCCTTGGCGCCACCCTGTGAATTGGTCGTAATGGTTATACCAATATACATACAAGAGAACCAGCAAGTAGCTGTTTATCCCATACAACAAAACACATTATACCCATTGCTCTACGAAAGGATAAGAGCCCACTCAATACAAAAGCATATTAAGAGCATTCACATTTGATCATCTACAGTGGCGAAGCTTGAGATTTCCGATCAGGGGGTCGGAAGTCTGCGGACCTAAAATTATACCTGAAGAAATTATAAAATTGGGGGGTAGAAAACGTATATACCTAAAAAATTCCATACGAAAACTACATACCGGACACTACTAAGTGAAAAGTTCGGGGGGTCGGGCGCCCCCCTGTAACACCTCGTAAAATCATGTGCAATAATGCATCGACATGTGTCCCTAATCCTAACGATGCTTAACGGTAGCCAGGAGGGACTATTTTTGCCAAAATTGAAAATTTTGGATGTAGAGGGACTAAAAGTGTCAACATGTAAATTCTTACCTCAGAGTGACCTTTTAACAAGTCGAGAGCCTTATGATGTTCGATCATATTCTCGGGAATGCCTAGTATTGATCATATAAGGCTTTATACCATTAAATGATAAAATACGAGAGTTTATAAGTTCAGGGACTAATTCCGGCAAACTACGAAAGTCTGCCGATTCTTTTATTTTGAATACGGACCCGATATATAAATCCAAATACTTTGCATTCAATAAAACCTTGTATTTTATTGATGAGAATGCAAGAATGTCAATCGTTGCGCAATTTGGATCATTTTCGTGTTCGTCAAAGCGTTTTACGCATTTTTGCGAAACGCGTAACCGTACAACCCAACAAACCGACATCCATGATATTTCTGGATAAAATCCAAGTCACATATGCCTTGACACCTTTATAGATCCTAAAGATTGGGTTAAAAGGGGTTAAAGGTGATAAAACGCGACGAAATAAGTCCGGTGCCAAAAGTGACAACAAATGAAAGTATGTCTTCTGGCCAAGGTCCTTACGGACCGTATATAGGGACCCATACGGTCCGTATACATGTTTGAAACTCCATATTTTTGCTTGGTGGCCACTCCAAGCAACTTAAAACCATCAAATTGAATCTATGGACTTGTGAGCTGTGTTGGACACGTTTAGGGGCACTTGTTATCATCCTAAGAGGCCTCTAAACACCTGGAATCATCCTAGAGATCCTCCAAACACTATAAATAGGTGTTCATGTTTCCTTGAAAACTTGCACCTTTTCTTCATAATCTTATTCTCTCATATATGTAAGTTCCAGGCAATTGGGAGCATTCCTTTGAGTTCTATTCAGTCCCTAGGACCACTTGTAAGTGTTCCTTTCGTGGCTTATTCATTTTATAGGCTTTTAAAGACGAAAGTCAAGTGTTTTCGATAAACGCTTTGATGTTCGGTTTAGACCTTAATGGTACAGCCATTGTTCGCAACGAACATGGCTACGGGATCGTAATTAGGTAGGTGTTAATCCCTCAAAAGGGCACCTCCTAAGAATCACGTTTGCTTGGTCAATTGACGAGTCAACAAATTAATGTTTTAAAAGTCAACGGGGCAGATTTTGAATTAATTACGATATGAGTTTAAAGGTGTTCTAAAATACATTTTAACACATAAACTACTTGGTAAAAATTATTAAAACATGTGTAAACATGTTCGGCTCGTCAATTCCAGCTTTAGGGTCGGTTCGCAACCGAAAGTCGCAAAGTTTGACTTTTGCATTGACTTTTAATTATGAACCGAATTAGACTAGTATAATACTGATTTAAGATTCTGTTATGATCGTAATATCAAGCCTCTGAGGTTATATTACATGATCGTAATATTAATATGAGTTTTATGTAAGTTTCCGTTATTATGCCATACTTTGACTATTTTGCCCTTTTCATTAAAAATAAGGTTTTAAACACCAATGGACTTGCAAATGATTTAGGTACTGATATGTTAACATGCTTAACATATATTGATATTACAAATCCGATCATAAACTGAGTTTTCGAACGATGTCGTAAATTACGCTTTAAAGTGACCGAAATGCCCTTTCAGCGCATAGTACGGTTTTAAACATAATTTCTCATACCAAACTTATTAACCACTGATGTAATATCATGAAGAGGATAATTTGGGATATCAAGTTAGTTTATAAGCGGAGTTTACGCACGAGTTCTTGTATTATTTTAATCATGAATGTGATACAAAACCTTTTACCTACTAATATGTTGTACTAAATAACATATCCTAATCATATAAACTTGGTCATAACTTTTGTTTTGACGCAAGATCGCAAATATCGTCATTTAACGACTTAAACACCCTTTTGGCGCGTAGTATGGTTTTAAACCATATCTACCAACCAAGACTTGTTATCTACTAATTTTATAACTCATTTAAAAAACTTTTATAGTAGGTACTTGTTGTAAACTCAGAATCCCAAATAAGTTTTTAAACTATGTGTGAAATGACCAAAATGCCCCTACGGATCATAGTTTGGTCTTAATCTATAAAACACACATATGTTTGATATCCTACTAATATTATATCATAAATAAAGTGTTTTCACATAATGTTTATGGTCGTAACATCAGATTATACGCAAGTTCCTTTTATACGTCGCTAAATGACCAAAACACCCTTATGAGGCATAGTTTGATTTTAAAACCTTAACGGCATACAAGGTGATATCCTACTGATATTATAAATTGTTTAAAGTATATTGGTGTATGGAACTTGTTCATGACTCACCTGGTTACTTGTTATCGCTTATACGCGTATGGTTAGACTTATGTAACTAGTTTACAAAAGCTTGCCGAAACGGGTTTAACCTTATCATTTTCACTTCAAAATCCAGAATGTACTTTGTTACCAATATTATACAAGTCCTAGTACTTGTTGGGTTTAAACCACATTCTATACGGTATACGCTTAATCTAGCAAACCTATTCTTAAGTTTCGGGTCATACTTAAAATGGGACTACCTTTGACCCATATACATTCTAACAGATAATAAATCTGTTCATTCCAGACTATAGTACCCCAGATAATCGGACTTGGGTCAATAATACTTAGACTTGCGGCTTTTTGCTAAATTATAATCGGATTGATTGGAAGCTAGCAAAAAGGTAAATACTTTTAGCCTATTTTCCCTATACAGACTTGGGATACGGTAAATTATTACCGCTTGGTCGGGTATGGGATCAATCGAATGCCGGATTGTGGCTAGTAAATCCGCATAACCCATTTTAATCTATATTGTTTGATAACTTAAACATTGGGGGTTAATACGACCGTGTCTTGGATATCCTCGGCTCATTTAATTGCAAATGGTCACGACTTAAATCACGGGGTGTGTAACACCCCAAAAACGTCGCAGCGGAAATACAAACGTAAAGGTGACGGAAGTTGGTGCCCATAAATATCTTAGGGAAGATGCATCGTTAATTTTGGACATGTTACTTAATTAAAACATTGTTTACAAATTTAAACATAAACCACAACCATAACATAGTTAAGTTGTCTTGATCCTTATGGATCTTAATACAGTCGGTCCAAATAAGTTTTGAAAGTGTCCAAAGTTTATTATTAAACAAACATGCATCTCAACCACAAGATACGCCAAAGATTCCCGAAGCCATGCTCAAGTACCTGAAGAACACGTTAAAATCAAGTGTCAACACAAAGAAGGGTGAGCTCACATATTCAAATTTAAACAAGGAAATCTTTCTAATTGTGTGTTTATTATCAAAACATCCAAATAATATTTTCGAAAGTCAATTTTATTTCCCTTATAAAATCCATGAGTCAGCCGTCTTAAGCGTTTCCCGAAACCTCCGAACTAAGCATCTTCCCAAGTTTCACATATTATATTTATTTTTAACACCATTTGTTCAATTCGTAAGTTTGCAAGACATTACGAGCTATATATTAACATTAAGGGTATAATCAACGCTAGACAATAACAAAATGTAAATTCGTCGCTTGACATGACATGGAGCTATTGGTCGCGACGGGGTTGTCAACCCGATAGATCTATCAACAATTCCACGCAATCCATATTAATGATTAAATGGCTAAGTTCGCGCAAAGTGCCCGCAATGGGTCACCCAATGTGCCAACCTTATGAACAATATATATATCCTACTAAAATGATAAAATTTAATGTAACACATTGTACGAATCCCCGACGTCCCCACCGAAACGTAAGCCTAATCCCGATACTTACTCTCTTGAGACCGGGCCAATTCGTTACAACTTTAGATTTAAACATTTTAAATCCACTCGGACGTTCTATCCCATAACACCGTAAAATCCCCGTTTCATCCCGAAACGCATATATCATTATTCCAAAATCCGTTTCATCCCGAAACATATTTATATCCAAAACCATGTTTTTCTCCAAAAACATATCACATAATTTCCAAATCATATTTTCCACGAAAATATATTTATAGTTTAATCAAAAGCATATTTTATACGAAAACGTATACTTATCCTTTTAAGGCGTGTTCTTCCCCAAAACATATACTAAAACAGTAAAAAGAGGGGTTTAGTGAAACTCGCCTTTGGGTGCGTATATTAAATAGCGCAATCCCCAAAATTGAATTCTACTCGTCCTAACATACGTAGGCACGATTTAATAATCACACATCACAAAATTCCTAAGTTTCTCAAATCTTAGAGTTTTTACATAACTTTGAGATTTTTTCGAAAAGTTATTATTTTTGATTATGTTGGCATATTAATATATATATGAGTTCATATATATATATTTTAAGGTTTTTCGACTTGAACGATTTTATTGGCGACCTTAATGTTTTATCCGTTACACTCCCGTTTATAAATACTATTTATCAACGATTTGCGCGTCGTAATATATATACATAAACGTGCACATATTCACAATATCATAACACGCGAACACTCATTAACTTATTCACTTTATCATTTTTAAAGCATGTATACATGAAATAACTCACTAAGTTAACCTATGTATCAATTTTCATGCTCGACAAATAAGTTACACATTTTAACGCGATTTCACCGATTCTACCGTTTTAAACATACAAGCGTACATGCATAGTTTTAATTCCCTCTATCATGTCACCACTTAACATATTATCATATTCACTTATTTAAATCACATGACACATTTAAACACACAAGGTTCATCCATTAAAAACCATTCTAGTGTATGTTGAAAAATGCGTATTTTAGTGATTCGGTAACGTTTTCGGGTGCCGAAAGTCACGTATGACAAACCAAACACCAAATAAACTAGATATAAGTTAATATACTTATATTTATACTAAAAATATCAGTTTATTTACTGATTTAAAACAGTTTCATAAAAACCCTTTTAAAATGCGATTTTTACCGTTTTTTACCGTATAGTTTTGCGTCAAACGTTACCATAACCATCCGAACTCGAAACGACTTCATATTTTATCACAATACATGTTATATACTGAATAAAATGATGGTTATAATTAGATTAGTGCAGTTTTTGTGTAAGGCACATAAATAATGCGATTTCATGTATTTTACAACACTTTTAAGCACATAGTACAACATGCAAAGCTAGTAAACTTTATGTCAAGTTTCATACTACTTAAATACATGATATAACCTTATTTTTAAGGTTTATAATCTGATCTAAATCGTTTTTATCATAGGATAGTTTTATCATCATTTCATGACCACTAACCATCATGCATGCTTAAGTACAAGCACTTAATGCACTCATATCATATTATCATCATCATGCATGTACTCATATGCATCTAGACATACATTTATTCATGTTCATATATCCAAGAACATTCTCATCTTCATATAATCATCATCATCATCTAATCATTCCACATAAATACAAGACACAATCCTTCACATTTATGAACTAATAACAAATATATATATATATATATATATATACGCTCACACACACACACACACACACATATATATATATATATATATATATTCCAAAACTCAACTTTTCATGTTAATTCCTTTAATCATATGAACTTTATCAAACCCTTTTTAGAACTTTCCAAGATCACACGTTCAATCACATGTCAACATCTTATCATGCAAGATCGAATCAAATATCAAAACTCAAAATCTCATCTCTAACATACATACATACACATTTTCGGCAATACATGCACACACGCTAACCTCCATTTTAGTTTGTATAAAAACCCATTTATTTTAGTTTCCAAGTTTATGTTTAAATCCAAGAACAAAAGAAACCTCCTACTTCATCAAAACTCATCAAGAATCAAGAACAAGTTTTTAAAATAAATTTTTATACCTTCTTGTTTTTATGGGTTTTTAGCAAAGTATGATGGTATGGAGCTTGATTCTTGCTTGGAAACACCTTTGAACCTTCAAAACTATTTGGAAACACCTCCAAATGAGCTTGGTTCTTCTTGGAATGGTTTGAAATTTGAAAAATCGCGATGTTAGAGGGGTGTTCGGCCGAGAGTTTATTAGAGAGAGAGTGTGATTTGTGTTGGTAATATTTCTTGGATTTGTGAAGGATTTTAGAAGATTTGATGAAAAGGTAATCATCATATACAATTCCCCATGCAACACATGGAGGAGAGAGAAGTAAAAGAGCCCTATATGGCTGCCACCAATCTTCACAAACACATACCCACATGTATACATATATATATATATATATAACATATATTGGGCAAATACTGGTATTTAACTGGATACCGGGTGTTTTATCTAGCGTTTTAACTGCGTTTTAACGCGTTTTAAATTATTTTCAGCGCTCTATAAAAATAAACTCACTAAAATATTAGTAATCAATATTTTATTTGCCAGGACCAGTTACGTTGTCGGTAATTGGCAGTATGCGCGCTGTGTTGCGTAGTACGCGCTTAAATTCGCAAAATAGGGATTTAAGCGTTTTAATTTATTTTTATCATTCTATAAAAGTAAACTTGTCAAATTATTACTATAATAATTATTGGTTGCCCTGAACTGGCTGTGTTGACAGTATTTTGTCAGATACGCGCAGTATTGCGCAGTACGCGCTTAAACTCGAAAAATAGAGTTTCTTAGCGTTTTAAATTATTTTTCCTCACGATTATGATTAAATATATTATTTAACTCATAACGGACTATTTTTGGGATTTTAACATTATCCGGCGGTCACCGACGTTTGTTTCGCATTTTAACCGTTACGCGATAAGCGTTTATCTTAATATTGCCAACGTAATTTTTTTTATCAAACTTTGGATTTACCAACACATCAAATACCATATATAAACATCATAAATAATCAAATACGGCCTTTTATTCATTCATGACACGTGTTACATTTATACGGGATAGCCTAAATAGCCGGGTGTCACAGGGTGTGGGCTTACACTTGACAGATGCGAATGCTAAATAATTTACCCACATGTTGGGAATAACTCCTTCGTGGGTTCATAAGTGGTGTGTCGGTTAATCATGTCTCGGTTTTCATACTGGGCCCCATATGTATTTGACAAAACATGTAAAACTGTATGCAAGATCAATTTAGAATTGTCCCACGTTATATAAAGATTTTCGTGCCTTGTGCACCTACAGTCAAATTTTTGAAATGTTTTCAAAATGAGTAAGTTAATTGTATTTACCAGCACAAAAGCTGACGTATTTTCAAAAGATTGAACCGCAGGTACCGAACCTCATTATAACTGGAATCGGGTCGGCTTGAATGATGGCCAAGGAATTTGTAAACCTTTATGCTTAAGGCCTACGATGTCTAAAGCTATGTTTATTAGATCCTGTCTTGGGCTTGTATCAACGCTTGTAATATTTTATATATTCAAACTTTAATGAATTCGATAACTTTTACTCCAATACTTCCGCCGCATGTTATTACATTGTGATAACTGTTATCCAGCCGTCACGAATATACCCCTCCGTGCCCACCGGGAAAGCAGGGTATGACACCCCCCGGCCCCCTACTAAGCTACGCCCCTGATCATCTATATATTTATGTGAGCGAGTCCTCTATATTATATAGAGTGAGTGTAAGTGGTTGTGAGAAAAGAGAGAAAATGTTACTGTTCATCGGTAAATTTGGAGAAAACACTGTTCATCCTTGATAATATTTCTGTAAATTTGGAGAAAACATTCTTCACCATCGATAATTTTTTAATATTTTAAATGAATGTGAACGAAGAAAGAGAAAGAGTAATGATAAAAGTAGAAAAAAAGTATTATTTAAATATTCTTACTAATATTTTGTAATGGTTATAAAGGATTGTAATAATTTATTTATAGAATTTAATGTAGTTTGTTATGTATTAAAAAAAGTTTTATTTAATTAAAAAGGTAGCATTTTTTAGTATAATTATAGAGATAAAAATGGAGAATTTGTGGATGCCCTAAGTAAAACTATTATTCCGGTAAATAAATTTATATAAGTCGCTTGAGTTTTTATTGATATTTAGGCCAGTTGAGTTTTATTGATTAAATGATGACAAGGACTTTAAAATACATGATATTTGTAAGGTAACATTGACTTTATATACACCATTCTCCCATCATACAAAATTGATATTCTGTTTTTAGCCCGCTACATATGACATACATTAAGGCAACACTACATGTTTATCAGTAATCGCATGAAATTACTCTCTTGGTGTTGAACATGAGAGAAGGTAAGCCACTTGGTATGCACTCCTTATTGTTTCTTAATCGCTGTTCTTACCCGTAACAAGTTTACCTTATTTAATGAAATACTACAAAGGTGATAACTTTACCACAACGAATTGATTACCTAATCAGATAATTAGATCAATTGGTCAAACATAAAGCTAAAACTAGAGTTGTAACAATAAGTATACTCAACACCCTAACTACTAATCAACGAAAGATGACTTATCATCCGAAGATCTAATAAATATTCTTACTAATATTTTGTAAGATTTTCGTTCTAAAAAATCAATTTATAAGATTTATCAACAATCGATAACATTCTAGATATAAAGATTCAAAGATTTTCGACCAAAAGTAACATTTAAGTACAACAAGAGACCAAATCTTTGCATGAATGTAGTACATTGCATCTAATAAGACATGGGTTGTCAAGAGCCCTAGCAACAAAAAACATGTGCCACACAACACTTAGTTACTACAAGACGAAACATGAAAAATGTTTATGAGAAAAATTTAAATGCTAATAATCCCGGGTATAAATAATCAATACTACAAAACAAAGACGGGGTGATATAGGTTTAAAGAGGATGTTTTTACACCCGTTTTAAAGATAGTGTTTTCAACCTCGTCTTAAAATACAGCATTGTCATTCAACTTGATGAACACCGTCTTTTGATATAAAGCATTTTCAAATATTTGTTAAAAAATATTTACACTGAAAAGGTTTTTCAGAAATACACATCAAGCTTATATACACCAATCCTGTACAAATCAAGCTTATATAGACCAATCGAACATTTTCAAACCAACCTAATACACATTCAATTCGGAAATAAACCCGTCAAATTACAATCCTTTGTTGAATGCATAACAAACTACATTAAATTCTATAATAAGCTACATATAATCTATATCTAAAGATAAACTAACGAAATTCCTAACTCACTAAGAAAACTCGGCCATCAACATCATCACCAAAATATCTATATCATTATCTGTAGCCTCTCTCTTATCGTGCCAAACCTAAAATAAAAGTAAACTAGTGGTATCAAAACCGGCACGTTGCGCCAGTGGAATTCCCATGCTACACGACATGAATTTGATTGGTATCGCTTCATCTAGCGATGTTACAGTACCGACGTTCGTTATAGCAACCGAAAAAGGAAAAAACAAACAAATAAATTGTGTTATGACCAAAAGACTATCAACATATGATCTACATTGATTGAAAACAATTGTTTGGCAGTAATCGGTTCGTCAGGGTACCACCACGATACTGGCATCATATAAAATATATAAAAAAACAAATTGTACACTCTATTTTGAATGCAACTCTACTCTCAATAAAATTTGCAGCGGAACACCTGAAATTTTTTTGGCAAAGTTACGAATTTAATTTTTTTAAGTTAACAAACCCGAGTTATTACAGAAAATTATAAATAAAAAAGAACAATAAAAAAGAAGTTACCGCGTGGCAACTTCTTAATGGGCCAAGCACTATTAATTAGTTTGGTATTTTAATATATTGATAATGATAATAGAAAGAGTTATTACAAATATTATAGACTAAAACTAAAGGAAAGAGAAAAAAAAATCGGTTACAACATTGTCGAAGTGTATGATGGTATTGAAAGACAAACCGTCTAAAGGTTGTATAAATTAGTATAAGACGTTATTTAAGCACTAGACAGAGTCATAAATTTGAAACCTAACTTATGCGTATATAATAATTAGAATCATTTCAAAACTCTAAAATTTATAAGAAGTTTGAGAACTTCTAATAACTCATCATTTTATTTATTCATTTTATATATTGTATTTATATCAAAGGGTAACTTTATGATTCATTATATGTAAATTTATATTTAAGGGTAGCTTTATCATTTATTATATATCATTTATTATATTTATTGTAATGTATTTATTCTTTTCACAAAAGGTGTTGATATTAATTAAACAATAAATTAATTAAGGTTTGGAAATATATAATTCTTTTAACCCTCTTTACATCATCATTTTTATGGGGACCAGTAGTATCTTACTATGCTTTACAATTCTCCTAAATTGGATGGAAACTCTAATCAAGAAAAACAATATTTTACGGGTTAGGTACAATAATGTAATAAAAAGGATTTATAGTAGATAATTACATATTGTATTACATTTAATAATGAAAAATACTAAATCAATGTTACACATACAATTTAAAAATCTACTTAACATATACATAATATAAATCTCTAAAAACTTATTTGTAGACAAAATTGTCCTACTTCGAAGATTACTATTTTTATCATCAATTCACTGTTTAAGTTCATCTGTATTGTTAACTTTTGAAAAAAACCATGTACAGACCATGTGAAAACACTGATTATTTAAAAATCAACCCGACTTTGGATAGCGATTGACACTGAATTTTATTTATTGTCATGCGAAACGTATAACGATAGAAACTGTCTTCTTTGATCTCGTGTATTACATTAAGTTGAATAAATGATACAATGTTAAATGAAAACTATACATATTTATTATATTTTGATTTTTTCAAATTATTTTTTCTTAAGTCATAATTTTTTCATATAATCTAGACTTATTAATAATTTCTATTAAATTTAACAGTATACTTGTTATTAAATTAGGATTATACAGAATAATTATAAATGATAAAAAAAATTATAGATAATGGCAAAAATTATATATTTATATATATATGTATATATATATTAATAAACAAAGCCATTATATATACATATATTATTAAATTATTAATTAAATTTAAAAATAGAAGTCAATAAATAGTGTTTTAAATATTATAATAATATAAATAAATAGTGTTTTAAATATTAATAATATATATAGTTTTTTCTATACTTTTATTATTTTAATATTATAACAATAGTTATTTTCTTTACTTTTTAAGTTGGATAAGTTGGTTTTCAATCGGTATCGGTATCGAAAATACCGGTAAGTTATCGGTACATTATACATATATTATAATTATATTATATTATAATTATAATTATAATTATAATTATAAATATATTAAAATTAGAAGATAATGAATAGTATTTTAAATATTATAATAATTATCATATATATATATTAATAATACAAACTTATGAATAATATTTTCATATTATAATAATATATATTTTGTTTTTTAGTACTTTTATTATTTAAATATTATAATACTAATTATTATCCTATATATTTAATAGAGTTAAATGCCATTTTAGTAACTGTGGGTTAAGCTATTTGACCAATTTAGTTCAAAGATTTTATTTTTAGCACCTGGATTCAAAAAGGTTTCATCCTTGCCATTTTGATCAATTGACTTAATCTCATCCATGCTTCTGAGTTAGTTAAGGGGTATTTTTGTCACTTTGTCTATTGTTTTATATATATTAATAAACAAACTCAACGAATAGTATTTTTATTATTATTATTATTATATATATATATATATATATTAAAAATAGAAGATAATGAATAGTATTTTAAATATTATAATAATTATCATATATATATATATATATATATATATTAATAATACAAACTTATGAATAATATTTGCATATTATAATAATATATATTTTGTTTTTAGTACTTTTATTATTTAAATATTATAATACTAATTATTATCCTATATATTTAATAGAGTTAAATGCCAGTTTAGTCCCTGTGGGTTAAGCTATTTGACCAATTTAGTTCAAAGATTTTATTTTTAGCACCTGGATTCAAAAAGGTTTCATCATTGCCATTTTGATCAATTGACTTAACCTCATCCATGCTTCTGAGTTAGTCAAGGGGTATTTTTGTCACTTTGTCTATTGTTTTATATATATTAATAAACAAACTCAATGAATAGTGTTTTTTATTATTATTATTATAATATATATATAAACTCAATGAATAGTGTTTATATTATTATATATAGTATTCAGATCAAGAGAGAACCAATCTCAGTTGCGAGAACCATGAGAACTCCTATCATTCAATAAAATATTTATACATCACCCATAACCAAATTAAATCAAAAGGGTATTTTAGTCTTTTACTTCCCATGTCATATTTTTCTATCTCTTCTATTTAAAAATCAACATGTCACATATTTTCTCTCTCTTCTATTTAAAACTCAACATGAGACATCTATTGAGTCGTGATTTTTGGGTGAGTTCGTTTGGTAAGATTCTCAAATTTCGTAAACCCGAAATCGGGGTGTCGGGGGTGTAAAAAGATGTTTGGCGTAAAAAAAATTTGTAAAAAAGTTTTTAAAAAAAAATTTGTAAAAAAGTTTTTTGAAAATAAAATATTTTTGTTTGGCGTAAAATATTTTTTGTTTTTTATAAAAAAGTTTAAACCCGTAAAAAAATTGTTTTTTTGTAAAAAATAAATTGTTTTAAAGTTTAAAACGACGTGTAAAAAAAGTTTAAACCCGCGCGTAAAAAAAGTTTAAAACCGGCACGAATTTTTTTTTATACGGCACGTAAAAATATTTTAAACCGCGCATAAAAAAAATTTAAAACCGGCGCGTAAAAGAAGTTCTAAACCGGCGCGTAAAAAAAGTTTTAAAGCATCGGGTAAAGAAAGTTTAAAACCGCGTGTAAAAAAAGTTGAAAACCGGCGCGTAAAAAAGTTTAAAACCGATGCGTAAAAAAATTTAAAACCGCGCGTAAAAAAAATTAAACCCGCGCGTAAAAAAGGTTTAAAACCGCGCGTAAAAAAAGTTTAAAACCGGCACGCAAAGGGAATTTTAAACCGTCACGTTAAAAAAGTTCTAAACCGGCGCGTAAAAAAAGTTTAAAACTACGCGTAAAAAAACTTTAAAACCAGCGCGTAAAAAAGTTTAAAATCGGGGGTAAAAAGTTTGAACTCGCGCGTAAAAAAAGTCTGAACCCACGCGTAAAAATGTTTAAAGCTGGCGCACAAAAAAAGTTTGAACCACTATGTAAAATAATTTTCTTATTGCATGATTCAAAAATAAAATTAATTAAATCACATTAATTAAATTACAAACATTAATTAAAGCACAATGGTTATAACTTTAATTACAATCATTAAAGAGTTTAGTAAAAATATCAATTTACCTTTATCCCACTAAAAACAAAAACTCATTAATTAAAGTTCAATGATTACAATTAATTTATTGTCTTTTAATCTCGTTCATTAAAAAACTTTTGATTAATGACTTATATTGGTATCTACGGTTCTCACAACTCAAGATGGTTCTCATTTTACCAATCCCATATATATATATATGTATCTATATATATATATATACATATATATTAATAAGCAAACCCAATAAATAGTGTCATTATTATAATAATAGTTAACTGTCATTTTTGTCCCTATGGTTTGCTTACTTTTGCCAATTCAGTCCAAATTTAAAAAATACGCTAGTTTCCTCCGTGACATACTGGAAACTTGCCACTTCAGTCCAAAAATTAAACCCAGTTAAGTCAGACAGGTTTAACAAAGGGTTTTATTGTCCTTTAATATTTTTTTAATTTCACCCTCTTTTAACTTCACCTTATTTTTTGTTAGATTATTAACTCTGACCTAACTGGGTTTTAATTTTTTGACTGAATTGGCACGTTTCCAGTATGTCAGGGAGGAAACTGGCGCATTTTTTAAAATTGGACTGAAATGACAAAAGTGAACGAACTACAGGGACGAAAATGACAGTTAACTCTTATATATATATATATATATATATATATATATATATATATATATATATATATATATATATATATATATATATCTTTTCAACACTTTTATTATTTTAATATAATAATAATAATTTTCCGGTACCATTTGCTCGTCCCTGATTATGGGTACCGTTACGAACAACAACAGCATCGCACTATTTTTTATTGTTGATTTTCTTCAAATTTAATGATTTCTTTTTTTAGTTTCAGGGGTAGGGATGAGCTCAGTGCCAACTAGGGGTGTGCACGGTCCAGTTCGGTTATTAGCATTATCCGTAATTGTATCCGAAGTCATCGGTTAATCGGTTCGGTTAATTTTCGGTTAATAACCAATTCAAACAAGGGCTAAACTTTTTACTTAGAAATACATGTAATGGAGATATAAATACTTGAAATAGATATATAAATACATGAAATGGATGTATAAATACATGAAATAGATGTTTAAGTACATGAAATGAAAGTATAAATAAATGAAATGGATGTATTATTACATGAAATGAAAGTATAAAACATGAAATATATGAAATGGAGGTATAAAATCTAGAAATAAAAAAAATGAAAATGGTTCGGTTCGGTTCGGTTAAATTTCGGTTAACCGATGGTAAAAACAATTATCCGTTAACCGAATTTCGGTTAATTCGGTTTCGGTTAATTTCGGTTCGGTTTTGTCGGTTTTCGGTTTGTTTCGGTTCGGTTATTGCACACCCCTTGTGCCAACCGATATCGAATCAGTACTGGTACCAAAAATACCGGTTACAGTACTGGTACATGAAGGTAAAAACCGGTAGCGAACCGGTACTAGGAACGCCAAAAGTCGGTATCGAATTGGTTATTAAGATCTTTCAGTTCGGGAAATTCGGTACCGGTACCTAGTACCATTTGCTCATCTCTGATCATGAGTTTCATACGAACAACATCATTACCATACAACTTTTTTGGTTGATTTTCTTTCGGTTATCTTTTAGTGTTTATTCTACATTTAATTTTTTTTCTTGTCAGTGGTTTCGTGCGCAATACGTTAGTAATGATTTCAAAACACATATAAACATAGACTAAATAACAAAAGAAGTTTGCTGCAACGCGGCGAATGATGATAAACCTATTTAGTTCAATGATAATTTAGTTATACATTTGAAATTATATCAATTACCTTAATGTTATAAATTAAGAAATAATTATTTCTATATTTATAATATGTAATATCCATGTATTAAATATTAAAAAATATATTAAAAAAATATAAGAAAAAAGTTATAAGGTTCAAACATAGTATGTAATGTGATATTATTGGAATCATTTAATAGAAGCTAGATCACAAACCCGTGTATTACACGGATTTAAAGATAGAAATCATGTAAATTTACAATGTCTGCACAAACTTATACAATTGAATTATTTTTTATACATATACCAAGTTACCTAAATGATGTATTCTTTTTCTTTGTCGGGAATAAATGAAAGTAGGCGATCATTTACTTTGTACAACTTCGTTCGTAGCAAGTATGACTCTGTTATGCAAATATTCAGATTTTTTAAATACTAAAGAATAATAGCGGTGGTATGGTATTTTATGGTATGTTAATAGAAAACGTAAACCGTTATGCTTTGGTAAAGTTAAAACTGTTATTAGCAGTGATGTTTAAAGATTGCCATTTGGGTAAACATGGATAACTTGAGATTAGTTGTTTTTTGAATTTTGAAATCTTGATATGTGTTTTGATAACATATCTGGAAATTAGAGTCCTAAATGCAAAGGTGGAGATATTCTTCGATTGATTGGATCGCGGAGTGACCAAAATCAGAGACATGAGAACCTAATTATCTTTATATCACTTAAATATTGAAGTTGTTTACAATACAATATATTAATGATAATTGTATGATATTAATAAATAATATATTAATAATATTATTAATAAATTAATATAATTCGTAACACATCTTGAAAAATGCTTTACAATTTAAATTATTTAGATAACCATTAAAATGATTGTAGAATTAATTATTATAATTAAAACTAAGATTATTATTAAATTAAAGAAGAGAATACATGTACCATTCTTTGAAATCCTAATAAATTAGATGATACATGAAAAATGTATTATCTTTTTTACAAGAGATGCAATAATGTTGTATTTTGGACTAGCTAAGTAATAGACACTTTTGTTTGAAAAATTTTGGTAAAGCTTTACCAATTTACTGGAGTAGTTAGTATTTACTCCAAGATAGACACAATAAACTGATGATGTACATATAACATTTTTTTTCAATTTTTATGTTACCATAAGGGGTTTTTTGTTTTTATTATCACATTTTCAATTTTTATGTTACCATTAGGTTTTCTTTTTTTCTTTTTTTTTTAGGTTAGAACAATTCTAATCTACACTTTTTGTTGATGCTAGAACTCTCAACCTACATGGGAGGAACATATTTTCCACACACCTTGACCACTAGGCTAGTGATTTTTTGCCAGTCACACTGTCTTCAGAAAAAATCAACTCAAATGCACATAAAAACACTTGTAAAAAGAGAACAATAGTTTTTGTGGTTTACTTTCTGATCGAGTTGAATTCACGGTGAACTAGCTGGAGATATACCTTGTTATTTGAATGTAATTTTATAAATTTAATAAAGGTCTGTATATAGATAGATTTGGCATATCTCAAGCAAAGACATGTTCTCCAACGCAACCAACGAACTTGCTATCTAAGCCTTAACATCCGTTATTAGTTCCGCCCGTGATTCAAAACTTTTTTTTAGTATGGTCCCTCCTTGATCCCGGCCCTGCCCATTCTGTCGGGAATGAAACCCCAACCGTGATTCTTGACACCCTCAGACTCCCATTATCATGTAGGCAATCAAACCATATCTAACAAACCAATCTTCACTACTGCATATGTTTCATAGACCCGTTAGCAACATTAAAATTGTACACCGTTAAAAAAAAATACGTTTCATAGCACATCATTTTGCATTATGTGAATACTAGTGTAGCTAGCTTGGTTATGTGGAGAGAATCTTGAGTAGGTTATCTGTGGCATTTAATCTATTTAAATTTTAAATCATTTTTAAGCTATTTCTTTTAAATCACTCATCTGATTCTTTATTATAACAATATAATATTTTAAACACTTTTCATAAAAGTATACGAAATCACGAATAGATTATGATCAAACCCCATCCGGTAAAATAAGTGTTAACTTTATTCATCTCTCATTATTAAATATCCAATTTTATTTGGATGTTCAGTTTAAATCATAATTATTTACAAGAGCACATGAGAAGAACTATTTTATAAAGAAATGTTAACCATGCATCATAACTATGCTTAATGATTCACACTATTTTGAATATGTTTTAGTGAAGAGATATAATGCACATAAATTATGAATAAATATATGATGGATTAATTATACGTTTTAGAAAAACAGAAACTTAAACCTCACATCCGTATTTGCCCTCAATCGTTCAAATGTACCTATACAAGGTTTTACGTGGTTTACACAATTAGTCCCGTCGAGTTGCATCCATCAAAACTAAACAGAAATCATATTGATTTTATGCAAGTTTTATTATAAGTTAGAGAAGAGAGTTTTTATAGAATAAGTAGTATAATTAAACTAGTTATAACCGTCGGTCGTCGGTATATTTCAGTGAACATTCGACTGTAATATATTTGATATTAAAAATTAAAATACAAATCTCGAGAGAAGGTTAAGGAGGTGTTTTATTTTTCTTCGTGAATTTTGCTTAGGAAACAATCAAACATTGCAATAATTATTTTGTTTATATTATTTGTTCCTCGGGATCGTTTGTTTCATTTAATAACACATCTATTAGATACCACAACGCGTTGTACTCGCCAGTGTATTGCACCACCATTAACGAAGTAAAATAAGTTAAGTGTAATATTGTCAAGACGATAATTTATTAGAAAATTTCATTTACTATTTTGATGATAATTATTTGTGTAAGTTATATATGAAACCAGAAAATATTGATGAAATCATTAATGATTAAATTGACTTTATATGAACATCTCACCAAATCTTTCGATTCAGATAGTAGAAGTTCTAATAGCAAGAAACATAAAATGTACATTAATTAATTAACATTGAGAATCAAATTTTCTTTCACCTAAACAGGTTTAAAATCACAATTTTGAAATTGTAACATATTAATAAAAACAAACAAACTACATGAATTATCGTATGCGTAGTTGTCTTATTAAATAAAATGCTTAATATATAAGTCAATAAATGAGTACTAATAATACTATAGTTTAAAATAAAACGATATTGGTCTTCAACTCTTAAATGAGTAAGAATTTTGAACGTGAAGAATCTCAAAACTCAATCTCTCCTGATGATTAATAGAATGGTGGTCCAGTGACAAATACAAAGCCTTAAATACTTGGGTTTGGGAGAGAGAGATCTTGTAAGTCGTATTCAAGTCCCACAGACGACATATATTAAAATAAATCCGCCGTTAAGAAAATCTCTCGCAACGGGTGTATATGGGTTAACCATAAAGTCTCCTATCATATTATATTGTAGTGAAGTCATGCTAAATGTTTTCTTGTAATTAGAGTTATTGAAATGGTTAAATTTGTGTTCTAAAACCGCTTGGATTCATGTTAAAGGTGTATGGTCGTGTAATTGTTTGTGAAACATGTCCATGATAGTGTTTTAACAAATAATATGAATAGTCAAACGTGTTATGTTAGATTCAATGAGTATGTTAATTGTGTTACACAAATGGTTTAACATAGTGAACATGTTTTGTCTGCTTACTATTATACCCTTAAAACTACTTATTATTTTCGGGAATTATGTCGAATCAAGTTCCCGTGATTTAACTATCTCATGTCCTTGTATTTAAATCCACTCCTTGACTTACTTATTCAAAGAGAAAGGGAGAATTGTCACTTTAGCCACATCTTCTAATCTTTATTTCCTAAACAAAACATAAGTATTATCATCAAATAAAAGGATATTGTTGATTAACCACCTCTCTTACATGATTATGAGTTAACCCTACTTTCACTTACAACCCATTCATCTACATATAAATATTATCAGGGGAACCGGGGTCGTAAACATTTACCACGTGATGGACATGTATGACGCGTGAAACAAAAAAACATCACCACCGCCACTATTGTTTACAACACGTCAAGTTTACAAAGCGTGATTTTTTTGACGCATGATGGGGTGTGGGTGGTGAGGGAAATTGTTGGATTTGAGGGAAATTGTTGGGTGTGGTGATGAGTGTTGGGCATTTCCACTAAAAAAGGTTGTGAGTGATGGAATAATGCTTGATGACATAGCGGAACATGATTGTAAGTTGTGAGTGAGTGATGAGTGATGGGTGATGGCCACCCCTACCCCCCTTAAACTATCTAAACCCACTTCTTTAAATTTATTTTTCTTTTGTTTAATCAATCTAATAAATAAGTAACTGGTTGCATTATGTAATTTAAATCTTTGTTTCTAAGTATTTAAATTTCATTTATTCAACCCCTGTAAGGGTAGACAATGGACATGGGAGGGAGCTAGATGGAGGGGCAGGTTCATGTGATCACCAACAAATGATTTGTGTACTAGTGTGAGTTGAAGCGGGTTACACAAAACCGTCACCGCAACTAATTATGGTTCGACACGTGACTTTGAATCCAGGTTCACCAACCCGTGCTAGATGGAACACAAAGAGACGTTGCAGAGATTTTTGCCAAATAGAGTGGGCTCAAAACTAGAAAGCCTCTCTTCCAAGATGGTTAGGATTTAAATAGGTTGGAGTGAGTTCAAATGAAATGTCATCTCCTTATTAGTTAGGTTAATGGGTTCAAACGAGGAACTAGATATGTGCCCACTCCACCCTAATATATGAATTTACAATATAGTTATACAAGGTTATATTATATAACAATAAATTAGATACGTTAAAAAAATACACACAAAAAAAAACACAACAAACAGCCTCGCCTTCTACAGTATTCTTTTCATCAAAAGTTTGAGAAGCTATAACCCTAATCTTAATTCGTTAAGGTTAAAACATAACTTTCACCTATAGTGGGAAAGTGTACACACGCGTTATAACACACGCGCGTAAATATAGGAATGTAAATTGCATGGATCGTGTCTATGAGTCCAAATACGATTGCTTCCGATCTACGTTATCTTTAACCTACACCACCGGCGTCGTCACCGGCCGTCAACTTTCCTCTCATTACATCTTTTTCATTGACACCCACGCAATAGTAGATATTAAACACCATATAAAACCATTTTTCACATCAATTTTAGACTGATATATCATCTTATTTTCACATAACGACGTACTCTAGATTACTTAAAAAGAGAGAGGTTATATATAGAGTGCATGATGGCGTCGAGCGGCGGTGTTCCTCCGGGCTTCCGGTTTCATCCTACCGATGAAGAGCTTTTGCATTACTACTTGAAGAAGAAGGTTTCGTTTCAGAAATTTGATATGGATGTTATTAGAGAAATTGACTTGAATAAGGTTGAGCCATGGGATCTTCAAGGTAATTTCATGTTTACGTTATATATATATTATGTATGTCTAAGAAGAATATTTTACATACATCATATAAATTTTCTTTTTTTTGGTTGCAATTGGAGATGATTTTTAGGTTAGTCTTTGTTTTTGTTTGATGTTTTTTGTTTACAGAATTTTAGTATGAGTAATGTGTTACTATAAATCAGCTCAATTTACAACTAAGTAAATTTTTTTTTATGAAAAAATCATTGGCGATTATTTACAGATGAATCAAAATCCAGGAAAAAAAAAAGAAAAAGAAAAAGTAAACTTTAATGGTATTTATGAGAAAAATTAGGTATAATAATTCAGTTTATAGGATGAAAAAGAATAATCAGGGAATAAGAGGTTTTAAATGACAAATTATGTTTTATGAGTTGATGAAATGATTAAGATTTTCTTATGACTTCAGTATCTTTATCATGATTGTTTCTATAGATTTTATCTATAAGCGTATCTTATATCGTATATCATGTTAATAAATTTACGATTTTTTGCCTCATGTTCAAAAGAAATAACAGGCAAAAGGCGAACAAAATGATATAAAGAATAAAAGCAACTTTTATTTACATAGAAAGTGAGAGATAAGTCCATTATTTTTATGATTTTTTTATCTGCTTCGTGAAAAGGCGTATCCGTTATCTTTTTAAAACCAAATTACAGCTTTATTAATTACAAGATGATGGTATTATATAGCTATTATCAAGTAAACAACTTGAAACCAAAAGTTATGGGAGATAATAACTTGCAGTAGGGCACTACAACTTAAGAACCAAAGCCAAATTATCAAATATTCAAAGTTGACACTAATTTTGAGTTTCATTTGACCCATAGGGAATAAGTGTGATTAATATCGTAAGTACATATGCTCCTTTAAATAGTTTTTATCCATCAAGATAAACAAATTTATAAATTTAGAGCAACCTTATCAATATTTATGTTCTATAGGTTCAAGTCTTTTTTTATAAATGATTGTAAGTGTTTATGCTTAATGACGGACATGCCGATTATCCATCAATGAAAGTATCATTTGTACGTCGATGAACGTTATATTTCTATTAGCGGGAGATCTAAGATTTGAGAAGTTTATAACCATTCTAATACTAACTATTTCAGTTAAATAATTAAAATCCATTTACTATTTATTCTATTTATAAGCCTTAATTTGAAGGTTTAGGATGATGAAAGTATATACTAAAGGTTTAGGAGTTAATGATATAACAAATTTAACATATTTATAAGCCTTTAATAACCTTAATGGTAGTAGATGTGTATAAGGCTTCACTTTTCTGTTTTACTTCTAATTTCATTTCACCAAAATCTAATGATGCTATAAGTTTTTAGGGTCAATTCGCATTATTAGTTAGAGATAAACTGCCTTATAATTGTAGCTCATAAATAAGAACATATTGACATGAATTACTACAGAGAGATGTAACATTGGATCCACACCACAAAATGAGTGGTACTTCTTTAGCCACAAAGACAGGAAGTACCCAACGGGTTCAAGGACGAACAGAGCCACAAACGACGGTTTTTGGAAGGCAACTGGGAGAGACAAATGCATCCGTAACACTTTTGAGAAGATTGGTATGAGGAAAACCCTTGTGTTTTATCGCGGACGTGCTCCCCATGGTCAAAAGACTGATTGGATCATGCATGAATATCGACTAGAAGATAACGATGATCATCATGATCTCCTCAATCCCTCTCTCACATCTCCTGTAAGTTGTATCTCTTAATATCCCCGCATCATTTGATCTTACTCTCTACTAGTAGGGTTTCATCCAACGTTTTTATAACATGTCGTTCAACAGACCGCCTTACTGATTCACTAGTTTGACCGGTTGGACCGGATTCAAAAGACGGATAACTTGTAAAATATTTAAAAATTAAATATAGTAAATATAAAACTTATTTAAAATAAAATATAACATTTTTTTGTGTTTACTTACGATATTAGTAGTGTGTGAAACATAAACAAAAGTAGTAAACAAATAAGTAAATGATATTTTTGAAAGAGAATGTTAAAAAAAATGAAATCCAGTCCTACCACTTGCTACAGTTCCCGATCCGATCAGTATGAATGCGGTTTATATACGCATAACCAGTCTGGTTATGTGTTGGAACCCCGATCCAACTGGTTGGAGTTGTGGTCGGGTTTTGAAAATAGTAGTTTTCTTTTTCTTTTATGTTAACGGAGAATTTCTTGCTCCTTGTGAAACTTGACTCAAAACGTCATATTTAAGTGTTTCGAAAGGTTTTACCTAGCAACTGAACCACCAATCCTAGTGGTTGAAAATACTAGTTTCACCATATATTTGCATAACGTACATTATAACTGTAGCTCATAAGTAAGATAAAAGCATTACACAAATTAAAGGGTGATTTGAAATTCTCCTTTTTGAATCTTTACACACCAAAGATTGATCTTCAATGATTTATATTTCTCTAGGAAGATGGATGGGTAATTTGCAGGGTGTTCAAGAAGAAGAATTTGTTCAAGGTTGGAGGAAGCGAGGGATCAAGAGGTAGCATTGGGTCCGATCAACTTAACCCTGGTTCAAACCAACCCGGTTCATTTTCACACGCCAACCATCACTACTTAACATACAATCAAGAACAACAACAACACCAACAACTACAAACTTTAGTCGATCTTGGGCTCAACCATGGTCACCTTCCTAGCCACTATCCCCATCTCCAAGCCCAAAACTTCATACCAACCCACAAGCCCTTGGGTCACGAGTTCTCCAATTTTCCGTCTGGAGACTCACCCGCCATGGTTAAACAGATAATGTCAAACCATAGCGAGTGTGACAGTGGAAGTTGTGAGAACCAGCTTCAAGCTGGTTACCAAGTTTGTGAGCCGGGGTTGGAGGTTGGAACATGTGAACCCGCGGCTCAAAGCATGGTTAACACAACTGGAAACGAGTGGGGAATGATGGACAGGCTTGTGACACCACATCTTGGTGCGGCCAACGAAGATGGTGATTCATCGAAAAGTATGGTAAGGTATGAAAATAACACAAATGCATCTTCTTCTTCATCGATGCAACAAATCAACCAACTCTCGTTGCATGATGAGATGGACTTTTGGCGCTACGGAAAGTAGTGGAATATACATATTTGTATACTTAATTTTCTTTTTAAATTAAACATTTGAATACAAGGATTAGAGCTCTAAATGAAGATGTGTCTAATCCTATAAGCTACCAATACTTTCATTGTTAAGATTTAATTCTGTATTTTACTCTATATAATTAATTTGACCAAGAGTTAAATATCGTCAAGATGTATTTATGTTTGGGAAATTCATCGAAATTATTTTGAAAAAATACCCATATAATTTTAATACTTATTTTTTTTTTCAAAATAATTTTCTTTTGCTTCAACATTTTAGAAAAAAAAATTTCTAATAATTTTAGGTTTTATACAATTAAAAAAACTAAGCTCTTGAATATCTTTTAAAAAGTTTCGGTTTTCAGAATTATTGATAAAAAAGTACAATTTATTGGTTTTTAATGATTTAATATATTGATATTTAGTTTATTTTTTCCCGTGCAAGAGTTCCCATCTAATGCCCCGACGTAATGCAAGACGCAACATCTAAAACGTTTTGTTGTTTATTTGCACATACAGGAAAACATGAATAATCACCACAACTATGGAAATTTAGTTATCGATTAGTAGCAATTATAAACGTCACCAAACTTATAAGCATATTACAAACATATTTGAGTGATATCTTTGCATCAATCCCATATATAAAACATGTTTACAAAATGCCAAGCTAGTCATACAATAAAGAACAAGTCTAAAGATCTTTGAACGGATCAAAGTTCACCACAGTCATAATCAATATGGCCATTTGGGCTGCGAAAGAAAAGTTTCAATAACAAAGTATATAAAATCTTCTTTGGGCCCAAAGAAGTACCTGAAAGCATGCCGGTGAGGTATGTTTGTAACGACAACCATACGATCCTCATCCTTCTTTCTTTTACAAACTGATTAAACGCCTTTTCAACTCCATGGACCGTTACGTTACTCCCACTTCCAACATTGTTTAATCCGAACCGAGCCATTATTCTAGCCAACACAACCGCATCTTCTAACGCTGCTGAACCACCTTGCCCCAAAAATGGGCCCATGACATGCATAGCGTCCCCAGCAACTGTTATTGTCCCTTTACAAAATGTGCCCCTTAACAAGTCTCGTGGGGCACGATATCTCAAGCGTGTAAATGATAATGACTCCAGGTCTGTGTTTTCTATCATTTCGTGAATTTCTTGGGGAAAATCGCTTAGCAATTCTAGGGTCGATTATCGTATTACCTTAGGATCTTCCCAACCCTTTTCATCTGTTATTCTTCATCGTTAAAAGAGTGAAATAGACTATGTAACTATAATAATGAAATCTACACAAACATAACAAGCAAGTAAACCACCTTTAGGATTGTAGGGTAGTGAACAAACCAGTAAACCGAGTTATCATCAATAGGAATTCTTCCTATAATAACGTTGTCTTTCATGAAACGAGCAAACTCATAGTCATATGAATGACCATTTGGGTAGTTTGTTAAACCTCTAACCGCACATAAAGGAAACATCTTTGTAGGCTTGAGGTTAAGGAATTCAGAAACTATTGACTTGCCACCATCACAACCAATTACTACCTACAAGGACTAATAAGTATCATTATTCTAATGAAGTCAAGTAAAAAAATCTCAAAAAAAAACCAACCAAATTTGTACTGCGGACCTTAGCTATAATGGAGCTTCCATCGATGAACTGAAGAATTGGTTTGGTGGAATGCAGGACAAGTTTTATGGATTCAAGTTGGCAACTGAATTTTACAGTGTCTAGAGGAAGTGGAGCATAAAGAGTATCAATGAGGTCCTTTCTTCTCAAGCAACGTATTTCGTATTCCAAACGCACCCTCAATAAAGAAACCTTAAATAGTTAGTGCATAAGTTGTTTCCTCCTAACCAACTTTCTCTTAATCCTTTTAGTAGTCAACAGTCTAGTTCTTATACCTTTTTCTCTTATGCAAAGTTTTATAAAAGGACAAGAGTTTTGAATAAAAATACATGGTTAAACCGAATAAAAACAACATATTGGATTTATATACATGTAAATAAAATTTAAATAAAATTGAGGGATTAAGCCACTACAAATAAGGTTAAAACACTCGATAGATATTTAATTAGGGATTATAGTGTTGGTTTAATCAGGCTTATCACAAACACACATAATACTTTGAAGACTCGATAACTTTCATTCAATATCAAACAAGATTTTAAATAGAAAACATAACGACTAAAATATAAATTGACTTCCTACTTACTAGGTAAAGCATGACCACGTAAACAATAAAGTAAAGACTAAATAACGCTAAATAAAAGCTTAATGACCCACGACTTCAGCTCCATAACTTCACTTCAGCAGACCCATGTTCCAGACTAAAAAAACACCTGCTTTAAATTCATTCAACACCCTTCGTGGATTCAAAGCTCTACAATTCCAAGTCTAGTCCTCAAGTAGCTGAACTGTTCCTTTCCCAAAGCTTTAGTAAACATGTCAACCACCGATTCTTCAATAGTGCAGAATTTGAGATCCACTTGGTTGTCTTCAACAAGGTTCCTGATGTAGTGAAACCTTATGTCGATATGCTTGCTCCGATTGTGAAAACCTTGCTTTTTTGTTAAGAAAGTCGCTAACTTGCTATCACACCATATTACCATAGGTTCCTTATCATTGTTTCCCAACTCCAGTAAAAGTTTTCTTAACCACACTCCTTGACATGCAGCTGAATTAGCTTATACCTTTTCCCTTATGCAAAGTTTTATAAAAGGACAAGAGTTTGGAATAAAAATACATGGTTAAACCGAATAAAAACAACATATTGGATTTATATACATGTAAATAAAATTTAAATAAAATTGAGGGATTAAGCCACTACAAATAAGGTTAAAAGACTCGATAGATATTTAATTAGGGATTATAGTGTTGGTTTAATCAGGCTTATCACAAACACACATAATACTTTGAAGACTCGATAACTTTCATTCAATATCAAATAAGATTTTAAATAGAAAACATAACGACTAAAATATAAATTGACTTCCTACTTACTAGGTAAAGCATGACCACGTAAACAATAAAGTAAAGACTAAATAACGCTAAGTAAAGCTAATGACCCAAGCTTCAGCCCATAACTTCACTCAGCAAACCCATGTTCCAGACTAAAAAAACACCCTTAGCTAAAATTGCATTCAACTAACCCTCGTGACTTCAAAGCTCCATTCAACACCTTCCTTCAAAGCTGCAAATCTGTCACATGTCTCCAAAGCAATGAACTTTCAGCTTTGCTTTAGTAAACATGTCAACACCTATCTTCATGTGCAAGAACTCTTTTGTAGAACCTTTCTTGTCCAACAAGTTCCTTGTATGAAACCATGTCAATGCTTCTATTCGTAACTGTCATAATTTTTTAAAACCTTGCTTCAGTTACAGAAATTGCTAAGTTGCTATCACACCATATCAATGTTCTATCATGACCATACTCCAGTAAATTTCTTAAAACCTGACATGCACTGAAATTAGCAGAATTGTAATTGCTTCAACAGTAGACCAAGTCTTACACAGCTTCCACTCAGAAGATTCCAATCTGACATGAGTAAACTCATTTCTTCAACTTCCCAGTACAACTCAAGATGTTTCTTCTCCACAGTACTACTGCAATGTTAAATCTTGCTGCCAAATATTGTTAGCAGATCGTAAAAGGACAATACAAGATATCAATCCAGTTGTTTGGCCCAAGTGACTTCCAAACTATTTTTATTCATCAGTTGCTACCATCTCAAATTAAAACTTGTCATTCACATTCATAGGAGTCAGAACCATCTTGCACTTGCTCATTCCAAACTTTTTCAAGCAGAATCTTTGCAAATTTCTTTTGATATATGAATAACCTGAAGGGTATGGTCCCAAAGACCTTGCGCCAAGAAAGGTCACCATACCCACTATTAACTTCCAAGGAGACCTTGCACAGACTTCTCTGCCAAAGAATGACTCACTAAGACTCTGCGCCAGGTTTCCAAAGAATGAAAGGATCATTTAACTACCTTGCGCGGGCTCGCGCAAGGTTCAAAGTTGAACCTTGATCAATTTCCTTGGACAACGCTTCATTCGCAAACCTTGCGCAGATATTTATATCAGAGCAAGTACTCACCAAACGTTGCGCTGAACAGCAAAAAAGAGAAAAAGATCATTCAACTACCTTGCGCCGCTCGCGCAAGAAAACAGTTAATCCGGATAGATTTTCCCTTGGCAAAAAACCTTGTTTACAAGAATTAGGGCAGAGACAAAGGGAATCTTTTCCGTTGTAACAGAATGCACACGTGGCAGGCAACAGACGAGTTACAACTGTGAGATCTTCTAGAAGCCACTAATACTCAATCGTGCAAGCATCTTTCGATTATAACCAATTGCCACATGGCAGCATCTGGACGACCGAGAAAGATCACGGTGATAGCATGCTCACACCAATAAAATGTAGTGATCTCATGGCGACACGTGGCATTCCCCTAACCGTGGATGAACTCACGATCCGTGTGCACTAACGGATAACCACAACTTAACAGAATAGCGAAAGATTCCGTTAAAGTTACCATATCTCATTTGGCGCCCAAACTCTGGCTATAAATAAATAAACTCGGACTTATTATTTAATAGCTATTTTGCTTCAATTTTTTCGCTACAAATCAAAACAAATTGAAGATTTAGTTACGATAAAAAATCTACTTGTATATCTTCATCCATGGATTCTTATTCATACTCATTCAATTGGACGTATTGATCCAATTTTAAAATTTGTTTCGCAATTTCATAATCCAAGTTTTCATTTTAATTGACTTGGATAAAAATCCCCGAAAATTTTGATTTTCCTTGAATGTGTCATAAAGGTAAAGGATTTAATCCTTTAAATGAAATAAAGTTTTATCGGAATATGAATCAAACCGAAACTCTCAACTACTCTCCCTCTTACTTCACTTTTACTTCCGACTACCTGTACTTATTCTCACGCTGGATGGTGGTCACGGAGAGAACCCCCTTCTCCCTGTGGCGAGCTGACGGCGTTCTGTTTTGTAGGATCAGTCGGAGTTCAATTGCAACCATTATCATCGCGAAACTAGAATGAAGGATTAACCTCTTTGTGTAGAGCCGATCCATAGATCTACTCAGATTCCGGTCTGGTTGATCTAGGGTTTCTTCATTGGCGCCCACCGACTTTCTTTTCATCTCTCATCTTTCGTTTTGTTTCATCTAGATCTCCAGCTTTCATGGCTGATGGACCATCATTTCCAGGTCCTCGATCGGAGACTCGCCAGGTCACCGGCGCTCCTCAGGTCGACGGACAGATTGTCGACGACTCGTCCGGTGAAGCTGATGTTCCGTATGATCCAGATCATGCGAGCATTCCAGTAACACCGGCGGCTCCTCAAGTTGACGTTGTGTCAATTCTTCCGCCTGGAGAAACTCCATTATCATGGTTGATTAAATCTCAAACTGCTCTTAATGCCATGTATGCTCGGTTTGTGCTCAAACCGGAACTCCAGCTATTCAAGCTCCAGTTCGTACACCTCAGGCTCGTGCTTCGCCGGTGCCTCGAGCGTTGAGTTACGGAACTCAGAACCAAGTTCGTGCACCTTCGCATGTATCTGTGGATGGAACTGAGATGTACTCTAAAACCAGAAATGATTCTGTTCATTCTGGTAACAGAAATTAAGAAGAAAACGTCCAACGACGACCATCAGTTCACTCACGTTTTGGCCCGCGATCGTCACAGAAGCGGGACACCCAAGACCCAACACAATGAGTATGATAAGACCTATGAAGAAGGAGATAGTGTAAGTGTTTTCAATCGTCTATCTGCAGATAATGCCAATTATAAACCAAGGATCCGCACAGTGTATAATCCTGAGGCGGAACATGATCACAACTTGATTTACCGACCTGCTGAAGCTGTAGAACAATCAAAATTTGTGAAGAAAATCGCTCTAGCTCCGCTAGGATGAGCAAAATTGCCATCAAACGTTGGTAAGTTTAATGGATTGTCAATCCAGATGATCACATGCACCTGTTTACTGGCGCAGGACTTATTGGAGGTTGGACTCTACCTATGTGGTGCCATCTGTTTGTTCAAACGTTAACTAGAGCTGCGCGACTCTGGTTCGAAAACTTACCAACAGGTAAGCTCTCTTCATGGAATGATCTTAAAGGAAAATTTCCTTACTCATTTCAATCAGCAGCGCTGTTATGTTAGAGATTCGTCAGATGTGATGAATATTTGGCGAAGAGACAACGAGGGTTTGGAAGACTTCATTACGTGTTATAACAAGGAGGTCTTAGAAATCGGTGACGTACATGAAGATCTTATCTGCACACATTCAAGTACGCGGTAAGATGTGACGAAATGATTAAGGTGCTTTCTGGTACTACTGGTTTTCCAAAAAGTTGGCATAAGCTCATGGCAGCAGCCAAGGTCTATGCGCAAACCGAGCGCAACCTATATCCTCTACCTCAGCATCGTCCTGAGGATCTGAGTAAAGGTGGTCGGAAGTTTAAAAAGGGTTGGAAAGACTCAAACCAAATTTCTTATTCGCCATACTCTCCAATGGACGCTCGCGAAACGATTAACAAGATTGCAACTCAGAAAGCCATTAAAAAACGAGAATCGAGAGCGACAGCGGACCCCTCTCACCAAATCTCCCGCGGAGGTCTTGAGCACAGAGAACTACCAATTCAAACAACCGCAACCTATGAAGAATAAAAAAGGTCAGGACCCAAACCTCTTCTGTGATTTCCACAGAGACACAGGGCATACAACCGACAATTGAATTAGCCTGCGCACAGAAATTGAAAAGGCTTTGAAAAGTGGTAAGTTGACACATTTAGTACAATCAGTTCGAAAAGAGGTCAGGCAACTCACGCGCAGCGATGAGGGGCCAAGCAACAAAAAGATGAAACAAGTTGCCATGATTCAAGGAAGCTCGTCGCGAGCGCAACTTTCAAAAGTTCCAAGGAGAAAAATGGCGAGAACAACAAGTGATATTTCCTGTGGTCCCTAGCGGACCTTAGGAAGAAAGACTTGTTGTGATTACATGTATTTTTAGCCATTATCAGACTGACTATATGTTCATATATCCGGGAAGTTCTATGGACGTCATTTATGAGCAATGGTTCAAGCAATTAGATCCAGAAGACAAGGCACGCCTAGAACCGGTTGACTTCCTGTTGACCGGATTCTGCAATGAGGCTGTTTTCCCTCTTGGGCAAATAGTTTATCCCGCAACTCTCTCAGATGGTAAGCACTCGCGAACCATTCAAGTAAACTTTATGGTAATGCCAGCAACTTCTCGTCATGATGTATTATTAGGACGACGAGCGCAGCGAGACTTTAGCATGATCACATCTGCGCCACATGCTGCTTGTGGTTTCCTAACGCCAACTGGCGTAGCTATTTTATTCGCTCAAAAGGAGATCATGTCTATCGAAGAACCAGTGGTGAAGGCTGCTAGACCAACGTCACCAAATGAACCAGAGAAATGGGTTCTGAATAATCAGTATCCGGGACAACCATTTGTTCTGGGTTCTGCACTTTCCATGGCAATCCGCGCAAAACTCAAAACCTTGTTGTTTTGCAGACATGATGGGGGTTCCGCGCAAGGTAGCTGAGCATTGCTTAAACGTTTTTCCATCAGCACAACCGGTGGTACAGAAAAAGCGCAGCCTTGGATCAGAAAAAACAGAAGTAGTGAATGAGCAAGCAGCAGAGCTATTGAAAGCTGGTATCCTGCGCGTAGTCAAATATCAAATCTGGGTCGCAAACCCAGCAATGGTAAAAAAGCATAATGGTGGCTGGCGCATGTGTGTGGATTTTAAAGACTTAAACAAAGCTTGTCCCAAAGATTGTTATTCTCTTCCTGAGATTGACAAGAAGGTTGATTCATTAGCTTCTTTCCGTTGGAAATGTTTCCTAGATTGTTACAAAGGGTATCACCAAGTGCTGATGAAAAAAGAGGATGAAGATAAGACAGCTTTTCGCACGGAGAAAGTATTTTTGTTACACAAAAATGCCCTTTTGTCTCCACAATGCGGGAGCTACTTACCAGACACTAATGGACACTGTTTTTGGCGATGACATTGGCAAGACAGTAGAAGTTTACATCGATGACCTGGTCATCATGAGTAATTCAGAGGAGATTATGTTAGAAAATATCCAAAAAACCTTCGATTCCCTGCGCAAGGTTAATTTAAAGTTAAACCGAAGGAAATGCTCTTTCGGCATGGAAGAAGGGAAGTTCCTTGGTTTTGTGGTTACAAAAGAAGGATTCAAGGTCAATCCAGAAAAGGTGGAAGCCATCCAGAAAATGTCGTCTCCCACCACCGTCAAAGAAATGCAACGATTAGCTGGGAGATTAGCTGCGCTTAACCGTTTTTTGGCTAATCATGCTACAAAGTCATTTCCTTTCATCCGAACCTTGCGCAATTGTGTCAAAAGTAAAACGTTTTTATGGACCCTGAAGCGGAGAAAGCTTTTCAAGAAATAAAGGATTGCCTTATGCACTTACCCACGCTTACCGCTCCGCGCAGCAAGGAACCAATGATCCATTACCTTTCCACTTCTCCAGAGGCCGTTGGAGTAGTATTAATGGTGGATCGGGAAGGCGTTCAATCTCCAATATATTACATCAGTAAGATGCTAAATGATCCAGAAACACGTTATTCTATAATGGAGAAATTAGTGTTAGCACTCGTTCACGCCTCGCGCAGGCTGAGACGATATTTTTCAGGGCATGTCATTACGGTCTTGACTAATTATCACATTGGTCAAGTTTTATCTAAACCAGACGTCTCTGGGCGCCTCACGAAGTGGGCAATTGAATTGGGAGCATACAACCTTTGTTATAAGCCCAGACCAGCCATCAAAGGTCAAGTATTAGCCAACTTTGTTGCTGAAATTCCAGCAGATAAAGTTGAAGAGTGCGAAGCAGTTCAAAATCCAGTACCCATCGTTGATGACAGAGCATGGATTTTGTACAATGATGGAGCATCAAACAACGATGTGGCAGGAGCAGGTTTACGGTTGATAAGTCCAGATGGTGAAGAATTCACTTATGCAATTCGGCTGGAGTTCAAGAGTACCAATAATGAAGCAGAATATGAAGCTTTCTTAGCAGGCTTACGCCTGGCTATTAAAATGGGTTCATCTAACTTAACTGCTCATGTTGACTCTAAACTAGTTGCTGAGCAGATTACTGGTTCTTACGATGCAAAGGGCGATGTTATGGCCCTCTATCTAGAACAAGCAAAATCACTCATCAATCAGTTTAAGCAATTCAAAGTTGTTCATGTGAATAGAAGTGAAAATAAGCATGCTGATGCCTTGAGCAAATTAGCTGCGACAAGTTTTCAGCACTTGGCAAGAGAGGTTCGCATTGAAGTTTTAAGCAACCCATCGGTACCACTCAAACAAGTAAGCATGGTTAAAATCGGAGAACCATCTTGGATGTCTCCAATTATTATGTACCTGCTGCATGGGACACTTCCAACAGACAAAGCTCAAGCAAGAAAGATCCGATGCAAAGCCATTAATTACGAAATGGCCGATGGTATCTTATATCAGAAGTCGTATTCAGGACCGTCACTTCACTGTGTAAGCAAACATGATGCGCAGTATTTAGTACGGGAGATCGATGAGGGCTTGTGTGGTATCCATTCTGGACCGCTCATGGTGGTTGCCAAGATTATGAGTACAGGCTATTACTGGCCTGGGATGTATGTTGATGCAGTCGAAATTATGCGCAAATGTATGTCTTGCCAGCGGCAAGCTCCGAAGACATTGCGCGCAAAGAAACCTCTTGTTCCGATAACCACTGCTTGGCCATTCCAACAGTGGGGAATCGATCTTATCGGACCTTTTCCTGATGCTCTGGGCGTAGTTAAATTTGTTATTGTCGCGGTGGATTATTTTTCCAAATGGGTGGAGGCTAAGCCGTTAGCATCTACCACAGCAATGGTAGTTCGTAAATTTATATGGGAACACATCATCTGCCGTTTTTGCTTGCCATTACGAATCATCACCGACAATGGTCCCAATCTCACAGCTGCAGAACTACAAGCTTGGATGCAAGAAATGAAAAGTTTTTGCTTCTGTTGCCCACCCGCAGGCGAACGGCCAGGTGGAAAGCGTAAACAAGCAACCGGTGGAAGGCATAAAGGCACGCCTAGGTATGGCGCGACGCGGCTAGGTTGACGAATTACCAAGTATATTATGGGCGCACCATACTATGCCAAAAACAAGCACTAGCGAAACACCATTTAGTCTTGTTTACGGCACGGAAGCTGTAATACATGCGGAAATCAGTCTCCCATCACCCAGAATGATTGCTCTTGAAAAACAGAATAATGAAGAACAGCGCCGACTTGATCTAGACTTAGTCGAAGAGAGACGCGAGAATGCAGCGATACGAGAAGCAAAGTACAAGTCTCAAATGGAAAAATACTACAATAGACGAGTACGCATGTGCACCTTCTTACCTGGTGATTTCGTACTTCGCGACAACGAAGCATCAAATGTCGAAAAACGAGGAAAACTGGCACCTAAGTGGGAAGGACCTTACGTGATTCATGAGGTTCTTGGAAAAGGCGCGTACACACTTAAATGTCTGGACGGAATGGCAGTTCCTAGGACTTGGAATGCGCAACAACTACGTCGTTGTTACATGTAATCCCAGAGCTCATTCAGCCTTGTGCTTTCTACGAGCCTGTTTACATTATATCTTGATTGTAATCTTAGTGAAAGTTTGCAGATTTATGCTTTATCAATAAATAAAATGCTTCCTGTCGCTACTTACATTCTGTTATATATTTATTATAAATGCATGCAATTCCTTTGGATACACAAAAACATATACTCATGAGCTACAAGAAAAAGTGCTTACGCTCACACATGAGACTGATTATTGTTCATTTGTCTATCCTAAACAAGTAACTGATCACATGCAAATATTGTAAACTAAATATATCATATTCACATAAAAAAGTACTTGCGCATCCGCGCCACGATACATCAAAAGGAATATACAAGCATCTGAAGAAATAAAACAATCTAATTCCCCTTTCCCGCATCTTTTGTGCTTTCTTGTTTCTCTGCCTCCGAGAAGATCTCTTTTAACATGTCAACGAAGTCATCATGTTGTAGCGCAACGTCAATAAGGTCCATGACAGGGATATGCAATTGATCATAACTCTCTTTGGCAGCAGTATAGATAGCAACAGTATCGGTCCCATGAGTAGCAGCGCGGCTTGTATCCCATTGGGTTTTTAGAGCATGGACCACATGCAACGTGCATTCCTTGTAGCCCTCAGCATGGCCATCATTCCGCGCTACCACCATTAGTTCCGCCACTCTCTCATCTAATTCCGTCGAGTTCAAGATGGAGTTTGCAATCTGTAAACAAGCACATCAGTATCAAATATCATAATTCAGTAAGATGTATATATTTTAAGAGAAGGGATAATACCTCCACAATCCCATACTCGCGCATATCAACCTCATCCTGCAGTCGCGCCTGATCAAATAACGTAGAAGTTAGATCATCACTCTTTAATCTTAAGGAGGAGAGTCATTTTGGTCGCTACCTCATTCTGCTCGCTCCTTTCTCTATGCGAGCGCGCCTCTTCTGCTGCCGCAACTGCATCAGCCTTCTCTTTCTTGAGTTTCTCAATTTCGTTGCGCAGAGAGATTTTTTCTTTATTATCTCGATCGCAAGCCTCCACAAAGCGCTTGCGCTCGTCAGTATATTGCGCAGCATCGGCCTCACATTTGCGCTTCTAAGACAGCGCAGACCACTCCTCGGTCTTTTTCTCTTCATCAAACTTGGCCTTTGCAGCCTCAAAATCCAGCACCATCTTCAACGTCTTCTCCCTTTCAAGTTTGGCCTTCGCCTTACCAATCTCCACTTCAACTCTTTATTTATTCATGCTGCGCCACTCGCGCACGATTCGGTTGATAGTGGAAGAGGCAAGGGCAGACTCTTGCAAATATGATTCATAAGTAGCCTCATGGTTTTTCTCCTCTTGGCGCTTCACCTCCGCGGGGGGGGGGGGGAAGATGCCCTTATACCACTCCCTACAGGAGTGCCAATCTGTAAAAACATCACCCTGTTTAACTTTCCACACAGGTTGGTGGATCTCAGATGCCCTTTTCTCTGAATAAGACCTATAGTAATAATCCCCAGGCGTTTCCTCGGGGCGAATCGGCAATTCTTCATCAGAGTCTTCAAAAGAAGACATAAAACCTTCACTTTGAGTTGAAGGGCCAGCACCCTTAGAAATAAACGTTGAGGGCTCAGCAATAGGTGTGGATGGTTTCTCTTGCCCCGCAGCTATTGACCCCTTCACAACAACATCTGAAGCAGTATCTTTAACCTGCTTGCTAGCAGGATTCTTAGCGGCACCTGAAGCAGTATCTTTAGCCTGCTCGCCAGCAGGAGTCTCAGCTGCAAATTGTTTGGGCTCTTCTTCCGCAACCACTTTTTCAGGGATGATAGGGTTCGCATCAAAGATAGGTGCGCTTTGGTCCACATCTCCCTCTTCAATATTATCAGGTCTGCGCGGAGATGGTATAGAAGAAGAAGTGACCGGCACAGCCTTCACAAGTTTCTCTGCAAAAACAGACACAAATGTTAACACATAAGGAAGTACGCAGATTGTTACTACAAAGTGTGCAAAGAAGACGACATACCAGGAGAAAGTTTCTTCGCGAAGGCTTCTAGATTGCTTTCTTACCAATGCGCGGGCGCACAACGTTTTTTGGCGGAGACGGTGGTGTAGTCTCAGACTCTTTCCTCTTTTTGGAGTTACGCTTCAAGCCTCTTCAGGGCTTGAAGGGATCTCCAAGGGGTCGTCTGGATTTGAAGCAGGGAGAGAGGAGGTGTCAATGGGTTCTGGTTTTGGTTTCTTCAAACCTACAGGCGCAAGACCTTCTAATGAGTCCGACACCACCACGTAATCACACCAAGACTCAGATACGAGAAGCACACCTTTCTTGCCTTCAGCTTTTACAACGACAGATGGCTTAGCCTTTTGCTCTGGTTTAGAGGAAGTTGGCGCAGCAGCAGCAACAGTTGGCTTCTTCTTCTTCTTTGATTAAGGGCCTACGCCCAAGTTTAGCAAATCACCTACATGATCAATAATAAAGGGAAAACATTGCGCCATAAGTTATATTGCAATATTACTTAAGAGTTGGTATCTACAAGTAATATTGCAATAGCTAACTCAGGCTTCACAGCATATGACTTACCTATAGTAGCAGAGGGCTGCGCATTCAGATCTCTTTCTTAGGGATTTCAAAATTTCCCAAGATCTGATCGAACCACGGTTCTTCATTCTCCGCAAGAGGCACAACAGCGATCTTCCATTATCTCTCTTGTAAGCCACCAAGTGCAATGGCGCAACTGTTTCACAGAGCACAACAATAAAGCTTCATCAATATACAATACTTATGGAGGACAATTCTAGGAAAGCATGAAGTTACTTACCAGCTCCATCTTTGGTGTAAACCGGCTTTTCTTGACGTTCCTTTTTCCACAAAATGCTCATCCCTTCAACAATTAGTGCCCTCCCCGGCAACATAATATTGGGCACATCTTTTATGTTTTGGTACCACACTTCGTTGGTCGGAATGGCCAACGTCTCCAATTCTATATCCTCTCCGGCTCTAAACGTCATCGTCATCGCGATAACCGCCGCTTTCACGTAGAAAACTTCCGTTTCCAGTCGTGGTAAGATTTGGGTGGCACTAACAACAAACGTTTGGCTTGCACACGTTGTTGGAAAGAGTAGAAGCCTAAAGAACAGTGAAATACTCGAAACTTCTCCACCGTCGGTATAATTTGCATCGACCGGCAAACAAACTCGAAGTGTCGGATCCTCACCATTCCCATCGGGTTCAGTTGAGAAATATGAAACTTGTAGAAGTCAAGGATCTCCAACATGAAGTGGGTCACCGAAGTCTAAAATTGCCCTGGGCAAAGTAATCGTAGAATAAAGTAATATAACCGGCCGGAGCGTCTGCCGCGGCACCCTCCTTAGGGTAAAAAGCTCCCCAAGACTTGGCAAATAGAAAATTGTCAACCAGGGCATCGAAGTATGCTTTCCCCACTTTAATGGTGGAAGTGTAGACATCGCCGGTGCCTCAACTCTCCCAGAACTAGATCCGGTCACCATAAAACCTTGCAGAAAGAAATCTTGAAGAAAGGGATTTTCTCAGAAAAAAGGAAGATGATCGGAATTTTTGTAGTCGCCGGAAATTATGAAGGATATATGATTTTTCTCTCTCTAGAATATCAAAGACGAAGAAGCAAATGGAGAGACATTTCCCTTTATATACTAATCGTAATTAATGCCAGATATGACTGCAGCAACTTTTGCGACCATCACATCTCCCCAGGTAACTGCAAGGGCGAGTGGGGAACATTAATCGCCCCACGTGCGCTAGTGTCACCGAATTATCATTAATGCAGTAAGACATGTACTGTTGACAGCCTGTCAACAGTACCACCATGTCTCAGGAACGTGCGTGTTCACCAACTACATTATCTAGATGAGCGACACGTGTCCAAGTATATTTGAAATTAAATATTCTTCAAAGTTCACTTATGACACGCCACCAAGAAGCAGAAAACACCAAAAGACCAACACCCATACAGCGCATCATACTTATCTCAAGTCCAGTGCTCCACCTACTCTTTACTTTCACATAGGAGCAACACTGGACTGGGGGGACTTGAAGGGGTATGGTCCCAAAGACCTTACGCAAGCAAGGTCACCATACCCACTATTAACTTCCAAGGAGACCTTGCGCAGACTTCTTTACCAAAGAAAGACTCACTAAGACTCTGCGCCAGGTTTCCAAAGAAGGAAATGATCATTTAACTAACTTGCATGGGCTCGCGCAAGGTTCAAAGTTAACCTTGATCAATTTCCTTGGACAATGCTTCATTCTCAAACCTTGCGCAGATATTTATATATCAGAGCAAGTACTCACCAAACGCTACGCTGAACAACAAAAAAGAGAAAAAGATCATTCAACTACCTTGCGCCGCTCGCGCAAGAAAACAGTTAATCCCGATAGATTTTCCCTTGGCAAAAAACCTTGTTTACAAGAATTGGGGCGGAGGCAAAGGGAATCTTTCCCATTGTAATAGAATGCACACGTGGCAGGCATCTTTCGGTTATAACCAATTGCCACATGGCAGCATCTGGACGACCGAGAAAGATCACGGTGATAGCATGCTCCCATCAATAAAATGTAGTGATCTCATGGCGACACGTGGAATTCCCCTAACCGTAGATGGACTCACGATCCGTGTGCACTAACGGATAACCACAACTTAACGGAATAGCGAAAGATTCCGTTAAAGTTACCATCTCTCATTTTGGCGCCCAAACTTTGGCTATAAATAAGTAACTCGGACTTCAAGTAGAAGGTATTCACTCTCAACTACTCTCTCTCTCTTACTTCACTTTTACTTCCGACTACCTGTACTTATTCTCACGCTGGAGGGTGGTCACGGAGAGAACCCCCCTTCTCCACGTGGCGAGCTGATGGTGTTCTGTTTTGCTGGATCAGTCGGAGTTCAATTGCAACCATTATCATCACGAAACTAGAATGAAGGATTAACCTCTTTCTGTAGAGCCCGATCCATAGATCTACTTAGATTCCGGTCTAGTTGATCTAGGGTTTCTTCATTGGTGCCCACCGACTTTCTTTTCGTCTCTCATCTTTCGTTTTGTTTCATCTAGATCTCCAGCTTTCATGGCTGATGGATCATCATTTCCAGGTCCTTGATCGGAGATTCGTCGGGTCACCGGCGCTCCTCAGGTCGACCGACAGATTGTCGAAGACTCGTCCGGTGAAGCTGATGTTCTGTATGATCCAGATCATGCGAGCATTCCAGTAACACCGACGGCTCCTCAAGTTGATGTTGCGTCAATTCTTCCGCCTGGAGAAACTCCATTATCATGGTCGATTAAATCTTAAACTGCTCTTAATGCCATGTATGCTCAGTTATGTGCTCAAACCGGAACTCCAGCTTTTCAAGCTCCGGTTCGTGCACCTCAAACCCGTGCTTTGCCGACGCCTCGAGCGTTGAGTTACGGAACTCAGAACCAAGTTCGTACACCTTCGCATGTATCTGTGGATGGAACTGAGATGTACTCTAAAACCAGAAATGATTCTGTTCATTCTGGTAATAGAAATTAAGAAGAAAACGTCCAGCGACGACCATCAGTTCACTCACGTTTGGGCCCGCGATCGTCACAGAAGCGGGACACCCAAGACCCAACAGATGAGTATGATAAGACCTATGAAGAAGGAGATAGTGCAAGTGTTTTCAATCGTCTATCTGCCCTAGGAGGTTGATTGAGTTCGTACAAGGCTTTATGCGGTTTAAAAAGTTTGTCTTCTTCTCCCTGAATCTCAAAAATCAAGTTGTGCAGCTAAGGAGAACACTAACCTGATTGTTTCGAACCAGGACACCTGACAAAGTTTCTTCGAAATCGATCCCATGCTCTTGAGTATACCCCTTAGCAACAAGTATTTCCTTATATCGGTTTACCTTTCCATCTAGCCCTACCTTGGTCCTATACACCCATTTAAGACCAATCACATTTTCATTACTTGGAAGTTATGTGAGAGACCAGGCATGATGTCACTCCAAGGCCATCAATTCTTCTTTCATTGCATTTAACCATTATGTATACATCATTACTCTGTAAACGACCCTGTTGAATATCAAACATATGCGCAGCGGAAGTGGATAGTGTATGTGGATTCATGGTATTCTTAATATGAAAGTGCAGGAAACAAGAGAACGCAGACGTATGTTTGATAGGACAAATCAGGTGTGAAATGTCTTGGTGCCGGTTATCTTTGCTGGCAAATCTTATTTATACATAGCGGTTATCAGCGGTTGGATTTGGAGGGAATAACTACCGTTTGAAATGGTGCCAACCAAACCAACACAACCATTCAGAAATACCATCGTTACATATACATACAGACATAATAATCGAATATTAAATACATACATGATATATAAATTAAGTTTATATACTCTAATACACTCCCCATAAACTTAATTGTTCCTTCGAGAGTGCATCAAGACGCTTTTATTAGCTTCATTAACGGCTTTTTCAGCCTGCTTGAAATCAAACTTCTTCCTTTGTTGCAGTTTGTTATGCCTGTACCAGTCATTCCCAGCGAAGAAAGCATAATGTTCCTCGGCCGTTCCTTCTTGTTCTACACCATATTGACTGCTCGTTCCTACATTATTGTCCAGGCTTTTGCTTCGTCTTGTTTCTGCAACATTTTCCATAATCTCTTTCTCGGCTACTGCTTGCTGTGTTGATTTGAACTTATAGTAATAAACTAGTACATCTAAGTACATAGCATATATAAGTCTCATAAATTCTCCTTCATTGTAATCGAAACCCATATCTTTAGCGACCATAGCCCACATATTGTTTTCCGTTACTCTTCGGTGACCACCCTCCCTTTTAACAACCATGTATAGGTCCAACAAACTCACTTTTCTATTGTCTGTCGCATATGCAGGGAGTGGTCTTGATGTGATTTCCAACTTTCCTTTGAGAAACCAATCAACCATATCATCAAATTTGTTTTCTAGATAGTACTTGTATTTCCTAACATACCCTTCATCATCTAGCATATCATGGAGTGCTTTGCAGTCTTGAAACTCCTTAAATGTCATGGCTTGAAGTATCAAGACATTCCAGTCCGGTTCATTCGATGATATGTTCGGACTTCCAAAATACTAATTTAAATATTCTGTTTTGAAAGCTTCATATTCAGGTTCGGACTTCATCATGGATTCCTTTTCTCTTATACCAATCTCATCTTCTCTAGTGAGACCGGAAATGTCATTCTTTCTATTAATAACAGGGACACTAAACGTAGGGAAGATCTTGCATGAATCTCCTGTAAACTTAACCGTGTATCCTTGGGTGGTCAATTGATCCAAACTAAGTACGTTTTTATCGATATCAGGAGAAAAGAAAACACTTTGTATTCGGATTCTTTTAGACCCTGTCATCACTTCAACAACCCCTATTCCTTTTATGAAGTAGAAATTGTTTTCACCAGTTTGTGTTTCCACACTGAACATACTTTTAATCCGTCTAAACATATCTAAATTTCCAGAGAAATGCCTTAAAAGTTTTACTTACATACCACATTTCGGACCAGAGTCCGCCATTAGTGTCGGTCACTATATACTCCATTCTCTGATCACTTTGTTGATCATCATCTACCTCTTTCTTTTGTTGTGTCCCTGTGTCAATTGCTAGACGTATGAGTTGTGTAGCCTCATCGTTTTCTTTCGTCTTGCATGATGCAATCTGATGTCCCGGTTTGTTGCAGTAATAACATCTCCTCTGCAACCATCTTCTTTCTTTCTTCTCATCGGAACATTGTTTGCACGGTAGGGTGGATGATGTCGGCTTAAGATCTTCATCGATTTCAATAGTGGCTCTGATACCACTTTGTTGAATATCAAACATATGCGCAGCGGAAGTGGATAGTGTATGTGGATTCATGGTATTCTTAATATGAAAGTGCAGGAAACAAGAGAACGCAGACGTCTGTTTGATAGGACAAATCAGGTGTGAAATGTCTTGGTGCCAGTTATCTTTGCCAGCAAATCTTATTTATACATAGCGGTTATTAGCGGTTGGATTTGGAGGGAATAACTACCGTTTGAAACGGTGCCAACCAAACCAACACAACCGTTCAGAAATACCATTGTTACATATACATACAGACATAATATTCGAATATTAAATACATACATGATATATAAATTAAGTTTATATACTCTAATAGACCCCGATTCAACCAATGATAATGCAAGCTGGCAGGTTTCATTATCATCAAATATTGGAGAAGTACAATCATAAATATCGGCAATAGAACGTACCTTTGGAGTTCCTTTTTCTAAACTGCTTGACCCGATTTCTTCACTCGAACTACCATTAGGATTGTGAATTGGACTGTGCTAGTTTTCTGAAGATTTTAAAGCATTGTTAACAGGTTGCTCTTCATGTTCAAAACCATCTTGAAGGACAATGTGTTGCTCATTGCTAGCAGCATCACTATTCCAAGTTGCGTGATCATCAAACACCACTTCTCGACATGTTGTGATAATGTTCTTTTCAGGATTATACAATCTATATGCTTAAGAATTAGCAAAACGGCCAACAAAAATGCACTTGTTGGATTTTCTATCAACTTTCTTCCTTTGTTGAGATGGTTTTAGCCCGTAGACAACACATACAAACACCCGTAAGTGGCTCACGGATGGTTTGTAACCATGCCATGCTTCGAAAGGTATCTTGCCTTTGACTGCCTTAGTAGGAGATAGATTGAGTAAGTACACAGCAGTAGTTGCGTTTTCTCCCCAGAACTGATTACTCAGACCCTTTGCTTTCAACATACAACTAGCCATCTCAACAATAGTCATGTTCTTCCTTTCGGCGACCCCGTTCTGCTCCAGGGTGTAAGGTGTTGTGAGTTCACGATGTATACCTTGTTGTTCACAAAATACATTAGATTCACAACAACAAAATCCCCCCTCCCCCGATCGGTACTGAGAGTTTCAAGTAATTTCCCATATTCTCTTTCAACCCTTGCCTTAAAAACTTGAATTTTTCGAAACTTTATGACTTTCTTGTTAAGAAATACACCCAACTCATACGAGTATAATTGTCAATTGGCAAAAAGAAATAACAGTTACCTTCGAGTGATGGTGTAGGCATTGGCCCACACAAGTCCGCATGAATAAGTTATAGCGGCTGACTTGATCTCCATGCATGAGTGGGAAAAGATCACCTTGCTTGTTTCCCATAAATACAACCTTCACATAATGAAAGAGACCTGATGCAAGGAAGCCCTGTTACAAGTTCTTTGTCACTCAACATTCGAAGACTATTTTAATTTAGATGACCATATCTTTGGTGCCAAACAAACGAGTCATCCGGTATGATTGCAGCCAATGGAGTTGCATGCTGTTGGGTGATATTGAAAAGGAAAATGTTATTCGCACTCATCATAACCTTACACATTCGTTCACCAGTTCTCTTGTTGTTGACGGTGCATGCATCTCCATTAAACACAAGCCTGTAACCTGCACTTATCATCTGGCCAACATTCAACAAATTATACCCTAGGGCAGGAGCAAATTGAACCTCTGACAAAGACTTGGTGACCCCTGGTGATAGTTCGAATCTGACATTACCTTCTCCTTCAACTTGTATGCTTTTCCTATTGCCCATTTAACCAACACTTTCTTAGTTTCATCTTACCTCTGAAACCCTTCCTCGGGCAGATTCCTCCTTTTGCTCCTCAGCCTACAGGGTATTAGCAGCCGTTTCCAATAGCAGAAACTGCTTTGAGAAAAGCTGAAGGAAAGAGACAAACAATCGAGGAAAATCTAGCTCTCCGACGGGCTAGGGCACGAGTAGAGGCTATAAAACAACTCTTGTTGTCCAGTCATATGATTAGAACACCTAGTGTCTAGATACCACACCTTGCTTACATGGCTTCTATTTCATCCTTCTGCCATCAAAACAACTCTTGTTGTCCAGTCATAGGATTAGAACACCTAGTGTCTAGATACCACACCTAGTGTCTAGATACCACACCTTGATCTTCTTCATTCAGCTCTTCATCATTTTCCATCACCATCAAAAGTTGATCTCTTCTTCATCTACACCTTTATTATTTAATATCACATGAGCCTGAAGCCCAGCCCAACAATCCACCTTCACATACCCAAAACGGTTACAATTGTAGCATTGAATACTACTTCTACCTCTACCAGACGATCAACCGCGTCGACATCCACGTCCTTGAAAATTAGCTCGTCCTCTACCCTGAGTTAGCATGTGAGTTTCATCAACCTCAGCCGGAAACACTCCCGTTCTTCTTTGACAACATCATTGGACCTATTAACCCTAGTGTAACAACCCGATCTTTCGGATTGTTATCCAAATTCTGTTATTTCCGTTCATTTCTGTTTCAAACCCGTTTGTACTCTGAGATTTATTATAATGGTTTACAATTATTTTGAAACGCATACTATATCGCTTAATTATCGCAAGTAAACCACTTAACACTCGTAACTCTCAACGCAAACTCAAATCGCGGTTAATTATTTTACATTGTGTTACTTATGTGTTATGTGTGCTTTATGATTTATGGTAGTACTCGCTATCGCAACGCTCTCGCTTACATGAATCGCTAAGATCACATTGATTTATAATGCAACGCTTAACGCCTCATTAAAAGGCTTAATATAACTATCTAATACGAATCGAATCGCCAAACGAGCACCTAACGAACAAAAAACGAACAAAACTTCGCCACCAAGGCCAAGTTCGTCTGAAGTTGGGCACCCCAACTTCGCCCGAAGTTGGCCAGGCCAGCAGAACAAGCAAGTTCGCTCAAACTTGCACAAGATCAAGCAGAACTGGCCAAGTTCGCTCGAACTTGTGCCAAGTTTGCTCGAACTTGTGCCAAGTTCGACCGAAGTTGCTTAGTTGCCACCCTCATTTCTCCTCACCTATAAATGCTCAGCTCCTCATTCATTCAACCCTTGCTGCTAAATTCGCCCCAGAGCTCCCGAGACCCTATTTCATTGTTTTTCCAAGTAAGAATCAACTCGTTTTATGCAAACCACAACTATTTCCACAACGATTTTACACAAGGATTACCTTTGTTTTTCTTCAAAACTCCTCCGTTTATGAAAATCTTCATCTTTTTCTATAAAACTTCTTATTTTAGCTTAGATCTACACTTAGAAGGGTATATTGGACTTAGCCTTGGCATTCCAAGCTAGAAATCTTGATGATTTCGACTCACTAAGTGTAGGATCTGAGTAAAACTGTTTAAAGCATCGATTTTTACGCCAAAACGGATTAACCGACATAAGTTTCGTTCACTAAGTAGTAACGAGGCATTGTCAACACTATACTTAAAATGGATTCGAATTTACGTCTGTTTCAAGTGGAAAACTCAGATCCGGAAGCACAAGGACGATACAGTCACTTGCACGAACTGGACTAACTCGTATGAACTAACAAGTTCGCACGGATTAGCCCAAGTTCCTGTAAAATGGCTAAAACTCGCTCTCAAAGACCTCTCCAGCCTTTGTTTTGCTCAGTAGCTCAAGGTTGGAGGGATGGACACTCGATTTTCTCAGCAAACGACGCGAAAACACACGATTTTGGACCAAAACTGTCAAGCTCGCTCCAAAAGGGACAAGTTCGCTCGAAGTTGTCACCTGACTGGTGCCAACTTCGCCCGAACTTGTGTTGACCACAGAGTGGTGGTACAACTTCGACCGAAGTTGTTACCAAACTTCAGTTTAGACCGCTCTTCGACTTAAATGCTTAAACTACTTGTATTAAATGCTTACATGCCTTTCCTAAGGCTAACACAATGTACACACTTGAAAACACTCGTATAACACAAACGAGTGACTGTGTCGAGATTAGGTGTGAAAACCAAGAACTCTCGATAAGATCACCCACTCCGCGTACTATTTTACTACACGAGATTATTTCGTTAAGTCAGGAGTGATATCGATATCTTTTCGAAAATCTCCACCTCTATTTCCATGGAACTCCCGACGCGTTCGGTGAAAACCACAAACGTGGAACGAAGTTGTTAAGTTAGGAGTGAAACCCGCATCTTAATAACTAATTCCACTCCTCGATTTTCAATCTCACCAAAGTCTCGACTATTTCGATGACTCGGGGCACGACGTAACTGGAAGGATAAATGCCGTTAACCGTAGTATGGCGAGAGCATTTGTCTATTAGGCCAAATCGTGTGCCCGAACTCAAAGAATTTTCGAACTACTTTGGATAGTCACTGTCTCAAAACCCAGGATGCTCCAAATTGTTTTAAGCCTGCAATCGCCGATTTTGCGCATCATCGAGTTTTATTATTAATTATGTTTAAATTATGTGGATTTTACGCTTTATCGATTTCTCGTTTTATCGCTTTTCGCTTTACGAAAATACGCACAACTCGCACAGTTCTCGTAATCTAAAACACTAAATAATCACCAACCAAACTAAAACGCTCAACCCGCTTACGCGAATGTCCTCATACACGGTCTTTCTCGCTTATTACGCTTATACTACGCATATCTCATACGCGCTATGCAAGATCTGGTGAAGGTGAATACGTGCAAAATATGTGCTTACATGCTTATGTGCCTACGTGATTATCTGCTTACGTGCTTATGTTCTTACGTGGATACGTGCTTACGTGTTGTGTGCCTTATTTGATTATTAATAATAATAAGTATATTTTGTAAAACGCAAGCGTTTAAACAAAAACCCATCATAATCGAATCTCGTCTAAATTCCCTATGTGTCATTCTACAGAATCTCACTTTCGCAAATGGCATCCATAGGATCTCACACTCGCCGTACCGCTCAATGCAACAACGCCGACAAACGCATCGCCTCTCTCGTAGCCAAGGAAATGGCTAAGGTGATCTCGCAAATTGTCAGCGAAATACATGCGGTTAGCAGCAACTCATCAGTCGACACCAAGAACGATGCACCGAAATCTCGGTTCAGTTTCAAGCAGCTTAAAGCCTGCGGTCCTGCAGCATTCACAGGCGAAGATGGACCAATCAAGATGTTTCACTGGTTCGACTCGATCGAAGTCATTTTCAGGCAAAGCGGATGCCCTGAAAACCTCCGCACTGTCAGCACCACTAGAGTCTTTTAGTCAAGGGAACTTGACTGGTGGATTGCCGAGCGCAACAGGCGTGGTAACGACGAAGCTGACTCTCTCACGTGGGGAGAACTTAAAGAGCTCATGATAAAAGAGTTATGCCCACCGCATGAAATCCAGAAGTTGGAAAATGAATTTTGGGGTATCAAACAAATTGGTGGTGACAATGCCGGTCTCACCGCTCGCTTCAAACAGCTCAGCCTCATCTGCCAGGTCAAGTGTACACCACCGAGAAAGCTATCAAGAAGTATCTCGCGCCTCTCCCCGACTGTGTCGCCGACTTTGTTCAAGTTGCAAGACCAACTACCATCGATGAGACTTACCAACTCACATCCAAGATCAACAACAAGTGAGTCTTGGCTGGAGCTTTAAAAGTCTCAACCAAGAACCTCAGCCAAGCTACTGTTGAGCCAAGCACCGATACTGCTCCATCTCAAGCCCCCAAGTCAAATCACCAAAACCGCAAGCGAAAGGTAACAACAAGAACTGCGCAGTAGTCCCAGCACCAAACTCCCAGTCTCGCCAAGCTGCTACTCCCAACGCACCAGCTGCTAAGCATGCGTATACTGGACCTCACCCTCTGTGCTCCAAGTGCATATACCATCATGCAGTTGGAGGAAACTGCCACTTTTGTGCCAATTGCAACATCTATGGGCACTTCACGGCGCACTGCCGCACTGGTCCACGTCAGCAAGCTCATCCCGCTCTCGCAGCACCGCCAGCTCCTCTCAACGTTGCTCCTCTTAACCAGGCACCGCAAGCACCAGCAGTTCAGGCACGTGCTTGCTACACTTGTGGCGACCCGATTCATTTTAGTAATGCCTGCCCGCACCGTGCTGTCAAACTGGAACCACAGCAGCAGCACCTTCAGTAACAGCCACCACAGCCGCCGTAGCAGCAACAACCACAGGCTGTGCGTGGAAGGGCATTCAACATCAATCACCGCCAGGCTCAGAATGACAACAATGTTGTCAATGGTACGTTCCTCATTAATGGTATTTATGCTTCTTGTTTATTTGATACTGGAGCCGATAACTGTTTTGTATCGTTAGAAATCGAAAAGCTTTTAAAATGTAAACGCGCTAACCTCCCAAGGACCTTTGACGTCGAAATCGCCACCAGAAGAACCGTCACCGTTAACTCCGTTCTGCGTGATTGTACTCTTGAACTCAACAATCATAATTTCCTGATCGACCTCATACCTATGCAATTAGGTAGTTTTGATGTCATAGTAGGCATGAATTTTCTTCGCAACAATCGTGCCAAAGTCGTTTGTTTCGATAAAATGATTCGTCTTCCCCTTCCAAATGGTGATCAACTACATGTTTACGGCGAAACACTCACAAAGAAGTTGATGTTTTTGTCATATACCCAAGGGAACAAGTGTTTGTGCAAGCAGTGCATCGCCTTCCTAGCCCATATCATGAACCGGAGAAAGAAAAGAAAACCTTGAAAGACGTACCTGTTGTTTGTGAATTCCCTAAAGTTTTTCCTGACGATTTACCTTGTTTACCCCCTACTCATGATGTCGAGTTTCGTATTGATCTAATCCCCGGTGCTACACCTGTCGCTAAAGCTCCCCACCGTCTCACACCATCAGAAATTCGCGAGCTATCTAGCCAACTTCAAGAGTTACTTGATAAAGGCTTCATACGCCCAAGCACTTCCCCATGGGGCGCACCCGTTCTTTTTGTGAAAAAGAAAGATGGGAGATTCCGAATGTGCATCGATTATCGTGAACTTAACAAACTCACGATAAAGAACCGCGACCCTCTATCTCGAACTGATGATTTATTCGACCAACTTCAAGGTGCTACTTGTTTTTCGAAGATTGATTTACGTTTCGGATACCATCAGCTACGTGTACATGAGCAAGACGTTCCGAAAACCGCCTTTCGTACCCGCTATGGCCATTTTGAATTCGTGGTCATGCCTTTTGGACTTACAAACGCGCTTGTGGTCTTCATGGATTTGATGAACCGTGTGTGCAAAGCCTTTTTGGATCGTTTCATCATTGTTTTTATCGATGACATCCTCATTTACTCGAAGTCGAGAGCCGAACACACGCGACATCTCCGTTGAGTTCTCGAACTTCTCCAAGGAAACCGTCTCTATGCCAAATTCTCCAAGTGTGAATTTTGGGTTAATTAAGTTCAATTTCTCGGTCACGTCGTCAATGACCAAGGAATCCACGTCGATCCCGCCAAAATTGAAGCTGTAAAGAGTTGGAATACTCCAAATAATCTGTCCGAAATCCGTTCCTTCCTCGGACTGGCAAGTTACTACCGCCGATTCATCGCCGACTTTTCAAAAATCGTTGTACCTACTCATAAGGATAAACCTTTTGTTTGGGGTTCCGAACAGGAGGAAGCCTTTCAGACCCTCAAGCGTATGCTTTGCGATGCTCCCGTTCTCGCACTCCCGACGCAGACGACGATTTCGTTGTTTATTGCGATGCCTCTAACCTAGGTCTCGGTTGTGTTCTCATGCAACGAGACAAGGTTATCGCGTATGCATCTCGACAACTCAAAATCCACGAGAAGAACTACACTACCCTCAATCTCGAGCTCGGTGCAGTTGTTTTTGCGTTAAAGATATGGCGATACTACCTCTATGGCACAAAGTGTACAGTCTTCACCGACCATAAGAGCTTACAACACATCTTTAACCAGAAAGAACTAAACATGTGCCAACGCAGATGGGTTGAACTTCTCAACGACTATGATTGTGAGATACGCTACCATCCCGACAAAGCAAACGTCATAGCCGATGCTCTCAGTTGACGAAGCTATATGTATAGCGTCCATGACGTCCAAGCCCAGAATAAACTCGAAACCCTGATTCGCGCAACCCAGCATGCATGTTTCATTGAGAATACCTTGTATGAGGAAATGAAATGTGGTGCCGAAACCCAACTGGAGAATAAGTCTAACGGATTTATTACTTGCTGAATCGCATTTGAATCCCTAGCCGCAACAACCTTCGAGAGTTACTAATGACCGAAGCCCATAAGTCTCGATATTCCATTCATCCCGGTGCCGATAAGATGTACCAGTACCTCCGTTCCAGGCATTGGTGGCCGGGCATGAAAAAGGATATCGCTCTATATGTTTCGAAATGCTTAACTTGTGCGAAAGTTAAAGCCGAACATCAACGACCCTCTGGCTTACTTGAGCAGCCCGATATCCCGATGCGGAAATGGGAGAGTATAGCTATGGATTTTGTTACAAAACTCCTCGCACCTCTTCTGGCCACGATAGCATTTGGGTTATCGTCGATCGCCTTACGAAATCCGCCCATTTTATTGCCATACGAGAGGACTATAAGGTAGAACGATTAGCATGAATCTTACCGGCGAAGTCATTTATCGACACAGGACGCCTCGTGACATCATCTCTGTTTCGCTACGATCACTTTACTTCACGTCTCTAGGAGACTTTCCAATCCGCACTCGGTACAAAGCTTAACCTTAGTACTGCGTTCCATCCTCAGACTGACGGTCAGACCGAGCGCACGATTCGCACCCTCGAAGACATGCTTCGATCGTGTGTCATAGATTTCAAATGTCAAAGATCGTGTGTCATACCTTTAATAGACTTTTCGTACAACAACAGTTATCATACTAGTATTCAAATGGCACCTTTTGAGGCATTATACGACAGAAAATGTCGATCGCCTATTGTATGGCATGAGATCGAGACGCTCAGATCATTGGTCCCGAGTTAATACAAGAAACAACAGACAAGATTCTCCAAATTAGACAATCTCCTGAAAGCTCGGAGTCGTCAAAAGAGTTATGCCGATAAACGCCGCAAGCCCCTACGGTTCGAAGTGGGAGATCACTTTCTCTTAAAGGTTTCACCTTGGAAAGGAGTGATCCGTTTTGGAAAGAAAGGGAAACTAGCGCCACGATACGTGGATCCCTTTAAGATTCTGGAAAGAATTGGCAAAGTGGCCTACTGACTCGAATTACCGAAAGAACTCAACAACGTAAATCCGAGTTTCCATGTCTCAAACCTCAAAAGTGTTTAGCTGAAGGAAATCTTCATGTGCCACTTGAAGATTTGCAAATAAACGAAACGCTGCATTTCGTAGAGAAGCCAGTAGAAATCATAGATCGAGAGATCAAGAAACTTCGACGCTCTCGCATTCCTATTGTGAAAGTCCGATGGGAAGCAAACGCTGCGCCGAGTTCACTTGGGAACTCGAAAGTGATATGAAAGCTAGATATCCTCATCTCTTCATTACGGCCGCCACCTGAATTTCGGGACGAAATTCCCTAAAGGAGGGGAGACTGTAAAAACCCGATCTTTCGGATTGTTATCTGAATTCCGTTATTTCCGTTTATTTCTGTTTCAAACCCGTTTGTACTCTGAGATATTATAATGGTTTAGAATTATTTTGAAATGCATACTATATCGCTTAATTATCGCAAGTAAACCGCTTAACACTCGCAACTCTCAACTTAAACTCAAATCGCGGTTAATTATTTTAATTATGTTACTTATGTGTTATATGTGCTTTATGATTTATGGTTATACTCGCTATCGCAACGCTCTCGCTTACACGAATCGCTAAAATGGCATTGATTCATAACGCAACGCTTAACGCCTCGCTAAAACGCTTAATATAACTATCTAATACGAATCGAATCGCCAAATGAGCACCTAACGAACCAATAACGAACAAAAGTTCGCCACTAGGCCAAGTTCGCCCGAAGTTGGGCACCCCAAATTCGCCCGAAGTTGGCCAGGCCAGCAGAACAAGCAAGTTCGCTCGAACTTGCACATGATCAAGCAGAACTGGCCAAGTTCGCCCGAACTTGTGCCAAGTTCGGCCGAAGTTGCTTACTGCCACCCTCATTTCTTCTCATCGATAAATGTCTAGCTCCTCATTCATTCAACCCTTGCTGCTAACTTCGCCCCAGAGCTCCCAAGACCCTATTTCACTGTTTTTCCAAGTAAGAATCAACTTGTTTTATGCAAACCACAACGCTTTTACACAACGATTTTACACAAGGATTACCTTCGTTTTTCATCAAAACTCCTCCGTTTATGAAAATCTTCATCTTTTTCTATAAAACTTCTTATTTTAGCTTAGATCTACATTTAGAAGGGTATATTGGACTTAGCCTTGGCATTCCAAGCTAGAAATCTTGATGATTTCGACTCACTAAGTGTAGGATCTGAGTAAAACTGTTTAAAGCATCGATTTTTCTACCAAAACGGATTAACCGACATAAGTTTCGTTCACTAAGTAGTGGAACGAGGCATTGTCAACACTATACTTGAAATGGATTCGAATTTACGTCTGTTTCAAGTGGAATTCTCAGATCCGGAAGCACAAGGACGATAGAGTCACTTGCACAAACTGGACTAACTCATATGAACTAACGAGTTCGCATGGATTAGCCCAAGTTCCTGTAAAATGGCTAAAACTGCTCTCAAAGACCTCTCTAGCCTATGTTTTGCTCAGTAGCTCAAGGTTGGAGGGATGGACACTCGATTTCCTCAGCAAACGACGCTAAAACACACAATTTTGGACCAAAAACTGTCAAGTTCGCTCCAAAAGGGACAAGTTCGCTCGAAGTTGTCACCTGACTGGTGCCAACTTCGCCTGAACTTGTGTTGACCAAAGAGTGGTGGTACAACTTCGCCCGAAGTTGTTACCAAACCTCATTGTAACTTCGCCTAGTGACCAACTTCAGTTTGGGAACAACTTCCCCGAAGTTGTTACCTGACCTTGCCCGTTTCGGCCGTTTCAACACTTCGAAGACTGATGCACTTTGTTCTCGTTTACATGCTGATCCCGTCGCTCCCTTCAATCCACAGCAGTTCGTGTTTTTCGTTGAGCATCGACAGTGAGTATACTTGAACCCTTTTTCGCTTAAAAATGCACGTTTGAGTGTTACATACGTTTCTATATCAAAACATGCTACACACAACGCTAAGCTCTTTTAACGCTAACCGCTCTTGCATGTTATACGTGAATCGCTGAATGTTTGTTTGCTATGTGTGGAATAATGAGGACTTGCAGACCACCCTTAGCAACGATAGTACTATAGTTTAGACTCAGCACCCGATTGGTTTGGGGGTTGTTAAGGCTTGCATATTTACTTTACGTGTGTGTTCGCTGTTGTGAACACGTATCGCGCATACTCCACATCGCAGTCGTGTTGATTAGCTTATATCATTATTCTTAGCTTACTTAGATTCACTTTCTCGACGTGTACATGTTGGTTATGCGTAAACGCTTTTTTTTGCTATTATATGCTATTAAACCTGTGTACTCACCTTTACTTATGTATTGATTTTTATTTTAACGTTTGTGACAGGTTGATGATTCTACGCTGCAAATGGATTAGAGCTTTATCTTAGAAACTCATTTAAATAAAATCTAGGTTGTCGAACTTGTTTTGTTTAAGAGATTGTAATCTGTTTTGACTGTTTATGAATGCTAGTTTGATTGTATGGGAAATTAAGCGTTATAAAGTATTGTCACTAAAATAGTCGCTATGGATTCTCTTGAGCAATCTAGTTCGCCTAATGCCGCGCCCCGATGATTCCGCCATTAGTTGAGGTGTGACACCTAGCCTCATGTGATTGTAACGATCCCATAAGTTGATCAAAGGAGAGAGTTTCTAGGTCCTTGGACTCTTCAATGGCTGTAACAACATGGTCTCATTATGACAGTAGACTCCTTAGCACTTTTTCCGCTACCACTTGCTCAAGCACCTCCTCACCATATGCGCGTTTTTTTACGATCTGCATAACCCTTGACAGAAAATCTGCAATCACCTCGTTTTATTTCATCTGAAGTGTTTCAAACTCTCTACGCAACCATTGTAACTTCATAGCAAGAACCTTTGAATATCCCTGAAATTTCATTTGAAGAAGAGTCCAGGCTTGTTTGCGGTTGATACAACGACGATTCGAGTTAAACACTATGAATTCCCAGCTGGATGAAATCCAGTGCTCTCGCATCTTCCTTCTTGTTTTTTTTTTCAACTTGACAGGATCGTCGTCTTCAGCAGAAAAGCCTTGGCTCACAAACTCCAATAGACCTTTCGACCGAAGAATCGTCTTCATGCGGATACTCCAGAACTCGTAGCCTTCACTCCAGAACTCGTAGCCTCCAGAACCAGATGAAATACCAGCCATGACGATGAACTTGAGCAAAGCTCTGATACAAGATGTTGGTTTAATCAGGTTATCACAAACATACATAATACTTTGAAGACGATATAACTTTCATTCAATACCAAACAAGAGTTTAAATAGGAAACATAACGACTAAAATAAAAACCAACTTCCTACTTACTAGGTAAAACATGACCACGTAAAAAATAAAATAAATACTAAATAATGCTAAATAAAAGCTTAATGGCCCACGACTTCAGCTCCATAACTTCACTTCTACAGACCCATGTTCCAAACTAAAAAACACGTGCTTCAAATTCATTCAACATATGGGGATTCTCTATATATAATCAGTATATGTAAACTTACAGTGAGATTTCTTTTTGTCTCCCACCATCAAGCGATATGACTCGTTGCCTATACATGACCAAGAAGTAACATTCCATTTTAGTCTCGTTAACATATAATTTGAGGTCAAAGGTCAAGAGTAAATAAAGAAAAGTCGTAAGTCAAATAAAACGGTCGGTAGCGTGTCGGTAACTACGGACTTATTATGTGAAACCATTTCCAGGGTTAAACCAACAATTTTTGCCGACAAATTACCAACAGACACCTGGCGCATAATATTTAAATCTTGTTTTCCTGTTCATGTAAATTATTTGACAAACTATTGACAATTTATGTCGGTATAATTGAAGGGATTCTTTGGTAGCAACCATCACTAATGGATCCTGATTGATACATTTTATATATATTATCATGTTTATTATATAAAAATGTGTTACCTTATATATAAGATTGATACTTAAATATAGCATTGTGTGGTTGCGATAGGTAGGGCTGGCAAATCGTGTCTTAACAGGTTTAACAGGTTTCTGACGGCGCGCACATCAGAAGTTTCAAACATGATTACGACTCGTTTAACTATTTTATACCTCATGTTTATAAAACAGTTTTATGTTTTATATGCAAAAATTAATAAATGATGGATCCTAACATTGTAATTTTAATTATGTTAAAAATAAAAAAAGTCAAATGGTGTATTTTTCAGTCAAACAAGTCTAATCGTGTCTTAATAGGTACCCAATTGCCAGCCCTAGCGATAGGTTGGGTTGGGTTTAAAAACATGTTAACATGAACATTTGTAAAATTAAGGCCATTGAAAGATTTGAGTGACGATGAATTTGTTTCAAGGCTCATCAAAGGTGATATCTGAAGTTCTATATGGGTCAAATGCACCCATTAGTGTCTGGTATGCTTGTCTTCCGATTAAAGTTAATAACGTTGCCCGGAGACTCTTACAAAACCGGATTCCAGTTAAGGATAACTAGCGCAGATTTGGTGGATTAAGCACAGATCTAAATTCAGTGACATCTTATAGACTCTTAAAAGAAGATGGGATGGATACAAGGATTGGTGAAGAAGTTGGGCTAAAAACACACTAAATGAAGAAGCTCAATGAGAAGAAATTGAAGGATGGCTACAAATCTGCAATTAAATTGAGATTGGGCCTAGGACAATGTAAGAAGATAAAATTACTAAAGAGAATTGTCAATAATGAAGTTGGTACAAGAGATATTATGTATTGATGGTTTTCTATCATGCTCGGCTTTTTTCTCATAGTCGGTTTTTAATTTTAGTTATGTGAATAATTTGCCTGAATTTCATTGTTGAGCATATGATTAGTTGTAAAAATCTATATATGATTGTGATAGAACTCTTTAATTATCTGTGTTTAGTGTCATGATAATTTATCATAAGCAAATCAATCGTTCCTAGTACACAATCTAGTGTGTTGTTAAGCGTATGAATTGTGCACAAGGTTTTTTTTGAAAGGCACCTATGTATTAGAAAAGGGCAAAAGAAACAGTGTACAGGAGCTTGGATCTAGCTAGGAGCTAGCATCCAGCCAAAGAAAAGAAAACAACGCAGATAATGTCTATTTTTTCGGTTGATATTGGCTATGGTTAGTCTTTTCACGCGCAAATAGCCGAGACTGAGAAAGAATCTGCACTACTTCGATCTAGGTATGTTCAATGGACTGTATAGATTAATTCCATCCGTTAGAAACACCGACAGAATGAGACATAACTACAGTGAACCCTGATCCATTCTTCACCTTCCTGTTTTCGTTGTTTCGTGGTCTTGATTGACATAGTATATATACTGATATATGCAATGGCCTCTTACCGTAAGAGACATAAACAAGTGTGCAAATTTGTGAAGTTACATTAAAGAAAGAGAGGTTGAAAGATTTATTCCTTTCATTTTAATTATGAATTTTTCGAGCCGAGGATCTCACTTCAAGCAACCTCTCTAATCCTACGGAGTAGAGGTAAGACTGTCTACATCTTACCCTCCTCATACCTTACTTAGCTTTGCTATTGGTGGATTTACTAAATATGATTTTAATTATAAATTTTGATCTAGTGTGTTGATCTGGTCTTATTATATTACACATGTCAATGGATAAATGACTTTCTTCTTGGACGTGGAGCCTTTTTTTAACGACAAACTATTATACTTCTATGCGTACACCTTTGCAGGATTTAAACTCTTGATCTCTTTATATAAGGGGGAGGGGGTACCACCATACTATGTCCTTTGAAGATAAATGTTAAAGTTTCTTACCACTAAAATGTAAAGGTACAATTTTGTACCATCTGAATAAAACCATATGAGACCCCCTTTTACCAAAAAAAATTAAATAAGTAAACCTATTAACTTAATTGGCGACCAAAACAAACCGTGCATGTGTTGGGTTAATTGGTCTATCGGTTCACCTGGCCAAGCCTGGAAGATGCGCATCCCGGTTTGTCGCAAATCATATAACCAACAACCACTTACCGACATACTTCTATCGGTAACCTTCCTCACCGACATATCAGGCTGTTGGTGATACTCCTTTTTAAACGATATCTATTGTGAATTGGTACTGTCACAAAATAAGTTTGGTGTTCCAAGTATAAATGATAATTAGCTAAACAAATTAAACACACCATCTATATATTTTTGTTAACAATCTTTTAGACCTATATAGAATATGACATTATACTTACAAGTTACAAGGATTTGAAGCAACGTCACTTTTGTAAGGACAAAAACATCTACTACTATATATATCTTCTTATGTAAGGTCATATATACACAAAGCTATTAAGGACGTACCTCCGAAGAGGGATGGCAGTGCGCCGGAGGGTGTCAGCGACACCAACCTGATCGAGAGCTCGCCACCCGTTTGGGCGGATTCCGATTGCAGCTCCGGTGATGTTCCTCAGACTTTCGGCCCTCTCCATTACTACACTTTTTATCCCCTTCTTGTGAAGAGTAAGGGCCGTGGCTAACCCACAGATCCTGGCTCCAATTATCACTACTTCATCATCATTCATTGCTACTAATTATTTTAGAGAGAGAGAATATGTAAGAAAGTGTAATGCTGGTAACTGGTTCGCAGTTGATCATATAAGGCGTTGAAAACAATGGGTACCGAATAAGGTACAATGGCCATAAAGATATGTGCAATCACCACTTTTTAGTTTTCATAATTTTGATTTTTGGAAAGAGTTCATACTTTTCGGAATAAATCTCTATTTTTAGATATTAAGTCAGTTAAACCTGAATTCATATAAATTTTATGTGTTATTTCTATTTTGTTTAGTATTATCATATTTTAAATTTTAAATAAAAACAGATGTATACATAAAAATACAAGTAAAAAATAAAAAGATTAACACTAATATTAGAGTATCTACAGGGTAAAAACTAAACATTTACAATAACATCTTTATAGTCCTCTAAGCATCAACTCGCACACTTTATTTCATCTCACATACATTTTCACACGATCACTTATTTTAACATTAATTTTTTATATCTAATTTGTTTATTTTAACAACTAGGTTAGTTTTTAATGTCTTAAAATTTTAATATAATTAAGAACACAATATATATACAAGATATAATCAATATCTATCTATAGTATATAATAAAAAATTTATTAGGGACACATGTCATTAATTGAAACTATCAACTTTTTTGTTTTCTCGCCCTCACTCTACTTAATTACCAGTACTTATTTTTTGTAATTAAATATATTCTTTATATATAGATATTAATTAATCATAAGACTTATAATTAAAGATATTCATTATATATAGAGAATAAGACTAAAATTTTAATTCGTATTATAATTAAAGATATTCATTATATATAGATATTAAAAAATTGATAAGGCTAGAACAAACAACAAATTTAAATTCGTAATCTTGACTTTGAAAGGAATAATATGCTATTTTATTCCTATAAATTTACAAAAATATATAAAAGTAATCTATTAACTTCACATAAAATTATCTTCTAATTATATAAATAAAATATTAATACATTCGATTATTCATTATTCTCTACCAACTTTTTTTAAAATTTATCCCATCCTCACTTATTTACATGATATATATCATTTCCGCATATTTTTGTGAAAGTCCCCGAGACCCCTGGATCGTTGACGAACAACATCCGTCACCCTTGATTCAGATGTGAAATCAACAAAAACATAAAAGATAAAAAGATGTAGAAGATGAATCTCTTTAAATCAGTTCTGGTCAATGAAGTCAATTGTCCAAATCAAGAGAAGTCAAAGATTAAACCAAGTCTTGTCCGAGTTTGTCAAAGTTTAGTCCCTAGCCTATATATATGTGTGTATAGGTGAGATTAGGGTAACAAGCTTTGGCAACTCTCACCAACCCCAGCCACCCTCCATCAGTGTGTGCACATTCTAGAGAGGGAGACGATGTGTTAGCGAGAGAGAGCTAGGTTTAGATCTTAGTGATCTAAACCAGCTTGTAGATGATGTATACTCTTTCAGTTTGTAAATCTGTGATGATTGTTTCAATATTAAAGAGTTCTCTACCAACTTTTTTTTTAAATTTATCCTCTCATTATTACATGATATATATCATTACTGCATATTTTTGTGAAAGTCCCGAGATCCCTTGTATCGTTGACGAACAACATCCGACACCCTCGATTCAGATGTGAAATCAACAAAAACGTAAAAGATAGAAAGATGTAGAAGATGAATCTCTTTAATATTGAAACAATCATCACAGATTTACAAACTGAAAGAGTATACATCATCTACAAGCTGGTTTAGATCACTAAGATCTAAACCTAGCTCTCTCTCGCTAACACATAGTCTCCCTCTCTAGAATGTGCACACACTGATGGAGGGTGGCTGGGGTTTGTGAGAGTTGCACAAAGCTTGTTACCCTAATCTCACCTATACACACATATATTTAGGCTAGGGACTAAACTTTTAAAAACTCGGACAAGACTTGGTTTAATCTTTGACTTCTCTTGACTTGGACCATTGACTTCATTGACCAGAACTAAAACACAGTTACCCAGCGGGAGCTGCACTTACAGACTCCCCCTTAACTGTTGCTATCAGTTCTGTGTAGCATCGACAATCTTCAGTCACTGGATACTGTGCTTAAAGACTCCCTCATGACCGATGATATCATGCTTGCTTTCAAATTTGGCTAAGACTTGATCTTTCTGGCAGAGCACAACGATCTTCAACCCTTCTAATCAAAGACTTGCCGAGGATCACTTAAATGGCCGCTTTGTGTAACCTGAAGAATCCAACATCAAACACTGTAGATCCTCCCCCTCAAACTACTCCCGAATCAAGTTAACGCGAACCAACCTACAACCAAATGTAAGAATATCACTCAATCCTTAATCTTCAAACTTAACCGACAGAAGAACGAAAAGTCGGATTTCCAATGCCTAACATCGAACACTTCGAATTCCGCAAAGACATGAAGTTTGGTTTAATAAGTTAATAACAAACAAAACTCCGAAAATGTACATCCACCATCTCGATCAAAGTCTTCAACCGAGTGTTGAAATTATTTCATCCCGAATATTCAAGATTCCATCTTGTATCTTCACGAATTCCACCAATTACTCGATGAATTTCGTCTCCAATCTCCCCCTCAAAGTAAGAACCACTATTTCGAGAATCCATTCTGTCACCAACTTGGAAGAGGGACCAGAAGACTAATCTTCCCTACTCTAACGGCATACGATAAAGGCTCAATCTTCAAGTAGTTTCCAAACGTAAAATCAGCTTCAACACGTCAACACTTGTTCAAGCCTCTAACAAACTTGACGAAACTCAATCGAACACACTAGATCTAAATTGTATCATGTTTTCAACTTTTCTGCACCGACGAAATTAAAACTCAATTAATCCCACAATTTAAACACAAACTAGGTTTATTGTCGCACCACGAGCTTTTAGAAATTTATAAAGAAAATAGGGTATTTTTAAATTTTTACTCCCCCTCTTTCTTTGTAAACTTTCAAGGTCCAACCAAGTCACATCACCTTCGTTTCTTCCTCGAAAACCTAAAAGAAGTCCCAAATTTTCCCAAAAACTCTAGTAAGGACCAGATCCAAACAACGAGAATCTTGAAAAGAACACTGTGGACCACCATTACCGCTTCTCATCCAGATGAGCAAAAATCCTCACTTAATCCGGACAACATAAGTACCCCGGAACTTTTCATTAATCCAAAGCCGACTTCAAATTTCCGAACTACACAAAATTCTGACTCTTAGCTAATTATTTGGTACCCCGGGTAACACATAATAACTAGAAAAACTCGGAACATGCACAACTCAGAACTTCCAAACTACAGAAACTTCTAAACTTAGCTAATAATCTGGTACCCCAGGTAACCCGGAATTCTTAGAAAATTCTGAACTCCTAAAACCCGAAAGCTTTTGAAACCTTGGATCAGATCATTTGAACAATACTTAGAATACAAAGAAATTCGGAACAAGCAAGGAAATTCCGAATGTAACTCATAAATTCGATAGCAAAGATATGTCGAATATAACTCAAAAACTCCGAATTTAACCCATAAATTCGAACAACACCAACAAATTCGGATTTTTTTTTTGTTCTTTTTTTATAGTGCACTGATGTAAATACAAGATTAAGTTTGGACATGCAAGCCCTTACAATAAGTTCAAACAATAGGATCCTACCATTAAGTTCAACCAATCACAATCAAGAATAAGTTCTTACACCAAAATAAGTTCTACTTTATATCCTACCATTAAGTTCAACCAATCACAATCAAGAATAAGTTCTACCAACAAAACCATCCACAAATTCGGACTAGCTTTGAAATACATCCTGACAAGCTCAAAATTCCTTACAAACTCATAAATCCTAACAAGCTCACAAATTCGGATTATAAATCTCTCCACAAATTTAGATATAAGATCTTACAAATTGGATTTCTCAATAAATTCGGATTAGATAGGATCAACTCACAAAAACGGATTAGATAAACAATTAAATTCGGACAGGTTGGTAAACAAATTCGGAATTTAGAAGTTCAGACTTGAGAAATCAATAAACCCTAACCTTACAAACTCGGATTCAACCTTCAACAAATTCGGATTTAGTGAACCTTACCAAATTCGGACAAGAAAATCAAAACTCGGATTTTAAGAGATTGAATAAGTTTGGACAAGTGCAATTATCCAAATTCGGACTAACATCCCAGTAACCTTCTTCCAAATTTGTTTCCCATGTGTCATTTCACACAAGGTCGTAAACAAACACGGAAAACAAAAATGATAAATTCGGACTCATTAACAACTTTGATAAACACGGACATCTCATATTCAGATCAAACCTCAGATCTGAGCAACTTGGAAAACAAGAAACCGTCTAGACGAGGAACATCTTCAATTTTCTTGTGAAAGTCCTCGAGACCCCCTGGATCGTCGATGAACAACATCTATCGCCCTCGATTCAGACGTGAACTCAAAAAAACGTAAAAGTAGAAAGATGTAGAAGATGAATCTCTTTAATATTGAAACAATCATCATAGATTTACAAACTGAAAGAGTATACATCATCTACAAGTTGGTTTAGATCACTAAGATCTAAACCGAACTCTCTCGCTAACACATAGTCTCTCTCTCTCTCTCTTTCTAGAATGTGCACACACTGATGGAGGGTGGCTGGGGTTGGTAAGAGTTGCACAAAGCTTGTTACCCTAACCTCACCTATACACACATATATATAGGTTAGGAACTAAACTTTGACAAACTCGGACAAGACTTGGTTTATTCTTTGACTTCTCTTGACTTGGACCATTGACTTCATTGACCAGAACTAATACACAGTTACCCAGCGGAGCTGCACTTACAGACTCCCCCTTAACTGTTGCTATCAGTTCTGTGTAGCATGACAATCTTCAGTCACTGGATACTGTGCTTAAAGACTCCCCCTTGACTAATGATATCATGCCTGCTTTCAAATTTGGCTGAGACTTGTATCTTTCTGGCAGAGCACAAAGATCTTCAACCCTTCTAATCAAAGACTTGCCGAGGATCACTTAAATGGCCGCTTTGTGTAACCTGAAGAATCCAACATCAAACACTGTAGATCCTCCCCCTCAAACTACTCCCGAATCAAGTTAACGCGAACCAACCTACAACCAAATGTAAGAATATCACTCAATCCTTAATCTTCAAACTTAACCGACAGAAGAACGAAAAGTCGGATTTCCAATGCCTAACATCGAACACTTCAAATTCCGCAAAGACATTAAGTTTGATTCAATAAGTTAATAACAAACCAAACTCCGAAACTGTACATCCACCATCTCGACCAAAGTCTTCAACCAAGTGTCTGAAATTATTTCATCTCGAATATTCAAGATTCAATCTTGTATCTTCACGAATCCACCAATTACCCGATGAATTTCGTCTCCGATCTCCCCCTCAAAGTAAAAACCACTATATCGAGAATCCGATCAGTCACCAACTTGGAAGAGGGACCAAGAAGACTAATCTTCCGTACTCTAATCGGCATACGATAAATGATCAATCTTCAAGTAGTTGCCAAACGTACAATTAGCTTCATGACGTCAACACTTGATCAAGCCTCGAACAAACTTGACGAAACTCAATCGAATACACTAGCTCTAAACTATATCATGTTTTCAACTTTTCTGCACCGGCGAAATTAATACTCATTTAATCCCACAATTGTAAACAAAACTAGGTTCCCTTTCGCACCACAAGCTTTTAGAAATTTACAAAGAAAATATGATATTTTAAATTTTTACTCCCCCTCTTTCTTTGTAAACTTTCAAGGTCCAACCAAGCCACTTTCCCTTCTTTCTTCCTTGAAAACCTGATAGAAGTCCTAAATTTTCCCAAAAACTCTAGTAAGGACCAGATCCAAACACCGAGAATCTTGAAAAGAACACTATGGACCACCATTATCGATTCTCATCCCGACGAGAAAAAAATCCTCACTTAATCCGGACAACATAAGTACCCCAGAACTTTTCAGTAATCCAAAGCCGACTTCAAATTTCCGAACTACACAAAATTATGACTCTTAGCTAATTATTTGGTACCTCAGGTAACCCAGAATAACTAGAAAAACTCGGAACATGCACAACTCAGAACTTCCGAACTACAGAAACTTCTAAACTTAGCTAATAATATGGAACCCTAGGTAACCCGGAATTCTTAAGAAAATCAGAACTCCTAAAACCCGGAAGCTTTTGAAACCTTGGATCAGATCATCTGAACAGTACTTTGAATACAAAGAAATTCGGAACAAGCAAGGAAATTCCGAATGTAACTCATAAATTCGGAAGCAAAGAAAAGTCGAATATAACTAAAAAACTACGAATTTAACCCATAAATTCGAACAACACCAACAAATTCGGATTTTTTTGTTTTTTTTTATAGTCCACTAAGTATAAATACAAGATTAAGTTTGGACATGCGGTCCTTACAATAAGTTCAACCAATAGGAATCCTACCATTAAGTTCAACCAATCACAATCAAGAATAAGTTCTTACACCAAAACAAGTTCTACCTTTATATCCTACCATTAAATTCAACCAATCACAATCAAGAATAAGTTCTACCAACAAAACCATCCACAAATTCGGACTAGCTTTGAAATAAATCCTCACAAGCTCAGAAGTCCTTACAAACTCATAAATCCTAACAAGCTCATTAATGAACCTAACCATATATATATACACGGTTAGGGTAAAATGAAACTCATACGAGTTGTGAGAACTTAGAGAACTTGGTCTTAAGGTTTTTTCAAAAAAAAAATTTACTAAAAATCCTTAAAAAATCAACTTTTCCAAAAAAAAAAAATTTTTTTTTCATTTACGGTAGCCATAAATGCTGTAAAAGGTGATGTCATGCTTATGTTATCACCTTTTTACAGCCGTTGTAAGGGGCCGGAAAACAACACTTCGATTTTTTTATATTTTTTACAGTTGTGTTTTCTACATTTTAATTTATGGGTGTGAAAAAAATGGAGTCGAAACTCGCGCGAGAAGGTCGAGTTCTCTAAGTTCTCAAAACTCAGAGTGGTTATTCCTTGATCCTAATACTATATATATATATATAATATATATATAATATATATATATATATATATATATATATATCTTCTAATAGATTCACCTAATATTATTGATATATAATATTTATCTTTTTTTTCCTTATCTCTTATTTATTTATTATTTATTTATTCTCTTTTCCTTAACCATTTCTTTTTTTTTTCTGTTTATTAATAATAACTATTTAATATTTTATTGATCAAGCACGTGTAACACACACTTTCTAAACTATTAATAATTAGAAAAACCTAAATATATTTTGGTTGGTTTGTTTGGGGGGATACATTATTCGTTTTATGCTTATTTTGTTTGTGTTCATATTAGTTCTCAAGTTTTCTCATTAAAACTAGTTCTGAATGAACCCTACCACATATATGTATATAAGTCTTAAACCAATAAAAATACTTCATTTAATATGTGTATTTAATGTTATTAGATTTGAATTCGTGCGTTGCGGGAATTGGTTTTTTAATGTGATTTGAGTGTATTGATTTTTTTTGTAATTGCTTATCGATCAATACGTAGACCAACTGAAAATGTCTATAAAAATAATAGAAAAACATATTATATTTAATATGAATCATTTCCCAAAATATTCACGTCAAAACATAGATTAACTAAAAACGTACACAAAAATAAACCAGAATACTTATTATACTTGACCAGACTCACTTTTGAAAATGATTACTTTGAAAAGTAAACTAACTTGAATATATATCGGGACGTACATAAATATAAGCACGTAAGAAAATTTGTTTTCTTAGGTTAAAATTGGTATAAAGTAGTAAATATGCACTACGTATACACCTAGGGGCGGATCCGCGTTTAAACACCAGGTTCATAGGAAGCTAGTTGGTTTGTAACTTTTAACGAAAACATATATAGAAAATATAGTAAGAACCCACAAATAAATTATGTGTGAACCCATAACAACAAGTGTGTAATGTTCCATTTGTAAACCACAGCAGTTTCCAACTCTGGCATATCGAGTTCAATTATCCTATCATATCATTTTTTGTTCTTTAAAAAAAACAAATCGCAAAACCCACATTAGGGTTAAACTAGAAAACAAAGACGTAAAGTCATGAACTCGTCAGACCACCCTCCACCTTCTTGAGACTCTGCCCCTCCAGCGAACAACTGTCACCACCTCTGGCGTCCACGCTCCACCTAACACCTTTCTAGCCATCGGTTCCACCAATCCAAATCTCTCTCACTCTCTCAATGATAAGTTGTTGATTTGGTGATTTACCAACACAACAACAATATACATAAGCATCCATATCTTAACAGGTGATTTAAGTAAGCCTTCATTTATCGTTTTCCTACTTTGCGATTTATTTTTTTAAAGTATTTTTCTGTTTGATTTTTATCTTTTAAACATATGTTATGTTTGATTTTTAATTGACTTAAGTGCAATTGAATACGCACTGCACTTTGAATTGAATCAAGTTTAATTGAATATGTGATTTTTATTGATTTATTTGTGATTTCCGTAATTTTAAATTTGTGTTATGGGAGATTGTGAAATTAGAATCTCGGAGTCACAAATTAGTTGCCAAATTTAAATGGATTGGTCGTTTGTTTATTGTATAATCATGTATTTGATTGTTGAAAATTTTAAACAATGGAGGGGTGAATCTATGTGTTTGTTTTGTTATAAAGTGTTGGTTGTTTTTTAATGTTTGGTTGCTGCATCACTGTAGTATGTGTAAATTTGTAGATAGAATGGCATCAAAACTGAAGTAATTTCAATTCAAGGGAGGTTAGGCAATTGTTTAAATTACGTAATATGAACTACGTCTTGTTTAATACCCGAGTAAATTGCTATTTTTGTTTATTATTCAAGCTTAATATGCCTAAATTTCGTGATTTTCTAATTTGTGTTCAAACATGTAGATTATCGAGTAATCAGTTTGTGTTTAAGACATATCTTGAGTACATAGCATATGCGATGTAGGTTTCATAACTCTTATAGAGGTAACATAGTTATGTATTGGAAAGTCTTAACTACAATTAGTATCTTTATTTGTTCAATTGTGTACAAATCTTGTGTGTTTGTTTGTGCAAAACATTTAACCGAAAATTACCCACCCGATCCAAAATTTCAAACTTATGGTTTTGAAAAATCTTACAACCATAAAAAGTGAACCCAATATATACAACTCCCAACAACTGAAGAGTTGATAATTATTCCACCACCAATATATACACAAGCTGGCAGTCAAGTAATCTTGATTTTGACACTAGCGTGTTAACCCGTGTCCTTGTCAACATAATTTTCAGTATGCAGCCACCTCAGTAGACTCACAACCATCAACTTTAATCCAAACTTCATTTAATCTCTCAAAAAACTTAAGTGAGAGTTATACTGTGCAATTGAGTATGAAAAGTTACTAAATGAAGAAGTGGAGTATTCTGACTTGCTCAATGAAGTGGAGTATTCATTTAATCTCTCAAGAACTTATATGTTCGCCCTTCAGTTTGCGTGGGGGTCAGGGGTTGTTTCACGTTTGCAAGTTCTGTTCTTTTGGAATAGGGGCTCAGATGTCGCTGGCATAGTGGTGTAAGGAAAAGAAAATTTTCTAAAAAATTTCAAGAAGGATTGAACCAAGCACCTCAAGCTTAGAAATGGAAGTCTACCATTGACATTCATCAATTTTGTTATGGGTTCATCCCACGTATTATTTATTACGGGTTCACCCCATGTTTTCACATAGCATCTCTACTAAAAATTCAAAACCAATTGGGTTTATCAAAATAACCTCTATACATGTTGGTGCGATTCAAGCATTAATGCTTTAATAACACCCACAATCATCATCAAAAGTTTTATAACTAAATGATTCTATACTATAAGCTTCATGTTTTTTCAATTACTATCAAAATTTACAATTATTTTATATTTTTCATAACCAATTTATTTATTTAAAAAAATCTCTTTAGTTATAACACCGTTTAAAATAAGATATTACATACTTATGAATCGAAGAAAATAGAAAATATGATATGATATTATATAATATAGCTAGGAATTGGCTATAAATTCCTAATTTCCTAAAAAATATAAAAAGACATAAAACATTAAAATGTCAACCATAAAACACAACAAAAACTCATAAATAACAAAATGAACTTTACTAAAACATCATGTAACCAACCCATAAATAACAAAATGAACATTACTAAAACATCATGTATGTGATATGATATTACATACTAAAACACCGTTTAAAATAGGATATTACATACTTATAAATCGAAGAAAATATATGATATGGTATGGTTAGGAGTTGGCTATAAAGTCCAAATTTTCTAAATAAGTGTAAAAAGTTATAAAACATCAAAATGTCAACCATAAAATACAACAAAAACCCACAAACAACAAAATGTGGGTTGTATTTTGTGTTTTGGATGATAAGTCTCTGATTATCGAATGACAAATATTATTGTGTTTTATGTTGATTAGCATGTTGTGTTTTATATTCATAGTTCTACGATTGTGTGTTTGAAGTTTTTATAAACTTTTATGGTTTGAATATGGTATTTAGTAATCTTCACTCTATTATTTGTAGGTTTTAGATGTGTTTATGGTTTAAATTATAGTTTTTATGACTTTTTACATTTTTAAGAAAATTGAACTTTATAGTCAATATAATATAATATAAAAATTCTAAAAATTCAACATTCAAAAGCAAATAATTAGACAAACAATAACTAAACATTACATAAACTTAAGTATTGACAATCAAATATTATTATCCTAGAAAAAAATTTCCAAAATATATACTACATGAATCCTAATGTTTGAAAAATACATAAAAAAAAAGTTTATATGTTCACATTTAAAAGTTATATAAACTTGAGTTTGTTGAGAATTATAAGCGTGTGTATGTATTACAACTGATTTGAGTTTGTATCTTAATTTTCATCAACCCAAAGAAATCTTTAGAAAACACCTAGTAATACATTAAACAACCAAATCTACAGATCTTTTAAACATATCAAAGACAACCGCAATCATAATTAGTATGACTATTCTGGTTGTGAAACAGAAGACTCAATAACATATAATATAGAATCTTCTTTAGAAGTGAAGAAGTACTCCATAACATACCAATGAGGTAAGTCTGTAATGACAGTTGTAGCACCCTCATCCTTCTTTGTTTTACGAACTGATTAAACGCTTTCTCAACTCCTTGGGTTGTTACCTTACTACCACTTTCAACACTGGTCGACCCCAATTGAGCCATTATTCTAGCCAACACAACCGCATCTTCTAACCCTGCTGAACCACCTTGCCCCAAAAATGGGCCCATGATATGCATAGCGTCACCGGCAACAATCACTGTTCCTTTCTTAAATGTTCCCGATAACAAGTCCCATGGTGTACGATATCTCAAGTGTGTTATAGATAATGACTTCATGTTTGTGTTTCCAACCATTTCGCGAATATCATGCGGATGATCGCTTACCAACTCTAGGGTTGATTGTCGTATTGCCTCTGGATCTTCCCAATTTTTTTGATCTATTCATCATAGTTACAAAGAACATAAATAAATTGTGTAATATAAAAGGGTTATCAACATAACTATGATAATAAACAACCTTTACGAATGTTGGGTAGCACACAAAACCAAAAAACAAGTTATCATCGATTGGAGTTCTTCCCACAAGAATGTTATCTTTCCTGAAACGAATTAACTGACGGCCGAATGAATGACCAGTTGGGTAGCTTGTTAAACCTCTAACTGCACATAACGGAAACATCTTTGTAGGTTTGAGGTTAAGGAAATCGGCAACTACTGACTTGCCACCATCACAACCAATTACTACCTACAAGCACCGATAGGTATCATTATCCTACTGAAACCATGTATAATAAAGCACAAAATATAATAATAATAACTTCAAGGACACTTCTTCACTAGATCAAGCTTATACCTTAGCTACAACGGAGCTTCCATCAACGAACCGAAGAACTGGTTTGTTAGAATGCGGGTCAAGTTTTATAGATTCAATTTGGCAGCAGAACTTTACAGTGCATGGAGGGAGTGCGGCATAAAGAGTGTCAATAAGATCTTTCCTTCTCAAGCAACGCGTTTCACCATCCCAATGGACCCTCAATGAAGAAAAAATTAAGAATTAATTAGTCTATTATGAGATTTTGAGATGCTTCTTTCTTATAAATTAACTTCCATTATTCTTTCTTTTAGTTCTTTAATTATAGATTGAATATATATGGTTTAAAAACTTCATCAGTTTTTATATATGTGTAGAGAAATTACAGAAAGTTTTTCCTATATTCCCACTAGCTATATATTTTATGAAAAATAACAATTAATTTGACTGGATGGTAAAACTCTTGTCTCCCTTAAAGAAAATATCAGGGTTTAAATCCTGGTATGAGGTGTAATCTAGTTTTTATTGGTGTAGAATAGGAACAATATAACATTTTTCATTAAAAAAATTACTATTTTATAGTTTACTAAAATATATTGGAACTCCATTGCTATGTTTAGAAAAAAAAAAAGAAGTGAGATTCTTCTATCTTCGGGAGTAAAATAGAAGATATTAGAAGTTGGCGTCTTAATTGAAACAGAATAAATTCTCTAAAGTAAGAACTATATGGAAACAAGTACTTACAATGAAGTTTCTTTTTGTTTCCCTCCATCAAGAGATATGTCTCGTTCCCTACACATGGTCAGAAAGCATCATGAGCATTGGCAACTTATTAGTTCATAATACTAGTAAACAACTGCGAACATAATAAATTGAAATCAAAGGTACATATAATACGTAAATGATTTTAAAATGTCAAAAATGCTTCTAAATGTAACAAAGTGGGATATGTTTACAACAGAATGTATCGTTTGTGTGCATAAAAGACATTGGTATGACACGACCATTTGCATAAATAAAACTCACAATCATCCTCACAAATTTTGTAAAACAGTAATTCCTTACTATAATAAGCTATTTAATTTTTAATATCAAAAAGTAAGATATAATGTAAAACAGATGGTATACGCATTTTGATGTGTATAAGTAAATAGACATATGATTTATATTGATCGATGAGTACAATTACAATATTAATTTGTTTATGTTAATTATTGATGGATGAGTACAATTACAATATTATATTTGTTTATGTTAATTTATATCTCACAGTTACTGTAATCCGTAGATGGTGACGTATATCATGCGCTAGTTCAAAACTACTTTTAAGTAAATGAAACTCATGTGCCTATGGTCTTATACATAGTCTAGTAGTACTCATGGTTGTTCCTCACTTATGTAGTTTGGGTTCAAATCCTTTTAAGTACAAGTTGATTAGGTTGAGTTTTAGGGTGAAAAATTGGTGTTCAAAAAGATTATATAACTACAAATTAACCCAAGAAAACAAAGCAAAAAGAGAGAAAAAGTATGTATGAGATACCACTTAAGAGGGACAGCAGTGTGGCGGAGGATCTCCGCCACGCCAAGCTGATCCAAAGCGCGCCACCCGTTTGGATGCACTGCGATTCCTGCCCCCGTGACGCTTCGCAAGCTTTCAGATCTCTCCACTACTACGCCTTTTATCCCCTTCTTGTGAAGAGCAAGGGCCGTTGCTAATCCACAAATCCCAGCTCCAATTATCACTACATCATTATCATCCATGCTACTAGTGAGGAGTGTGTGTGCATGCGAGTGAGTAGGCTATATATGCATGCATTTAAGAAATGAAAGTGATGTATTATAAACGATGGCTACAGAACAAGTTCCAAGATGATAACCACAAGGTAGATACTAGACATACATCAATTTTAGTTGTGCATCAATTATTTCGTTATATGCTAAATTGTTAACAGCACCATGCATCTGAATTTGGACCGATGTGTGTGCATTTATTACTCCAACTACATGTGATAAGACATATGATGTGTATTGCAAGATAACGATACATGCATTGCGTAATTTATTAAATTTATGTAAATTACTCGATAGCGATACAATGCCTCTTCTTGGTCTCACCTTTTGATAGGATAACTTTACACATATATCACGTAAATTACACGTGTTTGTATATATAATCTACATGATTTTTAGTTTTACATTACAAGTTATTTGGCTAATTATATGTCATGATGTGTCACACATAATTTTAGTTATTTTTATGAAATATGCCATATTTATTTTTATACAGGGGTCATTTTTTTAGTTTTATACGGGTGTCAAGGGTGGACGAAGGGATTCTGAAAGATAGGTGATTCGAGATGGGTGACTTCCCAAGAATAAGAATAAGATGAAGAAGACAAGAACCAAGTGGAACAATTTCAAATATTTTTCCTTCATATCTAAAGAATTGAAATATTTCACTTTAAAGATGCACAGGGAATTAAACACTACCTAATAATGAAGATCATGCTTACATTAAACAAGGGAAACATGGACCTGAATAAGGAAAACATGCATGAACGTAGGTTTGAGGTTTCTGCAAGGTTACTTAGAGATTGAGATGTGACATGTATCAGGTTCACCAGATACACATGCGGGTTCAGTGTGTTCATCAAGGATCAATGCGCTTATCCAGGAAGACTGTCGCAATTCCCAATAGATGTTGTTGATCAGTTCTGTTTAAAGATAATGGAAAACATGTAAATAATACCTGATACAGCAAACAGGCCAACGGAGAATCCAATCAAAGACACAGCCATAGAGTTCGACATAGTTGTCAGTTTGATCTGGTTCCCCTTCAGGATGTATCTTCTTGATAGTAGTACCGAGTTATTTAGGGTTGAAGAACTCGTAGTAATGGAGAGAGAGGAGGGACGATTTTAGATGTGATGTTATGGATGTCTAACCCTAATCCCTCTCTAATAATCTCCTTATATACACCCAAGGGGAAACCTACTTAGTTAATTAGGGTAAATTGGCCCATCAACAATTACCAACTAATTATATTATAGGTTTTAATATATTTTGATCTATAAATATAAATGATAATGATGGCTATATATTAAATAAATAAAAATAAATATTTAATCTACATTCTCCCATTTAGCCGAATAATAATTTATTATGAGTATTAGATTAGTCTGATCAGAAGTAAATACTTATTTTAGCTTTAAACCAAGAACCATAGCAGAGAAATACTGCCGTTGAATCATCATTCGACTCAGGACTCTCATTAGTCATATTACAGCCTCAATTTAAAACCTAAAAGTTATGATCAAAGTATTCAAGTAATCCCTTTAGCGTTTGATTTATATTTGTCTATATGTCATTATACCGGCATAACATATGTTAGAGACATACAAAATCAAACTGATTAGGAAAATTAATTAATAGTTAATCATTGATAGTACGATATGTAGTTGTACATGGTCATCAATTAAAACTCGTCTTTTATGAGCTCTCTTAATAAAACTTATGGGTAATAGACCTTCAGTTATAGAATCCTTAAGCATATCATGAATGCATTTGTTACAGAGATTCAGTTTCCTCAATTCGTTCATAAAAAAATAATTAATTTCGTATTGAAATTTAATGCAACACACCTCGAACTGTTACTGTTCAAGGAGACATGGTAGCTGACTTTATCAGAGTAAGTCTTCAATATATAATATTTATGGAGTTAATAAATTTATGAGTCCACTGATAAATTTTCAACAACATTTATTGACAATTGTGTTGTGATTAATTAACATATTACGTCATTATAACGTAGGTGGTTGTTATCATTATGACTCCTTCATGAGATAGGTTTTGTCTGCTGACATAAGGATATGCCCCAAAATTACATTTTTGTCATCTTTGTATATTACAAAGTAAGAGTAATCAACCAGTTGAGTTCTCACTTCTTCTTAAAATTATAGTCTCTCGTTTCCTTTATAGATATTTTAATACTCCATAAGATGCTTCACATTAATCTAGACATATCTAGTGTGTTGCAATGTGAGTAATATCTAAACGAGTATAGACTTAAAATACATAAGGCTTCTAATTTATGAAGCATAGTAAATGATCTCATTGATCCTATTATCCTCTAAAGGGGAGCAATATTGTTTGTTACATATATGTAAGGACCCATTTAAGGTTAAACTTATGAAACGAACCTAATGTCCCATTGGGTCTATTACGTTAGAGATATCTCCGGGATCTATTATATCAAAGTTTGTGTTAACAATGTTTTGACTTATGTAACATGTACTTGTCAAAAGAATATCATCTATATCAGGACAAGTCTGTTTTAGTTGCTCCCACTCATCTTGAGGTAGGTACATTAATCCACTTGGTTCTTGATGAAAGTAATTGCATTAAGATTTCACCACATTTTGGTGTTTGCATTAAACCCATACATGGATTTTATTGGCTTATAGACAAACTGTTCTTTAACCTCTAGTTTAGAACTTTCAGGTTGTTTTATGAAGATGTAAATATGTCAGCCAGTTGTTAGGAAACGTTGTTTTAATGTTCATCTGGTGTAGCTCAAAACTATTACAAGCTACTAGAATAGTGACGACCCTCAAAGAAATATTTTATAAGACAGGTAAGAAAATTCTTCGATAATTTATCTCTTCCTTAGTATAACCTATGATAATCAATCATGCTTCTTTGTGTCTTAACGTTTATATTTGGATTTGGTTTAGTTGTGAACACTCTTAGGTAATTCAATCAAATCCCAAACGTTATTCGAACACATAAAATCAGTTTTACTAGGAAACAGTTTTATTCTATTTAGTAGATTGATTGACACTAATGGCTTAATTAGAAGAGATAGGATCAGTATACTTTTCCAAAATCCATTTCAACTTCAGTTATGGAGGTTATGTAATCATCAAAGTTAGTAGGTTTTAAAACCCAGATGACCTCCTAAGTTGATTATTAGGTTTATTAGAAGTTTCAGTTTTATGGATTAGCACTTGGTTAGGTCGCTATCATTTTCAGGATTCTAAGTGTATAAGAGTTGGTGCAGTATGGTGTACAAGAGGTGTAATCAGAGTTAAATTCAGAGTAAAATTTAACGACACTCTTCCCCCCGCCTCTTGTATTCCTTGTAAGTCATGATAAAGACTTTTACTGCTCCTGCTGACCTTAAAAATCTTTAGGAATTCGGAATGCTTAGGGTCAAAATTTAACAACCAACAAATTCTAATAGAGAAAACATATTAATGACGTTAGTCGTTGTAGTTTCTCTTGTTGAGGATTATATTAGTTTAGGTAAGAAATCTAAGTGTGCCCACAATTAAGCAACAATGAAACTTTGTAAGAATAGCATTAGATTTTAAGAAAACATGTTTTGATGGAACAGTGTCAAATTGGAGCAGTGTCTTGTACAAGAGGTGTAAATTGAAGTAATGTGAAATTTTCACTCCCCCACCTCTTGCAACTTTTGCAAGTTACAATTAAGACAGTTAATGCTCCCACTGATCTTTGATATCTCTAGAAATGCTACAAGAGAAGTTTCAATGAGGTACGTGACGTGGGAACCTATCATATATATGTTAGACTTTATTTGATTTCCTTAATGTCCACTTGCTCTTTAACTTGCCAGGGAACAGCTTCAGCCTGGAGTTGTATAACCACACCATCTGACCAACTTCGAACACTTTTGGCTTTATCTTTGCGTCATGCACCTTTTTCATCTTATCCTTATATGCTGCAGCACAATCATATGCCTCATTCTGAATTTCCTCAAGCTCGCTCAATGTCAACTGTCTCTCCTTACCTGCAGTATCAAAGTCAGTATTGACCTGTTTAACCGCCCAAAAGGCGCGGTGTGCAATTTCTACCGGTAAGTGACACCCTTTCCCATAGACCAAGTGATACGATGTTGTTCCAATCGGCGTTTTGTACGCCGTACGATATGCCCACAAAGCATCATCCAATTTATTGGACCAATCCTTGCGGTCAGCTCGTACGGTTTTTTGTAAAATTTCTTTAATTTGCCGGTTAGAGACCACGACTTGCCCACTCGTCTGAGAATGGTACGAAGTGGCAATTCGATGGTCAACACCATATCTTTTAAGTAGTTTTCCAAAGTTGAAATTTTTGAAATGGGATCCCCATCACTTATGATCACACGGGGAATACCAAATCTAGAGAAAATGTTCGACTGAACGAACTTGCAAACTACCTTATGGTCATTGGTCTTGGTGGCAATGGCGTCAACCCATTTAGACACATAGTCCACCGCCTATGTGTCTGATTTACATCAATAGACTCATCTCGTCCTTCTGATTAAAAGCCCTAAAAAATTGTTTGTAATTTGGAAAAAAGCTTAACTCTATTAAGTATTTTTTAACGGGGACCGGTGTATGAAAAACAGGTAAAAGGTAGGATTGATGGGGGGAATATCCAAAGGTGGGACTATCAATGGCTAATGTCCTCTAGTTGGGATTATTACAGGCTAATTCTCCTTTCTCTTTAACTTTTAAATATGTTTTTATTATGTACGTCACGCTGTAATAAAATTGAGTTGTGAATAGTAACACATAATTAATCGAAGCACAAACAAAAATATTTTCAAAGCTACCTCACATTTTAGAGTTTTTACGATGTTTTCCTTATTAATAATTTTAATAATATAATATAATTAGAATTATCACCTGCTGGAATGCGGCAGGGGATTCGTTAGTTATATATCATATTAGATTAAAGGAAAATGTCTCTTACATGACCGCGAGCCTAAACATAGAAAAAATAACTGAGTCGATCTCTGATCCACGTGTTGCGACAAACCTATCAAACGGGGAAAAATAGACGTGTTGCGACGTGCCTGTCAAACGACAAAAAATATATGAAAAACTTTGAACCCCACACACACGTTATGGCGTGTTAGCTCGGAAAATTTAAAGTGAAACGTTAAACAAAAAAATTTGTGAAAGATGAAAAGTATAAGAGATTAAAGTTGAAAGTAAAAAAATGTAAGGGTCAAATTGCAAAAAAAAATAAAAAGCTTTTGGTTAAAGAGTTTAAAACAAATCAAAAGGGTTAAATTGAAAAAGATGGAAATTTTTTAATTAGAATTGAAAAATAAAGTTAATCAAAAGATTTAAATTACTAAAGATTGAAACTTTAGACTTAAATTGACAAAGATTAAAACTTTAGAATCAGAAAACAAAAATCCAATCTTTTTTTGAAAAACTTTCGAAGCCAAGGGTACAACATCCATAAACACAAATATGTTGCTTAGTTATTGTTTTTAATATAATGCTTTAAGAAATTTGCTATAACATTGTGACATGCTTGTTTTAACCATTGTCTAAATTATTTAAAAAAAACTGATCGAGTCAGATATAATTAATTTTTTTCTCTTTATTTTTAATCAAATTTCATTTTTCCTTTATAACTTTTCATATATAACCAGATTTTGACCCATGTCGCGCGTTGTGGTGGCAACGTCATGTTTGTGACTTCTTTATATGCGATACGATGATGACGTTAACGTATGGTGCTCAAGTGTGATGTGGCGCCTTTTAACTTTGTTACACACATTACGTTAGTGACATTAACGTGGTTAGGTACGAATAAAAAGAGTATTGTAAATGTAATCTAAACAAAAGAATTGAAGTGTTGTAAAAAAGTTATTAAGTAGAAATAAATTAGAGGTAAATGTGTCACTTACCAAAAAGATTAGGGTTAAATATGCTATAAACTTGAAGGTCAAAAAAATACTTAAAACCATGGTTTTTAAGTTTATACCATTTATTTAACTCGCACGTCGTGGTGAGAACTTAATCGATATTGACTTGGTTTGTTAGGACTGGTAAGGTACTGGTACGGTACCTTACCAATCGCTACAATAACCGAATCAACATGTCTTCGGTTCGTTAGATTTTATAATTTGGTGTTTCTTCGTATTAAGGAAGATTATATTCATCAATTACAAAGTTATTTAGTTAATAAATAAATAAAACTACCATAATATAGTGATCTAGTGGTATAGTATTCGACTCACCTCGTAAATAATGCGAGTTCAAATACCTATAAGTGTAAAGTTAAGTGAAATTTTGGTGTAAAATATATTGATAAAAATATCTAAACTTTATAAGTTAAATAATAAGAAAATATAAAATTAAAATTCAAGTTAAATAATAATAAAATACCCGGTCATTGGGCTTTCACGGCGGCAGAAAAAAATACACTTTTGCCCTCCGATCTCGGTCCTTATTTCCGTAGGCAAAATCCCGCCAACACCGCTGCTGCAGGCTTAAGGTTCTCACCCCCAGTGCCAAGCAACGACGATCACCGGAGAGGCCATATGTTCACCCGTTGACGTCGGTTTTTGAAAAAAATGTGAACTTACCTGAAACAACGTACGGGTTGTACTTTAACGGTGCCGATTGACACAAAAATAAGACATGCAAAGTTAGATCGGTTCGCCGGAAGTTTGCCGGAAAACTTGCCTGGCGGGCGGATCTTAGGTTTAACCGGTACAAACGTCTAGGGGGACAAAAAGAGAGGGAATAGATGGTGGTAGGCAGCTGAGAGTTTCTTGGCGGCGATGGTTCTCAGGGTTTTATGGTGGTGTTGGTAGAGGGGTTTTCCGGCGGTTTAAGATGGAGACAGAGAGAGATTGATCGTGACGTGGCGGTGCCGGAAGCCATGGCGGTGGTTGGTGGTGGTGATGAGAACTCATGGCCGGTGGCCGCCGGTCAAACCGAGAAATGGGAGAAATAGGTTGTCGGTCGGGAACACCAAACCATACACAGTACCAAACCTCCATTGCAGTGCTTTGTTATTATTTGTTTTGTCATAAAGATGGTAATAAAGACATCTCTGATGAGATTTGAGTTTTATTGTGAAGTGGTGATTTTTTATGTGACGTAAAAGGAAGCAAAGACAGTTGTAGAGTAAATTTGTTTAATTTTTAAACTTATTATATTAAAATGTATATTAAAAAATTATAAACTTTATAAATATATTTGATCGATTTTTGATAATTTCATATTTGATATTTGATAAAATATTTTCAATATCAACAAAAAACAATGTCGGCGGAATTGTTTTTGCTTTTTACTGGCTGACTGGGCGGCTAGGGGAATAGTGTCAGGCAACTGCACTTCTCTACTGGCCCAATTATTTATGTTTTTACCATCGCTCAAAAATTACGATTTTGCCATTCGTTTAAAATTATGTTTTTTGCCCCTAGTTAAAAATAAAATGGCACGGTTTTCCCTGTTTAAAATTACAGTTTTGGCATTAGTTCAAACAGGGGAATTGTGCTAGTCAGCAGTCTGGCACTCCCTATTGAACCAACCAGTTTATTATTTTATACTCACTTTAAAATTACGTTTTCGCCCTCAACTCAAAATAAAATTATGTTTTTGCCCTCTTCTCAAAATTACGAATTTGCCCTCAGTTTAAAATTACGATTTTGCCCTTGTTAAAAATTATCATTTTGCTCCCAGTTCAAAATACAATTATGCTTCTTCCCCAAACTCAAAATAAAAATTTTACCTCCAACTTAAAATTACGAATGTGACCTTACTTCAAATTCAAATTCATATTACGATATTACCCCAAGTTAAAAATTATGCATATGGCCATGTGCAAATTTATGATTTTGGTATAGCCATCACTTTAACTTTTGGAAAACATTAAAAAAATACAACTTTCCCCTTAGTTAAAAATTAAAGTACTGTCATTGTTTTGGTTTATTTTAGCAAAGCTATAAAATGTGTTTTGTTTTCATTGGTTTATTCGATTTATTTGTTTTCCATGTCAAGTAGCTCCTAACACTCGCTCATTAGTCCTGACAAATTACTATTTTGCAATGAGCTCAAAATTACGGTCTTGTCATCGTTTTAGCTTTTTTTCTAGCAAAATTATATGACTGTTTTTATAATTGTTGAAAATTATTCGGCCCCGCAACGCGGGCCGGGCATCAACTAGTATATACACAAACATAAGTTTGGGGAATAGTGCCAGGCAACTGGCCTGGCACTTCCCAAATGGTCCAGCCAATTTACGATTTTGCCTTAGCTTAAAATTACGATTTTGCCCTGAGTTCAAGATAAAATTACGTTTTTGCCCCTAGCTAAAATTTACGATTTTGTCCAGTTCAAAATAAAATTATTTCTTTGCCCCCAGCTTAAAATTACGAATTTACCCTCCCCATTGGTTCAGCCAATTGACGATTTTGTCACAGCTTAAATTTACGAATTTGCCCTGACTTTAAAATAAAATTATGCTTTTGCCCCCCAGTTAAAAATTACGATTTTGCCCTCAGTTCGAAATAAAATTGTGGCTATGCCCCCATCTTAAAATTACGAATTTGCCCTCAGTTGAAAATTATGATTTTGCCCCATTTCAAAAATTACGATTTACCTCCAATTAAAAATTGTAGTCTTCTCATCGTTTTAGGTTTTTTTTCAAAACTATAGCAATGTTTTATTTTATTTGGTTGACTCAATTGAACCTTTTGTGTCAAGCACTCGCTCATTAGTCCTGACAAATTACTATTTTGCCACCGGCTCAAAATTTATACGCTTCCCATCATTTTAGTTTTTTTTAGCAAAACTACAATATTGTTTTGGTTTAATTAGTTGACTCAATTTTTTTTTTAGATCGTGTTATAAATAGTATGTATAAGTAACCAAAATACATGCGTACCTGTTATGAAACCAAGAAATATTTGGCTTAACGCATCGCAACGCAGACGGGGCATACCACTAGTTTTAACAAATGAAATATGGACGACTCATATGTGAGTCACATGATGTTCGTGGTGTTTATCCATACATAACATATTGTTTTGTATTCAAATGAGAAATATAAATTTAGGAAAGTTTAGGGGTTAGTTGTAACAATAGTAAAAAAATTGAAAGAGTGGTAAAATAAAAAAGGAAAGAACAATAATGGATTTGTGCCGGTTAGAAAAAAGATGAATTTGGGGTTAACCGCTGACCTTTTGGTTACATTTATCACAACCAATCACCAGAGTATATTAGATTTTGGATCTGTAACACAAAAAATTTATTATATATAAAAGAAGGCGATGACTATGATGTAAAACCACCGAACTTCTTCTTTGAGATTATATAAATGTTTATAAAGTTTCAAATAGAATCTCGATTCGATATGTTTTTAAAACTTATTATATTTTTTCTCTAATATGTTGCGTTCGTTGACTTTAAAAAATAACTGTAGGTATCCGTTCGTGTAAAATAAAAATAAAAGTTTATTAATCTGAATTACAAACAGAAATACACAAAGCTGTAAATTACAATGCTGAATTACAACTGAAATAAATAAAAACTAGAACATAAATATAAAGAAAATCGGTGTTCTTGGCTGAGGATCGTGTTTGACACGGGTCCCTTAAAACAAATTTCGAGTCTCCCAGGAGAACTCGTTTGTTTCCAGGATACAACAGTCCTAAGCAGTTACACTGCCGGAGACGACGAAACCCAAAGGTATACCTTGAGACAAGAAGAAAGAAACAGAGATTCTGCAGAGCGATATTAGTATAAGATGTGTTTTTCGGTCTATCTTCTGGTGTGGTGAAGCTGGTGTATTTATACAGCTTCTGGAATGAAACGGCAAAAAGAATTAACTGAAGGAATTGAATTGCATTAAACGCTTTAATGCACTTTAATTCGCTATTTAATTCTTAGTCAAAACCGTTGACTCGTCTGTTTCAAATGTTGAAGTGTAACTGCTCTGTCATTAAGTCTGAAAGCTTCAGTTCGCGCGATGATAGGTGCTCTGAGCGGTGCACCATCCTGGCTCACTTTCATGCGCGAGCCTGCTGCCGTGCGCGCGCCACATCACCTGTGAGTCTGTACGATCACGCCACACAGGCGCGCCGTACTAGATCACTTTGGTGAGCCACGTGCGCACACGTCAGGTGTCTGCGCGCCAAGCATGCCACGTCATCTGTCTGCCACCTGGTCCCTGCAGCCTCTGTGCTGAGCCACGCGCCACATTGCGCCCATCGCCCACGTTACGCGCGTGTGCGAGTGCGAGTTAGGCCCTTCGCGAGTACACTTAGTGTGTGCTCTCCATAAAACAATCAGGAGGGAGTATTCCCACTTAAATACCTCTTTAAGTTTCATCTCTCCTCCTATGTTGGACAATGTGCTACTTTTCCCATTATTTCAGTATTTAATGTTTCAAACACCAAACATTGAGCATCGATTATCTCATTCATTTAGCTCCGTTTTAGACGCGGTTTGGTTCTTTGTGAAGCTCTTCCAACATAGAACACAAACCCCAAAGAAATATTTATATTAACCTCAGTTTAAAATATTTATTTGTAGTCCAAAATTTGGAAATATCCATTTCCTATATTTGTGAAAATGTATTTTCACAAATTTCCAACAATAACTTAATACGTGCATGGTTGTAAAACAAGGTTTCCAAGGTCGAGTACTCCCCGAGTAGTCGCTACAAGGTAGGCTGCCAGGCGACTTTCTTCGACTCCGCCTAATTACTCAAAGTCGGTCAAACGCGGTCAACCTCGGCCATAATTGGATCTAGTAGGTCAACTCGGGTCTAGTATGACTTAAATAATAATAAAACATAATTTTTATGCCTATTATATTAAAGAATGAATATCTTTTTCACGTATTTTGTTATAAATATTAGTAAATTTATGTTATTTGATATATTTTAATCTCTAAAATGTATTTTCTTTATAATTTAACATGTCTTAGTACTTCTCGAGTACTCTCCGCATAGAGCGAGTACTCTCAACTCCCAGTCGACCGACTAAGGAACGCCTAGCCATTTTTGTAACATGGATACATATATTCAGATTTGATATCATAAAGTATAATGAATACCAAGCCACACCAATACCGTAATGAATTAAACAAGTGTTGACTGAAACTTGATTTCTATTGCACCGCATAGTGGAATTCCACTTATAAACTATTTATCTGGTTACTTTAACTTTAAAACATGAAAATTTTCAAATTATATTAACTTATTTTTTAATTATAAAATCATAAATTTACATATAGTTTATCGTATCAATTCACAGATTCCTATTCAATCTCTTTAGAAGAAAATGTACTTCTAGTCACAAGCTAATTCGAGTTGAAGATCAGTGGTAAACTCAGAAATTTTTTTTTAGAGAGTGATTTTTTTAAAGATTTTAGGACTTCTAACTATATAAAAAAAATTGATTTTTAGCGGGTCGGATTCGGGTCGGATCATGTAAAACAAGTAAACATAAAAAACAAAGTTTCGGAGCGGTTCAAACAATCAACCCTTAATTTCCTAACTTCCTATCACAATAACAAACAAGTTTCAAGTAAAACAGTAAACAACATAAAAACCCATTATAAGTAAGTAAAGTAACAACAAAAACCATCAAAGTTCAAACCCTCCCTACTTTTATTTATCCTAATCACTAAATAAAACAACAAAAAAAACTTATCTAAAACATAGCTTGGTCTTTAATTAGAAGAATCCGACGAAAAAAAGTAGTTCAAACCCTTTTCCTTTTGAGAAATCACGTCATAACTTCCCTACTCATGGTTCTTATCACATATAAATCGCTCCAAATACGATAAGTAATCATCTTCAACAAATACCATAGTCCATAATTTTTAAACATTTAAGCCCTAGTTTTAAATATTGGTTAGTAATCATTTAAACAACAAAGCTTAAAATAAAACAACAAAGTCATTAACTACAAGTTAGAACAACTAAAAAACATAAAAAAAATCAAACCCTTATACATTTATATTTTCTTCTAATCACTACATAAAACCACAAAAAACAATCAATAAAGAAAGGATACCCATTCTAAGTCGGAACTCCGGCGTAATAATGTTCGAAACGGCTGGAATTGTGAATTTTCCGGCCAAAAAACTCGTCCGGATCTCGTGGTCGATGTAGACTGTAGTCGTTGGACGTCTTTTTTGGAGCAGGAGTTGGAATTCGAATGGGTCATGGGTGGGTTGATTTGGTTATTTTATTTTGTTCAAAATCTTTGGGCTTGGGTTAATAAAATTAGGTTGTCGATTGGGTTAAGTAAAGTAAATAAGTGGTTCAAGAATATTTATATAAACTAGGGTCGTAGTTACCCGCACGTTGCGCAGGAACGCGGTTGGAATTCAGAACGTGTAGCACACCATAACAACGGATAAATAAATTTGTAAAACTAATTAAAATTATGTATTAACTGGTTGCGCTATTTGCCCCGTAACTCGGCTCTGAACATCAAAATAATAATAAAATGTAAAACGATATAGTAAATAACAAAGGTAAAAAAATAAGGTAAACGAAAAAAGAAAACGATAGAAACTTGCGTAAAACTTGATTAAAAAGTATTTAGAAAGCTAAGAGGTTGTAATAGTTAATGTTAAGAATTGAAAGTTAAAGCTAAAAAACAATTAAAGATTAAAAGTAAAAAACAAAAGCACAAAAAGACAAAAAAAAAGAGAAGCACTGTAGAGGCAACTGTAGATCTTCTTTGGTTTAATATTATATATAACTGGTATTAAGCCCCTGCGTTGCAGCGGTTATCGTAAAACTGTGTCAAGTAGTGCCAATGCTATACCACTGTCAACGATCACTAACATCGGAAACTATTAAACAAAATAAATAAAAACGGAAAAAAATAACGCCGAGCAAAACGTAGACGTAAAATCGTTGAGTTACGCACGCTCGTTGCAGAGAAATTAAGCCGAAACGTAAAATATAGATAAAAATAACTAAGTCAATCCAAGACCTGCGTGTTGCGACGAACTTGTCAAACAGAGAAAAAATAGTTGTGTTGCGACGAGCCAGTCAAAAGGGAAAAATATACGAAATTTTTTTTTGAACCCCATGCGCACGTTGCGGTGCGTTAACTCATAAAATTTAAAACGAAACGAAAAACTTTGGAAAGATGAAAAGTATGGTGGACCAAAATTGAAAATAAAAAAGACTTGGTGTTAAATTGTAAAAGATGAAAAGCTTTGACTTAAAAGTAAAAAAAAAACAAAGGGTCTAAATTGTAAAAGAAGAAAACTTTTGGGCTAGAAATAAAAATTATTTATTAATATTAGATAAAGATAGGATAAAAATAAGTAATATCTATATATTAGTTATTAATATTAAAAGAAATATATGAAATAAGTATAAATAAAATTTTTGAGGTTGAAGGAGAGAATGTCATGTGCCATTATTTGTAGTCTTTTATTATAAGTTAGATTAGATTGTGCTATATGCTTATATATTCATAATATTCATTGATTTTTTTTATAAATTCACAATATTATTTTCTAAGATGGGCGGTTGAAAATTTTCAATGGGTGCGGTTGAAAGATTAATATGATAAAATAACTAAAGAATCGAAGTTCTTAAAAAACAAGAGAGCTTACTTAACTAATATATGCATGTTTGGACTCTAAATTCAATGTTAATTGTGTTAGATTGTTAGGATTTTGGATTGACGTTGGAAGGTTCAATTGTTAAACGCGAACTCACTCATATATCTCTTTGTAGCCGGTATGCATTTAAAATCATGTGACATAAACACCATCCATATAACCCCTTCATCTAAATGATGGTTACCGAGTGGTAATGAAGTTGTAGACGTATTAATCGGGTCGACTGACTGTAGAACATTCGTTAATTATGGTTATGCTTCATCTTAGGTGCCATTGACTATGATAAGTTTAACAAGTTTTCTTTGCTCATTGACTGTGATGAGATTTTCCAGTTTCATATGCTGTTTGATGCCAAAATACACTCTCATTAGGTTTTAGAATAATCAAAACAATAGTAATACATCAAATATTAACTTTTATTTAATGTAATATGTAATTTGTTTATATTCTGTTTATTTATAAAGCTATGACTTTTATAAGATTTTATAATTCAACCCGTGTAACACACGGGAACATAACCTAGTATAAATATAAAGAAGAGTTAAATACGGTTTAGTATCTATGATTTGACTCAAATAATCATATTAGTGCAATATTTTTAATGTTTTTGGTCCAGTAATTTAAAACCATTTATTTTTTTCTTAACTTCTTGTGAAAAATAAAAAATGCCCTTAATAATAAAAATTAAAAAAAAAACATAGAATTTCTTTTCTAATATGTTGATTTACATATACTTCAAAATGTTTATGCAATCACATACATGTTTTATTCCCCCATAATGAAGTTTTCTTGTTGCTTGAGTTTACTTTGTTCATGTGTAATTGCTTCAATTTACCTGTGTCACGTGTGTTGGGTTTTAAAGCCTTATGGGCCATTGTGGATTTGTTAAGGTGGCCCAAATAGTTTTTCTTGTTACTCAAGTTACTAGATACTTCATGTCATGTATTATAATCTTTTTGTCGTGCTTAATAAAATACCTAGTTGACAGACGTAGGATTCGCCTCGAATCCGAACCACGCAAAAGTGTCACATGTGCTTTGTTTTTCTGTTTACTGTATGTTTATTCGTTTGTTAGTTTTCCTTTGCATCATTTGATTTTACTAGGAAGTGATATCAAGGCTTTGGGCTCTTAAGTGTCGTTTGATCTATCATAGTATTTTACTATTTCTACAAGACCATTGCATCATTTGTTTATTTGTCTTCCATTGCATCATTATGTTTAACTATTTCTCCAAGACCATTCCCTCAACAGAATAACATCATATGCATAATAAGATGAAAAACAGAAAAAACACCTCGCTCTCCCGATATAAACCGTTATATAAAGAATTGCGTGAAAAATATCTTTAATCGCCGTGTGAAGACCTTCCATAGCAATGATAAAAAGGAATTGGAATTAAGAGTCTTCTTCTCTAAGAACTCTAATGAAAATTTCTCAGTAGGACTTATATTAATCAAAATAGAAGCCATAGTTGGACAAAAGCAAGCAAGAATACATGACAACCACTTTTCTCCAAATCCAAGAGAAGGCCTAGTATATAACAAAACTCCCAGCTAAGCGAATTATACGCTTTAGAAAAATCTAATATTAGCTTAAGCATCTTCCCCTTTCTACATATATACAAATCCACGATCTCATTCAACATCAGAGGACCATCAAGAATTTGTCTCCCTTTTAATAAAGGCATGATGTTCAGAACTAACCACTAAACTAATAACCCGAGCCAACTAGTTAGCCAATATTTTGCAATAATTTTATATTGCAAATATATCAAACTAATCGGCCTAAAATACGAGACATTCACAGGACTCACAATCTTGGAAATCAATGTGATAAATAGGGAATTACAACCAATTAGAATATGACCCTTATTAAAATATATTCCCCCCCCCCCCCCCCCCCCCCCCCCGAACTTCATAATATCAACTTTCATAGTATCCCAAAATGGTTAGAGAAAACGAAATGAGAACTCATCGGGACCCATAAGACCAAACCGCATCTTCAACCACATCAACAATAAAAATCGCATTCCAAAACTAGTGAATCAATCGATGAAAGAGTCTTATAAAAAAATTGAATTCTCGATTTAGTTTTAACCCCTTTAAACTTTTTAAACTTTTTCATGTATGTAGTGAAGAGAACTTGTTTTATAGAATCCGGACTAGTGACCCAAACGCCATTATTTTTTATCCCACGAAGCAAATCTTCCATGTTTTTTTTCTTAAAACCCCATTGAAGAACTTGGAGCATTTGTCCTCCTCCACACTCCATTTTATTTTTGCCTTCTGGCTAGCATTCAAACACTATCTCCTTTGATCATTTGAAACTTATTCCACAAATCCTTTCTTTCGGTTAGCATAGCATCCGAACCAGCCCCAATATTAGAAAGTTTATCAATCTCATCAAGACAAGAAACCATAACTATTTTATCAACCTTAGACTAATTAATCCGACTCGCATTACATTTATTCACGACATTTTTGAGATTTTTTAAGTCTCTATAAAAACAATAAACCCGTTAGAGGAAGCAACTTTCGGTTTAGTTTTCCACTCATCTTCACAAACTTGTCGAAATCCCTTCATATCTAACCAAGAATTATACAATAAATGGAGTCCGACCAATAATAACTTTACTTTATCTAAATACAATATGACAATGATCCGCATTAAATAAATCTAAAGATAAAACTTCAATATTTGGAATACTATTGTACACATCTTCCGAAAATAACGAGTTAAATGTCATTTTAGTCCATGTTGTTTGGATCATTTTGTCAGTTAAGTCCAAAGGTTTCATTTCTCGCCTGTAGGTCCAAAAAGGTTTCACCATTGCCATTTTAATCTACTAGGTTAACTTCATCCATTTTTTATGTTAACCAGAAGGGCAATTCGGTCATTTTATATGGCCGAATTGCCTTTCTAGTTAACAGAATTACATATAAAATGACCGAATGCTCTTCTCGTTAACAGAAAAATGAATGAAGTAAACCCAGTGGACTAAAATGGCAACGGTGAAACCTTCTTGGACCCACATGAGAAAAATGAAACCTTTGGACTAAATTGGCAAAATGGCCCAAACTGTAACATCCGTCAAAAGCCGGATTTACCAAACCCGCTCCGTTTATTAACCAAACAACCAATTAAAAATTTCGTTGCGTATTTAATGCCCAAATTAATTTTAAACGATACATAACTAATAAGTATATTAGAATATAAAAGTTACATTTGAAAAAGTATTAAAAATAATGAAATAAAAATAAAACAATGCTGCCTGGTTTCGAACCCGGGTCAGCCGGGTCAACCAGTTATAAGCCAACGATTTAACTCACACGCGCTCAACCACTCCGCCACTTGTGTTTCTTGTTCATTATTAGAAACAATTAATTCAAATACACAAACTCGAATTCAAACTAACGCGCCCAATCGCAGTCGTCGGAAATCCCGACGATTTCGCCGAGATTGGACGGTTTCTTCTGATTTAACCGACACATTAACCTTAACATCGGTTATAACCGATGTCCAGTCCGCGACATCCGTCATAACCGCCGGAAAACTTATTGACCGACGAATCAAGACTGAAATCAGACCACATGCATCTCGATTCTTTCCTATAAATGCACCCTCTAACCTCTGTCAACCTTTTCTCTCACAATCGCACCTTTTCTCGACGCATTTCCACTTGCCGAAAACTTTCTGCAACTCGCCGGAAAACCGAGATTTCATCTACACGGTAAATATCTCGATTCTTTCCGTTTTAATCCGATGTTAGACTGTTACTAACTTCAATCCAACCATCAGAATCTATCCAAGACGACGTAGCCGGAATATTCAGCTCTCGCCGGAAAAACCTCTGAAACTTCTGATCTTACGCTGTTAATCGGTATAACCCTCCAAACTCCTGTAAATCCTTGTTTAAGTACCTCCATATCATAACTAATCGAACAAAACTGGTAATTGACTCTAACAGCCGAAGTTCACAAACAGAGCCGACGAGTCTTCGCCGGAGTTCTGTGAAAGACGCTGATCGGTATATTCTTTCCCCCAAACTCTCTCCATTCCTTACCTTTCAATTACTTATAAAGCTTGAAAATCGAATGAGACATAAATCAGTTGAATTGCCATAATCGGAAATTTTAATCGGAGAAGACGAAGTACTGATATGATATAAGATTAACTAAAAACAGTTTTATGAACGGGTTAGACACACAGTCCAGTGGTGGACTGTGTGCAAACAATATGCATAACGTCCCGAGTTCGATTCTTGTCACACGCACCTTCACAGAAATAAAATGCCTTTTTTAGAGACCGAACCGGGTTAACTTCAGTAAGATGTTAAGTATAATAAAAACCAGAATAATTACCAAGTTAGACACACAGTCCAGCGGTGAACTGTGTGCCAAACTAAACCACAGGTCCCGGGTTCGAGATCTGTGGCGAGCACCGAGCGAGACATTAAAATCGTTTTTAAAATAAATGATTTTCGGATTAATTCAATTAGTATATAAATATAATTAAAAACAGAAATATTTCGGGTTAGACACGTAGCTCAGTTGGTAGAGCTGCGTGCACGCGTACGGGAGGTCTCGGGTTCGAGCCTCACCCGGCGCACACAATTACACAATAAAACCGGTCAACAAGTCAACGGTCAAAAAGTCAACATTTTTTTTATTATTTTTATTTATTTATTTTATTTAAAAATTAATTAAAAATACTTAAAAATAACATTTTTAAAGTTAGAAAATAGCCTTAAACTCACAAAAATATATCCAATAATTCTACTAAAATTGATTAATAAAATCCGCTTATTTACCGAACTATTATGTTATTATCTAGGTTAGTTTCACTCGTGGTTAAATCCAACTTCGTGCGCACTCAACATCATCAACCGAACGCACCCAATGTGAGTGAATCTTACAACTCCCCTTTTTAATTACACGTTTTGGGGTGTGTCATGTGTCACAAAAATTAACTCGTTTATTTAAACTCGTGCCATACCATATTGTGATCTAAACTTAGAATGTAAATATTGTTTGTAGTTATGTATTTCATATTGTCAAGTTGTATGCAATTCATTCATTAGGCCCATCAGTTCGTAGAACAACACGTGCCTCAAAACTCATTCATTAGGCCCATCAGTTCCTCGTGGGAGACGAGTTGAGCAACGCGTGCCTCAAAACAATCTATTATTGTATGTGTGTGCATTATTTAATATTAAGTGATTTGTGATTAAGTTTACATCTATATTTACTCATATGTGGTTGTGCACTTTATTTTATAATCAATTCAATAAACTTGTTCAAATGTTTTTAATAGGATTCACTCGCCAACTTTTTGTTGATCCAAAAACCATTTTTACAAATGATACAGGTGAACAGGATGAAGCAAGGAAAACATAGGAAACGCCTTAGAAGAAATTAATGAAGTCTAAAATGATGTGTAGGACATGATGTAATTATGATTGTATGTTTCCCTTTAAATTGTAATAATAAATATGAAACGTTATAATAAATGTCATGAGCTTTGATGATAACCCAATCATGCCCCGATCACCTTTTCCGCTGCGGGTCGGGGTGTGACAGATTAGTATCAGAGCCATGATTATAGGGATATCGGATAGGTTATTAGACCCTTAGAGCCTATACTATAGTTGACTAGATTTTAATTGTTTATGTGGTTACATGTAAACTTATGATATTTATTTGTTTCATATTTGTTTATACTTACAGTCAAACATACATACTTACATACACATTCATCATACATATTTCAATGTTCACATATTCAAATCATCTTCATACTTTCGTTATTCAAAGATTTTGTCGCATTTTTTTTCATTTTTCAAATCTCATCAAAGTAAGTTCTGCGACGGGCATGTAGTAACTGTTAGGGTACAAGTACCGGTAGTCGGAACGTCCTGTCTAGGTTGGCATTCGTATAAATCCAATATAACGGACCAGTTTGCCTACCTGGGGACTAACGATGAGAGTACGAAGGACCTATTAGGCCAAAGCATGCCACACCAAATGTCGTTCGAACTAACCCCACTTTGAGGTGTCACCGTGTCCACACCTGGACACATTATGAATATCATACGTTACATATTTCTCGATTTTCTCCGGGTTTTAGTGTACGTAACCAGGCTAACACATGCGAACCATATGAAAAACCCGGTATTCATGGGGGCCCACATGATTACGAAGGTGAAGTATGGCGGCATGCAATGCCCAATTACGAGCAAAGCCCAAGACATCCTATGGATGTAGTAGATTTATTATGTTATATTTATTTTATGAATGTTCATTCCTAAATACGACCCATGATCCCAAAAAAATCCAACTCATACTCTCGATATGTATTCCTTGTAGATGTCTTCTAGCCTCGCTCGTAGGAAGATGAGAGCAGGAAAAGCCCACGAGCGCATGGCTGCCCTAATCGCTCAACAAATGGATGTCATAATACCCAACATTGTAGTTCAAATCCAACAAGCCCTTACCGCTAATCCCGTCAATCAAGAAGATCAAAACATTGTCAATCCTCCCCCAAATACCACTAAATGCACCTACAAGCATTTCAAATCCTGCGACCCTCCAAAATACGAAGGGACTGAAGGTGTCACCGCTCTCCTCCATTGGTTTGAAGAAATGGAGAACACTTTTCTAAATTGCGATTGCCCCGATGATCGCAAAGTGCGATATGCTACTGGTCGTTTATTTAGAATAGCACTTACTTGGTGGAATACAGAGAAGGCCAAACGAGGTGTTGAAGATGCTATGACTTTGACTTGGGAAGAGTTGAATGAAATCATGACAAGACGGTTTTGCCCGAGGAGCGAAATCAAGAAATTAGAAGATGAGTTCTATTCGTTGAAGCAAAAGGAAGGCGACCACACCACATACAACAAAAGATTCCTCGAGTTAAATCAAATGGTTCCCAACTTATTCACTCCCTTCTACCGTTTGATCGAGCACTACATTCGAGGTCTTCCGTCAAAAATTCAAGACTCTGTAATAAGTACCACGCCTGCAACTTTGGAAGCGGCAATGGAGTTAGCTACAGAGCTCTCCGAGAACCGCATCCGGAATAAAGACTTCAAGGAGGAGAAGAAGAAGGATAAAGCATCAACTGAAACTTCAAACTCCAGCCAAACCGGATCCCCTTCTCAACCCATTTTTAAGAGAAAATGAGATGGGCACTTTTCGCTGTCACCCAACGTAATCAACCAATTTCACAAGCCATACCCATCCAAGCTATCCCAATCACTCAAGTAGCACCCAACTCAACTTACCCAAATAAGAAACCATACCTTGGACCTCACCCTCGATGTAACACCTGTTTTTATCACCATCCATCTACCTTACCTTGTCGACTATGTGCGAATTGTGGACGCTATGGTCATTTGAGCAAGGCTTGCCGCACCTCTCAAAACCAAATCTCTCCCCCTACTCAAAACATGATCCAAACCTATCAACAACCCCAATACCCCATGTTCCCATATGTTCGAACTTGTTTCAATTGTGGCGACCCTACCCACTTTAGAAACACGTGCCCTCGATTGGTTAACATCATAAACGCCCAAGCTCAAGCAAACCCAGTTAACCAAGCAAATCAAGGAAACCTAATCACTAGGCCACCAGCAAGAGGAAGAGTTTCCAACATCAACGCCAACCCTGTTGAAGATAATGACGGCCCAAACGAAACCACCCAACTAGTCCCCTTCACCGAAAATCAAGATTCAACTCCAATCGTTTAGTTTTATGTTTTTCTTTATGTTATCTCAAGCTTTGGTTGATTGTGTTTGTTTATGTTTTAGAATCACATAGAACCAATCAAAAACTTAAGGATAAAGCCAATGAAAATTTGGTAAGAATATGATGGATACGCCGCTGGTACTTCCTATATATAAGTATTCTTGCCAAAGGATCAGAGGCATTATCTGGCGGTTATGAGAAGTCCCATGTAGAATTTAGCATTGTCTTGATTGAAGTTTGTTTTCGTACTCACTGATTTAGCATTTATAGTATCTGATCACTTAAAGAAATTGGTTTGTGTTCCATTTCTACATAGACTAACCTCTCCATCATAACAAACGAGAGAGGTATTGTCATCATTCAAACATGTATACTATCAGAATTGAGACTCAAGTATTGGTTGTTGTGTTTGTTTTAGAGTCACATAGAACTAATCATAACTTGCGGATAAAGTCAATGAAAATTTGACAAGAATATGGTGGATACGCCGCTGGTACTTCCTATATATAAGTATTCTTGTCAAAGGATCAGAGGCATTATCAGGCGGTTATGAGAAGTTCCATGTAGGATTTAGTATTGTTTTGGTTGAAGTTTGTGTTATACTCACTGATTTAGCATTCATATCATCTCATTATTTAAAGAAATTGGATTGTGTTCCATTTTCTACATAGACTAACCTCTCCATCATAACAAACGAGAGAGGTACTGTCATCATTCGAACATGTATACTATCAGAATTAAGACTCAAGTTTTGGTTGTTGTGTTTATTTATGTATTAGAGTCACATAGAATTAATCATAACTTACTGATAAAACCAATAAAAATTTGACGAGAATATGGTGGATACGCCGCTGGTACTTCCTATATATAAGTATTCTTGTCAAAGGATCAGAGGCATTATCAGGCGGTTATGAGAAGTTCCATGTAGGATTTAGTATTGTCTTGGTTGAAATTTGTGTTGCATTCACTGATTTAACATTCATATCATATGATCATCTAAAGAAATTGGATTGTGTTCCATTTCTACATAGACTAACCTCTCCATCACAACAAACGAGCGAGGAACTGTCACCAATCAAACATGTATGCTATCAGAATTGGGACTCAGATATTGGTTGTTGTGTTTATTTATGTTCTAGAGTCACATCATAGAACCAATCATAACTTACTGATAAAACCAATGAAAATTTGACAAGAATATGGTGGATACGCCACTGGTACTTCCTATATATAAGTATTCTTGCCAAAGGATCAGAGGCATTGTCAGGCGGTTATGAGAAGTTCCATGTAGGTTGTAGTATTAGAAGTTTTGTTTTAGGATATAACTTTATCTTTCCAAACATATCAAAACTCTTGCGCATGAAATCATACTTAGTGAATCAACTCCGCTTATCAATATTTTTACCGTAGGCAACAAAAAGCGATTCCTATAGCAGGGTACTCAACCCTTACAAGGAACGTTACCCGCCTCAAACAAAATTTAAACTCTTACTCTTTTCTAAATATGTAACTGTCAAACTAAACACAATCCTTTTTAGACAAATATGTCACTACTTAAATTTCGGGACGAAATTTCTAAAAAGTAGGGGATACTGTAACATCCGTCAAAAACCGGATTTACCAAACCCGCTCCGTTTATTAACCAAACAATCAGTTAAAAATTTCGTTGCGTATTTAATGCCCAAATTAATTTTAAACGATACATAACTAATAAGTATATTAGAATATAAAAGTTACATTTGAAAAAGTATTAAAAATAATGAAATAAAAATAAAACAATGCTGCCGGGTTTCGAACCCGGCTCAGCCGGGTCAACCAGTTATAAGCCAACGATTTAACTCACACGCGCTCAACCACTCCGCCACTTGTGTTTCTTGTTTATTATTAGAAACAATTAATTCAAATACACAAACTCGAATTCAAACTAACGCGCCCAATCGCAGTCGTCGGAAATCCCGACGATTTCGCGGAGATTGGACGGTTTCTTCTGATTTAACCGACGCATTAACCTTAACATCGGTTATAACCTATGTCCAGTCCGCGACATCCGTCATAACCGCCGGAAAACTTATTGACCGACGAATCAAGACTGAAATCAGACCACATGCATCTCGATTCTTTCCTATAAATGCACCCTCTAACCTCTGTCAACCTTTTCTCTCACAATCGCACCTTTTCTCGACGCATTTCCACTTGCCGAAAACTTTCTGCAACTCGCCGGAAAACCGAGATTTCATCTACACGGTAAATATCTCGATTCTTTCCGTTTTAATCCGATGTTAGACTGTTACTAACTTCAATCCAACCATCAGAATCTATCCAAGACGACGTAGCCGGAATATTCAGCTCTCGCCGGAAAAACCTCTGAAACTTCTGATCTTACGCTGTTAATCGGTATAACCCTCCAAACTCCTGTAAATCCTTGTTTAAGTACCTCCATATCATAACTAATCGAACAAAACTGGTAATTGACTCTAACAGCCGAAGTTCACAAACAGAGCCGACGAGTCTTCGCCGGAGTTCTGTGAAAGACGCTGATCGGTATATTCTTTCCCCCAAACTCTCTCCATTCCTTACCTTTCAATTACTTATAAAGCTTGAAAATCGAATGAGACATAAATCAGTTGAATTGTCATAATCGGAAATTTTAATCGGAGAAGACGAAGTACTGATATGATATAAGATTAACTAAAAACAGTTTTATGAACGGGTTAGACACACAGTCCAGTGGTGGACTGTGTGCAAACAATATGCATAACGTCCCGAGTTCGATTCTTGTCACACGCACCTTCACAGAAATAAAATGCCTTTTTTTAGAGACCGAGCCGGGTTAACTTCAGTAAGATGTTAAGTATAATAAAAACCAGAATAATTACCAAGTTAGACACACAGTCCAGCGGTGGACTGTGTGCCAAACTAAACCACAGGTCCCGGGTTCGAGACCTGTGGCGAGCACCGAGCGAGACATTAAAATCGTTTTTAAAATAAATGATTTTCGGATTAATTCAATTAGTATATAAATATAATTAAAAACAGAAATATTTCGGGTTAGACACGTAGCTCAGTTGGTAGAGCTGCGTGCACGCGTACGGGAGGTCTCGGGTTCGAGCCTCACCCGGCGCACACAATTACACAATAAAACCGGTCAACAAGTCAATAAGTCAACGGTCAACAAGTCAACGGTCAAAAAGTCAACATTTTTTATTATTTTTATTTATTTATTTTATTTAAAAATTAATTAAAAATACTTAAAAATAACATTTTTAAAGTTAGAAAATAGCCTTAAACTCACAAAAATATATCCAATAATTCTACTAAAATTGATTAATAAAATCCGCTTATTTACCGAACCATTATGTTTTTATCTAGGTTAGTTTCACTCGTGGTTAAATCCAACTTCGTGCGCACTCAACATCATCAACCGAACGCACCCAACGTGAGTGAATCTTACAACTCCCCTTTTTAATTACACGTTTTGGGGTGTGTCATGTGTCACAAAAATTAACTCGTTTATTTAAACTCGTGCCATACCATATTGTGATCTAAACTTAGAATGTAAATATTGTTTGTAGTTATGTATTTCATATTGTCAAGTTGTATGCAATTCATTCATTAGGCCCATCAGTTCGTAGAACAACGCGTGCCTCAAAACTCATTCATTAGGCCCATCAGTTCCTCGTGGGAGACAAGTTGAGCAACGCGTGCCTCAAAACAATCTATTATTGTATGTGTGTGCATTATTTAATATTAAGTGATTTGTGATTAAGTTTACATCTATATTTACTCATATGTGGTTGTGCACTTTATTTTATAATCAATTCAATAAACTTGTTCAAATGTTTTTCATAGGATTCACTCGCCAACTTTTTGTTGATCCAAAAACCATTTTTACACATGATACAGGTGAACAGGATGAAGCAAGGAAAACATAGGAAATGCCTTAGAAGAAATTAATGAAGTCTAGAATGATGTGTAGGACATGATGTAATTATGATTGTATGTTTCCCTTTAAATTGTAATAATAACTATGAAACGTTATAATAAATGTCATGAGCTTTGATGATAACCCAATCATGCCCCGATCACCTTTTCCGCTGCGGGTCGGGGTGTGACACAAACCACATGGATTAAAGTGGCATTGAATTAAATAGGCTCAAACTATTTGCACACCAGCCTTGACTATTTGCATACTTAGGGTTTATATACGCTGCGTATAGACCTATACGCAGCGTATAGGGTTTCAAATACTAGGCGTAGATAAGGGGTAGGTACACGACCAGACAGTCAAACCTAGTAACTTGTCAAATCTGTCTGACATACGCTGCGTATGGACCTATACGCAGGGTATGTACAGTACTGTATACGCTGCGTATGTACAGTACTGTATACGCTGCGTATAGATCTATACGCAGCGTATGTCAGATAGATTTGACATGATACGATGTTGTCTAGGCACGTGAATAAAGCTATACGTAGAGTGTAGAGCTATACGAGGCTGATAAAGATGAATTTTAAACTGTATTTACCCATCTGTGCCTACGAATTCTCACAGTTACTCGCATTCTTCTTCAATTTCTTTGTATACTTACTTCGGTGGGATAAAATGTCGTTATTTTGGGACGGGAATTATTTCTTTAATCGCTATTCTAACGACGCATGGGAAGAAAATGATGCTAATGAGGAGGAGGAGCTTGTGTCTAGCGTCCTTGTTAATCAAAAAATATAACTGCCAGACTTGAATGAGGCTCCGACTCCGCCTGTTGATGAACCATATTACCCGGCACATCAAGTGTATCCGGATTACGGATACAGGTTTGAACCTCCGTACGTGCAACAAGATAATCCGCATGGATACGTAGGATACGGTGCTGAGAATGCCCCTGTTGATGATCCATATTACCGACGCAGCAATCATATCCTGATTATGGATACGAAGGTGAAGATTATTACGTGCAAGAAGATAGTTTAGATAGATACGGAGGATATGGTGGATACGGAGGATGCGGTGATGAGCCTCCTAACGCACCACTATATGATGACTATGAACCTAGTATCCCGGGCAATCCGTTTCAAAATAACATGGTATCACTTTTTTATTATTACTATTGTTAAAATTAATTATAATTGTTTGTTATTATTGTTAAAATTATAATTTGTTAATATTATAATTATTATTATTGTTAAAACAATAATTATTGTTATTATTCTTAAAATTATATAATTATTATTATTATTGTTAAAATTATATTACTATTGTTAAATTTATATAATTACTGTTAAAACTATATAATTTTTATTATTATTGTTAAAATTATATAATTATTGTTAAAATTATATAATAATTATTATTATTTTTATTATTGTTAAATTATATAATTTTTATTATTATTGTTAAAATTATAATTTTTATTGTTAAAATTATATAATTATTGTTAAATTTATATAATAATTATTATTATTATTGTTATTATTGTTAAAATTATATAATTATTGTTAAACTTATGTAATTGTTGTTAAAATTGTATAATTATTGTTATTAGTGTTAAAATTATATAATTTTTATTATTATTGTTAAAATTATATAATTATTGTTAAAATTATATAATTATTGTTAAAATTATGTAATTGTTGTTAAAATTATATAATTATTGTTAAATTATATAATTTTTATTATTATTGTTAAAATTATAATTATTGTTATTATTGTTAAAATTATATAATTGTTGTCATAACGTAACCGTTTTTAGCGTTTCATGTCTCTAACTGATCTGAAGAATTGGGTGCAAGCAACGGCAAATGAGAATGGTTATGTTATTATTACCCGCCGATCGAAAAATATTAGTGGTAGCACGGGGATGGTATGGCTTGTGTGCGACCGTGGGGGAACCCCGTAGTAAAGCAACAGTTAGGAAAGTTGGTAGCAAAAAAATTGGTTGCCCATTTACATTAATTGCTATACGGGACGTGACGAATGACACGTGGGAGTTAAAAGTGGACTGCGCGGAACATAACCACGAACCTACGTAGAGTCTGTTGGGCCACACCTTCGTGCGAAGATTTAGTGAAGTCGAATACAAGCTAATCGAGCAGCTAACTGCCCAAAACATGGAACCACGTTACATATTTCTAACCCTACGAAAGCAGTTTCCCGACAGCCTCTATGTTCAGAAAGACGAGCAAAATGCGGTACAAAAGATTAGAGCGTCACGGATGGATGGAAAGACTCCCATGCAGGCACTGGAAAGCATACTGCATGACCACCGATTCATTTACGACACCTGCCAGGAGCCCAAAACAGATGTTATTACAGAGCTTTTCTTTGTTCATCCTCATTCAATCACTATGTGGCGTGCATTCCCGCACGTGTTGTTGATCGACGCAACGTACAAAACAAACATCTACAACATGCCATTTGTCCAGGTTGTGGGTTTGACGTCGACCAACAAGTCTTTTTGTATCGCACATGATGTTATTTGCAAGGAACGAAGGGATAACTTCATGTGGGTTCTTGAGCGGATCAAGGCAATGTTGCAGGAATGTATGATGTCGCGTGTGATAGTCATGGATAGAGAGCTAGCCCTAATTAACGCGTGCACTAAAGTATTCCCGAACGCGTCCAGGTTTCTGTGCCGTTTTCACATTGAACAAAATATAGTTTAAAAATTGCAGGCAAGGGTTCAACAAATTAGATTGGGAGAAATTTCTGTTGTACTGGCGGAGAGTGTGCGACTCTGCTTCAGAACCCATATACAACCTGGACAAAATGTATAACCGACTCGCGGCTGCCAACCGTAAGAGTAAGTGTGTCTTCAACAAATAACTCACACAATATATTATATTTACACACGCTTTTACATTTCATTTTTTGCAGGGGTCTTTAATTATGTATACGAAAACTGGCTCGAAAACTTTAAAGAAATGTTCGTTTTTGTGTGGATTAATACGCGTCGCAACTTTGGTCAGCGCACCACTAACAAAGTTGAGAGCCAACACGCAAATTTTAAAAGATACGTTGAGCACAGGAGTTCATTGGAGAAAATGGTGGGTTGCGTCATTGATATAGTTGAAACACATATAGGGGAAATAAGAAAAAGTTTCACTGAAAGCATAGAAAAAACAATGAACCACCATTTACGACAACCACTATTGGACAACCTACGTGGAAAAGTTTCCCATACAGCGCTTGATCTGCTGGAAGGAAGCTAACGAGGAAGCCGGAGGTGTTGCGAAAACTTAACGCATCATGTGGTTGCGATATGTGGCTTAGTGTGAGTTGTCGTGTGCTTGTAGGCTGGAAAAGTACAGACGTACATGTACAAAATACTAAACCGACAAACCTTTTGTTATTTAGTACCATTTAGCTGTTTCTCCCACCGTACTGATTTAACCGTGCAGGGCGCGTAAGATACAACTCGAAGACGTCGATGTATTCTGGCGTAAGCTTGACTTACTACCGTGTACACTGGTAGACGAGGATGTCGATGTTGTAGAAGAGCTCAATATTGTGCGTCAACAATAGAGCCAGAATCCCCGTTCAGCAAAAAAGTATGCTTTCAAAGATAAAAGCGGTCTTCACCCTGAAATCCTCAACTAAGAAACCACCGATTGTCCAGCAAAACACTCGCGGTCGGCCTACAACAAAAAAAGTACAACAAAGGCTAGAAGAAGCTGCGAGGTTAGACGAAGATGTGAGAAAAAGCTCCTATGGGGAGGCAAGCAACGTATATACCAATTCCCCCCCACCAGTAGGTACGATTTACCCTGACACAACTCATACGTACCGTCACAGGGCTCTCGTGGAACTGGTTCGGTTGTAAAGTCTGAAAAACCTAAAATGCAACGAAGTCGTTCAACGAAAGGCTCTAAAAAGAAGGAGACGTGGGATGATCATGGTTTTCCATTAATAAAGCGAGACGAGGACTTGTTAACAATTAAGTGGTTTGGGCCTCAAATTCCATGGGAGTATCACCCTTACATATCGCGTATACAAAATGTGATCCCAGACAGTCATTGTGGGTACAGGTCTGTGGCTGTCGGGTTAGGTTATGGGGAATACGTATGGCCCCGTATTCGAAATGAATTACTACTGTAGATTAACCTTAACGAGTCGCTATGGAAGCATGTATTCGAAAGATGGGAGGAAGGGGACTTTATCCGGATACGTGATAGTATCTCTTGGCATTCAGGTGGAAGGGTGCCCTGAAAGTCATTGGATGGAAATGCCCCAGTAAGGCTTCTCGTAGCGCAAAGGTATAATATCGTCCTCCACGTGCTAAGCATCGAAGGTAGCTATACCTTCTTCCCGTTAACGGTTGGCCCTTTAAATCCACGACCTGAAGTGATAACACTCGTACACGTTCACGGGTCACACTTCATACATGCTAAGTTGAAAGCGACTACCCCATGCCTACAGTGAGCCCAATGTGGTCCACACATCGAACAATAGCTGCAGAACAGTGGGAGGACATGTATAGGCCGCGGTTACAGCACTACTACAGCATAGTCAACCCTAAATCAGACTCAGACAAACACGAAGTCCCGAGTATACATTTAATCGAAGATTCATCGAAAACGTAAATTTTTGTTAATTGTAGACTTTTTATAATTTTTAGTATTTGTATCAATTTTATTTTTTTATAATATTGACTTTTTATAAATAAACATGTAAATACAATAATTTTATTTATTTTTCCATAAATAAACAAAAAATTTTTTTTGACCTTTACCTACGTTGCGTATAGAGCCATACGCAGCGTATGTCAACTAAATGACACTTATACCCCTCATTCTAATTGCGTATAGCCTCAACACAAGGGTAAAAAGGGAAATATGTACTTTTGCATACGCTGCGTATAGACCCCTACGCAGCGTATGTGAGAGGCGGACAAAATCCCCCCAAAACAGACTTGAACATTTTGAATTTGTTAAATTACCATTTCGTCCCTGTTTTAACCCTATACGAAGCATTGTACAGGGTAAACTTGTCATTTTCTGGGGTCTGTATACGCTGCGTATAGACCCCCCTACGCAGCGTATGCAGACCCTGGAAAATGACAAGTCTAACCTTTAAAGGAGCCCGTATAGACCCCTTACAGGGGTAAAAAGGTAATTTGCCAACCGTAAGGCACGTAGGTCCGTAACAAGCGAACAACAATCGTAGTTAAAATATTTCTTTTTTTATTTTTAGTCCGAGTCGCTCCGTAAGGCGCGTAGGTCCGTAACGAGCACGAAAAACAATCGTCGTTAAAATGTATATTTTTTTATTAGTTAGTCTGAGTCGCTCCGTAAGGCGCGTAGGTCCGTAATGAGCGCGAAAAACGATCGTCTTTAAACTATATATTGTTTTATTAGTTAGCCCGAGTCGCTCCGTAAGGCGCGTAGGTCCATAACGAGCAAAACAACGATCGTCGTTAAACATATATTTTTTATTAGTTAGTCCGAGTCGCTCCGTAAGGCGTGTAGGTCCGTAACGAGCGCGAAAAAACAATCATCGTTAAAATATATATTTTTTTATTAGTTAGTCCGAGTCGCTCCGGGTAAGGCGCGTAGGTCCGTGACGAGCGAAACAACGATCGTCGTTAAAATATATAAGTTTATTATTTAGTCGAGTCGCTTCGTAAGGCGCGTAGGTCCGTAACGAGCGAAACAACGATTGTCGTTAAAATATATAAGTTTATTATTTAGTCCGAGTCGCTCCATAAGGCGCGGTAAGTCCGTAACGAGCGCGAAAAACAATCATCGTTAAAATATATATTTTTATTATTTAGTCCGAGTCGAACCGTAAGGCGCGCACGTCCGTAACGAGCGTGAAACACGATCGTCGTTAAGACATATATTTTTTTATTATTTAGTCCGAGTCGAACCGTAAGGGCGTACGTCCATAACGAGCGCGAAACAATCATCGTCGTTAAACATTTATTTTTTATTATTTACTAACTTGTTTTTTTTTTGTGCAGGTATTTTCACAAGATGATATCCACTTCCATCACCGCTTAAAACAAGAGCCGGGAGTGGTGTAGAGCGGAGACCTGTTTTTCATGTATTGCCTCCTGTACAGGAGGCCCTGCGCTCTCGCACACGGGTTAGCGCAGTACTTCGCCTCCGCGCATCATCGACAGGAGCGCGAGGTATTGTTTGGCGGCGCCTACGTCACCATGATAGCCTTTCGCTTGGCTATCACCCAGAGACTGACCCGCGCGTAGGCGATGCGATACGGCCGAAGCGGATGGGGATGAACACGATATCGGGAATGCACGTCACCAAAAGGTTCCCAGGTGTCGTAAGCTATTTAAGGGTCAGAACGGCTAGATTTTCGACCCTGCGTAGCTGCCGGCATAGTTCGAGTTGATATATCCCCCGCACGATCCGGTGGTGCCGCAGCATGAGCCGCAGGGATCATTCCGGAGCCACCACATCCGCGTCGACCACCCGGGCGCCTCAGTTCCCACGACATGTTGGGCCCGGTCCTGCCCCGTCATACGCTGAGCATCAGCGGCTACGTCGCGATGTTGCCCGGCTGAACTATATGATGGAGTGGGTGGTTGCGGAGCTGCAGGAGCGCCGGCAGCGTGACAGGTACGCTCCACGTCACTTCGTTCCCGCTGCGGAATGGTATCAGCAGCAGGAGCAGGACCCGCTACCGTAGTTATATGTCTTTTCTTATGTATGTACAAACTTTTGCTGTAGATATCAAACTTATATTGTGTATAGTATTATATCTTTTCTTATGTATGTATAAACTTTTGTTGTAATATCAAACTTTTGCTTTACATATAAAACTTTTGTTGTAAACGGTGTAACATTATGTATTCGAACATTACCTGGGTGTTTCAAAATATTTAACGCTATAATTTTTTACGTTATAGTATTCGAACCGCGCGGTATAATATTCAAACGGTATTATATATTCGAACCGTACACGAGTATTTAATTTTTTTTAACGTTATACGCTTTTCGACACGTGTAACAGACGTAGCATCGTTATCGACGACATCGACTAAATAATAAAAAACATTATATATTTTAACTCGTTATACATTTTAAACGAGTTAACGTTGTAACCGGTTGAGAATTTATACCACAAATAAGCGAAATGAACAAAAAAATTTCTAAAGGTTATATACGCTGTGTATAGGTCTATACGCAGCGTATATAAACTTGGTGGAAAAACTGATACTTCAACCCCACCTAAATGACCCCAAAAACACTGATGGTTTATGTACGCTGCGTTTTCTGTGCAATGATTGGTCATCAGGCTCCGAGATCCATGCGTTACACCTATACGCTGCGTATAGACCTATACGCAGCGTAGGTAAAGGCAGGGTTTGTTAGGGTTTGGTGTGCAAATAGGCAATGTGGTGTGCAAATAGGCACACCCATTAAATAAGTCCAAAGATAAAGCTTCAATATTAGGAATACTATTATACACAATCTGCCGAAATAAGAATCTATCATATTTACTAAGGGCGTAGGGGTGCATCACTAGTGATGGAATTCCATCCCTCACAACATCCAATCAAGTTTTGCTACGTCATCGAGCTTTATTACATCACTAGTGATAAATTTTACTAGAGGTGCCCATCAATAGTGATGATTTTTTTTAAGTTATAAATTAACAATAAAACAATAAAATTATAAATTTCATTTAAACAAAAAACAATATATCTAGACATATTTTAGGTTACAACTTAAAAACAAACATATAAAAATAAAAAGTTCAACTAAATTCCAAACCTACTCTTCGTCCGAATCTGGAAATTCCAAACCTAAAGAACCTACAAGTTCAACTAAATCATATCTCAACCGAAAGTGAATTTCTTAATTGCGCAAGTCTTGTTGGACATTTTTTGGAACGGGAGCTTGTGTGTGAGGATTCGGCACCCATTCTTCGCTTGATTCGATGTCTCCTACAATCTTTAAAAATAAATCTTTTGATAAACGAAACCGATCTATAAACGTTTCGGCATCGTAGACCGGATTCTCCACAAGATAATCCTGGCACTTCGTTGGCATGTATACGATCACGATCCACCATTTTCTTCTTTGGGCGGATCAAACCTTCAAGTTCGTTATACGCCTTCTCAAAAAATTCAAACGTGTTATTGTCGGAAGACGGAGAGCTATCGGTGTCTAGGGGAAACGAATCGGTTGGAAATTCCATTTTTAAAATTAGAAGATAGAGTGTAGAGATGTATTTTTTGTGGTTGAAAGATTGTATTTTTTGTGGGTTGAAAGAATGTAGACTATGTATATATATAGATGAGATGGTAATTTATTTTTATAAAAATCTTATTTCAACGGTAAAAATGGTAACATAACGTTCCAAATTTCAAACCTTCACGCGTCATAGTGGCCACGAGTTATATGATTCACGCGTTTTTAAATTTGCCGGCGGCGGTGTATCACACGAGTTCACGCGTGATGATGGCTTCGTAATGTAGCGCCCTGAGTGGCCCTTAAAACCATTAAACCCTCCCAATGGTATATCTAGCAATATTGTGCAAGAAAGTTGACCCAAACATTTCATATTCTAAACAAACCGCATTGAAATCACAAAAAGAAAGTAATTACTCGGATTATTACACATGTAACAAAGAATAGTATCTCATAAGTGATTGATGCATTTTAGATACACCTTACTTGATATCAACTATAGGACGAATGCATTAATATAAGTCAGAAAATATATTAGTTAGTTTAATTGGATTTTTTATTTTATGATTTGTTTGAAATATGACTTAAAATGATGTTATTAAAAGATTAGTTATATGAACAATGCTAAAAGCACAATCAGGTTGATATATTATTATTGTTAAGCAACTAGAACAAAAATTTAATTTACATATAGAATAGGTTGACAATTAATTTAATCAACACATATTTTATGGCACTTGAACTAAATGCTAATAATATTTATTTGACAGGAATTATCAATACAATAAGAGTTAATTACGTTTTTCGTCTCTGTGATTTATCAAAAATCACTATTTCACGTCCATTAGTTTAAAAATTGTTATTTCAGTCTCTGTGGTTTCATTTTCGTAAGTATTTCAATCCGTCTTCGTTAACTCCATCCAATTATTCTGACACTATATTGCAAAGCCATGGACTGAAATAGTGATTTTTGACAAACCAATAGATTGAAATAGTTACGAAAGTGAAACCACAGGGACTGAAATGGCAATTTTTAAACTAATGGACTGAAATAGTGATTTTTGGCAAACCACAGGGAAAAAACATAATTAACTCATACAATAATTTTCAAATGTTTTGAACAGTAGTTTTATAATAAAAAAGGGAATAGTGCCAGGCAGCTGGCCTGGCACTCCCCCATTGGACCAGCCGTTTCCTGGCACTCCCCCATTGGACCAGCGTTTATTATTTGTTTACGCTGTATTACGAGTTTGCCCCCGAATAGTGTCAGGACAGCTGGCATGGCACTCCCTCATTGGACCAAACGTTTATTATTTGTTTACGCTGTAAAATTACGGGTTTGCCCCACTTTAAAATTACGATTTTGCCCCCTGCTCAAAATAAAATTACGCTTTTGGCCCCAGCCAAAAATTACGATTTTCTTACGACACGAAAAAAAAGGAATAGTGCCAGGCAGCTGGCCTGGCACTCCCCCATTGGACCAGCCGTTTATTATTTGTTTACGCTGTAAAATTACGGGTTTGCCCCCAGAATACTACAGAAGCTAGCATGGCACTCCCCATTGGACCAACCGTTTATTATTTGTTTACGATGTAAAATTACGGGTTTGCCCCCACTTTAAAATTACGATTTTGCCCCCTTCAAAATAAAATTACGCTTTTAGCCCCAGCAAAATAACGATTTCGCCCACGACTTGAAATTACAATTTCGCCCAGCTCAAAATTACGTTCTCACCCTGTTCAAATGAAAAAAATATGTTCTCGCCCCACCTTAAAATTACGATTTTCCCCGTTAAAAAAATTATGATTTCGCCCTCAGTTAAAAATTACGTTTTTGCCCTTGTTCAAAATAAAAGTACGCTGTTAGCTTCAACTCAAAATTAGATTATGCCCTCGGTTCAAAATAAAAATATCGTTTCGCCTCCACCTAAAATTACGGTTATGCCTTTAGTTTAAATTTATATTACTGTGTTGCCTAGGTTCAAAAGTATGAATTCGCCCTTGTGCTGATTTACACTTTCCCCCTGGTTTCAATTTCCAGTATTGGCATCACTTTAGCTTTTGGCAACTTACGTTTTACACCAGTGAAAAAATATAACTTTCCATTAGTTAAAAATAACAGTATTGCCATTGTTTTAGTTTTTTTAGCAAAACTATAAAAGTGTTATGTTTTTATTCGTTTGCTCGATTTAATTGTTTTCGTGTCAATGAGCTGCCTGACATTCGCTCATTATTCGGCCACCGCCCCACAACACGAGTGGGGCATCTAACTAGTTTGAATAATTTTATGCAGAAGTTAAAAGAATACAAGAATTAATACATGGATGATGGAAGTCAACAAATGGATCGCATGGGGCTGCACCTTGAATTAAACGGACATCACAAAAAGGTGACTTAATTGATTATATTGGGCCGCTGCGAAAGGGAAGGAAAACTTGAGGGAAAGGTATCACAAGCAAGGCCCAAAATAGGTTTGTGGTGATTTAGAGTAAAAGATGCATTCGAGGCAATTTATAAGGGGAATATACATCAGACTTGGGGAGACTTGGACGCACGAAATAAGGCAGCAGCCTTTTGGCTGCTGGTGGCACGAAACAAGGTTTTGATCGAGTAAAAGATGAGTGGCTAGGGTCTCTATGGCTTTCTCTAGGCGGACAATTAGTAGGATTTAACACTTTTCTAAGTTTTATTCGTATTTGGATTTGTTCTTTTACATTGACAACGTTGTATAACAATTTGATGTGCTGATTTATTTAAATTATTTGCATGTGTTAGTAGTTCTTGCTTTACAACTTATTCAGTTGATGACAAAGCCTAGTAGCTTGTTTGGGTGACATAGAGTAAGTTGACTCACACTAGTAAATTGGTAGTTGAACTGTAAAAGATCTGATGACGAAGACTTGTTTTTATTACCACTTAAATTAACCGACTTTTCAGCACCATGTATATGTGGTGTCCAAATAATTGGTTAAACTGAGTATTTGTAAACCTAGAATCTGAAACTTGAGGAGGTACCTTTTTCTAAACCTCTTATGGCTTTCCTCGGGTGAACAGTTGTTTAGCTTTTACACATTAACTTTGTTGATTACTTTACAAACTAGTATATCTTGACTACTTGTGTTTGAACCGGATAAACTTTTTGTCACACCCCAACTGCTGGCGGAATCATCGGGGCGCGACACTAAGCGATACAGATTGCTCGAGAGAATCCACAATGACTATTATAAACGACAATTTTTAAAACGTCAATTTCCCATACAATTAACATATAATCATTCCATAATCATTACAAATCCAACGTTTCTCAAGCAAATTCGAAATTCGTCAACTAGATTATTACAAGTTTCTAAAGCAAAACCATAAGTCCATTTGCAGCAAGTAGAACTCATCAACCTGCAACATACGTTAAAATAATTGTCAATACAAAAATGTATTGGCGAGCATACAGGTTTGATATAATAGCATAGTAGATAGAAAACGTTACGAAATACCACATACATAAACATGACCAACACATATAAACTCACAAAACAAATTTCTCATGTTAAATTCCTCGAAAAATGCTATAAGCGTGATGTGTGACTTCCTAGCTAGACCTCGTCGGGTGTTAGCAAAACTATAGTACCATACTAGTTAAGGTGGGAGTTAACGGAAAAGTGTCCTAGCATATATGTATCAAGCATCATGTGTAGACTTGTGTAACGGGTATTCACGTGTGATAAACAGTTTAGTTTTGCGTTGTGTATTTTGATATGAACGTATGTTACACCCAAAAAGTGTGTTTTAAGCGAAAAGGGGGTCAAGTATACTCACAGTCCGTGCGTAAATAGCAAACACGAGCAAGATGGAATGAGGAGAGTGTCGGTTCAGCCTGCGAGTGAGAACAGAAGTGCATTAGTCTTCCGAAGTGCCGAAACGGTCGAAACGTGAAGGAGCAGGAGACAAGTTCGGGCGAAGTTGTACCAAATCTTGTCACACCCCGACCCGCAGCGGAAAAGGTGATCGGGGCATGATTGGGTTATCATCAAAGCTCATGACATTTATTATGCGTCTCATATTCATTATTACAAATTAAATGGAAATCTACAATAAATGTTACAACATGTTCTAACTAACAATCTAAACTTCTTTGTTCTCTTCTAAGGCATATCCTATGTTTTCCTTGCTTCAACCTGTTCACCTGTATCATGTGTAAAAGGGTTTTTGGATCAACATAATGTTGGCGAGTAAATCCTATGGAAAACATTTGAACAAATTTATTTAAATTGATTATGAAATATGTGCACAACCAAACATGAGTAAAAATAGATGTAAACTTAATCAACAATCATAAGATATTAAGTGAAACACACATGAACAATAATGCAACATTTAGAGGCACGCGATGCTCAACTCGTCTCTCACGAGGAACTGAGGGGCCAAATGAATGAATTGCATAACCATGATAATATGAATGACATAACTACAAACAATATAAACTCAATGATATACACATAAACAATAATGAATTTGATTTGTAGCACGCGTTGTTCAATTCGTCTTCCACGAGGAACTGATGGGCTTAATGAATGAGTTTTATATAATTTAACAAAAGGAAATAAGTAATCACAATAATATAAACAATCTAAGTTTAGGTCATGATGTGGTATGGCACAAGTTTAAATAAATAAGTTAATTATTTTCATAACACATGACACACCCCAAAACGTGTAATTTAAAAGGGGGAGTTGTAAGATTCACTCACAGTGGGTGCGTTCGGTTGATGATGTTGAATGCACGCGAAGTGGTTTTAACCACGAGTGAGATTTAACCTAGATAATCGCATTATGGTTTGGTAAGTAAACGGATTTCATTAATCTATTTTAGTAGGATTGTTGGGTGTATTTTTGTGAGTTTGAGGCTATTTTCTAACCTTAAAAATGTTATTTTTAAGTATTTTTAATTGATTTTTAATTAAAATAATTAAATAAAAATAATAAAAAAAATTGATTTTTTTTCTGACCGTTGACCTGACCGTTGACCGTTGACTGACCGTTGACCGGTTCGAATGCGGAATATAAGTGCGCTGGGTGAGGCTCGAACCCGAGACCTCCCGTACGCGTGCACGCAGCTCTACCAACTGAGCTACGTGTCTAACCCGTTATATATCTGATTTTAATTATATATATATATTAATTAGTTTAAACCGAAAATCATTTATTTTAAAAACAGTTTAAATCAATTCGGACGGTGCGCTCCACAGGTCTCGAACCCGGGACCTGTGGCTTAAACTAACACACAGTCCACCGCTGGACTGTGTGTTTAACATGTTATATAATCCGATTTTTATTATACTTAAATACAAATTAGTTATTTCCTTTTCTGCCTTATTTAAAAAGAATAGATAATTGTAGGAGTCGGTGCAGAAGACCGGACTCGAACTCGTGACCTGTGATATAAACATACACACAGTCCACCGCTGGACTGTGTGTCTAACTTGGTTATTATTCCGGTTATTAATATACTTAACATATATTTGTGGCGACTCCGGTTCAGTTTAACAAAAAAATGATTTTTATTAAGGCGACGTGTGTGAAACCGGATTCGAACTCGAGACGTTTGTATGCTTAATGTGCACACAGTCCACCGCTGGACTGTGTGTCTAACCCGGGTAATAAGTTGATTTTAATTATACTTATAAACTACCGAAACATCGTCTTCCTCGTTGAGATTTAACCAGAATCGGTAACAGACTGGTTCGAAGTTTTAAATCGGTTTCTTAGCGTCTTACAGTTCATTAAGGTGAGATATGAGTATAAAGAAAAGAAAATAAGCGTGAGGTATACCGACTCGTTTTCCTCTGTTTTCCGGCAGAACTCCGGCGACAGAAATTAACTCCGGCGTCAGGTATCTTGCAGCAGGGAAACTTCAGAAAACTTACAAAGGGTGTGGGTGACTTCGGTATAAGCTTAGGAGGTTCAATAAGGCTCGGAAATGGAGAAGACGGTTTTCCGGCGATGAGCAGAGAAATTCCGGCGAGTGGAATTACGCCGAGAAAAGGTGTGGTTTTGAGCGAAAAGGTTTGCAGTGGGTTGTGGGTGAATTTATAGGGCAAATCGTCGAAGAACCTGGTCTGATTTCCGACTGTATTCGTAAATTATAAAGACTCCGGCGGTTATAACTTTGGTCGCGGACTCAGACGTCGGTTATAACCGATGTCTTAGTAATGGTTTACGTTATAACGTAAATTGTCGTTAAGACTCGCGAGATTTCCGGGATTTCCGACGACAGAACTGTTGGGCGCCGGTTTTGAATTCGTAACGTCATAATATTAATTAAATGATTCCAATAATTCACAAGAAGCATCCGTGGCGCAGTGGTTCAAGTGCGCGTGTTAAGTTTGTTTGTTGAGCCGGTACAGACCCGGGTTCGAAACCCGGCAGGAACAAAACATTTTTATTTTGCGTTTTTTAACAGTTTTTCAAAAACTAATTATATATTCCCGTATAATAATTGATTATGTATCGTTTAAAATTATTTTGGGCATTTAATTCGCAACGAAATTTTTGACTGACTGTTCGGTTGATAAACGGAGCGGGTTTGGTAAATCCGTTTTTGACGGATGTTACAGTATCCCCTGCTTTTTAGAAATTTCGTCCCGAAATTTAAATTGTGATATATTTGACTAAAAGAATGATGGTGTTTAGTTTGACAGTTATGAGCTTAGAAAAAAAAATAAAGGTTTAAGTTTTTGATCGAGGCGGTAACGTTCCTTGTAATTGTTAAGTACCCTATTACAGGAATCGCTTTTTGTTGCCTACTGTATAAGTATTGATAAGCATGAATGATTCGCTAAAAATGATATCATGCATAAGAGTTTAGATACATTTGGGAAAGTATGGTTATATCCTAAGGCAATACTTCTAACACTACAACCTACATGGAACATAAATAAAAACACAACAGCTGATATTTGAACATAAATAAACACAACAGCAAATATTCGAACATGAATAAACACAACAGCAAATATTTGAATCCACATTCTGATTGCATATATGTTTGAATGGTGGAAGTTCCTCTCTCGTTTGTTATGATGGAGAGGTTAGTTTATGTAGAAATGGAACACAATCCAATCTCTTTAAATAGCATGATGATATAAATGTAACACAAATTCCAACCAAGGCAATACTAAATCCTACATGGAACTTCTCATAACCGCCTGATAATGCCTCTGATCCTTTGGCAAGAATACTTATATATAGGAAGTACCAGCGGCGTATCCACCATATTCTTGCCAAATTTTCATTAGTTTTATCCACAAGTTATGATTAGTTACCAAGAATCTAATAAATCCTACATAGAACTTCCCATAACCGTCCGATAATGCCTCTGATCCTTTGACAAGAATACTTATATATAGGAAGTACCAGCGGCGTATCCACCATATTCTTGTCAAATTTTCATTGGTTTTATCAGTGAATTATGATTAGTCCTATAACTCTACAACCAATACAACAAACATAAAATACTGAAATGAAATATATCTGTGCGATCAAGGCTCAATCAAACGGAGCCGATCGTATTGCATGTACTGAAAATGAAGTGTCTGTGCGCTCAAGGCTCAATCAAACGGAGCCGAACGTATTGAATGTACTGAAAATGAAATTGTCTGTGTGCTCAAGGCTCAATCAAACGGAGCCGAGCGTATTGCATGTACTGAAAATGAATAACTTAACCACACAAACAGCCTATGCATGGAACCTCTCATAACTGCCTGATAATGCCTCCGATCATTTGACAAGAATACTTATATATAGGAAGTACCAGCGGCGTATCCACCATATTCTTGTCACATTCTCATTGACTTTATCCGCCAGTTATGATTAGTTCTATGCGACTCTACAACAAACACCACAACCACAGGATACTGATAATGAAAATGTATGTGCGCTCAAGGCTCAATCAAACGGAGCCGAACGTATTGCATGAACTGGAAATGTAAATTGAACTGTGCGCTCAAGGCTCAATCAAACGGAGCCGAACGTATTGCATGTACTGAAAATGAGCAACTTAATCTAAACAACAATCACACAACAGCCTATGCATGGAACCTCTCATAACCGCCTGATAATGCCTCCGATCATTTGACAAGAATACTTATATATAGGAAGTACTAGCGGCGTATCCACCGTACTCTTGTCAAATTTTCATTGACTTTATTCGCAAGTTATGATTAGTTCTATGCGACTCTACTACAAACACCACAACCACAAGATACTGATAATGAAAATGTATGTGCGCTCAAGGCTCAATCAAACGGAGCCGAACGTATTGCATGAGCTGGAAATGTAAATTGAACTGTGCGCTCAAGGCTCAATCAAACGGAGCCGAACGTATTGCATATATTGAAATGTAAAATGAAATGACCGATCAAGGCTCAATCAAACGGAGCCGATCGTATTGCATGTATTGAAATGGAAAATGAAATAACCGATCAAGGCTCAATCAAATGGAGCCGATCGTGCGGGCACGCCAAGATCAACCGCATAATAAAATGGGGATCCAACTCAACCTCATGGATGGGGAGCTGCGGCCTCGGCAAAAGCATATACTGAAAACAATATACAATAATTACCCTAATAGTCTACACATGGAACCTCTCATAACCGCCAGATAATGCTTCTGATCCTTTGACAAGAATTCTTATATATAGGAAGTACCATCGGCGTATCCACCGTATTCTCGTCAAAGTTTCATTGGCTTTATCCTTAAGTTATGTTTGGTTCTATGTGATAAAGAAAAACATAAAACTAAACGATAAGAGTTGAATCTGGATCTTCGGCGAAGAGGACTAGTTGAGTATCTTCGTTTGGGCCGTCATTATCTTCGACAGGATTGGCGTTGATATTGAAGACTCTTCCTCTTGATGGTGGCATATTGGTTGGGTTTTCTTGGTTTACTTGGTTAACTGGGTTTGATTGGGCTTGAGTGTTGATAACGTTAACCAATTGAGGGCATGTGTTTCTAAAGTGGGTAGGGTCGCCACAATTGAAACAAGCTCGGGCATAAGGGAACATGGGGTATTGGGGTTGTTGATAGGTTTGGGCCATGTTTTGAGTAGGGGAAAAGGTTTGGTTTTGAAAGGTGCGACAAACATTGCTCAAATGACCATAGCGTCCACAAGTTGCACATAGATGACAAGGTAGGGTATGGGGATGGTGATAAAAACAATTGTTGCATCGAGGGTGAGGTCCAAGATATGGTTTCTTATTTGGGTAGGCTGAATTGGGTGCCACTTGGGTGATTGGGATAGCTCGGATGGGTATAGCGTGTAAAACTGGTTGATCTCGTTGGGTAGCAGCGAAAAGTCGCCCGTCTCTTCTTCTCTTAGGATTGGGTTGAGAAGGGGATTCGGTTTGGGTGGAGTCGGAGGTTTCCGTCGTTTCTTTATCCTTCTTCTTCTCCTCCTTGAAGTCTTTGTTTCGGATTCGGTTCTCGGTGAGCTCTGTTGCTAGCTCCATTGCTGCTTCCAAAGTTGCAGGCTTGGTACTTATTACAGGGTCTTGAATCTTTGACGGAAGACCACGAATGTAGTGCTCGATCAAACGGTAGAGGGGAGTGAACATGTTGGGAACCATTTGATGTAACTCGAGGAATCTTTTGTTGTAGGTGATGTGGTCTCCTTCCATCTGCTTCAATGAGTAAAATTCATCTTCTAACTTCTTGATTTCGCTCCTTGGGCAAAATCGTCTGGTCATGATTTCCTTCAATTCGTTCCAGGTTAAGGTCATAGCATCTTCCACACCTCGTTTGGCCTTCTCTGTGTTCCACCAAGTAAGTGCTATCCCATATAATCGACCGGTAGCATATCGCACTTTGCGATCGTCAGGGCAATCGCAATTTAGAAATGTGTTCTCCATTTCTTCAAACCAATGGAGGAGAGCGGTGACGCCTTCAGTCCCTTTGTATTTCGGAGGGTCGCATGATTTGAAATGCTTGTAGGTGCATTTAGTGGTATTTGGGGAAGAGTTGAAAATGTTTTGGTTTGATTGATTGACAGGATTAACGGTAAGTGCTTGTTGAACTTGGATTACAATGTTGGGTATTACGGCAGCCATTTGTTGAGCGATTAAGGCAGCCATGCGCTCGCGGGCTTTTCTTGCTCTCGTCTTCCTACGGGCGAGGTTAGAAGACATCTACTAGGAATACATGACAAGAGTATGAGTTGGATGCTTTTGAGATCATGGGTCGCATTCAAGAATGAACATTCATAAAATAATTATAGATAAATAAATTTACTACATCCATTGGATGTCTTGGGTTTTGCTCGCTGTTAGGCCCTACATGCCGCCATACTTTACCTGTGTAATCATGTGGGCCCCCATGAATACCGGTTTTTCATATGGTTCGCACGGGTTTGCCAGGTTGCGTACACAAAAACCCGGAGAAAATCGAGAAATATGTATACAACGTGTGATATTCGGAATGTGTCCAGGTGTAGACACGGTGACAACTCAAAGTAGGGTTAGTTCGAACGACGTTTGGTGTGGCATGCTTTGGCCAATTAGGTCCTTCGTACTCTCATCGTTGGTCCCCAGGTAGGCAAACTGGCCCGTTATATTGGATTTATACGAATGCCAGCCTAGATAGGACGTTCCGACTACCGGTACTTGTACCCTTCCAGTTACTACATGCCCGTCGCAGAACTTACTTTGATGAGATTTGAAAATTGCACAAAATCTTTGGATAATGAGAGTATGAAAATAAATTGAATACATGAACATCGATATATGTATAATGAATATGTATATATGTATAATGAATATGTATATAAGCATGTATGTTTGACTGTAAATGTAAACAAATATGAAACAAATAAATATCACAAGTTTGTATGTAACCACCTAATCAATTAAAATTTAGGCAGACTATAGTATAGGCTCTAAGGGTCTAATAACCTATCCTATATCCCTATAGTCATGGCTCTGATACCAATCTGTCACACCCCGACCCGCAGCGGAAAAGGTGATCGGGGCATGATTGGGTTATCATCAAAGCTCATGACATTTATTATGAGTCTCATATTCATTATTACAAATTAAATGGAAATCTACAATAAATGTTACAACATGTTCTAACTAACAATCTAAACATTCTTTGTTCTCTTCTAAGGCATATCCTATATTTTCCTTGCTTCAACCTGTTCACCTGTATCATGTGTAAAAGGGTTTTTGGATCAACATAATGTTGGCGAGTGAATCCTATGGAAAACATTTGAACAAATTTATTTAAATTGATTATGAAATATGTGCACAACCAAACATGAGTAAAAATAGATGTAAACTTAATCAACAATCATAAGATATTAAGTGAAACACACATGAACAATAATGGAACATTTAGAGGCACGCGATGCTCAACTCGTCTCTCACGAGGAACTGAGGGGCCAAATGAATGAATTGCATAACCATGATAATATGAATGACACAACTACAAACAATATAAACTCAATGATATACACATAAACAATAATGAATTTGATTTGTAGCACGCGTTGTTCAACTCGTCTTCCACGAGGAACTGATGGGCTTAATGAATGAGTTTTATATAATTTAGCAAAAGGAAATAAGTAATCACAACAATATAAACAATCTAAGTTTAGGTCATGATGTGGTATGGCACAAGTTTAAATAAATAAGTTAATTATTTTCATAACACATGACACACCCCAAAACGTGTAATTTAAAAGGGGGAGTTGTAAGATTCACTCACAGTAGGTGCGTTCGGTTGATGATGTTGAATGCACGCGAAGTGGTTTTAACCACGAGTGAGATTTAACCTAGATAATCGCATTATGGTTTGGTAAGTAAACGGATTTCATTAATCTATTTTAGTAGGATTGTTGGGTGTATTTTTGTGAGTTTGAGGCTATTTTCTAACCTTAAAAATGTTATTTTTAAGTATTTTTAATTGATTTTTAATTAAAATAATTAAATAAAAATAATAAAAAATTGATTTTTTTTCTGACCGTTGACCGTTGACTGACCGTTGACCGGTTAGAATGCGGAATATAAGTGCGCTGGGTGAGGCTCGAACCCGAGACCTCCCGTACGCGTGCACGCAGCTCTACCAACTGAGCTACGTGTCTAACCCGTTATATATCTGATTTTAATTATATATATATATTAATTAGTTTAAACCGAAAATCATTTTATTTTAAAAACAGTTTAAATCAATTCGGACGGTGCGCTCCACAGGTCTCGAACCCGGGACCTGTGGCTTAAACTAACACATAATCCACCGCTGGACTGTGTGTTTAACATGTTATATAATCCGATTTTTATTATACTTAAATACAAATTAGTTATTTCCTTTTCTGCCTTATTTAAAAAGAATAGATAATTGTAGGAGTCGGTGCAGAAGACCGGACTCGAACTCGTGACCTGTGATATAAACATACACACAGTCCACCGCTGGACTGTGTGTCTAACTTGGTTATTATTCCGGTTATTAATATACTTAACATATATTTGTGGCGACTCCGGTTCAGTTTAACAAAAAAAATGATTTTTATTAAGGCGACGTGTGTGAAACCGGATTCGAACTCGAGACGTTTGTATGCTTAATGTGCACACAGTCCACCGCTGGACTGTGTGTCTAACCCGGGTAATAAGTTGATTTTAATTATACTTATAAACTACCGAAACATCGTCTTCCTCGTTGAGATTTAACCAGAATCGGTAACAGACTGGTTCGAAGTTTTAAATCGGTTTCTTAGCGTCTTACAGTTCATTAAGGTGAGATATGAGTATAAAGAAAAGAAAATAAGCGTGAGGTATACCGACTCGTTTTCCTCTGTTTTCCGGCAGAACTCCGGCGACAGAAATTAACTCCGGCGTCAGGTATCTTGCAGCAGGGAAACTTCAGAAAACTTACAAAGGGTGTGGGTGACTTCGGTATAAGCTTAGGAGGTTCAATAAGGCTCGGAAATGGAGAAGACGGTTTTCCGGCGATGAGCAGAGAAATTCCGGTGAGTGGAATTACGCCGAGAAAAGGTGTGGTTTTGAGCGAAAAGGTTTGCAGTGGGTTGTGGGTGAATTTATAGGGCAAATCGTCGAAGAACCTGGTCTGATTTCCGACTGTATTCGTAAATTATAAAGACTCCGGCGGTTATAACTTTGGTCGCGGACTCAGACGTCGGTTATAACCGATGTCTTAGTAATGGTTTACGTTATAACGTAAATTGTCGTTAAGACTCGCGAGATTTCCGGGATTTCCGACGACTGAACTGTTGGGCGCCGGTTTTGAATTCGTAACGTCATAATATTAATTAAATGATTCCAATAATTCACAAGAAGCATCCGTGGCGCAGTGGTTCAAGTGCGCGTGTTAAGTTTGTTTGTTGAGCCGGTACAGACCCGGGTTCGAAACCCGGCAGGAACAAAACATTTTTATTTTGCGTTTTTTAACAGTTTTTCAAAACTAATTATATATTCCCGTATAATAATTGATTATGTATCGTTTAAAATTATTTTGGGCATTTAATTCGCAACGAAATTTTTGACTGACTGTTCGGTTGATAAACGGAGCGGGTTTGGTAAATCCGTTTTTGACGGATGTTACAAATCTTCTGGATTTGGTACAAGTTCAGGCGAACTTGCTTGATTTCTTCTGATTTTGTACAAGTTCGGACGAACTTGACTAAAGTCTTGGGGAAAAGGGTCAAGTTCGGGTGAACTTGTCTGGTTTTCTTAGAAACCATACAAGTTAGGACGAACTTGGTTGGTTTTATTGAGATTTTGACAAGTTCGGCCGAAGTTGGTCACAAATCTGTGACAACTTCGAGCGAACTTGATCAATTTGGAGCGAACTTGATCATTTTGGTCACCAATTCGTGCGTTTTCGCGTCGTTTGCTGAGAAAATCGATTGTCCATCCCTACAACCTTAAGCCACTGAGAAAACCTAGGCTGGAGTGGACTTTTGGAGCGAGTTTTTGCCACTTAACAGGAACTCGAGCTAATCCGGGCGAACTTGATGGTTCGTACGGGTTAGTCCACTTCGTGCAATGTGATGACATCGTCCTTGTGCTTCGGATCTGAGATCTTGCTTGACAACGCCTCGTTCCACTTCATAGTGAATGAAACATACGTCATTAGTCAGTATTTAGTGTAGAAATCAATGTTTAAAAGGTTTTACTTACATCTAACACTTGGTGAGTCGAAATCATAAAGATTTCTAGCTTGGGAAGCCAAAGCTAAGCCCAAATACACTCGTTTAATGTAGATCTAAGGGAAAAATAGAAGTTTTTGTAGAAAAAATGAAGATTTTCATAAACAGAAGAGATTTGATGAAAACGAAGGTAATCCTTGTGCAAAATTGTTGTAAAACGTTGTTGTTTGCATCAAAACAGGTTGAATCTTACTTGGAAATCAAGGGTTTTCGGTTTTGGGAGCTTTCGGGCGAACTTGCAGCAAGAGGTGCACGAATGGAGGTGTTGGGTATTTATAGGTGAAGTGAAAACAAACTGGTGGAGATCTAGTTCGGCCGAACTTGACACAAGTTCGAGCGAACTTGAACAAGTTCGAACGAACTTGGCCAGTTCATCTTGAACTTGTGTAAGTTCGAGCGAACTTGTCGATCAAGGATGATTTAGGTGGCCTGGTCAAGTTCGAGCGAACTTGGTGTGTCCAAGTTCGACCGATTGGCTAAGTTTTGTTCGTAAATTTCGTGTTAGGTGTTCGATTGGCAATTCGATTCGCGTTAGATAGATATATTAAGCGTTTTAGCGGGCCGTTAAGCGTATTACTCGATTAAATTAAATAAAAATGCGATAAATGAGCGATATAACATGCGTTTAGGTTCCTAAGTCTCGCGAGAGTCGCGTCAATTAAGCGAGCAGATAGCCTTGGAACATCATGCAGTGGTTTTGTTGATTAGCGAGGACGACATAAGCGTTGTGAAGTGCGATGTAGTGTGAAAATATGCGATGTAGCGTAATAAGCGATATAGATTACATTGTGATCCGAATCTCTGGTACTAGGCGTAACGAGAGCAGCGAGCTGCGGCGAGTTAACGAGCTGCGAAGATGCGGGATGTTACAGTATCCCCTACTTTAGGGAATTTCTTACCGAAATTAATCCATGAGGAAGACATGAAAGGTTGATACTAATGGATAGCGACAGATAGCGATAAGGCGTTGAGGATGAATGAGCGATCGATCGAGGATTTACGGGTGAAAGCGTCTCGGTGGTGCAGGAAAATCGATGAGTAAAAACGACTTAGTTGACTCGTGGTTAACAACTCACGAGTTGGCGATCCAAAAATGTTTTTAAGTTTTTGAAAAATCTTGGTTAAACTATTACGAAAAGGCTTTTGAATAAAAACTCGATTAGGAAAATATTCTTACGTTCGGCGTTAGGCTGAGTCGATTTAACCCACGTTGTAAGAAATGTTTTTGTTGGTCTAATGTTTTAAATAATTCAAAAATTTTACTAAATGACCCAAATTTTGTAAACACTTCAAAATCTTTAGAAACTTCCATTATTTCCAAACACGTCGGTAAAAATTGGTTTTAACGGTATCAAAAATTTTAACTAACGTCGAACCCCACATGGCATCCTTCCATGAGAGTTTGTTAATATGACTAAAACACTTATATATAGGAAGTACCAGCGGCATATCCACCATGTTTTAGTCATATCACTTCCGTCTCGTGGAGCGAAGTCAGGTGTGTTGACAGGATATGGATAGATTTCGATATTTTTGGTCCCTGCGGTGAAGAATAGGACCAAGAAATTACAACGATTAGATAGCGTTGATCCCCACATGGCATCTTTTCACGAAAGTTTGTTAGTATGGCTAAAACACTTATATATAGGAAGTACCAGCGGCGTATCCGCCATGTTTTAGCCATATTGCCTCCGTTCTGTGGAATGATGTCATGTGTGCCAACATGACAAAGATGGACCTTGATCCAAACGGCGAAAGGTTGGACCAAGTTTGAATAGGGAGCCAAGTAGCTTGCACAGAGAAGTTGATTGCATTCTTGGTTAGCGATAAAAGCGCGTGGGAGAGGGCCGGCGATTGAAATAGCGAAGCGGTAGGAATGAAAGATACGATAAGCGTTAAAGCGTCATGAGATAAAGACGGTAAGTGAAGAGATAGCATTCGGGCGTCGGGTGGAGAATGCGATAAGTGAAGCGGTAACGATAAGCCAAACGATAGCGATAAGCGATGCGATATAGATTTCATCGAAAGCGGGCTCGCGTCGATGTAGACTTACCAAAAGTCTAGCGGTGGCGCGATCGAGAAGTGATGAGATGTTACGCCTTGCGAAGGAGTTTGTGTGTGAAAATAATCATCATAGTATTAAAGGTCTAATAACGTTCAACTACACATGGCACGTCTCAACGGGAGTTTGTTAGCTTAGCAAAGCACTTATATATAGGAAGTACCATCGGCGTATCCACCATGCTTTAACCACACCGTCTCTGTGCCGTGGATAGGTGTCACGCTTTGTCGACATGGTTAAGACGCTTATATATAGGAAGTACCAGCGGAATATCCACCACGCTTAACCATGCTTTTAACGTTATGGCATCGTTAGAACTCACTACGATCTCCATGCAGACACCAGGTTAATCCCGTGTGCACCCGCGATTAAGTAGCGTTTGCATGATTATCGTAACTTATTCTAAAGACGCATAGTAGGGGTAGAAACATATTATATCGTGATAAACTATATAGCGTTAATAAATAGATTTAGAGTGTGAGCCTAGACTAAGTGCGATGACTCGAGAGGGAGAGAGCGAGAAAGGTCGTCGTATGTTGAAACGACATCGAATAATATAACAATTATAAAGCATAAGTACTAAGGTCGGAAAATCATACCGTTAACGACGTCGTCCTGTGCCTGGTCGGTGTCGGTGTTGGCGTCTTCTGCTGCGGGGGCTGCGGATTGGGCCGGCGGTGCTTGAAGGGCTAACATATCTGGTTGTCGTGGTCTAGTGCGGCAGTTGCTGGTGAGATGACCGAAACAATTGCAGTTGATGCAATAGCGGCAGTTGGCTCTGGCTCGATGGTGATACGTACACGTCGGGCACTGGGATGAGGCCCTATGTAGTTACGCTTTGGGTAGAAAGGAACTGCCTGGAGAGGTTCAGGGTTGAGCGGTGCAGTCGCCGAATAGTTGAGGCTCGAGCTTTTCCTCTTGCGGCTAGGTTCGGCGGTGGCTTGCGGCGGCGGGTTGTCGTCATTGTCTTCGTCGGACAACTCGATAGCAGCTTGGTTCAGATTCTTGGTAGGATTCTTGGAGAAATATCCATCCAAGACTCGCTTGTCATTGATCTCCGTGGCCAACTGATAGGTTTCTACGATGGTAGCCGGTCGTGTAGCTTTGACAAAATCGCCCACACTCTCAGTCAAAGCACGTATGTCTTTTGATATCCTTTTCGGGTGTGTCGACTTGGCTTGGGCAGATGATGCTGAGCTGTTTAAACCTTGTTGTGAGGCTGGCATTGTCTCCTTCGGCTTGCTTGATTTTCCAGAACTCGTTTTCTAGCTTTTGGACTTCGTGGGGAGGGCAGTATTCTCTTTTCGTGAGTTTCTTCAGTTCCTCCCTCGATAATGCGTAAGCTGCATCGTTCCACGTTTGATGCGCTCAGCTGTCCACCAGTCGAGTACTCTTGATTGAATACTCCCGTAGCACATGTGGTATGAAGATGCTCAGGGCACCCACACTGAGGAGGGTAACCTCGATTGCATAAAACCAATGGACCATCTGAGATACACTTGCTTCACCTATGAAGACCATTGGGTCACAGGCCTTGAACTGTTTGTAGGAGAAAGTAGACTTTGGGGCATCGGACTTAGAGTTCTCTGATGTCTGAGAGTTTCTGAGGGCTTGAACTTGGGTGATGATTTGAGGAATGACCTTGGCCATTTCCTTGGCCATAAGCGATCGATCCTCTTATCAGCGTTTCTTCTCACTTGACGTCGCGAGTTGGAAGCGTTTGAAGACATCTGGACAAAAAGATTAGGAATGAGATTTGATCATAATGATTTTTGAAATTTGCGATGCAATTTAGCGCGATAAAAACTTGTTATAGTTGATATAGTAACACGTATTTCGATGATCATATAGGAAAACACGTATATCCTAGATTCGCACGTATTCACATAAGTACATTTAACCATATTGTCACACCCCAACCGATGGCGGAAACATCAGGGTTAGTGGCACTAGGCGATCAGATTGATTTCACGAGATGTTCCATAACAATCATTTAACATATCACAACCTGCTTAATATCCCATACTATTAAACGTTAACATTTAAACAATTATTACAAAACGGAATTTCTCATAAAACTCAACCATGTTCGATATCCCCTAGATTTATTACACTTGGAAACTAAACAAAATAAAGACAAAACTAAACTATGCTAAGCATGCAACATCCAAGCATCCATAGCTAAAATCCTTAACCTGTTACATACATTAAAATACAAGTCAATACAATTAAGTAAAGGTGAGCATACGAGTTTTGTAATACTAGCATAATAAAGAAACCGTTCGCGAGATAACCTAACTACATATCATGATACACCGAAACATTTCACACAGATTAACATAGGCTTATTTCTCATGCTACCTACCGTGAGAAGGCTTGCGTGTCCATCCTAACTAGACCCCGTCGGGTGTAAGCCACACTATAGTACCATACTAGCTAAGGAGGCAAGTTAATGAAAATAAGTCCTGCTCACACGTTTCTAGCATCACGTATTGAGCATATATAATCAAATTATTCGCGTGTGATAAACAGTTTGATTTGTGAAATGATTTTGATATAGGAACGTATGTAACACCCAAAAAGTGCGTTAAAGCGAAAATGGGTCAAGTATACTCACTGTGGGTGCGTTTAGGTGAGAGTTCGGGATCTGTGAGGAGTTGAGAAGAGCGCGGATCAGCCTGCATACGCGAACGGAAGTGCATCAGTCTCCGAAAAGCTGAAACGGTTAAGTCTTGGTTGGGAAGTAGCCAAGTTCTGGCGAACTTTGTGTGTAAACACGCAAGTTCGAGCAAACTTGTATGAATTTGGTAGGTTTAGAGTCAAGTTCAGGGCGAACTTGAGGAGTTTCTTTGAGAAACTTGTCAAGTTCGGGCGAACTTGTAAGAATTTCTTACTGGATGACAAGGTCGGGCGAACTTGTGTAGTTTCCTAAGAAACTAAACAAGTTCGGTCAAGTTTGTAGGAAATTTGGTGATAATAGCCTAAGTTCAGTCGAACTTAACCCATCTGGGTGCAAGTTCGGTCGAACTTGACCTGGGGAGCTGGTGATTCTTGAGCGAACTTGATGTTTTGGGTCCAAAATCTTGCGTTTTCACGTTGTTTGCTGAGGAAAATCGAGTGTCCATCCCTCCAACCCTGTGCTACTGAGCAAACTTAGGTCAGAGAGGTCCTTTAGAGCTGTTTTAGCCGTTTTACAAAAGTGTGGCTAATCCGGGCGAACTCGGGGTTCGTTCGGATTAGTCCGGCTTGTGTAAACCAACATAAACGTCCTTGTGCTTCCAGATCGGGGATCTTGAATGATAGATGCTTCGTTTCATATCAGAAAATGAACAAAACATCATCAAAAGTCGTATCTTGTGTAGAAATCAATGTTTATCAAAGGTTTTTCTCAGATCTATAACTTACAAGCCGAGATCTTGCAGATTCGTGTTTGGGAAGCCTCTGCTAACACCAAACGAACTCGTATGTGTAGATCTAAGCTTAAAACAGAAGTTTTGGAATAAAAAGATGAAGATTTTCGTAAGAGAATGAGTTTTGATGAAAACGAAGGCTATGCCTTGTGCCAAAATCGTTGTAAATGTTTGTAAAACGTTGTTGAACATCATTGCGGTTGAAATCGGGCTGATTCTTACTTAGAACAGTTTCGGGTTTTTAGAGCTCTGGGCGAACTTGCAGCAAGTTCAAATGAGAGGAATGAGTGGGTATTTATAGGAGAAGTCAAAATGGTGAGCTGGTGGGGCCAAGTTTCGGTCGAACTTGTTGAAGTTCATGCAAGTTCCGGCGAACTTGCTAGATTTCCATGAGATAATAGCCAAGTTCGGCCGAACTTGTACATGTATGTACAAGTTCGAGCGAACTTTAGGACTATGAAGGATCCTTGTGTCATCAGGCAAGTTCGGCCGAATTGGGGTAGTCAACGTTCGGCCGAACTTGGCCTGGTGACCAAGTTTCGTTTGCCGATTTCGTGTTAAGTGTTCGTTTGGGCTTATTCGGTTCGTATTAGTTAGTTATATTAAGCGTTAAATTAAAGCGTTAAGCGTTATAGTTGATATAATAGTGCGATTTAGCGATTCGAGTGTGGAGAGCGATGCGATTGCGATTGTAATCATAACCAATAACACAATAACACATAATTAATATAATACACGTAAATAAGTTGGTTGGAATTGAGGCGATGCGATTTAGTAAGCGATTAGATGCGATAATAACGTAAAACACCATAATTACTTAACATAATCTTTATTATAAACCGAATAACGGGATTACAAAGGAAGATAAACGGAAAAAAAAATGGAAAGATAACAACGAATTTTCGAGTTGTTACAGTCTCCCTACTTTAGGGAATTTCGACCTGAAATTCAAGTAGTAGCTGTAACAAATAGATGCGGGTATTTTGCCTTCATGTCACTTTCCAATTCCCAAGTGAACTCGGCGCTGCGTTTGCCCTCCCATCGGACTTTCATGATAAGGATGCAGAGCGTCGGACTTTCTTGGTCTCTCGGTCAATGATTTCCATAGGCTTTTCCACGAAATGGAGAGTCTCGTTGATTTGCAGATCTTTGAGAGGTACATGGAGGTTCTCTTCCGGGCTAGGCATTTCTTGAGGTTGGACACGTGGAAAGTCGGAATGTACGTTATTAAGTTTCTCCGGCAGTTCGAGTCGGTAAGCCACTTTGCCGATCCTTTCCAGAATCTTAAAGTGTCCTATGTATCGTGCGCTAGCTTTCCTTTCTTTCCGAAGCGGACCACTCCCTTCCAAGGTGCGACCTTTAGGAGTACGTGATCTTCCACTTCGAATTGCAGGGGCTTGCTCGTTTGTCGGCGTAACTCTTTTGGCGACTCGAGCTTTCAAGAGATTGTCTCTGATTATGGAGGATCTTGTCGGTTGTTTCTTGAATTAGCTCGGGACCGGTGATTTGCGCTTCTCCGATCTCGTGCCATTCAATAGGCGATCGACATTTTCTTCCATACAGTGCCTCAAAAGGATCCATTTGAATGCTGGTATGATAACTATTATTGTACGAGAATTCGATTAAAGGTAAATGCGTATCCCAGTTACCATGAAATCTATGATGCACGCACGAAGCATGTCTTCGAGGGTGCGAATCGTGCGCTCAGTCTGATCGTCGGTTTGAGGGTGAAAAGCGGTACTTAGATTAAGCGTAGTACAAGAGCGGATTGAAAGGTCTCCCAGAGACGCGAGGTAAAGCGACCGTCGCGGTCAGAAATGATCACGAGGCGTCCCGTGTCGACAAATGACTTCGTCGGTATAGATTCGGGCTAACCGTTCGACCTTAAAGTCTTCTCGTATAGCAATAAAGTGCCGGATTTAGTAAAGATCATGATAACCCAAATGCTATCGTGACCGGATGAAGTATGCGGGAGTTTAGTAACGAAGTCCATAGCTATACTCTCCCATTTCCACATCGGGATTTCGGGTTGTTCGAGTAAGTCCAGAGGGCCTTTGATGTTCGGCTTTAACTTTCGAACAAGTTAAGCACTTTGAGACGTACAAGGTAGTATTAGGACGAAGGTCCTGGTACATCTTGTCGGCACCGGGTGAATGGAATATCGAGATTTATAAGCTTCGATCATTAGCAATTCACGGAGATTATCACGAGTAGGAATCCAAATACGATCGAGATAGTAATAAATACCATTAGACTTAGATACGAGCTGAGTTTCGTCACACATTTCATTTCTTCCTCCAAAGTATTCTCGTTAAAACAAGCGAATTGAGCGGAACGAATCATGATTTCGAGATCATTCACAGCTTGAGAGTCACGAACACTATACACATAGCTTCGTCGACTTAGAGCATCGGCGACGACGTTTGCTTTGCCGGGATGGTAGCGTATCTCGCAATCGTAATCTTTGAGAAGTTCCACCCGTCGTCGTTGTCGCATGTTTAGTTCTTTTTGATTAAAGATATGTTGTAAACTCTTATGGTTGGTGAAGACCGTACAGTTTGTACCGTAAAGGTAGTGTCACCATATCTTTAATGCAAAAACAACTGCACTGAGTTCGAGATCGTGGGTAGTGTAATTCTTCTCGTGGATTTTGAGTTGGCGAGACGCATACGCGATAACCTTGTCTCGTTGCATGAGAACACAACCAAGACCAAGGTTCGAGGCATCGCAGTAAACAACGAAATCGTCGTTTCCGTTGGGTAAAGCGAGGACAGGAGCGTTGCAAAGCAAAACGCTTGAGAGTTTGAAAAGCTTCCTCTTGCTTGGTTTTCCAAACGAAAGGTTTGTCTTTATGAGTTAAAGCGGTAAGCGGAACGACGATTTTCGAGAAGTCGGTGATGAATTGACGGTAATAACCTGCCAATCCAATAAATGAACGGTTGGAAGCATTCTTCGGTGTAATCCAACTCTTGACGGCTTCAATCTTTGCAGGGTCGATGTGAATTCCTTGACTATTAACGATGTGGCCGAAAAATTGGACTTCTTCGAGCCAGAATTCACATTTTGAGAACTTAGCATAAAGGCGATTTCCTTGAAGAAGTTCGAGGACTAAACAGAGATGACGCGCGTGTTCGTCTCTCGACTTCGAATAGATAAGAATGCATCGATAAACACAATGACGAAACGATCTAAGAAGGCTTTACACACACGGTTCATCAAATCCATGAAGACCGCGGGTGCATTTGTAAGACCAAAAGGCATAACCACGAATTCGAAATGGCCATAACGAGTACGAAAGGCGGTTTTCGGAATGTCTTCTTCCAACACGCGTAGCTGATGATAACCGGAACGAAGATCTATCTTAGAAAAACAAGTAGCACCTTGAAGCTAATCAAATAAATCGTTGATACGAGGAAGAGGGTAGCGGTTCTTTATCGTGAGTTTGTTAAGTTCACGATAATCGATGCACTTACGGAATGATCCGTCCTTCTTTTTCACGAAAAGGACAGGAGCGCCCCATGGCGAAGTGCTCGGGCGTATGAAGCCTTTATCAAGAATCTCTTGAAGTTGGCTTGATAGCTCGCGCATTTCGGATGGTGCGAGACGATAAGGAGCTTTAGCAGCGGGAGTAGCTCCTGGAACTAAATCGATACGGAATTCAACATCTCGAGTAGGGGTAAACCGGGTAAATCGTCGGGAAAGACTTTAGGAAATTCACAAACAACTGGAACATCTTTATAAGTTTTCTTTCTTTCTCCGCGTTCACAATGTGGGCGAGGAAGGCAACACATCGCTTTTGCGGGCTTTTATGTGCTCGAGTACATGACAAAAGCATCAACTTCTTTGAGGGAGTTTCACCGCAGACATGAAGTTGATCACCGTTTGAGAGAGGGAAACGAATCATTTTATCGAAGCATACAACTTCAGCATGGTTTTCATGAAGAAAATCCATACCTACTATGATATCGAAGCTACCTAACTGTATAGGTATGAGATTGATCGAGAAGACATGGTTGTTGAGATCGAGATTACAACCACGCAACACGGAATTTACGGTAACGGTTCTTCCGGTGGCGACTTCCACATCGAAAGTCTTTGGGAGTTTAGCGCGCTTACATTTTAAAACCTTTTCGAATTCTAACGATACAAAACAAATATCGGTACCAGTATCAAATAAACATGAAGCATAAATACCATTAATGGGAAACGTACCATTGACAACATTGTTGTCATTCTGGGCCTGGCGGTGATTGAGGTTAAAGGCTCTGCCACGCGCAGCTTGTGGTTGTTGTTGTTGCTGCTGAGGCTGTTGCTGAGGCTGCGGTGCTGGCTGCTCTTTTTGACAGGACGATTCGGGCAAACATTGGCGAAATGATTCGGATCACCACACACATAGCACACACGTGCTTTTGGAGCTTGCTGTTGATTGGCTTGAGGAGGAGCGGGTAAAGCTGGAGCTGCTGGAGCCTGAGGAGCTGACTGACGAGGGTCGGTACGGCAACTCACAATAAAGTGGCCATAGATGTTGCAGTTTTTGCAAAAACGGCAATTGCCACCAACGGCATGATGATAAGTGCACTTAGGGCACATAGGGTGAGGTCCGGTATACGCACGCTTAGCTGGAGGTGCGTTCGGAGCGACTGACTTAAGCGGCTGCGGGTTTGCTGGAGCAGCGAGAGCATAATTCTTACTCAGGTTTCCTCTCTTGCATTCCTGATGCTTCCCTTCGGGTCACTTGGTGGTTCGGTAGCAGCAGTTTGTTCGACGATAGCTTGATTGGCAACCTTCGCATGATTCTTGAAATACCCATCTTGGACTCGCTGATCATTGATCTCAGCGGCGAGCATGAAGGTTTCCTCGATGGTTGTAGTACGAGCAACTTTCACAAAATTTGCGACACACTCGGGTAAACCACGGATGTACTTGTTGATAGCTTTCTCAGTCGTATCAACCTGGCTGGGACAGATGATGCTCAAAATCTTAAACCGAGCAGTGAATCCAGCATTGTCGGGACCATCCTGTTTGATTCCCCAAAACTCATTCTCGAGCTTTTGCATTTCGTGCGGAGGACAAAACTCCTTCAACATCACTTCCTTGAGTTCCTCCCAAGATAGACTGTAGGCTTCATCATTACCGCGCCTATTCCTTATGGCGGTCCATCAGTCAAGAGCACGGGACTGGAAGACTCTGGTAGCGTTCACTGTGCGGAGGTCATCGGGGCATCCACTTTGCCTAAAAGTTACCTCAATAGCATCGAACCAGTGAAACATGGAAGTCAGTCCGTCATTGCCCGTGAAGGCGAGAGGTGCACAAGCCTTGAATTTTTTTAAGCTGAACCGTGACTTGGGGTTCTCAGCTTTCGAGTCAACTGACGAGTTACTGCTCACAGCATGGATTTCTGAGACGATTTGCGGGATGAACTTAGCAATTTCCTTGGCTACTATGGTGGCAAGACGCTTGTCGACGTTGCTGCGCTGGAGATTCCTTCGGGTGTGCGATCCCATTGAAGACATCTAACGAAGGATTTAGATTAGATGAGATTCGATTATAATAGAGTTGTGTCTAAATATTTATTATTATTATTATTATTATTATTATTATTATTATTATTATTATTATTATTCATACAAGGCACAAAATCACATAAACACATAGGGACATAAACACGTAAGCACATAAGCACGTAAGCACATATTTGCACGTATTCACCTTCTAAGAGTAACAGTGCGTAGCACGATACGAGATGCGAGATATAAGCGAGTTATAAGCGATATATAATAACGAGATAAGCGAGATAATATCGCGTATGAGGCTCACGTCCTCATAGGCGTAAGCGAGTTAAGCAATTAGTTTGGTTGGTGTATTAATTTAGCGTTTTAGATTTTTAGAGCTGTGCGAGTTGTGCATACATTCGATGGAGCGTATATGCGATAAATCGAGAAATCGATGATATGATAAATCATCAAAGCGAGAAATCGAATAAAGCGAAAATTCTCAAAATTTTAGATACGTAAATAGTAATAAACTCGATGATGCGTAAATCGACGATATATGCTTAAATCAATTGGGAGTGTCCGGGGTTTTGAGACATTTGACACGCCGAAGTGATTCGACTACCCTTTGCATTTGGACCCACGCTTTGGCCTAATAGATAAATGTTCTCACCGCAAGCGGCTAACGATGCTTACCCTTCCAGTTAATACGTGTTACAAACCATTGGCATAACCGAGACTTTGGTGAGATTGAAAATCGAAGCACGGAATTTGTTAATAAGATGCTGGTTCCACCCCTAACTTAACAACATCATTCCTAGTTAGAAATGGAGATTTTCGTCGAGGTGTGGATGTCACTGCTAACTCAACAAAGATATCTCGTGTGAGAGGATGCGTGGAGTGAATGATCTCATTGAGGGTTCTCGGTTTTCACACCTATTCTCGACTTGATCACTCGTTGTGAGATACGAGCGTTTCATAATCATGTATATTGTGTTAGCCTAGGAAAGGCACATTTAAGCATTTATGGCAAGTAGTTTAAGCATTTAAGTCAAAGATCGGTCAATCGGGTACTTAAACATGCTACTAGGTCAAACATGGCATTTCTACCTATTATCTATTATCCTAAGGTTATGGCGCTCTGATACCAATCTGTCACACCCCAACCGATGGCAGAAACATCGGGTTAGTGGCACTAGGCGACCAGATTGATTTCACGAGATGTTCCATAATAATCATTTAACATATCACAACCTGCTTAATATCCCATACTATTAAACGTAACATTTAAACAATTATTACAAAACGGAGATTTCTCATAAAACTCAACCAGGTTCGATATCCCCTAGATTTATTACACTTGGAAACTAAACAAAATAAGACAAAACTAAACTACGTTAAGCATGCAACATCCAAGCATCCATAGCTAAAATCCTCAACCTGTTACATATGTTAAAATACAAGTCAATACAATTAAGTAAAGGTGAACATACGAGTTTTGTAATACTAGCATAATAAAGAAACCGTTCGCGAGATAACTTAACTACATATCATGATACACCGAAACATTTCACACATATTAACATAGGCTTATTTCTCATGCTAACTACCGTGAGAAGGCTTGTGCGTCCATCCTAACTAGACCCCGTCGGGTGTAAGCCACACTATAGTACCATACTAGCTAAGGAGGCAAGTTAACGAAAATAAGTCCTAGTCACACGTTTCTAGCATCACGTATTGAGCATATATAATCAGATTATTCGCGTGTGATAAACAGTTTGATTTGTGAAGTGATTTTGATATAGGAACGTATGTAACACCCAAAAAGTGCGTTAAAGCGAAAATGGGTCAAGTATACTCACTGTGGGTGCGTTTAGGTGAGAGTTCGGGATCTGCGAGGAGTTGAGAAGAGCACCGGATCAGCCTGTATATGCGAACGGAAATGCATAAGTCTCCGAAAAGCTGAAACGGTTAAGTCTTGGTTGGGCAGTAGCCAAGTTCGGGCGAACTTGTGTGTAAACACGCAAGTTCGAGAAAACTTGTATGAATTTGGTGGGTTTAGAGTCAAGTTTGGTCGAACTTGATGAGTTTCTTTAAGAAACTTGTCAAGTTCGGGCGAACTTGTAAGAACTTCTTACTAAGATGACAAGTTCGGGCGAACTTGTAAGAATTTCTTACTGAGATGACAAGTTCGGTCGAACTTGTAGGAAAATTTGGTGATAAATAGCCTAAGTTTGGTCGAACTTGACCCATCTGGGTGCAAGTTCGGTCGAACTTGACCTGGGGAGCTGGTGATTCTTGAGCGAACTTGATGTTTTCGGGTCCAAAATCTTGCATTTTCGCGTCGTTCGCTGAGGAAAATCGAGTGTCCATCCCTCCAACCCTGTGCTACTGAGCAAACTTAGGTCGGAGAGGTCCTTTAGAGCTGTTTTAGCCGTTTTACAAAAGCGTGGGCTAATCCGGGCGAACTCGGGGTTCGTTCGGATTAGTCCGGCTTGTGTAAACCAACATAAACGTCCTTGTGCTTCCAGATCTGGGATCTTGAATGATAGATGCTTCGTTTCATATCAGAAAATGAACAAAACATCATCAAAAGTCCGTATCTTGTGTAGAAATCAATGTTTATCAAAGGTTTTTCTCAGATCTATAACTTACAAGCCGAGATCTTGCAGATCTCGTGTTTGGGAAGCCTCTGCTAACACCAAACGAACTCGTATTGTGTAGATCTAAGCTTAAAACAGAAGTTTTGGAATAAAAAGATGAAGATTTTCGTAAGAGAATGAGTTTTGATGAAAACGAAGGCTGTGCCTTGTGCCAAAATCGTTGTAAACGTTTGTAAAACGTTGTTGAACATCATTGCGGTTGAAATCGAGCTGATTCTTACTTAGAACATGAAGTTTTCGGGTTTTGAGAGCTAAAGTTCAAATGATGGGAATGAGCTAGGTATTTATAGGAGAAGACAAAATGGTGAGCTGGTGGGGCCAAGTTCGGTCGAACTTGTATGAAGTTCATGCAAGTACGGGCGAACTTGCTAGATTTCCATGAGATAATAGCCAAGTTCGGCCGAACTTGTACATGTATGTACAAGTTCGAGCGAACTTGAGGATTATGAAGGATCCTTGTGTCATCAGGAAAGTTCGGGCAAACTTGGGGTAGTCAAGTTTGGCCGAACTTGGCCTGGTGACCAAGTTTCATTTGCCGATTTCGCGTTAATTGTTTGTTTGGTTATTCGGTTCGTATTAGTTAGTTATATTAAACGTTAAATTAAAGCGTTAAGCGTTATATTTGATATAATAGTGCGATTTAGCAATTCGAGTGTGCGAGAGCGATGGCGATTGCGATTGTGATCATAACCAATAACACACATAACACATAATTAATATAATACCACGTAAATAAGTGCGATTCACGATGCAATGAGACTATCGATGCGATTTAGTAAGCGATTAGATGCGATAATAACGTAAAACACCATAATTACTTAACATAATCTTTATTATAAACCGAATCTGGGATTACAAAGGTAGATAAACGGAAAAACAAAATGGAAAGATAACAACAAATTTTCGAGTTGTTACACATATATTATATATGTATATATATTTAGATATGTATATACTTGGGGGTATAATGCGAGGACGCGATTAGGAGAGTTGTTATGATTTTTGTTTTGTTGCGAGTATTAGCTTTTGTTTTAGATTGCGCTGGCTGTGCGAGTTGTGCGTACGGTTATGGAACGAAAAGTGATAAATCGAGAAATCAATAAAGCATAAAAACTTCAATTCGAAAACATATAAGCTTAATAAAATCCGATGATGCGTAAAAGCGACGATTGCATGTTTAAAATTAATGGAGCGTCCTGGGTTTTGAGACAGCGACTACCCAAAGTGATTCGATAATTCTGTTGAGTTTGGGGACACGCTTTGGCCTAATAGGTAAATGCTCTCACCGCCTCACGGCTAACGACATTACCCTTCCGGTTACTACGTGTCCCAAATCCGCGAAATAGTCGAGACTTTGGTGAGATTTGAAAATCGTTGAGTGGGACGAGTTTTCAAGGTTCGGATTTCACTCCTGACTTGATAACTTGAATCCCTGATTGTGGTTTCCCTCCCGGACCCATCAGGAGGTTTCCACCAGATAGAATGGGGAATTTCCGTTAAGATGTGGATATCACTCATAACTTAACGGAGAATTTCGTGCTAATCAGAATACGCGGAATGAGTGACTCGTCGAGAGTTTGCGGTTTTCACACCTAGTCTCGACAAATCGACCCGTTTATGATGTACGAGTATCTTTGCAGCTTCGTGTGTTGTGTCCAAGTCATAGGAAAGACTTCGTATAGCATTTTAAGTCCAAAGATAACGTTTTAATCGGATAAGCAAGGAATAAGCACATAGTTTCCTACTATAGACTTGGTAAATTACCTAATTCCCTATAGTCATGGCTCTGATACCAATCTGTCACACCCCAACTGTAACAACTCCCCAAAACACCCCAAACTGAGCCGAAACGACAAACCGGACACGTGAATCGAGACTCGGCATGCAAAACGAGACAGGCTTACCTGGACAGCCCAGGCGCCATGCGCCAGAGACCATGGTCTCTATCACGACGCGCGGGGGGACGTCTAGTGACGTGTCACCATCTCCTGCCATGTGGCAAGCCTATACCCGTTACGAGGCTGACCTAGCCCTAGCTTGGCACTTCAGGCGCCACGCGAGAGGAAACCTGAATCCCGCGCAACGCGCGGGAGAGGTCAAACTGGCCTATATAAAGCCAGGCCTGGGATCGTTTTCGTTGCTCATTTGCGATCAAAATTCTCGTTCGTATACTCCCTCTATCTCTGTTTCTGTCGAAACCCCCTCCCCTAAACCCCTAAACCTGCGAAGCGCTGCCTGCTGTAAGTATCTTAACCCACGATCACTAATTCGTTACCCTACCCAAGTTAGAACCCGCCAACGCATGTCTAGGCTCTGCCCGATTGAGAACGTTGTGGTTCTATCTTGTGCTGTATGGTTATCCTACCCGATTGATTTAGGACCCACCGACGCATGTCAAGGCCCTGCCTGACTACGCACGCGGGGTTCTGTCTCGGTTGTATGGCTAAAAGTGACCTGGGTGAATTTACTAACGCATGTGCATTGTATGTTTTAAATAGAAATTTCAGGAAGTTATCAAGAATTTTCACTAGGAACTCCGTAGGAATAACTAAGTTTTCAAAGTGAGTACATTCTCTTTTTGTAAACCTTTTTGGGGAGTCAAAATATTTTAATTATGCTTAACAGTGATTGAGTATATGTATTCTACAATTACTAACGGTGTGTTGGGGTTTTGTATACGAAATTTGAATCCGTTACCGTTGGACAAATGGATTTTTGCCAATGGGTAACATAACCCACAAGTCAGGATTGACAGTACTGATTGGGTAATGTTGTAGATATAAACATTGTTAATGCGGATGCTCTCAATAACTGTAAAGCTATAAAACTTGTTTTGAATATACTGGGATGTATTCACCTGTAGTTCTTGCATTTAAAATCTTTTAAAACGCGTTTCAGGTAACTTAATGTGAAGCTAATAGAAGCCAGCTGGAGAGCACTGAAGGCTTAGAAAAGTGGCTATAAAAGTTACCTAAATAAACGGAGTTTATGTTTTCCATAAGTCAGGGTTTACACCTACAAATGTATTGTAATTGAAACTTAGGTTTTATCCCATTTTGTGTAATATAAAAGTGTGGTGTTTTGAAACTCTGATAAATTATTTCCTAACTACGATCCTGATGTTGTAATTCCACTGCCAAATTAATAAACACCGGTACCACCAGCTCTGTGTCTCGTGGCTCCCGCTCCTGGGGTAGGGGTCGGGGGTTGCGACAGAAGGTGGTATCAGAGCTATGCCACTGGTTTAAGCCATTTAGGTGTTCTTCTAAATACCTAAATTATATCCTATTGTGTTAGGAAATATTCATAACTTCCATGATTATTCTGTGTTAATTTGACAAATTTTGTTAATTACAGTATGAGTGATCAGGGTACTTCTGACGCTTATCGTCACCTACCTCATTCTCCCATAGATGAAGGAACCTCCCAGTCAACCGCTGGATCCACTACCGATTCCGATGGAATCTTTGTTTTCAAAGCCATAGCTGTAGAACCTTTCCCCTTAAAAAGAGAGGTTGATTTAGTCGAGGCCATGGAGCAAGGAGGAAAAGATTAAGACAAGCCCAACAGCAAGCCATAGCAGTTAGAAATACCCAGAACACAGAAGCTAGGCCCTTGTGAGAAGAAGATTTGGATAGACAATTAGCAAATTTTCATCTATATGGAAATATAGGAGGAGAGCCTAATTTCAACCAAGCAGCATATATAGAACCACAAATACTTCCTTTATTTCCCAACCAACCCATGAATCTAGACCAGAACCAGTGGAACCAATTTCCAATCCCAGCCTTTGACCCCAACGAGGAACCCAGGATTCCAGCACCAAATCCTCTAAACCTATGGTGGGCCAACAACTGGGAAATACAGCAATTACTGGAAAACCCATTCCCCTACGAAGAAACCAGTTCTACCTTACCCTGAACCAGAGCCAGCCCCAGTACTACCCCTGGAGCATGTGGAAGAACTTCGCTAGCTTGGAGATGAACTGGTGGAGGAAGGAAACCGAATTCGCCAAATCGGAGAGAAGCTCGTCTGGAAGTATGACGAGCGGGAAATGCAGTTTTAAGCAACCGCCACCTACTATATATGTATATATATGTGTGTATTTTGTTACATAGTTAGAGAAAAAACTAAAATAGATATAAACTATATACCACCTATATACATATATCGATGCATAGTTACTAATGTTTGAATTTCAGTTATGTTTATAATAGACGCATATATATGAAAAGAGTAAAAGTCGCAATGCTCGACGATTTTGGTACACTGTGTTGTTTGATATTTATTATTCTGTGATATTAATACCTGATAAATGTTTACGATTCAGATGTCAGAAGAAGTAAATCAGGAAATCCAGAATAACGATAATAACGAGAATCAAATGACTAAAAGTGCTATCGAACACATAGTAGCCCAAGGAATCATAGATGCTATGCCCTATATTATCGATACTATTAAAAAGGCAGAAAACGATAAGTCCGGAAACGGAAGTAAACGCGTATCCTTTGAACCAAATCATAGCATGAACGGAAATCTTGAACTATTAATTCAAGCTCCTGTTCCAAAAAGAAGAAGAACCATCTCATATGGTTGTTCTTATAAAGAATTCTTATCATGCAAACCGATAGAATTCTCAGGCAGTGAAGGAGCTATTTCAGCCTTGCGCTGGATAGAAAAGACAGAAGCAGTTTTAAAAATAAGTAAGTGTGCCAATGAGGATAAAGTTATGTATGCTTCTAATCTTTTTAAAGATGCAGCTTTAGAATGGTGGAATACCATTCTTCAGTCTCGAGGATGTGACAGGGTTTACAGTATGGAATGGAACAACTTTAAGGAAATAGTTGAAAGGAAATTATGTCCTCCTAATGAAAAGGAACAGATTGCTAATAAGTTCCTAAATCATAGAATGACTAGGGTACCAACCACATTCTTTGAATATGCAAGGATTGTACCAACCCTGGCCTCACCAGAACCAGTATTAATCTCCCGTTACATTTGGGGATTAATCGGTGAAATCAGACATGTGGTTAAGGCAGCTAGACCACAAACTATTGAAGAAGCAGTAGAACTAGCAAACACCCTGACAGATGAATTGGTACGCACGCAAGAAGAAACCAGAAAAGGAACCTAGCTCAAAAGATTACCCAGGAACTACGTTATGGTAATTCCTATCGTGGGAAAGGGGCAAGTTCTTCTTCACCCCCATGTAAGTACTGCAAAAAGAAGCATTTCGGGAAATGCTCTACATACTGCAAGTTCTGCAAGTTCCCAGGGCATAAGCAAGAAGATTGCAGAAAGAAACCTAATAATAGGCTATGCTACAATTGTGGAGAAGCCGGTCATATTAAAACCAACTGCCCGAAACTAGCTCTAGCGGAAAACAACAAAGCAAGGACCACGGAAGGACCCAAGAAGACTGCCAGAGCATTCGTGCTGACTGCCGAAGAAGCCAAGATGATTTCGGATGTGATTGCCGGTACGTTTTTAGTTAATGATGCTTATGCAAAAGTATTATTTGACTCTGGTGCAAACCAAAGTTTCATAAATACTTCCTTCTGCAATTTTCTTAATCAACCATTAACTAAACTCCACCAAGACTGTTTGGTGGAAACGGTAGATGGATCCTCTATCAAAATAAGTGAGATCCTACAGGGAGCTAAGATAGAACTTTTAAGTCAAAATTTTTCTGCTAACCTTTTTCCAATGGATCTAGCCGGATTCGATGTCGTGTTAGGAATGGACTGGTTGGTAACCAATCAGGCACGGATATTATGTGATAAAAAATCTGTAGAAGTGATTGCGCCATCTGGCGAGAGGATCACAATTAAGGGAGATAAGTCGACAAGTCAACAAAGTTCATCTCCGTGATGAAAGCGGCAAGTTATACACGAAAAGGAGGAATGGTGTATATGATTTCCATAATCATCAACACTAAAGGAAAAGAATTAAAAGATATTCCTGTAATATAAAATTTCTCTGATGTCTTTCCAGAAGAGTTGCCTGGATTGCCGCCAGATCGAGAGGTTGAATTTAGAATTTACCTAATACCAGGAACCGCACCGATTGCCAAAGCCCCCTATCGCCTAGCACCGACGGAAATGCAGGAACTGAAGAAACAACTGGACGAATTACTAGAGAATGGTTTCATACAACCTAGCTCATCACCATGGGGAGCACCGGTGTTATTTGTTAAGAAGAAGGACGGATCAATGCGTATGTGCATTGACTACCGAGAATTAAATAAGGTTACAATTAAAAATCGGTACCCATTACCGAGAATCGATGATCTGTTTGATCAACTCCAAGGAGCCCGATTCTCTTCTAAGATCGACTTACGCTCAGGATATCATCAGCTGAAAGTTCAGGAAGAGGACATTCCTAAAACTGCTTTCTGAACAAGGTACGGTCATTATGAATTTACTGTCATGCCATTTGGTTTAACCAATGCCCTAGCTGCATTTATGGACATGATGAACAGGATATGTAAACCATACCTGGATAAATTCATAATTGTCTTTATAGATGATATTCTAATTTACTCTAAGAGTAAGGAAGATCACGTAGTGCATTTGTATATACTCCTGTCATTGCTAAGGAAGTAAAAGCTTTGCGGTAAATTCTCGAAGTGTGAATTTTGGTTACAAGAAGTACAATTCCTTGGACATTTGGTTAACCATGAAGGAATTCATGTGGATCCCACAAAGATTGAGGCAATTACCAGATGGGAAGTCCCTAAGTCACCTACGGAAGTAAGAAGTTTTCTTGGATTAGCAGGATATTATAGACTCTTTATTCAAAATTTTTCTAGAATAGCCATTCCATTAACCAAGCTAACCTGTAAATCAGTTAAATTTGAATGGGGACCAAAGCAGGAAGAAGCATTCAGGATTTTAAAGCACAAGTTAACCAACGCACTAATACTCACATTGCCAGAAGGAACTGAAGACTTCATAGTTTATTGTGACGCGTCTAAATTAGGATATGGATGTGTGCTAATGCAACGTCAAAAAGTAATTGCTTATGCCTCTAGACAACTTAAGAAGCATGAAGAAAATTATACTACATGATCTTGAATTAGGAGCAATAATTTTTTCCCTTAAAATTTGGAGATACTATCTTTACGGTAGTAAGTTTGTAGTATTCACAGATCATAAGAGTTTAAGATATGTCTTTGGACAAAAGGAATTAAACATGAGACAGAGGCGATGGATGGAAATCCTTAGTGATTACGATTGTGATATCCAGTATCATGCAGGAAAAGCTAACATAGTAGCAGACACTTTAAGTCAAAAGTATCATGAGAATCCGAAAAGAGTACGCTCTCTTAGATTAAATCTTCAGATAGATTTAAATGAGCAAATTAAACAGGTTCAGGAAACAGCCATCAAGGATGATGCTGAAGGATTAAAATGAATGATTAAGGAATTAGAAAAAGGAACCGATGGAGTTTGGAGATTCCATAAGAAAAGAATTTGGATTCCTATTCAAGGAGACCAGCGAAATCGAATTTTAGAGGAAGCCCATAAGACTAAGTATACAATGCATCCTGGAAGTGATAAGATGTATAAAGATTTAGGAAATAATTTCTGGTGGATAGGTATGAAAAAGGATGTAGCAACCTACGTCGCTAAATGTCTAACATGTTCACAGGTTAAGGCTGAACATCAGAAACCCTCAGGACTGTTGCAACAATTGGAAATGTCAATTTGGACATGGGAATTGATAACAATGGACTTTGTTACCAAACTACCCAGGACACGAAAAGGTAATGATACAATCTGGGTGATTGTAGACAGATTAACCCAATCTGCTCATTTCTTACCAATGAAGGAAACCTTCAGTATGGAACAGTTAGCTAAGTTATATGTAAATGAAATAGTTTCATTGCATGGAATTCCTTTATCTATTGTGTCTGACTGGGACAGCCGGTTTACTTCGCATTTTTGGACAAGTTTCCAAAAAGCAATGGGAACCCGATTAAATCTAAGTACATCATATCATCCTCAAACAGATGGTCAAAGTGAAAGGACAATCCAAACAATGGAAGATATGCTTAGAGCCTGTGCAATTGATTTCGGAGGACATTAGGATGAACATTTACCTTTGATAGAATTTTCCTACAACAACAGTTATCATACCAGCATCAATGTTGCACCTTTTGAAGCACTCTACGGACGGAAATGTCGAACACCAGTGTGTTGGGCAGAAATTGGAGAAAAGCAATTATCAGGTCCTGAAATTGTGCAAGAAACAACTGACAAAATTATTCAAGTTAAGGAAAGACTAAAAACAGCCCGAGATCGTCAAAAGAGTTATGCAGATAACAGGCGCAAACCTTTGGAATTTCAAGTTGGAGATAAAGTGCTATTTAAAGTCTCACCATGGAAAGGAGTTGTAAGATTCGGTAAGAAAAGAAAACTAAGCCCAAGGTATGATGGACCTTTTAAAATTATCAAACGAATAGGGCCTGTAGCTTATCAGCTACAATTGCCAGAGGAAATAGCAGGAACACATGATGTGTTTCATGTATGTAATCTCAAGAAATGTTTAGCAGAAGAATCATTGGTAATAGCTTTACAAGATATAGAGGTTAACGAGAAGCTTAAATTTGTAGAGAAACCCATTCAAATTGAAGATAGAAAGATCAAGAATCTCAAGCACAAAAGATTAGTTCTGATCAAAGTTAAATGGGATTCAAAGAGAGGACCAGAATATACATGGGAGCTAGAATCAGAGATGCAGAGAAAATATCCACACCTATTCAAGTGAATCTCGAGGACGAGATTTAAATCAAGGTGGGGAGGATGTAACAACTCTCCAAAACACCCCAAACCGAGCCGAAACGACAAACCGGACACGCGAATCGAGACTCAGCATGCAAAAAGAGACAGGCTTACCTGGACAGCCCAGGCGCCACGCGCCAGAGACCATGGTCTCTGTTGTGACGCGCGGGGGACGTCTAGTGACTAGTCACCATCTCCTGTCATGTGGCAAGCCTATACACGTTACGAGGCTGACCTAGCCCTAACTAGGCACCTCAGGCGCCACGCGAGAGGGGACCTGGAATCCCACGCGACGCGCGGGAGAGGTCAAACTGGCCTATATAAAATCCAAGCCTGGGATCGTTTTCGTTGCTCATTTGCGATCGAAATTCTCGTTCGTATACTCCCTCTATCTCTGTTTCTGTCGAAACCCCCTCCCCCTAAACCCTTAAACCTGCGAAGCGCTGCCCGCTGTAAGTATCTTAACCCCCGATCACTAATTCGTTACCCTACCCAAGTTAGAACCCGCCAACGCATGTCTAGGCTTTGCCCGACTGAGAACGTTGTGGTTCTATCTTGTGCTGTATGGTTATCCTACCCGATTGATTTAGGACCCACCGACGCATGTCAAGGCCCTGCCTGACTACGCACGCCGGGGTTCTGTCTCGGTTGTATGGCTAAAAGTGACCTGGGTTAATTTATTAATGCATGTGCATTGTATGTTTTAAATAGAAATTTCAGGAAGTTATCAAGAATTTTCACCAGGAACTCCGTAGGAATAACTAAGTTTTCAAAGTGAGTACATTCTCTTTTTGTAAACCTTTTTGTGAGTCAAAATATTTTAATTATGCTTAACAGTGATTGAGTATATGTATTCTACAATTACTACCAGTGTGTTGGGGTTTGTATACGAAATTTCAATCCGGTACCGTTGGACAAATGGATTTTTGCCAATGGTAACATAACCCACAAGTCAGGAGTGACAGTACTGATTGGGTAATGCCGTAGATATAAACATTGTAAATGCGGATGCTCTCAATAACTGTAAAGCTATAAAACTTGTTTTGAACATACTGGGATGTATTCACCAGTAGTTCTTGCTGATAAAATCTTTTTAAAACGCGTTTCAGGTAATTTAATGTGAAGCTAATAGAAGCCAGCTGGAGAGCACTAAAGGCTTAGAAAAGTGGCTATAAAAGTTACCTAAATAAACGGAGTTTATGTTTTCCATAAGTCAGGGTTTATCCCTACAAATGTATTGTAATTGAAACTTGGGTTTTATCCCATTTTGTGTAATATAAAAGTGTGGTGTTTTGAAACTCTGATAAATTATTTCCTAACTGCGATCGTGATGTTGTAATTCCGCTGCCAAATTAATAAACACCGGTACCACCAGCTCTGTGTCTCGCGGCTCCCGCTCCCAGGGTAGGGGTCGGGGTTTGCGACACCAACCGATGGCGGAATCATCAGGGGGCGACACTAAGCGATACACATTGCTCGAGATAATCGACAACGACTATTATAAACGACAATATTTATAACGTCAATTTCCCATACAATTAACATATAATCATTCCATAATCATTACAAATCCAACGTTTCTCAAGAAAATTCGAAATTCATCAATAGATTATTACAAGTTTCTAAAGCAAAACCCTAAGTACATTTGCAGCAAGTAGAGCTCATCAACCTGCAACATACGTTAAAATAATTGTCAATACAAAAATGTATTGGCGAGCATACAGGTTTAACATAATAGCATAGTAGATAGAAAACGTTATGAAATACCACATACATAAACATGACCAACACATATAATCTCACAAAACAAATTTCTCATGTTAAATTCCTCGAAAAATGCTATAAGCGTGATGTGTGACTTCCTAGCTAGACCTCGTCGGGTGTTAGCCAAACTATAGTACCATACTAATTAAGGTGGGAGTTAACAGAAAAGTGTCCTAGCATATATGTATCAAGCATCATGTGTAGACTTGTGTAACGGGTATTCACGTGTGATAAACAGTTTAGTTTTGCGTTGTGTATTTTGATATGAACGTATGTTACACCCAAAAAGTGTGTTTTAAGCGAAAGGGGGTCAAGTATACTCACAATCGGTGCGTAAACAGCAAACACGAGCGAGATAGAGTGAGGAGAGTGTAGGGTCAGCCTGCGAGTGAGAACAGAAGTGCATCAGTCTTATGAAGTGCCGAAACGGTCGAAACGTGAAGGAGCAGGAGACAAGTTCGGGCGATGTTGTACCAAATCTTCTGGATTTGGTACAAGATCGGGCGAACTTGCTTGATTTCTTCTGATTTTGTACAAGTTCGGGCGAACTTGGTACCTTTTCTTAGAAAAAGGTACAAGTTCAGGCGAACTTGACTAAAGTCTTGCGGAAAAGGGTCAAGTTCGTCAAGTTCGGGCGAACTTGTATGGTTTTCTTAGAAACCATACAAGTTCTGTCGAACTTGGTTGGTTTTATTGAGATTTTGATAAGTGGCTGAAGTTGGTCACAAATGTGTGACAACTTCGAGCGAACTTGATCAATTTGGAGCGAACTTGATCATTTTGGTCACCAATTCGTGCGTTTTCTCGGCTGAGGAAATCGAGTGTCCATCAATTTGGAGCGAACTTGCTGAGGAAATCAAGTGTCAAGCAAGATCTCAGATCCAGAAGTACAAGGTATTACACAATTTTGCGTTAGGTGTTCGATTGGCAATTCGATTCGCGTTAGATAGATATATTAAGCGTTTTAGCGGGGCGTTAAGCGTATTACTCGATTAAATTAAATTAAAAAGCGATAAATGAGCGATATAGCATGCCTTTAGGTTCCCAAGTCTTGCGAGAGTCGCGTCAATTAAGCGAGCATATATCCTTGGAACATCACGCAGTGGTTTTGTTGATTAGCGAGGGCGACATAAGCGTTGTGAAGTGCGATGTAGTGCGAAAATATGCGATGTAGCGTAATAAGTGATATAGATTACATTATGATTCGATCTCTGGTGCTAGGCGTAACGAGAGCAGCTAGCTGCGAAGAGTTAACGAGCTGCGAAGATGCGGGTTGTTACACTTTTACTTATATGAGAATTGCTTATCTTTTATCAAACGTATTTGCGATTTCTTGCATCATTAGCGGGTTGGTACCTAGGTGGGTAATTGTTATTTGTGAAGGGACGAGTAGATTGTACGATTATTATGCAAAACTGTTTTTAATTGCTATATTAATTCATAAATAGGCAAGTATACGGTTATTATTCAAAACTGTCTTTAATTACTATTATTCAAATATTGTACGAGTAGATTGCACTTTGCAAGTGGTCCGTCAAAAAAATAGGCAAGAAAGAAGGTCTGGGAATAGGAAGGCATTGCAACAAAGATCAATACTGAATTCTTTAGCCACATGGGGGAAAGAAGATGGTATTTTCATGTTAGTTAAAAATATATTTGATAGTCCTGCTTTGGGGTCTCTAGGTCAAGGAGGTGTTGATAATCTTGAGGAGAGCACTGTTAGTAACACCAATGTTGGGTAGTGTCTTTGGAAGGTTGCTGGTGGCCACTTTACAGCTGCAGTGAAGGTGTTATGTTCATCTGGTGTTGCTCTGTACAATGATAATACCATGCAGACTTTAGAGGCTAAACACCCATACAGAGAACCTCCGTCTATGCCAGGTACTATATATTTTGAGCCGCCCCTTGTAGCTGAGGTGGATAGTGTCCTTGGTTGCATTAAATCGTTTCCTAAAGGGACCTCATGTAACGCATCGTATTTTATTATTTTTTTCTAAATAATAATAATAATATTCTTATTCTAACTGCATTTCACGACGTTCGAGATCGAAAACAGGCTTCAGAAGTTTATCGGGCCGCTCTAAAATGCGAGAAACCAGGTAACAGGCCTTGGGTCCAACACACACACTAACCTACCTAATTAAACCCTACACAAACACACTCACACACACTATACACACACACGCTGCACCCCTCATCTCCCTGCCTCCCCCTCTCTCGCGACTCTGGTCAACGGAGCAAGTCCGGCCGGCGCCGATCTCCGATCGCGCAGCACACACCCCCTTACAACTCTCCTTCTCCCTTGTTCCTTCTCCGTTGAAGACCACGACAGCATCAGTGGTGACCGGTAACACCAGCTCTCGCTCCTCTCTCTCTCTACACAAGCGGCCGACCACCACCCTTGGTGGCGACGCACGACCACGACGACAACAGTCGCGATTCAACACGGGTTAAGTCTCTACTCAGTTTGATTCGGATCTGGTTCAGTTTAGTTCGAGTCGGTTTCAGTTCTTCGGTCAGTTTTGTTCCAGGATTTGGCGTCGATGATGATGATTTGACGGTGGTGGTGTCAACGACAACAAGAGCCGACGCAGGGCGGTAGCCGGCGTCGGCAGAGACAACGGTTCAGTCCAACCCGGTTCTAGTTCGAGTTTCAGCTCAGTTCCGGTATCGACTTCAAGTTCAGGTTCCGGTTTCTCAGTTCAGGTAAAGTTTTCAGTTTATTCGGTTCGAGTATGTAGTTCAGTTTCAGTTTCAGTTTCAGTGTCATTTCGGTTCAGGATAGAAATAGTTCAGGTTTTGTTTGTTTATATTTCGATTCAAGTTCAATGGTTGTTGTTTCAGATTCGGTTCGGTCTTGGCTCGGATTTTAGTTCATGTTTGGCTCGGGTTTCGGTCAAGAACAGTCAACCGACTTAGTTGGGTGTTCCGGCTCAAGCTCAGTCAATTCGAGTCTCGTTTCAGTTTGGTGTTCGGTCAAATCAGGTCAAACCTGGTCAACTGTGGTCAAACAGTCAACGGGTCAGCTTTGGTGTTCACTCAAGTTACAGAGACAGCGGTTCAGCTGTTCCGGTTCAGATCACTCATCCCGGTCAGATCAGTCGTCCCAGTTCAACCTCGATTTGGTTCAGGTACAGGTCGTGCTTGATTATTTCAGTTTTGCATTCATTTTTAATTGGTTTGTTTAGTTCACTTTTGGTTCCATCTCGATTCAGCAGGCTCGGGTCAACCCGGTCAAACCTGGTCAAAGCTCGGGTCACGGTCCATCTTCCAGTTTCGGTCAACATCGGGTCTCGTGGTACTCAGTCGAATTCGACTCGACATGGTATAACCCTCTATAGTTAGTTATTGGATATAATCGTTATAAGTATATATTTACATAACTTGTATGTAGACGTAATTATATATATTGTTTCTTTATTATTGCGTTTTGAAAACATTTAATCGACAACTAGATTGTCGGGATCGTCCAAAAACAAGGGGAAACTCTGGCCATTTTCATCAAAACATACGTAAACATATTTAACACACCTTACGACAATATATTTCTTTAACGACAAAAATATATATATATTATGCATTATTAAAATTTTCGACAAAATATATTTATTGAACTTCGACAATAATTATACTTACAATATGTTTATTAAACTTTCGACAAAATGAACTTACTTATTATACTTCGGATAAAATAAATATACTTCGGCAATATGTATATATCTCTCATACCTTTCGTTAGAATATATATATATATATATATATTTAATTATTATTTTTGACAACATAGCGTTGTATAAACTATGATATATATGTATTCGTACATTCAACTTCAATTCAAATCCTTCACTGTAATCCCGATTATTCATACACCTTCGTTTGCCATATAAGGTGACCTCGACATCTCATTCTCCAACTCATCAACTCATCGCGAGATTTCAAGAAGACTTAGCAATTTTGTGAGTACACTCGACCCACTTTGTTTATATCACCTTTTGGGTGTAACATGTTTCCATATACAAAAATCACAAACACTTAAACTTTATGAAACGCACAAACAATCCTATATACATGACTACTTGAATCGTATACTTGTTGCTTGTCTGGGATAAACGTTATGCTATGCTTTAGTCATTAACTATTTTTAGCCTTTGTTTGACATGCTTAGCGCTATAGGAATTCACGCATCCACCTCCATCGTGTTATTCGTGAGGTCATGTTAAAACATCGTGATTGCGTTAAGGGTTTGATTATTAGTATTGCATGCCTTGATATGCTCTTGTATAGATTTGGTTGCCATGAGGATTGTTAAAACTTTATTCGTATAGTATGCTATGCTTAAACTTGTGTACTCGCCTTTGCTTTTGCATTGACTTTATTTTAAAACATGTTACAGGTTGAAGGAGATGACGCTATGAAAACAATATAGCAAGGACTAGATACACACAAATTAGACGTTAGGTTTAATGTCGACGTATCAATTTTTGTTATGACTTTGCAAATGTTAGGTTGTTCTTTGTTTTGTTACATTGATGTATTTGACAATTTTATGAAATGAAATATGGTTTAATTAATTATTGTCACTTAATAATGTTGTGAGCAATGAGCAATCTCGTTTTCGTCTCATCCCGATGTTTCCGCCATCGGTTGGGGTGTTACAGATTGGTATCAGAGCCATAACTATAGGGAATTAGGCAAATTGCTACGCTTTTGACCTAGTCTATAGTTAAGTACCATACTTGACCATACGTGATTCACATGCTAATTTCTTAAAACGTCTCTTATATGTTAGATTTATGAAATGCTTTACGTGTTCATACTCGTTACATTATTTCAATCATACGCATTCCCTAATGTATTTTACTCGATTATACTAAACTCGAAAACACTCGTATTACACAAGTGAGACGACTTCACTAAAATAGGCGTGATATCCACAATTTGGTGAACGATTCTCATTACGCTTATTCTTTATTTTATTTTTTTTCACGAAGTGACACCATCAAGTTAGGAGTGACATCCACACCTTGATGGATAACTTCCCATTCAAACTCTAGTGGACTCTCGTCAAAGTGTCGAAATTAATTTTGACCCGAAGAGTGCCAACCACACTTAGGGTACGAAATCGTCGAGTTAGGGGTGAAACCCGCACCTTGTCGATTAAGTCCCATTCCTCGATTTTCAATCTCGCCAAAGTTTCGATTTTCCAATCGATTAGAGACGTGTAATAACTGGAAGGGTAAAATGCCGTTAATCGCTTCTGACGAGAGCGTTTTACCTATAGGCCAAAGTACGTTTCTCTAATTCGAAAGGATCTTCGATTCACTTTGGAATAGTCGACGTTTCTCTACCCGAAACAGTCTAATGTTTTCTGAGACTCTCTTTTATACCATTTCAATTTATACATGACTTTTTTATATACTTGTTACCATTCCTTTCAAATTTCCAATTTATTATAAGGGTTTTTACGCAATTCATATTAAACCTTTTCATCCACTTATACATCACTTGCATACATGATTTCAAAACGTTATCAACTAGACTTATATTTCTCGAAAAGTCCGAAATGGAGACCATCGTCGAGATAGGAGTGAATTCCTTACCTAGACGATCAAACTTCGTTTCCTTCCTTCCTTAAAATGACCTCACCAACGGATTAGGGTGATTCTCATACCTCGGTGATCGTTACCAACCCTCCTTCTTGAAGACTTTATTACACAAACCACATGTTTAAATTGTTTACCTAAATCTTTTACCATGTTGTCAAAATTCTTACTTAGACGAATTTCAAAACGTACTATTTTTCAAACGTATTTCCCATCCGGTAATCTATTTCATATAAATCCCATGCCAATATACTTGGTCACCACATGAAACGTTTTGTTTTACGATTTTCAAAGCTCGACAGAATGCTACCTACCAACTTAATCGGTCCAAGGAATACCTTGCCCACAAGTCTTATGTTTAACTTAATCACTAGAACACGCTCACGCAATGACTTTATGTTAAAAAAAATTCGTTTGTAAAAAAAAAATATATATCAAACCAATATCTTATAGGCATTATGGGATCGTTGTACTAAAGGTGTGTTTGGGATTTTTTTGCAACCTAATATTTTTATTTTTGTGTTTGAAAGCGCAAATATTAAATAAATAAATAAATAAAAATCTATTTTTAGTATGTGGTAAATAATTAATAAAAAAAAATAATAATATTATATAAAAAAAACTGATTTGTTTAACGTATTTTAGAGATCAAAGCTCATCTATTTATAACTTTATTTATACATGTATATATATTTTTCAAACACTCAAATAGTTGATTACCTGATTATTGTGATATCAAATAACATAGTCAAATCCAAACACTATCTTCCTACAATATGTTTTGTTACAACTAATTATCTGATTTTGATTATTCAGAACGCATAATCTATTTTCAAAACTCAACCCCAAACACCCTCTAAACCTCTTATCACGATTAAGAGAACATTTTGCTAAACACTTTTCAACGATAATTAAATCCATTATCCCAGATTTCCTCTCAAGGGTCAACGTATCACAAGAACCACTGAATTTCAAATTTCTTATCTTGATGTAACATCCTTTGAAAACGATGCGAACCTACTAATTTAAGACCTTGTCATACACCACTCAAAATGTCACCTCAATTTCAAAACACGTGGGTAAGAAAACATTACAAGGACTAACCACTTTCGACTCACTTATTTCCCCTAAAACAGTGGTAGCACTCCCGTCCATTACAAAATACGTAACGCATAATCAATAAGTACCTTATATTCCTTTATATTCACACACTAGATCCTATATTCTAAGTTAAACTTAAGCCTATTTTAGAAGCGATAAATTTCAAAGTTTTGCTCAAACAACAATACATGCGTATCCTTTACATGGTTTAGTCAACTGTTGCATGACATTTTAATCATATCATTCGCTTTACACACCCTGATCTCTCGACTATTTTATGTAAATAAATCGTAGCATTCAATTCATATCATACGCACAATTATCGTCTGTTACACTTGTTGACGTTCATAATTATACACATATTCATGTTCATGAAAATACGTGTCATCTTTCATGCTTATTATAACACCTAATGGCATACCTCCCAACATCATCCGTGGATAGGAGAGATTCCTGGCTCATAAGTAATGCCCTACCTCTAAAATCACCAACGCGTTTTGGGCTTAATGCTAGTGGATGAGAGGAGAACTCCACAGTTAAGCGTGCTCAAGTGGGAGTAGTAATATGGATGGGTGACCTCCTGGGAAGTCTCCACCAGGGCAAACAAAAACAAAGCCGTGAGTTCCTGGATGGGCCACCCATCAAGGGCAAAGCGGACAATATTGGTGATAACGAGGGGCAGGGGTGTTACACTTATACTTATCATCACATTCATGCATATACGTCTTATATCCATGCTTATACTTATTTCCATACTTATGCTTATACTCATACACATACCTATACTTGTACTCGTATTCATATTCGTGCCTATGCGCGAGCGAAACCCGAGGGATTCGCTTACGTGGGCCACAAGCTATTTGCACGCAAACATGCCTACGCACTACATTCTTACACACACGCAAAATTATTTTCAGAATTTATGTACACCTTTATTCATGTGTTGCTAGTACAAGCTATGCGGATCATGTGATGATCGGTATAATCGCGGGTGCACACGGGATTATAGCGATAAGCGCATGAGAACCATAGAGTGTACTACCGCGTATGGTAACACACGGAACGTAACATTGCATCGAGTAACGAAACGGTCGCAACTGGTCAATAACATGGTGGATACGCCGCTGGTACTTCCTATACATAAGTGTTTTCACCATGCTGCCAAACTTTCGTAATACGTGCCATGAGATATTCGGTGATTTACAGACCATAATATGACCTAACACGCCAGCTTTAAACAACTCACAACTGCATTGCTAAGTGCGCGCTACCCGATTATCCACGACGAGTCTTAATCCCTAACGTAACGTTTTCGTTTGTTCATATACATATGCCATCCTTACACGAGTATTCGTTGATCGAATCAATCGTCCGCTCTTATGCCTCTGTTACCCCCGTTAACCTTGTCTTTTTATACAACCTCGTTTATAATCAATCGTGTAAGCATTCAAACCCTAAATGCTTCTTACTCTAAAGTTATCTCCCATTCTCGTTGAGGGCAACACACTTACTTGGCCGCTACCTTGATAACTGGTCTATTTTAAATTACCTAACCTTAAGCTATTCAAACTTGTTTAAACACTCATCTATACGCACACATGCACGTTTTACTTATGCTTGATGCCTCAAATCATCCTAGTCAAGCAACTTCTTGTTGCAAACCTAACTCTTCGTTGCTCTAAACTCCATGCTTACCCTCACGTATCCAGAACTTCAAGTCTTGACCGTTAACCCTCAATTCCTTAACCAATTCCTTTCGAGTCTTCCTCATGAATAAATTTCGGGACGAAATTTCCTAAAGGAAGGGAGACTGTAACGCATCGTATTTTATTATTTTTTTCTAAATAATATTAATAATAATATTCTTATTCTAACTGCATTTCACGACGTTCGAGATCGAAAACAGGCTTCAGGAGTTTATCGGGCCGCTCTAAAACGCGAGAAACCAGGTAAAGGGCCTTGGGCCCAACACACACACTAACCTACCTAATTAAACCCTACACAAACACACTCACACACACTATACACACACACGCTGTACCCCTCATCTCCCTGCCCCCCCCCTCTCTCGCGACTCTGGTCAACGGAGCAAGTCCGGCCGGCGCCGATCTCCGATCGCGCAGCACACACCCCCCCTACAACTCTCCTTCTCCCTTGTTCCTTCTCCGTTGAAGACCACGACAGCATCAGTGGTGACCGGTAACACCAGCTCTCGCTCCTCTCTCTCTACACAAGCGGCCGACCACCACCCTCGCTGGCGACGCACGACCACGACAACAGTCGCGATTCAACACGGGTTAAGTCTCTACTCAGTTTGATTCGGATCTGGTTCAGTTTAGTTCGAGTCGATTTCAGTTCTTCGGTCAGTTTTGTTCCAGGATTTGGCGTCGATGATGATGATTTGACGGTGGTGGTGTCGACGACAACAAGAGCCGACGCAGGGCGGTAGCCGGCGTCGGCAGAGACAGCGGTTCAGTCCAACCCGGTTCTAGTTCGAGTTTCAGCTCAGTTCCGGTATCGACTTCAAGTTCAGGTTCCGGTTTCTCAGTTCAGGTAAAGTTTTCAGTTTATTCGGTTCGAGTATGTAGTTCAGTTTCAGTTTCAGTTTCAGCGTCATTTCGGTTCAGGATAGAAATAGTTCAGGTTTTGTTTGTTTATATTTCGATTCAAGTTCAATGGTTGTTGTTTCAGATTCGGTTCGGTCTTGGCTCGGATTTTAGTTCATGTTTGGCTCGGGTTTCGGTCAAGAACAGTCAACCGACTTAGTTGGGTGTTCCGGCTCAAGCTCTGTCAATTCGGGCCTCGTTTCAGTTTGGTGTTCGGTCAAATCAGGTCAAACCTGGTCAACTGTGGTCAAACAGTTAACGGGTCAGCTTTGGTGTTCACTCAAGTTACAGAGACAGCGGTTCAGCTGTTCCGGTTCAGGTCACTCGTCCCGGTCAGATCAGTCATCCCAGTTCAACCTCGATTCGGTTCAGGTACGGGTCGTGCTTGATTATTTCAGTTTTGCATTCATTTTTAATTGGTTGTTTAGTTCACTTTTGGTTCCATCTCGATTCAGCAGGCTCGGGTCAACCCGGTCAAACCTGGTCAAAGCTCGGGTCACGGTCCATCTTCCAGTTTTAGTAAACACTCGGGTCTCGTGGTACTCAGTCGAATTCGACTCGACATGGTATAACCCTCTATAGTTAGTTATTGGATATAATCGTTATAAGTATATATTTACATAACTTGTAGGTAGACGTAATTATATATATTGTTTCGTTATTATTGCGTTTTGAAAACATTTAATCGACAACTAGATTGTCGGGATCGTCCTAAAACAAGGGGAAACTCTACCCGTTTTCATCAAAACATACGTAAACATATTTAACACACCTTACGACAATATATTTCTTTAACGACAAAATATATATATATATATATATATATATATGCATTATTAAAATTTTCGACAAAATATATTTATTGAACTTCGACAAAATATACTTATTAAACTTTCGACAAAATATGTTTATTAAACTTTCGACAAAATGAAGTTACTTATTATACTTCCGATAAAATAAATATACTTCGGCAATATGTATATATCTCTCATACCTTTCGTTAGAATATATATATATATATATATATATATATATATTTAATTATTATTTTTGACAACATTGCGTTGTATAAACTATGATATATATGTATTCGTACATTCAACTTCAATTCAAATCCTTCACTGTAATCCCGATTATTCATACACCTTCGTTTGCCATATAAGGTGACCTCGACATCTCATTCTCCAACTCATCGCGAGATTTCAAGAAGACTTAGCAATTTTGTGAGTACACTCGACCCACTTTGTTTATATCACCTTTTGGGTGTAACATGTTTCCATATACAAAAATCACAAACACTTAAACTTTATGAAACGCACAAACAATCCTATATACATGACTACTTGAATCGTATACTTGTTGCTTGTCTGGGATAAACGTTATGTTATGCTTTAGTCATTAACTATTTTTAGCCTTTGTTTGACATGCTTAGCGCTATAGGAATTCACGCATCCACCTCCATCGTGTTATTCGTGAGGTCATGTTAAAACATCATGATTGCGTTAAGGGTTTGATTATTAGTATTGCATGCCTTGATATGCTCTTGTATAGATTTGGTTGCCATGAGGATTGTTAAAACTTTATTCGTATACGTATGCTATGCTTAAACTTGTGTACTCGCCTTTGCTTTTGCATTGACTTTATTTTAAAACATATTACAGTTTGAAGGAGATGACGCTATGAAAACAATATAGCAAGGACTAGATACACACAAATTAGACGTTAGGTTTAATGTCGACGTATCAATTTTGTTATGACTTTGCAAATGTTAGGTTGTTCTTTGTTTTGTTACATTGATGTATTTGACAATTCTTATGAAATGAAATATGGTTTAATTAATTATTGTCACTTAATAATGTTGTGAGCAATGAGCAATCTCGTTTTCGTCTCATCCCGATGTTTCCGCCATCGGTTGGGGTGTTACACCTCATGTGGGAGAGATGGCTTGAGGGCACAACACATTTTGGATGCTTTATGTGGAGAGGGTCTGCTTTTGCCACTGATTTCTTATACGCTAACACTGCGACTTATCGTTAGGGGAAATGTCCATCGAGTTTGGCAGAGTTTGTTGCGTCCGCTCCCCTTACTATTCTCTTAAAACTAGACAATGGGATTAGACCTATTGCAGTGGGCACTATATGGAGGCGTTTGGTTTCCAAGGTTGTTATGAAGGGTGTTGGTAAAGAAATGACCAAGTACCTTAATGATTTTTAGTTTGGGGTCGGCGTGTCGGGTGGCGCTGAGGCCATTTTACACAGCCAGGTTTTAAATGAACGTCACACATATGGGTCTCTTGCAATGCTTACTGTAGATTTTTCTAATTCTTTTAACCAGGTGGATAGATCAGCCTTACTTCATGAGGTCAGGATGAGGTGCCCTTTTATTTCTTTGAGGGTAGAATTTCTATACGGGCAACCAGCAATATTGTATCTTGGAGATAGGCACATTTTGTCTACCACGGGGGTTCAGCAAGGGGACCCATTGGGACCACTTCTTTTCTCTCTTGTTTTGCACCCCCTTGTGCATCAGATTAGAGCCAAATGCAAGCTTCTTCTTCATGCTTGGTATCTTGACGATGGGACTGTCATTGGAGATTCATAAGAGGTGGCTAGAGTATTGGACATCATTAAGGTGACGGGTTCGACATTGGGTTTTGAACTTAAAATTAAGAAAACTGGGCTATTTAGGCCCTCTTGTGATGGTAGCAAGTTTTGTAAAGGGTTATTTCCAATAGACATCGGGAAGCCATTAGTGGGGGTGTTAGTAGATACGCAAGCTTTATTAGTGGGTTGGCAGAGAAAAGAGCTACTAAGGTTTTAGATTTGATGCGTCTTCTACCCAAATTAGGTGATCCGAAGAGTGAACGACTCCTGCTTCGATCCTGTATGGGCATTTCCAAACTTTTTTGGCTTGAGGACATGCCAACCTATACACATGGAAGATGCAGCATTGTTCTTTGACAAAGGGTTGCGTGAGGCGATTGAGGAATTGGTGGTTTGTGGAGGTCCTTTCTTTGGAGACTTAAAGTGGCGACTTGCTTCCTTCCCATTAGGTTTGGGGGTATAGGGTTGTATTCGGCTGTAAAGGCTTCATCCTATGCTTTTGTCGCCTCAAGGGCCCAATCGTGGGTGCTACAGGACCACATCTTAATAGACAGTGCATATGTGGAATGGATTCTAATTATGTTTGTGCTTTGGCTTGTCTTCGTGTTACGATTCCAAGCTTTGACTTCAACGGTTTCACTAATCAGGACACCGCCCCCTAAAGCTCTAACGCCCAACTTTTCATACTTTCCATATTTAGAAAGCTCGTGTTGTATTTCTATTTTTGGAAACCTTTGTATAGTGTATTCGTACTTTTGTTGTAATCGTTGTAATCATTGTAATCTGAGACTTGAATCATAATGAAAACTCATATTCCTAGTCATGTTATGCTTATTCGTAATCATTTTATACTTATACATATTCATATGTTTATGCTTGATACTTGGAAACGTGATAAACTTGTGAAATACGTGACAATCATACTTCATATGAGACTTATTCGTGAATCTCATACTTAACCGTATCATTTCATATATATGTATACCTTAGAACATGTTGCATATGCTTAAAAGTATTGATATGGACCTAGAACAGGTTTTAAGTGACAACTAGACAAGGCACCATTGGAGAAAATCAAAAAAATAATGGCCTTGACAAAGGCCTTGCGGACCGCAAGGGAGAACCCATACGGTCTGTTAGGACCTCTGGGCGGGCAGATTTGCAAGCAGCCACGAAATGTGCACGGATCCACACATCTAACTCACCTCCAATGGCTTTGAACGTCATTATATCACCACCTAACAACCTCCAACCCTTTCCCTATAAATACCACACCTTCTCCACACATTTTTCCACTTTAACAACTCTCAAATCTCTGAAAGATCCAGAATTCGGACAGATTCATAGCATCTTATAAAAATGAGCATAACTTGCTCATTTCTTACTTGTTTTGCTTGATTCTTCTTCCTCCTTGGAAATTACAGACCTGGGATATTCACCTAAAGGGCTCCTAACTTTCTGTTTTGATTAAAACATTTGTAAACTTATGTTCTACTTCATACAACCTTGTGTTCTTGAGCTCCTAATCAAGTTTATGATTAGTGAAGCCTAGCCAAGCTTGTTTACATGAACTAAGGGCTGTTTTAACACCCTAAACTTTCTGTTTTCAGTGAGCTCTAAGCTCACAAGTGTTGTCAAGTCTTGAACTTGAAGCTAGTGTGACTACAAGGTTAGCTTGGGCTATCCTACATCTAAGTCCACACAACACTTGTTGTTTTCTCATTCCAATCCTAAGTAGCTTGCTAGTTGAAAGTAACACAACCCCGTCTAGCCTTCGACGTGTGTCGACGCCGGCTCACCGAGTTGTAGCTTACTTGGCTACTAAGTGTAGTTATAACACGTATTCCATTTCCTTTATTATTATCATCTTGTTCTTGACCCTCCTTGTTGTCTATGACAACTTGTGTAGTGGTGAACTCTTATGAGGTTCCTAAATGGATGGTTATACCACCTACCTCCTACATGACTTCTATGACATCCTTGAAGGACTTATGATATAATGTACATATATATCTATATAATATATACCTAAAACCGAAACCTTGATAATGACTATATAATCATGTGTCAAGTTACTAAGTTAATCACTAAAAGTGTTTAGTTCCTCGTTTAGATTCTAATAGGTGTTATAACCTATGAAATCACATAAACCCTAATGGGTTCCCATAGTGTCAAAATGCGTGCTAGACCTTAGTGAATATTTTTCGTATACATACTTTGTTATGCTTTAATCTAAATTCGAATATACATAATCATTCCATGCTCACACCTACGTTTTCCTCTTGTAGGATAACTCGGTGTTCCCCCTCAACCAAACAACTCTTTACGGAACTAACAAGTCGGAAAGCTTGCAAAACCGTGAGTACACTCGACCCATTTTCCTCTTTCACACTTTTGGCTTATAACATGTTAACTACTAAATACACATAAATTCACACAATATGCTTTATTTCTCATCCATTATACTGTCATTTGTTGCTTAGGATTCTATGCTAGTCTCATACATACTTGTCATTAACTTAGCTAGCCCAACTTGACATATATAGCGCTATGGGAGTAGCACACCACCTGTCGGGATTATGTTAAGCTAATTTTATTCTCTTTTAGTTTTGTTACTTTTGTGACGAGGGACACTCTTATTCTCGTGGACACTCGGGTTTGAATTAGTATTGCATGATTTAGTATGCCTTGTATACAATTGCATGTCGTTTTTATACTTATGCTATGTATCTCAAAACCTTGTTACTCGCCTTTGCTTTTGCATTGAACTTTATTTTAAACATGTTACAGGTTTAGGAGGATGATGCTATGAAATCGAAGTAGCGTTGATGCTAATTACACATATAGACGCCTTTAGTTTAATTATGTTGTATCAAATTTTGTCTTTTTTTATTGTTATTTGAAATTCCATGTATTGTAATGACAATTTTATCATGAAATGAAATCCAGTTGAATTAATTATTGTCACTATTAGCGTTGTGAGCAACGAGCAATCTATTTCTTCCCGCCTTGATGTTTCCCCGGGGTGTGACAGATTGGTATCAGAGCCTAACTATAGGGAATTAGGTAGAATTGCCATGTTCGACCTAGTCTATAGTTTAAGTGTCCCATTTTTGTACCATTCTTATATCATGCTTAAAACTTTATTCTTCCTACATTGCTTCTTCCTTTATTTTGGTCTTAATACTTACATAATATCTTTCCTAAGAGATTTTACACAATACACTTTGAAGACTTGAAGACACTCGTGATGCACACGAGGCGATTTGCACCAAGATAGGCCTAATGGCTTACAATTTTTGGTGAAATCCCTCATTCTGCGTATTCGATTTTTCAAGAAGTTACACCATCAAGTTAGGAGTGACATCCACACCTTGATGGGAAACTTCCCATTCAAACTCTAGTGGACCCCGATTTTCAATCTCTCACAAGTCTAGAAATTTCAATCGACTAGGGACATGTAGTAACTGGAAGGGTAAAATACCGTTAATCGCTTCTCGAACGAAAGTATTTTACCTATTAGGCCAAAGCATGTTCCCTAACTCGAAAGATCTTACGAATCACGTTGGAATAGTCACGTTTCTCTACCCGAAACATTCAAATGTTTTATTGAGCCAATCTTTTATGTTACCTCAATTTATATGTGATTTTATACTTGTTACCTCGTTCATTTCAAACCGTTACACAATTCGCATGTCTCTCGCAATCAAAAACAATAATAATAATCCTCATGAATAAACTAAATTTATACTCCTTATACACATTTATACGTGTTTACTTATGCCAATACATGATGAATACATGCAATTTATGTGAAATATACGTGCTATTTGATACTTACATGCTTATTCATGCAAACTCATTTCTTTTACGTTATGATCAAGTTCATCCCTATTCTTCTATTTTAAACCTCTAAATGTCTTCTCCAAGTTCGTCAAAGAAGTCCAAGAATTCGAAGAAGGGTTCCAACAACAATGGGGACTCGATATCAAAGCAAGAGCTCGTAGGTTTGGTCGTGGAGCAAATGGCTGAACAGATGGCTAAGATTATCCCCAACATCGTTAGCCAAATTCGATCCATCCACGACACCCCAAGTCCTCCGTCAACTCTAAGGTGGAAAAGCCTAAGTCACAATTTTTTCAAACAATTCATGGCCTGTAAACCATGGAGTTTATTGGTAATGATGGTGCGACGACGTTGTTGGCTTGGTTTGAAGCCATGGAGATTTCATTCCGCCAAAGTGGCTGCCCCGATGACTTGCGCACCGAAAATGCTACGGGGGTATTCCGTTCGAGATCCCTTGAGTGGTGGACCGACTGAACGAAGCACAAGAGGGGATGATGCCGCCCACGCGTTGCCATGGGCTGAAATGAAGAAGATCATGAGGGACGAATTTTGTCCTCCTCATGAACTTAGGAAGTTGGAGCATGAGTTTTGGTACCTCAAGCAAAATGGAGATGACAACGATGGTCTAACCCTACGCTTCAAACAGCTAAGCATCCTTTGCCCTAGCCAAGTTGATACCACTGAAAAGGCCATCAACAAGTACATCCACTGTTTGCCCGATTCTTTCATAACCTCGAGAGGCTGCTTTCCCAGAGACTATTGAGGAAACCTACGCCCCCACCTTAACAGCAACCATGTCGAACGCAAGAATGCCGCAAGGCATCGCTGAAAAGCTGCATCAAGCCACCACCGAAACCACCACTATCTGAACCCTCACCCTCCCAAGCCAAGAAGAACAATAACAGAAACAAGAAGCGAAAGGCTTCTGTTAGAATTGCGCGGTTGTTACTCGCTACCAAACCCTGCAATCATTCGCTACCAAACTTGACACCCAAAAACACTGACCTGGTGTGATAAATCTACTAGCATCCACCAAACGTGTCGAAATGCCCACTAAGTAGAATGGGGCATTTTGCCAGCCATTGTCGTTCAAACCCAGATCCTAACCCAAACAAACCTTAGGCTTAGATTGTTCCTGTGCGAACATGTTTCAAGTGTGGTGACCCTAATCACCTCGCCAATGTTTGCCCTCAGCGTAACAACAACCAGCAGCAACAACAGCAGCAGCTGACTCAACCAGCTCGAGGCCGAGCTTTTTCTCTCACCTCTACTCAGGCTCAAAGTTCAAACGATGTTATCACTGGTACGTTCCTTGTTAACTATGTTTATGCTTCATGTCTATTTGATACGGGCGCGATAAGAGTTTTATGTCGATTGAATTTGAACCCTTACTTAAGTGCGTGCGTTCCAAGTTGCCTAATCCTTTTGCAGTCGAAGTCGCTAACGGAAAAATCATCACCGTCGATTCCATTCTTTCGGGATGCTCTTTGAATCTTAACGATCATACGTTTTCGATCGACCTCATAGCTGTGCAAAGGGTAGTTTCGATATCATAGTAGGCATGGATTAGCTTAGGCGAGTCGCGCCGAAGTTGTTTGTTCGGAGAAATTCACACGTCTTCCTCTTCCTAACAATGATTCATTGCACGTCTATGGTGAGAAACCTTCTAAAGGTCTCAACTAATGTCGTGTATCCAAGTGAACAAGTACTTACGTAAGGAGTACTTTGCCTTCCTCGCCCACGTCGTGGTAAAGAAGGACAAAGGTCTTAGCTTAAGTGAAGTTCCCGTTGTTTGTCAGTTTCCTGATGTCTTCCCTGAGGATCTTCCTGGTCCTCCTCCTCCTCGATCCGTTGACTTTCGTATTGACCTCATTCCTGGCGCAACTCATGTTACAAAGCCCCTTATTGCTTAGCACCCTCGGAAATGCAGGAACTATCGAGCCAACTTCAAGAATTTCTTGATAAAGGCTTTATACGCCCTAGTACATTCTCCTGGGGTGCTCCCGTTTTGTTTGTTAAGAAGAAAGATGGTTCATTTCGGATGTGCATCGACTATTGTGAGCTAACAACTCACTGTCAAAAACCAATATCCATTTCCTCGAATTGACGATCTCTTCGATCAATTGCAAGGCGCATCGTGCTTTTCAAAGATCGATCTTCGCTCTGGCTATCATCAACTTCGAGTTCTCAAAGAAGATGTACCAAAGACCGCCTTTCGCACAAGTTATGGACATTACGAGTTCTGGTCATGCCTTTTGGTTTGACTAACGCGCCTGCAGTGTTCATGGACTTAATGAACCGCGTGTGTAGGCCCTTCCTCGTCGTTTCGTAATCGTTTTCATCGACGACATCCTCATCTACTCCAAGACGAAAGAAGAGCATGGGCGACATTTGCAACTCATCCTTCAGCTTTTGCGTACCGAACGTCTTTATGCCAAATTCTCCAAGTGTGAATTTTGGCTAAAAGATGTTCAATTCCTTGGTCACACCGTCAATGAACTCGGTATTCATGTTGACCCCAAAAGATAGAAGTTGAAGAATTGGATTGCACCTAAATCGCCTTCTGAAATTCGTTCGTTTATTGGCCTAGCTGGTTATTATCATCGCTTCATCTAGAACTTCTCCAAGATCGCCGTACCTTTAACGTCTTTGACTCAAAAGAATAAACCATTTTGTTTGGGGTCCCAAATAAGAAGAATCTTTCCAAACGCTCAAGGACATGCTTTGCAATGCTCCTATCCTTACTCTTCCAGATGGAAACGACAATTTCGTCGTGTATTGCGATGCTTCAAACCAAGGTCTTAGTTGATCCTCATGCAACGGGACAAGGTTATCTCTTACGCGTCGAGACAACTCAAAATACACGAGAAAAACTATACTACGCACGACCTTGAACTTGGTGCGGTTGTTTTTGCATCAAAGATTTGGCGACACTACCTTTATGGTACAAAGTGTACGTCTTCACCGACCACAAGAGCCTTCAACATATCTTTGATCAAAAGGAACTCAACATGCGTCAACGTTGTTGGGTAGAATTGTTGAACTGACTACGACTGCGATATTTGCTACCACCCTGGCAAGGCGAATGTTGTAGCCGATGCACTTAGTCGTAAAACTCATGTAAAGAGTATTCGTTGCTATCAAATAGTGGGAAAGCTTCCATTGACATCATTTCCATATCTACACGGATGAAGTCATTAGTCGTCATGGTACTCCCATTGACATCATTTCCGATCGCGATGCTCGTTTCACCTCTCGCCTTTGGAAAACGTTTCAATCCGCCCTTGGCACTCGTCTCAGTCTTAGCACCGCTTTTCACCCTCAGTCTGACGGTCAAACCGAGCGTCTATCCAAACCGTGGGGGATATCTCGTTCTGCGTAATCGATTTTGGTGGCAACTAGGATTCGCACTTACCCTTGGTAGAATTCTCGTACAATAACAGTTATCATACTAGTATCAAATGCTCCATTGAAGCATTGTATGGTCGTAAGTGCCATTCGCCTATTTGTTGGCACGAGATCGGAGACTCTCAAATCACCGGTCCCGAACTTATACAAGAGAGAACGGACAAGATTCTACAATTCGTGATAATCTTCTCAAAGCTCGAAGCCGACAAAAGAGTTATGTGACAAAAGATGCAAGCCTCTGGAATTCAACGTAGGTGATCAAGTACTTCTCAAGGTATCCCCTTGGAAGGGAGTTATTCGTTTTGGTAAGAAAGGCAAGCTAGCTCCTCGCTGTATAGGTCCTTTTAAGGTTCTCGAAAGGATTGGCAAGGTAGTGTATCGACTGGATCTACCTCAAGAACTCAACAATGTTCACCCAGTCTTCCATGTTTCAAATCTCAAGAAATGTCTAGCTGAAGAAGGACTTCAAGTTCCACTCGAAGATCTTCAAATCAACGAGACATTTCATTTTGTAGAAAAACCAGTGAAATCATGGACCGAGGAATCAAACAATTGAGGCGCATTCGAATTCCTATCGTCAAGGTTCAGTGGGAAGGAAAACGTGGCGCTGAATTTACTTGGGAACTCGAGAGTGATATGAAGACTAAGTACCCGCATCTTTTCGTTGCATCCTAAATTTGGGACGAAATTTCCTAAAGGAGGGCAGACTGTAACGCCCGGCTTTTTCATACATTCCTATTTAGAAAGCTCGTGTTGTATTTCTATTTTTGGAAACCTTTGTATAGTGTATTCGTACTTTGTTGTAATCGTTGTAATCATTGTAATCTGAGACTTGAATCATAATGAAAAAACTCGTATTCCTATTCATGTTATGCTTATTCGTAATCATTTTATACTTTTATGCTTGATACTAGGAAACATGACAAACTTGTGAAATACGTGACAATCATACTTCATACGAGACTTATTCGTGAATCTCATACTTAACCGTATCATTTCATATATATGTATACCTTAGAACATGTTGCATATGCTTAAAAGTTTGATATGTACCTAGAACACGTTTTAAGTGACAAGTAGACAAGGCACCATTGGAGAAATTCAAAAAAATAATGGCCCTGACCAAGGCCTAGCGGACCGCAAGGGAGAACCCGTACGGTCCGTAAGGACCTCTGGGCGGGCAGATTTGCAAGCAGCCGCGAAATGTGCACGGATCCACACATCTAACTCACCTCAAATGGCCTTGAACCTCATTATATCACCACCTAACAACCTCTAACCCTTTCCCTATAAATACCACACATTTTTCCACTTTAACAACTCACAAATCTCTGAAAGATCTAGAATTCGGACAAATTCATACCATCTTACAAAAGTGAGCATAACTTGCTCATTTCTTACTTGTTTTGCTTGATTCTTCTTCCTACATACTTGAATAAACCTTGGGTTTGATTCCACGGATTCTCCTTGGAGATTCCAGACCTGGGATATTCACCTAAAGGGCTCCAAACTTTCTGTTTTGATTAAAACATTTGTAAACTTATGTTTACTTCATACAACCTTGTGTTCTTGAGCTCCTAATCAAGTTTATGATTAGTGAAGCCTAACCAAGCTTGTTTACTAAGGGCTGTTTTAACACCCTAAACTTTCTGTTTTCAATGATCCTAAGCTCACAAGTGTTGCCAAGTCTTGAACTTGAAGCTAGTGTGACTACAAGGTTAGCTTGGGCTATCCTACATCTAAGTCCACACAACATTTTGTTGTTTTCTCATTCCAATCCTAAGTAGCTTGCTAGTTGAAAGTAACACAACCCCGTCTAGCCTTCGACGTGTGTTGACGCCGGCTCACCGGGTTGTAGCTTACTTGGCTACTTAGTGTAGTTATAACATGTATTCCATTTCCTTTATTATTATCATCTTGTTCTTGACCCTCCTTGTTGTCTATGACAACTTGTGTAGTGGTGAACTCTTATGAGGTTCCTAAATGGATGGTTATACCACCTGCCTCCTACATGACTTCTATGACATCCTTGAAGGACTTATGATATAATGTACATATATATCTATATAATATATACCTAAAACCGAAACCTTCATAATGACTATATAATCATGTGTCAAGTTACTAAGTTAATCACTAAAAGTGTTTAGTTCCTCGTTTAGATTTAATAGGTGTTATAACCTATGAAATCACATAAACCCTAATGGGTTCCCATAGTGTCAAAACGAGTGCTAGACCTTAGTGAATATTTTTCGTATACATACTTTGTTATGCTTTAATCTAAATTCCGAATCTACCATAATCATTCCAATACTCACACCTACATTTTCCTCTTGTAGGATAACTCGGTGTTCCTCCCGCAACAAAAGAACTCTTCACGGAACTAACAAGTCGGAAAGCTTGCAAAACCGGAGTACACTTGACCCATTTTCCTCTTTCACACTTTTGGGTTGTAACATGTTAAAACTACTAAATACACATAAATTCACACAATATGCTTTATATTCTCGATCCGTTATACATGTCATTTTCTATGCTTAGGATTCTATGCTAGTCTCATACATACTTGTCATTAACTTAGCTAGCCCAACTTGAGATATATAGCGCTATAGGAGTAGCACACCACCTGTCGGGATTATGTTAAGCTTATTTTATTCTCTTTTAGTCTCGTTACTTTTGTGACGAGGGATACTCTGATTCCGTGGACACTAGGGTTTGACATTAGTATTGAATTGATTTAGTATGCCTTGTATACAATTGCATGTGGATTTGAGTAAACGTTTTTATACTTATGCTATGTATCTCAAAACCTTGTGTACTCGCCTTTGCTTTTGCATTGAACTTTATTTTAAACATGTTACAGGTTGAGGAGGATGATGCTATGAAATCGAAGTAGCGTTGATGCTAGATACACATATAGACGCCTTAGATTTAATTATGTTGTATCAAATTTTGTCTTTTCTTTATTGTTATTTGAAATTCCATGTATTGTAATGACAATTTTATCGTGAAATGAAATCCGGTTGAATTAATTATTGTCACTATTAGCGTTGTGAGCAATGAGCAATCTATTTTGTCCCGACTCGATGTTTCCGCCATCGGTTGGGGTGTGACAAAAGCCAACATGGATTGGTGAGTGCTCTTTTTAGTTGTCCATGACATCGAAGTATCGTTTGACTTGACCGTTAGACAAAAAGCCTTTTTTGAGTGTCTACGAGCACCACATGCACAAGATTTTCTTCTTGCTATACCTATAGATGGGTTAGGCCAGCATATGTCGCCTTTGAAGTACCGTACTATCCTTAAGTATCACCTCATGATTCCTTTATTTCCTGTCGATGAGGCATGTGTATTTGTCATAAGGCATGCTTGGATTCTTTTGGGGAGCATGCAGTTCATTTGGTTAGGGATGTCATTTTTGACATATTTAGGCGCGCTGGTATTTGTGCTAAGAAAGAGGCACCTGTTAATTTCTTAACTGACCCGTTGGAAGGGAGATCTACACTTCGACCATCTGACATTCTAGTCTTTGGATGGGTAGGAGGAAAACATGCATGTACGGATCTAACAGGGTTTTCCCCGCTTGTGAGCTTAGCTGCTTCTTCGGGTAAAGTGACCAAACATGAGAAAGCGTGCCTTGACAACCAGCACGTGTTTATCCCATTTGCTTTTGATACTTTTGGTTTCCTGGCGCAAGAGGCTGTGGACCTTCTTAGTCGAGTTCAAAGGGTCATGCATAGTAATGTTATAACCCCGAGATCTATGGACGTAGTTTTTAAAAGACTTAGTTTTGCTATTCAAAAAGGGGTAGCGGCGCAGCTAGTTGCCTGTTAACCATCTATCTTTATGTAAATTCATATATATGTTAATGAAATTAGAAGTGAAAACCCCAAGGTAATGTCTATGTTGTGTTTTAGTAATTAAACGGTGTTTTGTGTGAAAACGACAATTTGAATCCTAGGTGGGAGTTGCTTTTCTTTAATCTGTAATAGTTTTCTAGTTAAACACTAACCAAATATTCCATGTGGAAACGATCTTAATTACTCGTACAATTATAGGTATTGAAGTCAAAAAAACACTTGTTTTTAATTAGCTCACGACAGCTACATCAATAAGCTCCTCTTATCCATCTTCCCCGTGGCACATAAATAATAACCATATAACAATGAAGATTAAAAAATATTTACGTCCCTTCCACTATCACAAAATAGTCCCAACATATAACATATTGTTTCAAAAATTTAAATAAAAACTATCCCATATGGGAATGATACCCTCGAATGATCCTGAGCAAAAAATAAGCGCATAATCAAACGTGTAGTTACCCCACATCGACTTAACTTTAGCTATGTCCAAAATAGACATTCTCGTTTTAGAATACTCATAAAATTTACCTCATATTTACAACACATATTTTCACCTTCTTTCTTTTTTTCCAACATATCCGCTCCCACAAATGTATATAGATAAAACATTCATTGACTAACCAACATCTTACTCATCGTCGCCAAAGGTCAAATTTCTTGTTGTGTGCCCCATTACCCACTTCTATGTTTCTAATTAGTTCATTAAGTATAGACCCATCTTTATGTTTTTTCCGGCCATATTTGTAAGTGGCGGGATATTAGTGACACCATTGTTCCATGATAATTACTTACATTTTTTCGGTTACTATTGTCACCAATTCATTGGTACAATGTCATTTAAGTGTTATTCTTATCGCTGTTAAAAAATTTCTTCTCCCTGTTGGTAAAATTGATCAAAGGAAATGATCAACTATAGTTTTACTTCACAAGCATAATCCGTTGGTGATAGCGAATGGCCACTTTGGCCTCAGTAGTAGCCATATTTCTTTAGCTTTACACAATTTATTCATCACTAATTAATAAGATAAAATAAAATTCACTTTTAATATGATTTGATAGATCCAAAGCGACCCATTGAGCATGAGGGTTGACTTTACATTACACTCACAAATATAAAACGCCAAAAGTGGAATAACCACTAACAATATATATACATATATGGCCGCCCGACGGCAATGAATCAAATGGCGGACGAAAATGGAGTGTCAATTTTGGCACATTGCAAATTTATGTGGGATATGGATTTAAAGATACTGGTTTGCTCATATAAATACCAAAAGGATACACATTGTGTTATGTCTAATTATCAAGGTTATGCTCTTAATTATTTTGTCACTTTCTATTATATAATGGAGTGAGGATAAGATAACATTAAATTAAATGGATAGATTCAATCAAATACAATTAGATCTTAACATAAGAAATGTAAGAAATCAGGTCAGATGAACTTTGATTCAACTCATTTTAGTGGCGCTGGAACCACCTTGTCAAATGCTAATCAAATATATATTTAGGGTATAGCTTTACACTGTGTTTCCGAGTCTCATTTAACAGGGGAGGGTAAAGAAAATGAATTAAGAGAGAAAAGAAAGGAAAATATGTAATTTTTTTCGTGTTCCCGAGTTTAATAAAAAGAGAAGAAATCAAGTATTGTATGTGTTCCTGAGATAGGAGAAAAAGAAAAGAAAGGAAAATTTTTACCAAAATAAGATTTTCTCTCTTAATCTCTCTGATTTGAGAGGATATATATTATACATATATATATATACACACACACAAACTTTCTTCCTTTTTCCCTTCTTTCCCCTCCCCTTCTATCCTTAAAAAATCTCAAGAACATGGTTTTTTCATATCTTCATCTCTTTTCTCCCCTCCCCTTGTTAAAGACTCGGGAACAGAGTATTAGAGTTCAGAGTTAACTTTTGGAGTGTAGCTTTAGGGTTTAACATTAGGGTTTAAGGTTTAGCTTAGTGTTTAGCCTTCATGGTTTACCTTATAAGGTTTATAGTTTATAGTTGAGTTAATGCCATTTTAGTCCCTGTGGTTTGGGCCATTTTGCCAGTTTAGTCCAAATGTTTTATTTTTCGCATGTAGGGTCCAAAAAGGTTTAACCATTGCCATTTTAGTTCACTGGGTTAACTTTATCCATTTTTTCTATTAACGAGAAGGACAATTCGGTCATTTTATATGTAATTTTGTTAACTAGAAGGGCAATTCGACCATATAAAATGACCGAATTGCCCTTCTCGTTAACAAAATTAATGGATGAAGTTAAGCTAGTGGACTAAAATGGAAAATGGTGAAACCTTTTTGGACCCACAGGAGAAAATGAAACATTTGGACTAAACTGGCAAAATGGCCCAAACCACAGGGACTAAAATGGCATTTAACTCTTTATAGTTTATATTTTAAGGTTTAGCTTTAAGAGTTTAGAGTTAAGAGTTAGGTTTGACGACGATTTCAAGCCGCTGAAATGAATTCAATTGGAGTTCGTCTGACCCGGTTTTCCTACGTTTTTAGATTAAGGACAAATTGCATATGATTACACTTACACGTGTATGTTACTAACAACTAAATTCTAAATATGTAAGACATCAATCTTTTTCTAAGTGTCAGAAGTATATAAGCGATAAAAACATAATGGATTATAAAAAGAAATTACTTCTCATTATTCTTATGTAGTTGTATGTCCGGGTTTTTTGGAAGAGAGGTTTAAAAAGAGTGCGAGACAATGATTCGTGTATGACAGGACATAAATACACGTTAGAGTTATTGACAGGAAATCCCAAACAATGCATTGACCTTCTATGTATGTCTTGTGAATCATTTGTCCGACTATGTGCAAAGCACGGATACAATGATTTAAAAAAATGTTATTGTCTTTTTTATGAATATTATTTAAGTATTGTATAATATTATTTAAGTTTGAATGTTGAAAACTCTTTTAAGTTTAATAAATCAGTTTATTTCTGCAGTTTACAGAAGTAAAAAAACAAACAGTCTTCTTCTTGCAGACTGCAGAACATTTGATCCAGCACTTCTGCTACAGATGTCTGCAGATGTGGTCTGCAAACTACTACCTCAGAAAAAACATATAGCACCTTATATTTTCAAATGTCACTACTACTTATAGGAAAGTTATAAAAGATCTGTCACATAATATTTTTATTCAGTTATATTTTCAAATGTCACTACAAGATAGTTTAACCAATCAAACAAGTGTTAACAGATTGTGAGATTGGTCCTCATCGATAACTTTTTATTATTTAAAAGATTAACGTGATTCATGGTATATACTGACCAATATAAAAAATGAAACTAAAAGTAACACCTCTCCTTTAGTCCTTTTATAGGATAATATCAAACATAATTAATAATTATCGTTGTACAAATATAATTCACTTTAAGATTGATAATTATCTATAGTTGGTGTATAAAATAAACAGATGGAAACAGCAGCCTTTGGAACTTTGCGGTTGGCCGGCATCGATCTCATCGCTCAATTCTTAAAAAGAATTACGCCAACATTTTAATATTTGGGATCAGTGATCACTCGTTCTACACTTCTACATGGTTTTATCTCTATTTCATCAGAATTATATAAAATAATATTTATAATAAAAGTAAGATAAATATGTTATTGACTGTATCTTCAGCAAAAATATCAATCATGGCCTAACAATATCTAGGTGTGTACAATAGTGTCCTTTCTGAAGAGACGAGAGTTCAAGCCCGATAATTAACAATGACATAGAACTAAAAGAATATTAGATTGTTTTGTTTTTCTAGCACTGATCGATCATTACAATTTAACATCACTTGCGGGCTGCGGCAGAACACAAGCTTAAGTTGGCAAACAAAAAAACTTTGTATTACTCTTGACAACTTTACAAAGGGACCATCTAAAAGAGAGTTTCAATTTAGTTTTAAGAGACTTCAATGGTGGTTTGGTTACCTGTGGTTATGGCACCGAGGGATTGCATCAATTACTAATGTGACTCATACTAACTTCATACTTGCATCACATTTAAGTGAAGGGTACATACGGGTATTTATAGTTGGTGAAAGGTGATGATACCCTTTGGTGAACCGACACAATGGTTTAGGTGGGTGTGACGGTACTAATCGTCAATACATTGTTGTAATAGTAATACAAATAACTACCATTCTTTCCCCTGGTTTCACGCTTTATAGAAGGAATGGATCTTCTTCTTTATAAATGAGAAGGGATTCTTTTCTTGTCATCTTTCCATTTTGTTTATACGAGAAGTGATCGTAGTTATCACATTCGTAACATCTAAATTTGCTTTTCTCCGTGTTTCTTTGACTCACTCTCTCATGACCTTTTCTTTCTTTGCTAAAATCTCTTCCATGTCCTTTGTTAAAGTTTCTTCCATGATCTCTATCACGACTATGATTACCACGTCCTTTACGGCTTTACTATAGTGCCAACTTTCAGGATCTTTAGTTTTTAAACTTGTCATCAGAAGTTTAGCTTGATTATTGTCTTCTAGTTCGTCTTGACTTATAAGTTGGTCCTCAAATGATGTTATTCTTTCTGCTACTTCTTCAAATAGCATTGTGTTCAATAGTTGCTATGATTGGTAGACACTTCTTTGGAACCAAGTTGAGCGAATTGTCTCACAACCATTTTATCCGTCAAATGTGGCATTACACACACCTTGATTACCGTTGGTTTCCACTTTCATGGATTTGTGGCGAAACTGTTCGTCTATGAAACGTTTTGTATATTGACATTATATCTTGTTCATTTTTTTTATAAATAGCGCTTACTGTTAAAAGTAATAAATTAGTTATAACTAGAACTGATTCCTCGTGCTGCGTGACCGGTTTTTTTAAAGTGACTTGAGCATACGATTTTTTTTTTTGCAATTGTCTTTTAAGAGAAAATAATGAGTGATTACATTTCCGACATTTTGATACTTCCAAAGTTGTTTGAGAAATCAATTGTAATCGGATCTCATGGTGTGTTAATGCGGATTGAACCCGCATCTTACTGCAATTTTGTATTTATTAATCGTAGTAGATCTTATGGACTGTTTCAAGTCGAACTTTTCAATTAATTATAGACTTTAGTAAATATACACATGTCACACATACTGAACCCATATGATTTCGTAAAAGTTAATTCTATTTATAATTCATTTTAATTTCATATTTATTATAAAATAAGGATGTTCTTAAAAATGAAGTTAATTAAATAAATATATAACTCATTAAAATTACAACAATATTAATTTAGATTTTTCATGTGAAATATGTATGAAATTTATAAGATACATCACATTTCACATGGTTGGATATGAATGTGTTAGTGAGTCACCTATAAGTCAATATAATTTTCATTGTAGCTAACAACTTCTCTATTATATATATATAATTTTTTTTGTTACAATAAATGATTTCAAAGAATGTCACATATCACTATTATAACGACTCTCCCACTATAATTTTTAATTCCTACATATGAGAATATACAGGTTAAAATCAAAATTTTATTAAATCCCACAATATGAGCAATCTAGATCTGTTATCTATTTGGTTGATTTATTACTAAAAGCTAGAATATTTAAAAGAGTCAAAACACTAACATTTAAGCGAAATATATGCTTTGAATAAACATACTTCTAAACCATTATTATTATATAATTATTATTATTATTATTATTTCCTCTCTATTATTGTCAAATATTATATGTGAGAAGGTTATACTATTCAATGTTTGAGTGTTTTGATTAGTTGGTGGAATTTGAAAGCTAATGTCATCCACTATTTTGTTTTTTATGTTTGTATTCATATATACAAGTCTTAAATCTATATTACAAGCCTCTACTACATATCGGTTGTTTTATAAAAATTTATATTTACAAAAGAATTTTATATATACATTTCTTATAATTGGATAGCTTCTTCATACTAACATTTTATTGGTTTTTGATTTAAAAAAAAAAACAAAAACACTTTAACGTCCTTTCTACCACATGTTTTTCTTACCACGTCACTTTGCTAACGTGACTGCTACGTGACACTTATTGTCTCCTCCTTATACCCTCTAATGCTTAATGTTTCAACCTTAAAGCACTTTGAACTTATTCAGATTTGATAAAAATAAAATGAAAACTAATTGAATATTAATAAAATAAACTTAAAAATAGATAGAATATTCTAAATTATAGACCCGTGTCTTACATGAGTTGTATAAAGGAAAGCGATATAATTTCATAAATCTAAACATACTACTTTTTTAAATTGAAATTATATAAATTGCATATAATAATAAAAATGACAAGTTACAATTATAATTTACAAATTTCTAAATACTTCTTTGAATAATAAAAATGACAAGTTACAATTATAATTCACAAATTTCTAAATACTTCTTTGTATACGTAGTATAAATAGATATTGCTCACTTCAACCGTTCGTATGAGACACCCCTAGAAGATCTATACTTTTGGTCATGGTGCTCTCAAACGTATGGTATAGGGAAAATGAAATTCATCTTCACAAGGCAAAATCGGTACTATAGCTCTTTCTGCAGTGTACCATGACCAATTTCTCTTATAGTTGGTGCTCACAATTTGCCCAACTTCTGCAGCACATGATCTTGTAAAGACCACATATTCCATTTAATTTTTTAAAAGGAAAAAAATTAAAATTACAAAACCAATTATAAGTATCTAAATTACAACTAATTCTATTTAGAATAGAATATAGTATCAATTTTGAGGTATAGTTATCTAGGTATGCTTTAAGTTTGATCATTTAATACTCAGATGCAATCTTTAAGACATTAAAAGGGAATGACCATTGCAAAGACTCTGTACCACTTGCCTTTTCGACTAAGTCATCCTTTGGTGAATGCAACGAAATTTAGGAGTTTCGCCAAGATCCAACGCACTTAATTTCGGAACTGCAATGAATGCAAGAATTTTACATGATAAAGCAAAGTAAGAAGAAACTATTATGAATCACATTAACAGCATCACGCCTCTTAACCTCTTAATACTACTACTTATGGCATAAAAGCTCATCTACAAGCTAATTCTAAACATTAAGTAACTACCTAGTAAATTCTGTATTTTGAAATCTATGTTTGTAACACTAATACCAAATTCAAGCAATCTTTAAGTTATAACAAACAATGTAAACTGAAACTGAATGACTGAGTAACCCATGACATACCTGATTTCTTCTTTTCTTGGTCGCTAACGTGCAACTTTATAAGGCTCTCAATCTCCCATCCGATACCTCCTTTTCCCCATTTCTGGAACCTTTTGTAGTCTCTCATTCAACTCCACCAAAGAAAACTTGACCTTCTTATTCGCTGGCCTCAATCTCCTCAACTTCATCCCCATATCCCCATAACTATACAACCTAGCAAACTCTATTTTCGCCTCATTACCTTTCCCAGTCAAAATCTCGTTCAAACTCTTCGGTCTCCATTTCAAATTCAGTCCATTAGGCTCTAGCAAGCATCATCCTAAAACAACTTTTTGATGTTTTCTTTTTTTTAAACCTTCAGAATTTATTTAAATTAACTATTTTATGCTATACAAAATATCAAATACATAATTGTTTGTAATATAATATAATCTACAAGAGATATGATGCGATAAAAGAAAAAAACAACTAAAAACCAACTAACCTGGAGATGTTTGACCTACTGTTGGCCATGCTTAATATCAAATACCTCCCCGTTGGCCATGCTTGACCTACTGTTGTCTGACTTTGACTTGGTTGGCTATATTTGACCATCCTTTAACCCGACCTGAACACCATCACTGCTCAAACCACTGTTGCCGGATATTGTCACTTGATTTGTTACTCCGTCATCACCTGAGTGTCGCTGGAGAAAACCACATCAAACACTGCGATACATCAAATCGACCCAATAAGCTGCACTCATCCAAAGAATAGAGGAATGGATGTCAAGTCTACCTTCGTTCGTCAGAATACGTACTTGGTTTGGCTGGATTGGCTTCCAATGTCATGGAAGATCAACAACAGTCACCGTTGTCGTTGGGTTTGTGACGGGACCCTAACTGTGCAGCCGTTGCATGTCGCTGGGATCGGCTGTGGGATGGTAATTGGTCGGAACCCTAGTTCCTGTTTCCGCCGCCACTGCAATCGATGCCGTCGTGAGTACTGAATACGCCGTAAGGACCACCACCACGCCGGTTGACCTCGTACACCACCTAGACCAGAGGAATAGAACCACTGTTGCTTGTGCCACTGAACCGACGCTGTCGTGAATAACACTGTAAGTATTGGTGGTCGGACCCTAACTCTCTCTCTCTTGTGTGTGTGTGTTACCCCCGTTTCTGTGTTAGTCTCTTGCTCTCTTCCTTATACAACAGACTGGCAAACCGTAATTAGTAGTCTATATTTATGATGCATAAAATAATAAAAAATATAAGTGAAGAGAATAAAGTTGCATAACGAGGGCAACATAGTTCAGCAACATTTTAACCAAGAAAAAATCATCAATAAACACAGCTCAAAAGTAAAATAAATATTGGCTAACTGTATTTACAGGTAGAACTCACATACATACCTCATATCTATAGAACAATTGGTAATCATCAACACCAGGTCCATTCAGAGGTTTATCTTCCTCTTCATTCCATTGTGATGTATCAAAGATTTTGTCATCTGCATTAACTGAATACAAATCCAGTTCAGAATCAACTCTTGAAGTAACCATTGAATACATATAAACAGAAGAAAACAAATTCACCACAAATCAGAAAGAGCAATCATTTTGTTGTTGCAATTAAAACCTCATGGATCCATTACGCTCGTATTTGTGCATGTCAAAATCAAACAACGAAAATATGAAAATACACAGAACAATAAACATGAGATAACTCCTGAAAAACTAAAATAGGTAATTAGATAAATGATAAACATGAAAATGTTCAATGAAACAACAAAAATACAAAACAATAATATAAGATTCCAAAATAGTTCTAACCTTCAATCGTTACCTGGTAACCGCTTAGATCGATCCAATTTCACCAACGATACATGGTGGAAACACGAAATTCCTACCGTACGTATCAATTTCTGGATGAATCGGTGGGTGATCAGTTTTGAGGGAGAAGAAATTAGGGTTTTTAGAGTGAGAAAGGTGGGTCGCTGTGAGTTGGTTTCTCGCTGTGAATCGGCGTATGGGGTAAACGAATAGGGTTTGAAAAAAGGGAAGCAGAGATATGAATGTACAGCACAAGCTTTTCATTTCGATTTTCAATCCCGCCCAAGCTTTTTGATTTTTGAGTTTTCCATTTGTCCCGCCCATTTCAACATCCAACTTTCTCTCTCTTAAATGGAAATCAGATCTGATTTTGGCTTTTAATTAAAAAAAATTCTAAGATAATTACACATCAGCGAAAAGAAATGGGGCTTGTAATTCTGCCACGTAGGATTTATCATCCTTCCTTTATTATATAGGAAGATTTATGTTTTTTTCCCATTGACTATTTTTAAAAGTAAAAATATTCCTTTCAGTATACGCATAAGTACCATCTAACCCTTATGATTTACTTTTAGTTTTAATAAACCCTATACGTTATATATTTTTGAAACTATTATTATTAGTAGTATTATTTTATAAATTCAAATCTGACTGACTTTTGGGTTAACATGCTGCAACACTCATGCATTGTTCAACATTTTTACATCTATTTTTTGTTCGGTTTAATAGTACTGTCGCAACGCGCTTCACTTTTTTACATAAGATTTCAAGTATTGTTAACGTCTTTGTTATAACGCGTGAAAAATCATTTTCGTTTTACGCTTTGGTATAAATTTTGTTGTTCAATGTTTTCACGTCTATTTTTTATTTGGTATAACGGTCTCGCCGCAACACTTAGGTTTTAACTACTAGTTATTATTATTTAGTGTTGTGGTTTTAGAAAGTTACAACATCACCTTTAAAAATAAATTTTCTCCAAACTAACTAATACCAAATAAATAACAAATTATAATATTAAGACTTTTGATAATGGAAGTTCACCTCAATTCAAATCTCAAATCATCATTACTGAAAAATTTCATTTAAATCTTAAATTACCATTACTATCATCAAGATTGTCACAAATACATTCAACTTTGTTTGAGTTATATAATCTCTATCTCTATACCTGATAATTAAAAATCTTAGGGGACATATGACACAATTCTAGACATCATTTTTTTCCGTTCAAACCTTATACCTATTTAACTAAATGTGGATCCTTACCCATTTCAAATTTACCCAATTTCCTTTCCAATATAACATTCAATACATTCCTTATTTCGTTTTCAGTAACCTCGCACGTCTTCATTATTTAAACTTTACTAGTTTTATCATAAAATATTAATCCATCATTATTTTGTTTCTATTTTTCTAAATTATGTATTTAGGAGTTGTGATTCTTATTTTTTTTTTTTCTTTTGTCTTTTTTTATCCCACTAGCATATTTAGATTTACAAAAATAAAACCAAGTTTTACTAATATAAACCATAAACCATGTAATATACCATATTCTAACCTAGTATTGTGTTATAAATATTATTAAAAAAACAGGTGGATTATACATGACCTAACCTAGTAGTTTACAATAATCATAATCATAGGAGAAAGATCCATACCACTTGGACTCACGTTGATTTTCACATCAATATCTTAATAAACTTCCCAATCATACGTCGTTCAAACTTCAAAAACATATGTAACATGTTATGTTTTAAAAACCTGAAATGGAAGTATACAACAATGTTAGGTCAAAATCATGAAGACAAAATACGTCTGATTTGACCTCTAAAACATAGTATTTTTGGTATAAAAATTCAACAATCCATTACACTTTTACCGTTTACATCCATCCAAATAATCAAACAGCCCACTGTTTCTCTATCTTTATGATATAATATTATTGCAGAAAGCTCAGTTTGTCTGCATGCAGCTTCACAAGTTCTTCAAGAAATTAAGAAAATGGCAATGGCCGGCGTTAATACGTTAGTATCTGCTTCACATTCATCTGTTTGTCGTCTCCTAACAATCACTATGATTTTTCATAAAATATTAACACTAATCACCCATATAAATCCACCTTCAACAGTTCAAAATTACTCAAGTTGATCACTTGTTTGAATTCAAATATTTTATGGGGTGTAATCTTTTGCAGAAGATCACCATCTTTGTATTCTTGACCATGAATGTTTCTGTACCTTTGTTAGCTTATGAACATGAACATGAAGATCAAAAACAAGATAAAAAACAAGATCAAGATCAAGAACCTACTGATGTGTTCATTTCGTGTTTAACTCGGTTTGGTGTTGGTAACTTTTCGACTCTTTTGAGCTCGAATAATGACTCGTCCTCGTCGGTTTACTACGAGCTTCTAAATTTCTCGATTCAGAATCTTCGGTTTTCGGGTTCGGGGTTACCAAAACCGGTGGTTATCGTGTTCCCGGAGACGAAAGAGCAGTTGGTGAAAACGGTTGTGTGTGCTCGAGAGTCGTCGCTAGAGATTAGGGTCCGGGGTGGTGGTCATAGCTACGAGGGGGTGTCGTCCGTAGCCATGGACGGGCATCCGTTTGTGGTGATAGATCTTACTAGGCTGGACCGTGTTTCAGTGGATGTGAACTTGGGTACCGCGTGGGTAGAAGCGGGTGCGACACTTGGTCAAACGTATTGTGCGATAGCAGAGTCGACCAATGTCCATGGTTTCTCGGCGGGTTCGTGCCCGACTGTCGGGATGGGTGGTCACATTTCGGGTGGTGGGTTCGGGTTATTATCAAGGAAATATGGCCTGGCTGCCGATAATGTAGTTGATGCGGTTTTAGTGACTGCTGAGGGGAAGTTGCTAAACCGCGCTGCGATGGAAGAGGATGTTTTTTGGGCGATACGAGGTGGTGGAGGTGGGGCTTGGGGAATTGTGTACGCTTGGAATGTTAAATTATCAAGCGTACCAGAAACGGTCACTTGTTTTATCGTGTCTAGACCAGGCACAAAGGGACATGTGGCTGATGTAGTAAATAGATGGCAACATGTTGCACCTAAATTGCCTGACGACTTCTACCTATCGTCTTTTGTTGGTGCGGGTTTGCCTGAACGGAAGAACAAACCTGGTATATCGGCTACGTTCAAAGGGTTCTACCTGGGACCGAAAACCAAAGCTTTATCGATCATAAACAAAACTTTCCCGGAGTTACAAATAGTTGAAAATGATTGTAAAGAAATGAGTTGGATCGAGTCTGTTCTTTTCTTCTCGGGATATGGAAATGAAAGCACAGTTTCCGACTTTTCCGACTTGAAAAACCGGTTCTTACAAGACAAACTGTACTACAAGGCCAAATCAGACTATGTCCAGAAACCAATTCCAAGATTCGGCCTAATCACGGCACTTGACATACTCGAGAAACAACCAAAAGGGTATGTAATTCTCGATCCGTATGGTGGGGTAATGGAAACAATAAGTAGTGATTCGATTCCTTTTCCTCACAGGAAAGGGAATATCTTCACTATTCAGTACCTAGTAGAATGGAAAGAAGCCGATAATGACAAAACCAATGACTATATAGCATGGATACGGGGTTTCCATGGCTCGATGACACCTTACGTAGCAAGGGATCCACGATCTGCGTATGTTAACTACATGGATGTTGATCTTGGAGTGATGAACTGGATTAAAACTAGGGTAGAGTTGAACGATGATGATGCGGTTGAGATGTGTCGGAAATGGGGAGAGAAGTACTTTGGTAAGAACTATAATCGATTGGTGAAAGCGAAGACGCAAATAGATCCGTACAACGTTTTTAGGCATCAACAAAGTATCCCTCCAATGTCTTTGGAGAACAAGAATGTAAAGGGAAGTATGTTAGAGTGAGTAATGTTAGGAGTAAGTGGTGTGAATCAGATTGTCCATTTTCCTTTTTATTATGTAAAATTTCGTGACATACCCTACAAATACCTTTAGTTTTCTTTTGTTAATATTGGTAAAGTAGTTGAAACAAATATAAGAAGAAAATAAATTATCACCCTTTAAAACAATACTCTTATAGACAAAATGGGCCTCGGCCCATCTGACTGAACCCCTAGGATTGACCCAATTACCCCTAAACTTTTGCCCATTAATCCATTATAGCTTTTTCTATCCTTTCTCTCCTTCTCATACAAATATATGACTTCGAGATCATCATCATACTCGGTAAATCCCACAAATAACAAAACTAAGATAAATACCTCTACCCCGTAAAAATAGAGAGGCTGCTTCCAGTGAAACCCCCGACTCGATATATAAAAACAATATATGCAACAACGCTAACACTCCAAATAAAACATATAAAGATTTTTTTTTCCCGACATGTCATAATAATACAAAACAATGCGCATGAAAATCAGCTTGATCCTTGCATTTAGGAAGTTTGTTTACAGTTTACAGTTTAAAAGGGAAAGTTAAATCCGGACATTTTTTTTATTTTCTTGCCTACTGACCCGAATCAGATGCTATTCTGTTCTACATTGTCATGTATAAATATAATTTACAACCACTTTATGAATAGTTTTTACAATGCAATCAACAAAGTAGACTTCATTCTACATTAATTTAAAAATTGATTAAAGTCGTATCGCTTGTGATTTTACATACTCATGGCTTTTGATGAAACGTCGTCTTCACCTTCCAACATCTGCCCATCGATTTCCTGCAAAACCTGAAGCATAGAGCGGGTCAAACCTATTGTTGACTCGAATATGGAACTGATCTTGTGGGAAAAGTCAAAGTTCATACCATTTGTTCTTTACACTTCGTCTTTGCAAGATAATTTTCTAACGCACCGTCACCACGGAGGATTTTTCCACCACATCCCAGTTTATCTACTGACCCAACCGACTCCTCATCAATCACCACTGCATCTATTCGATCATCTCCAGTCTTGACATCTGGAATCTGAGCTCAAAACAAAAACAGAACATAAATATGTGATTAGGTCATTTAAATACGCGTTATGGTGGGAAAAAGGAAATTTAACTTTTTAGGGGGGTAGAGGTGGTCATCACCGATCACTCATCACTCACTCACAACTTCCAATCAAGTTCCGCCATGTCATCAACCATTATTCCATTACTCACAACCTTTTTTAGTGGAAATGCCCATCACTCACAACCACACCCAACAATTCCCCCCAACCAACAATTCACCTCACAACAATCAAAGTTTAACGCGTGATAAACTTAACGCGTTCAAAAATTCACGCGTGATACTTGATGGGTGGCGGTGGCATTTTTTGAAGTTCCACGCATTAGACAAAGCCATCACGTGTTGAGAGGCTTCCACCCCGAGTCCCCTTATAATTGTAAGGTAAATTACATTTTTGGTCCTCTATGTTTACACCATTTTTCAGTGGATGTCTTGTAACTTTAAAAATATCAGAAAACGTATTTTATGTTAAACAAAAGTTACACAACTTGCCCTTTGCGAGAAAGAACATAAAGTAGTGTTTTTTTTTTAATCATTTTTCCCTATATACATTTATTTTTTTAACAAAAAACTTATTGTCTTTTCTTTTTTTGTTTATTTGAACAAATTGGTAAAATGACCAAAATACCCTCACGTGCAATGCAAATGATCGGATTTAACCCAAAAATCTAACCTTCGTTAGGGCAAAGGACGAGATGTGTATCATTTTCCAAACATAAAGTACGTTTTCTGATATTCTTTAAGTTAAAGAACATCCACTGAAAAACGGTGTAAACATAAAGGACGAAAAATGTAATTTACCCTAATTTTAATGCAGATCAAGCAACTTATACGGTTATACTTACCTCATACATAGAGTCGGTTAAAAGAGTTTCAAGTATGGCTCTTAATCCTCTAGCACCGGTGTTCTTAACCATTGCTTTTTGAGCAATTAATCTTAACGCCTTCTCCGTGAAGTGTAATTTCACCTGTATTCATGAAAAAAAACTTTGAACTACTTTCGGCCCGTTTGATCATTTCATGTGGACTTGTATAGCTATTTGTTTTTTTAATTTGTATGGCCCATTGGATGAAAAACAATCCGAAATCCCGAATCGATCAGCTTATAAGTTTATAGGGCTAAAATTTCCATTTCCAACTATAGTCAAAATCAAACTAAATGAACAATTAATTAAATGCTTACGTTGTTCATCTGAAACAACTTCTTGTATTGTTTACCAAGAGCATTCTTGGGTTCCATGAGGACCTGCATAGAAGTAATTATATTATATATACTATAATATGCTATTTTGTCACATCAATCAACTTTGGCCCCTCAACTTTGGCATTTACCAACTTTAGTCCCTAAACTTTAACAATGACATGTTAAACCCCTTAACTAAAACATCAAACAGCTTTAACTCTCCCAATTTGCTTATATCTATCTCATTTTGAACCCGTTGCGGAGCGTGGGTGGTAACCCACTAGTTGATTTTAAAGTCTCAACTAAAATCACTATCTGATTATTACAACTTAAACATAGAAAATCACATCTTAGATTACAGATGATTATCTTATTCTTATTATTCAAAATCAATAATCACTTTCATCTCATCATCATCATCATCATCATCATCATCATCATCATCATCATCACATCATACTCAGTAAATCCCACCCATAGCAAACCTAAGGTAGGGTCTGAGGAGGGTAAGATGTAGACAGCCTTACCTCTACCCCGTAGGAATAGAGAGGCTGCTTCCAGTGAGACCCCCGGCTCGATTGTAGTTTTGCATCAAGCCTTGGACATAAGGCACATAACACTCAGCAATTGAGACAAACGCTGATTAGTGCATGTACCCCCTTGTCTTTCGGCTATCAACGCCACCACATGATGCATGATTAACCATCCCCCTCTTTTAACGTTATTTTCACGAAATTAGTAAAATAACGTTAAAATTAGTGCACTTTCACTTTTGCCCCCCGAGCACCCACACATATATACGTTATATGCGCATACCGCAAGCGGGGCGTAACACAATAATCACTTTCAAAACACAAATTAAACACCCCCAAAATCAAAACTTGAAAGTCACATTCCCGTGAAGTAACACAACAAACAACAAACTTACCTGAACAAGTTGGTCCTCGGTTAGAGCTGATAAACTAAGTAAAACGGGAAAACGTCCTATAAACTCCGGAATGAGTCCATATGCTATAAGATCACTATTTTCAACCTGAAAAGGGCCAAAACAAAATAACCAATAAGCATTCATGTTATTCAAGCTATTAGCATAAAAGGAGACAGGTTAAAAATCATCCATAGTCTATTGTTTAGGCTTGTAAACAAACCGAAGGTTCATGAACCGTTCATGAACTTGTTCAGCGGGAAGTTCGTTCGTTTATTTAATAAACGAACGAACATGAACACAATTTTTTGTTCATCTAATTAAACGAATGAACATGAACACATGTTTTGTTCGTGAACGTCCGTTCATGTTAGTTCATTTGTGTTCGTTTGTATACATTTGTTTATGCACTTTCGTTTATGTTTGTTTCAAATATTTATATAAATATTAAACATAATAGGTAATTTCTAACTACTTGTATAAATAATACGAATTGGTAATTGGCCTTTCTAGTAATAAAAATGGGTTTCCCAATGGAATTTATCGTAATTAATCACTAACTAATATATAAAAAATTAATTTATGTTTGGTAAGTTATGTTCATTTATGTTTGTTTAATCATGTTCATTTGTGTTGTTTATTGTTTGTTAAATTATGTTCGTTTAAGTTTATTTGTTTATGTTCGTTTATGTTCGTGAACTGTTCGTTTAGGTTTTTAACGAAGGAACATAACAAACACGAACATGCCCATTTTCTTCATTAACGAACATGACCAAAAAATGTGTTGATTATAAGTTCTTGTTCGTGTTCGGTTAAAGCTAAATGAACGAACACAAACATGCCTCTGTTCCTGTTTCTGTTTGTTCGGTACATTTACAGGCGTAGTATTTTTAACGTGTAAAAATCTCCTAATACATTTTATTCAATATTTAGAGCCATATTTAAAAGTAATTACAGTGAAGCTTACAGAATTAAGTAAAGATGATGTCACAGCAGCACTGGTCACTTTACCGCTTCTCATATTTGCACGAACCGGTGCTCCGAAACCAATTGAAGAATCCTGTCGTCTGATAAAAAGGTGAGATTTACGCTAGCAATTTATGCATGAAATCAAATTTTGATTACAAAAATAATACAGAAAATAAACAACTAGTAATCACCTCTCGGATATGGTTTTTTCCAAATCTACAAATGCTCCACCGCAAATGAAAAGGATGTCGTTTGTATCTATCTACAAGTTCATTATGGAGATAACTTAGTACAAACTTAAGGCGAAGAAAAAGTCATCCGAAACATGAAATTGACATCATATACTACTGAAAAAGGTGACAACTGCCAACTTCGACCCAACTGTACTTGCATATGGGTTTGTATTTTATCTCATATGAGTCGTATATAGAAGTAGAGGTGGGCTAAAAAAACCAGTTTGTTAACTGGAAGCGGTAAATAACCGGTAGACCAGTAACCGGTTCTTAGTTAATATCAACTGCCAGTTCGTAACCGACGGTTATTTTTCACTGATACACTGGTTAAGGGTAAAAACCCAAAAAACTTGAAAATAACCAGTTATTAACCAAACTGGTTAAAGTGAATAACCGAACCAGTTAAAGTAATAACCGGTTAAAGCAAAAATGAGAAAATAACCGCCTAAACCGGTCACTAAAATTAACCGATGCACCTCTATATAGAACATAGAAGGAGCTAAACGCGGAACAGGTCATATTGGTCGAACCATTACAACCTCCTAAAACCTTTTAACTCTAAAGTATTGATAATTAACTATTAACAATATTGTCTTTTTTATCATAAGGAATAATTAATACCTACAAAAAAGGATTTAATAAACGAACAAAAAAATGTGTGCAAATCAACTAGCCCGTGTGGCCCATCCAAATATAAACTACCTCCACTTCTAAATTGTGAAAATTGTAATCCAATGCAAATATTAGTACCAAAATGAAAGCCAAAAATGTTTATCGACTGTAATAGTATAATATCAAATCTAAGCAGTTAATGCGGTAAAATATCGGATATCGGTCAAGGACCAACATTTGAGATTTAGGTTATCGCGGTGGGATATCGACAATTTTAATATCATGAAGAATTTATACAAATAGCAATTTAAGACTAATAATTCAGTATACTCTCCTACCATTAACAAAAGTAACCTTTAGCAACTTGCAAAACACTAACAATTGTAGCAAGTAGGAACCGGTTAAGACTTAAAACACCAACATTCAACACAATCAATTAACAATTAAGACTTAGAACACTGATAGCAGCAATAAGAAAATAGACGAATGGTAGAACTAAGAAGAAAGGTACTGATATCGGGAATATCGGTGATATATCAATCAAATATCATTGATAATATCGGTACCGATATTCGATAGCGATATTTCACATGGGAAACGATAACCGATATATTGGTGATATATCACCAATATTAACTGCATGGTATCAAATGTGGGAATATGAAAGGAATTATAAAAATGGCTTTATTACAATATATAGACTACCTGAATGTTTTCGCCTCGAGGATGCTTCCTGGCCCCCTTTTCAGGTACATTCACAATCTGCAAATTTATAATATTTATACTACACTTAAAATGTTTATCAACTGTAATGGTATAATCACTTATAATATTTTAAAACATTTACTGATAAGGAGTATAAATGTATAATCACTTACTGTTCCTTCCAACATCTTCAGTAGAGCTTGCTGAACACCCTCACCGGAAACATCTCTGCGAATATTCATGCTCTCAGCCTGTAAGATTAATTAAACAATGTTAACAAAAATATATAAGTAATTGGGAAAATTAATAAAAAATAACATAAACGAAAAGACCTTCTTGATTATCTTATCAACTTCATCAATGTAAACCATCCCTTGTTGTGCTGCTTGAACATTGAACTCAGCAACCTTCATACCATATTGAAACTCCAAACGATAAGCTCACTAATAAATTAGTGATAGTAAACTGGATAAACACCGTAAAGTTCAGACAAGTACACACAAACAACCATAGCTTCAGAAAAAGATTAAAACATGCAAACAAAAAATATAATTCTTGACTTCTAAAGTCAAACTCACAACTTCGTTGTTTGAAAAATAGAGGGTGGTAGATAATTTATTACAAGGAATTGATAATCACGGTAAATTAAATCAAGAATTTTGAAGATAAATAATTTGATTAAGGTGCAAAATTCTCTTTTTATCTAAATACATGATAAGAACAAATTTTTAAATAAAATAAAAGTTATACCGTTAGTAGCTTGTGTAATATAGATTCAACATCTTCACCAACATAACCAGCCTGCAGAATGATAATAAAAACCACTTCCTTAAAAATCAGTATGTATATTAAAGGTTGAAATGAAACAATCAGGAAAGAGGCTAACCTCACGTACATGAGGAGCTTAATATTCAAAAAGTAGTTATAATCAATATGCATGAATAAATAATAAACTTAATAACAATTCAAAAAACGTACATAGAAAACTAAAGAGCTGATACAAAGGAATCTTTTCTAAACTTCAAATTATTTTACAAGAATTCTCACTACAATTATAAAATATGTTATATTAAGCTTTTTTAAAATGACTCAGTTTATAAAACTTGTTCATATTTTTATCGCCAATAAAATAAGGAATGCATTTTAAAATGTTTGACCATACGGTCCAAACCTACACCATTCATAACCGACGCATTAGTTTCTTAACTGATTCAGTTATTCGGTTTGATTTTTATGGTTGTGTTGCTTACAGTTCGGCTATTTGGTTTTTCTACTCACCCCTAAATTTTTAAACACGCATCCAAATATGTTGTTAGGTCATGAAACATATATGACATGTTCAAAGGAAGAAGATTATGCATGTATCCATAATGCCAAAAACAGAACAATACACATCGGTTTTCAATTCATCTCCACAAAAGGCAAGATAATATATCTGACATACCTGCGTTAATGTCGTTGCGTCTGCAATGACAAATGGAACATTAACAAAGCGAGCAAGCGTCTTTGCAAGTAACGTCTTTCCTGTTTTAATAAAACCAAATCAACATACTCAACAATATGCAAATAACTTAAAACGATCCGATATGAAAAGAACAGCCTCATCAGTCATACCCGAGCCAGTTGGACCCATTAAAAGTACATTGCTTTTCTCTAACTCTACATTATCGTCATCATCTTCTACGCTAGCTGTTCCTGATTCTACTCCTGACCTAAATTTCAATAACAACTTCATTTAACCTTATTCAAGAAATTGGCATGCAATAACGGTTTTACGCAAGTTGAACAAGATGTATGATTGTGTCGGAAAATGTCAAGTAACTAACCCTTTCTGCAACGAACCATGATATATCCTTTTGTAATGGTTATATACAGCAACAGAAAGCACCTGAACATAAATTCGAAAAACCAAATCAAACAAAAACAACGAACAAAACATCATATTAACATCCAAAAGGGTTAAATTTGCAACCTTTTTGGCCTGAGTTTGACCAATGACAAACTTATCAAGCCCTTGAACAATCTCTTTTGGAGTAGGCAAGTCCTTCCCCAAATTCGACCCGCCCCACCCGCCATTCTTCTCACCTGCATCCGCAGCGCCACCACCACCACCGCCTGCACGAACAACATTAACCTCCGGTGCAAAAGGCGGTCCAGGTGGCGTATGCACTGCAATCCCATTACTCGACGGCGGTTGAGTAGCCGGAGGAAGATTCCCCCAATTCTCCGGCGGATCACCGCCGTAATTCCGCAACGTCTCCCAAAACGACGCCTTAAGCTTATTCGCAGTAATATTATCCTCATCACTGTTACTATTGTTCCTCTTATCTTTCCCATTTCCAGCATTTCTAAACCTACCAATCTCAATAAACCTACCCTGCAATGGAGCCATTTTGTACGGACGGAAATAATAAGCAGATTTACAATTAGGACACAAACTAACCGCCTGATTACCTAACTTTCTATCTGCATCAGAAGCACTGGGATTTGGTGGTGTTTCCCACTCATCATATTCCGGTGAAACCGGTGAAGGGATGACGTGGCGGTTATTGGAAAATATCAGATCCATCGGTTTACAACACCTAGGGCAATTCGCTTCCGTTTTTATCCTACGTGTCATCGACGACGTCGTTCTACCGTTATTATTATTACCGTCAAAACCACCACCACCACCGCCGCCGCCGTGCTCCGATTTGTACCACACGCCGATTAACGAACTCCGGCGAATGTAGGGACAATCAATTCCGTCGTTTGATTTCAGAAACCCTGGGTTCGATGCAGAGAATCTGGTTGAAGCGATGACGTCTCGAAGCTTCCTAAATCGCCATAATGCAGACATGGTGGTCCGAAATGATAAAATCTATAGGGTTTGAATAACCGGGATCTTTGTGTTTATAATATAAGATGGGAATTGTGAATCTGATCCATAAATATATCCAAATTGGGATGAAATTGTTGTGATTATTGCATGAATTGCAGGAATCGAGGCAGAGAAAAAGGGATGGTGTTGAGAATTTGGACAGAAAAGGGAGAATTTGTTGGTTTGAAAGTGATGATGGAAAGAAACCACTGGAGATTGCTCTGAGGAGAGCAATCTTGTGTTCTGTTTTCATTTTCTGGTTGTTCCTTTAGTGGTGTATATGTTTGGTCCTTGTACTATGGAAACATTTGTGATTTTGGTTAATCGATGATAAAAAAACAGATAACCGACTTTTGGTTTATTTTGGTTCAGTTTGTCGGTTTTCAGTTCGATTATAAACTACGACAAACTTCTACCACTTTCAAACTAAAATATATATAGAACTCAACATCCTTATAATTTTACTGAAAATCTTTGTCAACTTATTGGTTTTTTCCAAGTTATTTTTTAGCTCGTTAACTCAAGTTACTTTTAACTCGTTATCCCTTCACTTGTGGCCTAGTGGTAGAAGACTTGGGTTTTCTAATGGAGACTCAAGTTCAAATCTCACTTGTGCCATATTAGGGTGGATATTGGGCAATGATGGTGACAAACCCACCTAGGAGGTTCGATCCTGAGCCGCACCCTGGTTTTCATCCGGTAGTTACTTCAACGAGACAACTCGTGTGGAGGCAGTACGGTTTTCCGGGGGAACGCCGTAACCAAGTCTGACCAACCCAGCGCAGGCCCGGTTAAAACAACATAGCCTGAGCATATCTTGACTAGGACAGCCGTTTAGACGGTGTGACATTGGTCACTCAAAAAGAAAATCACCCTTCAAAAGAAAAGACTCAAAGTTACTTTGAAATTTACCAATGAAAACCATTGACCTAATGAGCCCTTGTTTCAAAATCTCAACATACTAGATTGCATATCTAGATCATTTATCATGTGTCATATAGTTAAGAACCTAAACCATCACTAGTGCTTTAGTGGTGGCCACAAGTATTTAAGTTTCACCTATGGTGGGTCTGGGTGAGTTTTCCTCTCCAGGTCTCAAGTTCGAGTCTGGGTGATAGGGATTTCTCATTGAGGGGTTTAAATTGGGGATCTATTGTGCGAGGGGGCTCTCTAGCACGAACCCGGTTAAGACAACGATGCTAGACCTCCAGACATTCGCGAATAATTCACACATTTCAAAAATATATTATATATATAGTTAAGAACCAGATATGATATTCTACACTATGCGTTTATGCATTATAGCGTGGTTAGGGTCAAAGGATTATCACACGAATCCACACCAAGGTCGATATGTGATGCTAATAGTCGCACATATGTGGTAAATGTCAGCTAACCTTTGGTGTAAAGATGATAGTGGAGTATTTATATGCTTTTTCACCTAGTCGGTGGTGAGTTTCCTCTTGTTGGGTTCTTTTTTTTTTGAACGGCTAACTGCTTTTCACGTGTAAACCCACCCTTTCGGAGCTATATTCAAAGGCCGACTACTCGACCACCGCTAGAAAGCGTAGCACACCCTGATGCGCAGAAACCCCGTGGAATAGGTAAAAATTTGGGCCCCCCCCCCCCCTTTGGACTCGAACCTGGGTAAAACCCCAGGCCAAGCCTTCACCGAGATGGGAACAACCACTATGCTATAGTGGAGGACCCCTCTTTTGGGTTCTTTAATACATATGTGAAAACTTGTCTTGTTTAGCATATAGAGCAACGGTTGAGAGAAGCGGAAAGTGTAAAGAATACCATATTATAGCTCTTTTAAGGCTTTTGATGTCTAAGTACGAATAGTGATTGTGATATGGTTGATGAGTAACACTCCTTTCTTGGTTTTATTATTTAGTATTTTTCTTGTAACTAAGGAGGAAATGTTAAGGTTAAGTTTTACATAATCATGTTGTTCTACTGATCAAACCATATACAATTGATTTAGAAATGATCTTTTGATGTTTCCAACCTAGAAGAATTAAATGTATTTGTTTTAAATAAAGTTAGAGCAGACTATGTATGGGTTAGAGTCAAATACATAGTCTTCTAAAAATGAAAATCGTAGGAAGGTTATCAGATGAACTCCGATTGAACCCATTCAAGTGGCATTGGAACTGTCTCATCGAACTCTATGATATGAGATTTTAGGTTTTCGCTTTTAGATTTTTAGCTTGTAGATTTTATAATTTTTGTTTAGATTATTGTGTCTTTTTGTTTAGCATTGTGTCTTTCTATATTTGCGTCATTATATCTTTTTTTGCAACTCATTGTTTTTTTTTCTCGACGTTGTGTTATAATTCTTGGCATTGTGTCATATTTTGCTCGACATTATGTTATATTTTACGATTTATTATATCTGTATATCCTTTTCAATTTTAGAAGACTTTGTAGGATAACTTTATCCGATTATGTAGCACCACTTGTGCATACAAGGAGGAAAATTCAAGTTGCAAAAATGCTTTTGTCCGAGCACCATGTCGTGGTGACTAGGGTTGCAAACAAACCGAACGAACACGAAGAAGGTCTCGTTCATATTCGTTTGTTAAGAAATATATGTGTTCACGAACTGTTAATGAACACTTACCGAACGAGATTTTGTGTTTGTGTTTGTTTGTTAAGAAAATGAACTTGTTCGTGTTCGTTTGTGTTTGTTTGTTAATTCTATGCAATGAACAAAACGAACGTTGGTGAATACAAATGAGCATAAACTAATGTTCATGAACTCGAATGGAAACAAACAAACACAAACAAGCATTCATGAACATAGTATATATTACACTGACACTTATTAAAATAAAATATAAAAACTAAAAACACTGATTATTTTATCGAACACAAACGAACACCTTACCGAACATTCACAAACATAAATGAACAAACGCGGCCTCTGTTCATGTTTGTTTGTTTAACCAAACGAACAAAATTTCTTGTTCTTGTAAACAAACTTCCTGCCAAATGGTTCACAAACTGTTTGCCAAACGTTACGTTTGATTCGTTTGCTGCCCTAATCATGATAAACCGCATTCTAGGCTTGTAGATAGTTGTTGGATTAATAATAAAAGTGTAGGATTTTATTTGTTTGTTATTAAAGAAAAATATATTGTTGATAAATAATAGTTGTTCGGATTTATGAAAATGTGCACTTTTCTTCCTTCAATTGTACTAATCTGAAATTGAACCCTCATATTATGTAGTAGCTACAAAATAGCTTAATAGTGACACCATCTTCTATTCCCGTATTTCGTTTTCATTCTTGTTTGATTATTATACATATATGCATCACTATCATTATCTTTCAAAATATCACAAGATAAAATAGTGTATCTATATATATATATTAAAGTAAACTAATTTGCGACACATGGCAATCATTGAGACTATTTAGGATTCTATTTTCCTGTCTTAAGCATAATTCTTTTAGTTTCATTAGATAATCCTAAATTTAAAAAAAATATTAATCCTTAAATAATGGAAAAAATAAATTAATTCCTACATAATATTTTTATCAAATTGAAAAATCCGATAAGAAATAAGTAACAATATATCCAATGCTCTGTTATTTGTAAGCTAGGATTTAATCATGTGTTACCTATATTTTATAAAATCGAACTATATTTTATAAAATCGATGGGCAATCAAATTAATACTATATCTTTGACATCAAATTAATACTATACCTAGTGGTTTTGGACATATAATTTTCAAATTCAAATTAATACTATGTCATCTTATTAATATCGGTACATTTTATTAATATTGTTATATTTATTTTTGTAATTTATAATTGGTTACATTTATTAATATTGTTATACTTCTATTTATATTTAATGTCGTTATACATAAATATTATATTTTTTAGTATAACTATTAATATATTTGTATGACAGAAAGTAATATTGTTTTATTAATATCATTATTACACTGCTATTTGTATCATTTATAATTGCTACCATTATTATTGTATCTTTCTGATATTGACATATTTATGTATGAGATTTTAATCAAGTTACCAGAAAAGTCTACGAGCCAGTCTAGGAGTGTACGTAGGCAGTGGCCGTTTTTGCTATCAACATCTAATTTTGTTATGTTGCATTATGACCATATATCCATAGATCTCCACTTCCACTGTCTGTCGGTTTTGCGATGACAATTAATATAAGCCAAGGTCAATCACTATCCAAGGTTGATTTTTTTTAGCATTACTAGATTCACCCGTGATCAATTGTATCTGGCATTATCAATAATTAAAAGTAGAGACATGGTAAAATTACTAATTCTAGATAGAGATGGTAAAGTTATGAATAAAACATGTAATATTGTGTACAAATAGTTGTAACCTTTTAAAATATATTTATGAATTATCTGAATATTTTTTGGTTCAAATTATTTTCGGTAATTTGCGAGTTATAATTGTAACATTTTATTTCTCATTAAATATAATGGTAAATACAATAATAAGTATTATATAATATATTTATTTTTGTATTATTTTCAACGACAGTTTGATTACATGCTTCTTTAATGAATTTTATAATACCAACATACATCATCTTTATATTAATTCATTTATGTCAATTTAGTATATAAATATCTCCATCTTTAATTTACATTTACAAGAGATATTTATTATATAGTTTAAATTGTTCAATTCGTGTAACATGCGAGGAACTAACCTAGTTAGCATTAATAAATTACATCATCAAAGTTATCGCTGCGAGACGGTTAAAATAAACTCTAAACTGATTTTTGTGATTTTTGTAAAACATATAAACATGAAATAAATATTTGAAAACAGAAGATAAATTTTAAAATATCTACACATTCTTTTATCAATTGAAGCATTGTTTTAATCTAATTTTAGACCACCCAATTTGAAAATGGTATAAACAAACATATTTTATGTATTATTTTTAGTATTATTGCCAAAGAAAAGAAATAGACGTACAATAGAGATGTATATTTATCTCTACTAACTTAAAATTATACATGATACAGAATATAATATTTTTATGATTATATTTTACGTGTAATATAAAAGTACACGTCATTTATAATTGTAGGCTATTAGCAATTTAGAATTTCTATTGTTTTTAAGCTCGTTTTGTTAATAATTTGAATATCTGGTTTTTAAGCTCGTTTTGTTAATAATTTGAACTAGTAATATGACCCGCAGGCGATGCACCGCGGGCTCGTTGCAAACATCAAGCGGATTAATCTAAACGTTATGTGATGTGTTAACCATATAAAAATACGCGTTTCAACGTTTTCGATTTAACTCAATGCAACATATATAAGCATTGTGGTTGGATCAAAAGGTAAAGTAAATCAAAATTATACCGTACAATCATGCGTATTATATGTGACCCGACTGATACATATGAAAATTACAAAAAAGCATAAAACATGCACAAAGAAAATACTGACATGTGTAATCAAAAGAGATTAATTAGAGCTATTAAAGAACAAAAATGACAAATAAAACACATTGGGTACAAATTAGTGTTTTGCAAAGTGAAAGAACCAAACTCAAGAGGTGTAATAGATAATATAATATTAATTTTACCAGTGGCGTGATGCGGTAGGGTCGAAATATAGAGTAGCTTTGATTTATAGCATCGAATGAAAACGTATTATATTTGACTCCACTCAGATTGGAGCAAAAATTACGTGGGATGCATACCAACTGGAAATATACATAAACGTATTTTATTTGACCTAACTTGTTTCTCAAATATCGTCTACATAGAAACGTATCAAAGTTGAATATATATCCACACGTATATAAAAATGCAGACGTAAATAATAGTATTCTCAAAGTAAAGCAACAAAATGGATTAACTCAAAACTTTATAAACTTGAGGACGTCAAATGATATTTGACAAAGTTTTTAAACATAGCAACAAATTAGTTTTTGGAAAAAGAAATTAGCGAACAAAAGTTATTGAAGAAAAAATAAGTTAGTAAAAAAATTAACAGATTAAAACGTATATTACATTTAATACATGGGTAATGTTGGAACGTTAGAAACATAAGGGTTAATTTATAAAATAGAGTAAGGGCTAAAAGTGCTAACTTGCAAAATGGATTAGTTAGCAAGGGTCCTACTATCTACACCTAACTTTTTACAATTTACACCAAGTGATGTGACATTAATAAATTTAAATTTGTGTTTTTCTTTTATAACTTCCTATATATAATGTTTTATAAAAAACGATATGGCTTTGCAATGTGCTTATTTTTATCTACGTTTTGATATAAATTTTATGAAAAACGGAGTCGTATCAATTATAACGTTTTATAAGTCGTTATAAAATTTTATATTTCCGTTATTTTATAAAATTTATATCAAAACGTAGATAAAAATAAGCACATCACAAAACCGTATTCATTTTTTAATAAAACATTATATATCAAAGTTATAAAAGAAAACACAAATTTAAATTATTAATGTCATATCATTTGTGTGAATAACAAAAAGTTGGATGTAAATAGAATCACTCGTTAGCAAATCTATGGGCTAAAAGTGCTAATTTATAAAACGGAAGGGGCATTGTAAAATGAGGTAGGGCAAAAAGTGATCATTTGCAAAATGGCGGTTATGAAAGAGATTTACTAAAGTTGGAGATAAAAGTGCAAAATGCACCCACATTTCCTTTTAAGAATGTATAGAATATGTGATACATTTAGCAAAATATGGTGTAAAAAAATTTATGTCGAACTTTTTTATCGAGTAAACTATCAAAATGGTCCTTGAGGTTTAGTAACTTTTGCTACTTTAGTCCAAAACTCAAACCTTTTGAATCTGGATCCATGTGGTTTCAATTTTATTGTCATTTTCATACAAAAACAAATTTTGGTCAGATTTTTCAGTTAACATCTACTTGTTGGTCCTTTTCCACCCTTTTAATGAAATGCAAAATGGTCAAATTTTTTTAATTAGTTATAATAAAACATTAAAAGAATGTATGTAGTTCTAAAATGAATCCTAGACCACAAAAAAACTATATCCTAGTTCTAGAGTTGAATTATTCTATAAAGGAGTAAAAAAGAAGGAGAAACCATAGACTGACAAGTATCCATAATCTTGTCTGTAAGAGAAAAAGAACGTATACATGCAAACCCCCAAAAACCTAAAAATAAACTAACCCCCGCCCCCCAAACCCAAGCTAAATGCTAAAAACTAGACCCCTTAAAAACCTAAAAAAAACCTAAACCCCCCACTTCCAACCCAAGCTAACTGCTAAAAATAAAAACTAAACCCCAAAAAAACCTAAAAAAAAATCTAAAAAGCACAAATTTTTTTTTAAGTATTTTTGGTTGTGTTCATATTAGTGAATATTCCTAAAATATTCCTTCTTACCCTTCTTACAATAAGAGTTATTTGTATTTGATACTTCTCCCTAGTTTTAAACTTCATTACCACCACCAATGTCCTTCAAAGTGATGCTAGTGGAAGTTGAACTTGAGACCTCAATAAGTAAAAGCAAGTAACTAACCATTAGACCAACTTGTCAGGATATTCTTGGATAGCCTTAAACGGAGGATAACTAAACGATAAAGTTTCTATCTATACGTACGTGACAATCTTATAGTATCTAGAGTGAGATCATAGTCATACTAAAGGTATGGATTCAATTTATCTTTCGAGATATTGGCCCAGTAGCTATTTAAAATTTTAAACTTTATTATAAGAATGAACAGCCCAGTAGCTATTTAAAGTTTTAAACTTTATATAATAACAATGAAAACATAATATTTAAAGTTAATTATGATTATAAATAGTAGAGTTGCTGAATATTAATGTTGATATTAATTTAAAATATCCGACCATTTAAATGAATGTTAAGACTTTTTGTATAGTTATAAACATGTGATATGCTATGTAATCAAATTCAAATCATTTTATTCTAAAGTTATCATTAACGACCTTTAAATTTTTTATTAATTCCTCTAAAGCAATAGTGAATTAGATTCTTTAAATCTTTATCATGGGTAATTCATGGAAAAGAAATTGTACATACGAAAATCCTTAAATAATGTCCACCGAAGCTTTCAATTGGTTGCGTTTTAAACTTTTAATTTAGTGTTTGTTTTCATTGAAATGTAACACTTTTGGTTAAGAACACAAACGTGCAAATTTTGATGGCAATGTTTGGGTTCTTACGATTACTTTGGAAGAACATGATATTTCTAATGTTATAGCAAGTTACTGGTAGTGCCAAATTGGTTTATCAACATAGAATAGATGGTGAATGAGACTTTCCTATACATACACTATAGGATACCAATGCAATGCAAGTTATTGGTATACACACTAGTAGGAAACCCCGCACGGTGCAAATTATTGGTATATATACACACACTAGTAGGAACCCTCACACAATGCAAGTTATTGTATTGTAATATAGCAACTTACTGGTATACACACACTAATAGGAAACCCCGCAGATACAAATTATTGGTATATACAGACACTAGTAGGAAACCGCACGTGATGCAAGTTATTGTAATGTAATATAGCAAGTTATTGGTATACACACACACTGATAGGAAACTCACGTGATGCGGGGCGGCAAAAATTGACATCGCGGTACTCGTTTTATGTTATTTTATCAATTCTTTCGTGATATACTGTATATTATGTTTGTTCATTTTTTTATTCGTAGCATCAACGTGGTCTATCTATGTCATGGGGCTTACAGAAAGCCAATATGTCTAGTATGTCTGTTGGTTTTCTTATGGTGTAACTTTGTAGAAATGTATTTAAGTTTGTCAATTGTTATAATTAAGTCACTGAAACTTTTTTTTTCTTTCTAAAGTCACTGAAGTTTCATTTGTTGTTTTAATGCTATTTACTTTTTGAATATTCGTTTTTTATCAAGTTCTTGCGGTTCTCACGAAATATATGTACAATTTTTTAATGTTAAACATGTCATGCGCTCATGTTTTAACTTGTTAAAAAATTACAAAAATATATATAATATTTGCGATTTAAAATGTTTGACAGATTGTTAAATTGCTTTGAAATGTTCTCTGTAATTTGTCTGTAATGTATACTTCAATATATTTTTAGGCTTACTCAATGGCAAACATGCTTTTTCCAACATGCAATCGTTTTCTTCTCTATCTTATCCCATAGCAAGCTTCTTCTCCCTATCACAACTGCATATCCAAGATCTCTTCTCCCCCTCCCAAAAGCCCATTATAAAACCCTTGCACTACACCAACACCACCTCATTAATCCATTTTTTCAACAATCAATCCGCACCCAAACATGCGTATCCATCAAGTATTTCAGCTTACATTCTCTCCAACAAATTCCCACACTCCAACATTGTCTTGTCTCATCTCTCCATCCATGTAGTTCCGAGCCTCCTAGCTGCAGGCTCCAACGGGCCAACACTCCACTAACTATTGGGTTTCCTTAAAACCATTTGCATTGATGACCTCAACTCTCTTTATTCACAGCTTGTGTCGTTCATGTTCGTAAAAAATGGCAGGCCTAAAGTGGGTTTTGCAAATGGGCTTTGGGTTCAGAAAATTGTTTGTCTTAAACATTCTTTTAAACATGTGGTGGGCACTATTTATAAAGCGGATTGCAAACAAGTTGATTTCCAAAACAAGGTGAGTTCTGGTTTTTGCATTTTGTTATTGTATGGTAACTTGAAATTGTTTTGGTTGTTGTATTAATTAAACACATGAAGTGGAGGAGTTTATCTTAATTGTAAAAGGTTGAATGTGCTGAAGAAAAGATTAGTTTTGTTAATTGTTATATTTTCTAAGTCATTATGTTTAAGTTAGGAATTACTTGGTGAGTATTATTAGGAACATGTATGATGAATTAGAGTCACTACTTGTATATTACACAAGGAAAATAAGTATGAACACAACACATGAACTGACATACTTGTTCTTGATTGTAAGGGTGAAGGGGGAACCTTCGGGATAGAGGTTCAGGTTCATCAGCTTGGACAGGATAGGGTTGGGATTTGGGATGGGAATTATTGATGGTGAACCCGAGATGGAACCCAAAGATGATGATTGATGATCGACATTTTAGAAATTTTAGATGCGATTCAGGTTCTTTTTTTAGAGGGTCGCTTACAGTTTTGCATCGTCAACCAAAGTGTTAGAATCGGAGTTTCGATTTGTGTGTGTTTTTATGTGTAGAACACTGAATGTTGATGAAATATGTGAAGTAGAGATGGAAATAATATGAATGCATCGGAATTAAACACAACCACAAATTTGGAAAGTTGTCATATTGTTTTCTGATTATTATCAAAAGATTACAAAATTACAAGTATGATTTACACTCCCCTCAGCCAGATCACTCAATTTTGTTCGTACAAAAGGAATGTCAAGTGATTATAGATCTCTAACAGGTGAGATCATTTATACTAAGTACAAACATCTATTGACAATCAGGATTGACATCACCCTGATAGTGATATCTAACATTTCTAACATAAAGATTCTTGAGATATTAGAAACATCTGAGGAATCATAACACTGTTCTAAGACTCCTAAACACTAATTTACAGACAATGTTCTATTGGTAACATTTGTTCTTTAAACATTTGTTTGTTGATTCTAAACTCTTTTCAGGTCTAAACAGATGTTTAGTCTTCTTCCTAAGTGCTTTGACCTTCAATAGGGCTTTGGCCTGAACATACTTTTATACTTCTTCAACAGAGCTTTTATGTCTTCAGACAGATCTTTGAGTCTTCAAACAGATCTTCTTTTAGTGTTCAGATTAACTATCTTTGGGAGGAGTTGATCTTCAAAACTTGTCTTTATTTCTTGATCAGAATAGTATATTTTGGCTTTTGCAATCATCTGTTCTTTAACAAGTTCAACAATCTCCCCTAGAACAAAAGATGTCCAAACTAGGCTTTATTAGGATCAATCTTTATTTCTCAACAACTTTTCTCTTATCTGACTTTTGAATTGTAATTCAAATTTCATAGAGAAAAAGTCTTCTGAATCCCTTTCTAGTTCAAGACCCATAGGTCTTGCGGATCTTCATTCTTCAGACCATAAGCATTATTCATGGAGATCTTTTGCACTTCCCCATTAGCTCTAAGTAGAATCAATTCATGGCTTATGTTGTCAGATTTCCATTTTAGAATTTTGGATCTTTCTTTGTTAGGGCAAAAGTTATTTTGGATGAGTTTGGTGAAGGTGGTCTGCCCAAAATTTTAGGGTTTAGGGTTTGGTTGCTTTGTATGGCTTGGTTTTCATGATATGATCCAAGTAGTCTTCTCATAGAGTTCTTTTGAGATCAGGATATGTAAATGGTGCATGGGAGAGTTTATTGCAGACATCTTTTGCATAATCTTCAAGAGTATTCACTCTCTAGAATCCTCAAATATGATCAGTAGTGCCTTTTTGTCATCCTTTCCTTTGCTTGGCTCAGTAGCTATCCTTTTAGCTTGTTTTATCTTTAAATCCAAATATTCGTTGACATTAGTAGGCTTTGAAAAGTTGTGTAGAGATGGGAAAGAGAGTTTACTTGAATCATATGTGGAGTAAAAAGACTGTATTTCTGATGATACAATGGATAACTCCAATGGGTGTTCTGTGGTGATTAAAGTTGTGGTGGTTGATGGGAATGATAGTGGTAGTGATGTGGGAATGGATGTTGAAGTGATGGTGATTTGATTTGTAGTTGGTGGTAAGTGATGATGTGGTTTTGATGGGTGAAGCTTGAGGAGTTTCTTCATTATCTTCTTGGATAATGAATTTTTGTCTCATTCCTCATGTATATGGAGTGGGTGTTTTTGATGGTGGGGATGGAGTGTGTGTTGATGGTTTCTTTTTAGAATACCTATAGGAACCCTTTGTGAAATGAGTTTGATAGGTTCTGGAATGGTGACAAGTGTTGTTGAGGTTATAACATGTGTTTTCACTTTATAGTGCCAACAGTGGTTTACTTTAAATGGAACTAGCAATGGTTTAGGGAGAGTGGTTTGAGTTGATGGAACAGTGGTAGTTGTAACAGTGCTTTGAGAAGTTTTGACTTGTCTCGTAGGCTGTCTTGTTGTAGGAACCTCTGTCGAAGTACCCAAGTTTTGTGAAACCCTCTGCTTTTCAAGTTTCTCGTGTATTGCAAGAGCATCTTTTGCCTCTGTTGTATCTATTCTCTTTTCCTTTTCTAAGGCATCCTCCTTTGCCCTTTTAGCTGTTATTCTTGACCTGAGGAGGTAGTTTTCTCATACCTTATTCATTCTCGCCCTTTTTGCATCATTAGGATACCTGGGCTTTGGAGCAGAACTTGTTGTCTGGAGAAGATGGTCTTTGATGGATTTGATCTCAGCTTGAGTATCTTTGTACCTAGCTTCAACCATATTTCTAGTAAGCTTCATGTGCATCTTGTGAGTGGCATCTGCAGATTGTTTTTGAAGTTGAAGATATAGTTGAGCATGAGACCATATCTCTTTGGCAATATCTACATTTATTGGTGGATTTTTTATGTTTGTACAAGGATCTTTAGCATATCTTAACTTCATGAACTGAGGATTCCATCTTGGTAATGATCCATGCATTTTAGGTACACTCTATTAAATATTAATTATGCTAAAATGCATTGATATTGGTTTACAATTCACTATATTGGTAAGTTTTTGTGTCAAGTAGGATACAGAGAAAATGTGCTTAAACAATTAAATTAAAAGAATAAAAAAAAAGAAAATGACTTAGTTCATTCAATAGGGAATAAACTCACTTTGAATCGATTATGTCACACTAAATTGATGCAGGTTCATATATTAATTGTAATTGATGATGAAGTTGTTTAAGGTTATGAGTATATAAAAATGAAAAAGAACAACAATTTAAGATAACTAAATTATTTAATACATCAACTTTTTTTACACGTGCTTTGGTGTAGGAGGACAAAGGAAGTGCACAAGAACGTGGAAGATGGATTTCATTGTGCGGGCTGTATATTAATTAAACTTGGGATGCATTATGCAAGTGGTTTTATTTGGATTGAATTTCATGTGGGTCGGTCAGCGCAAGAGCAAGAACACATGAAAGCAAGGCTCAATCTATAATAATACATTTATTATAACATAATTCCTTAATACTTTGAGGAGACACCTTAATAGCAACTATCAGTGCATAATTACTATCACTTTCAATAGACATCCTGAGATCATGATCTGTCACACCCTCTTCATCAACCTTTTCACAAACAGTGGTTGTACTAGGTTGACTTCCTTCTCACCATCTTTAATTAACTCTTCAACATCAATCATTTTTTTCTTTGGGTTCACTTTCTTCTACAATAAATGTAAGTGCCATAAAACAAAAATTCATAGGTTTATTAGTAAGTTTTCCATAAGGGCAAAATTTTCATCATCAAAACCTCAGGCAAACTATCTAGTCAACAAAGCCTTATGTGAAGAAACTTTGTTGTTTAACCTCTGCAGGTGTAGGGGTTAGAGTAGCTGAAGGTACTTGAACTTTTAGAACTTGAACATGAACATATTGGAGTTGAGGAACTGTTATTCGAACATATTGTACAGGAACATGGTTTATAGATTGAGCAATTTGTGCAATGTTTAGAAATTTGACCCAAGGGTATTTTGGTAATTTTGATAAAAGTGTAGTTGATTGTTGGCTTTGATTTGGATAGGTTATCATTGGTGTAGAGTTACTTGACTGACTTCTACACTCCCAAGCAAAATGACCCAATCTATTACACTTGTAACATTTATCTTGGATTTATCCAACCCTACCGTAGACCTAACATGTAATCCTGGATACATCCTTGATGTATTGCAACATACATTCGTTTTCCAGTGTATAGTTTGTATAATATTTGAGTCAGTTTGTGTCGTTTTTAGTGTGTTTTAGTCTTGTACTTAGTTAATTGGGTTTTGCAGTTGACCGGAGCTAAAATGAGGATAAAACGAGCTACACTGATAAAAACTGAGCATCCGGATACATTGTAGTTGAGTCGCATTCGCATGTGATCGAGTGGTTCACAGAACGAAAAATGGCAAGAAACAATCCTGTCGTGCTACACGACAGGGAAAGGGTACATCTCTCGCGTTACGCGAGAAAGTCAAAAAGTCCTCCGTGTTTTAAAAACTATCACGCCATGCGACACTTAACATCATTTACCATCGCGTCACGCGACGAGCTCTTAATCGCAAAAAGTTAGATGTTGGCCCAGATGGCATGTTATAACCTAATTAGCATTCATAATGATAATTATCATCATATGGACGAAAAGAACTTCAGGAGGGACGGATTTTAGCTGTTGATAGGCAATTCTAGAGAGCAAGTTAGGGATCAAGGTTTTAAGTCACGGGAGCGTGGATTTTCGGGTTCCACAATTCGGTTTTGCGTTCTTTTGTTACTTTTGATTTTAATCATGTTTATGAACTTTGAATTACAATTTGTTTTTGTTTTTGAGATGTGGCTAGGCTAAAACTATTATCACTGCCTAGGTTAAGGATAATTACCATGTTTTGACTTGTTTCTCTTTGGTATGGAACTTTGTTTGCAGAATTGATATTGAAATAAAAACTTGGTTTTTCATGATCTTATGTATATGCATATTTAACTTGTTCAATGAATGATTATTTACTCCCCATGTTCCTTGTTGAATGTAAATAATAGGTGCATGCTAGGTCAATTACTGTGTGTTCTTTATTATTGGATGGTTTGCTAGACATAGTGATCCAAAGGAGTAATAATTATGATTTGGATAGGTCTAAGTATTCTACCAATATCCATAGTTATGAGGTGAGAGATCATTGGTGATCAGCTTTCACATTGGAATACGCGAACATTTGGATACGAAGAGGGCAACGTCTTTCATCATGCCAGGCCACCAATAGATTTGACGGAGATCTTGGTACATTTTGTCTCCACTGGGGTGAATGGAGTATCACGATTTGTGTGCTTCATTCATCAGAAGATCACGAAGGTTGTTGCGGTTTAGAACCTAATGCGGTCGAGATAGTAAAGATTCCATTGGATTTAGACTCAAGTTGACTTTCGGCACCACACGTCATCTCGTCATACAAATTGATTTCGTTGATGGATGAGTATTGGGCCTCGGAATATAAGATTAAATGTCGGTTTGGATTTGGAGGTAAAGGATACTTTGGACTTTTACATGGATTTTTCGACTAATAGCATCAGCCACGACATTTGCTTTATTAGGGTGGTAGCGGATCTCACAATCGTAGTCGTTGAGCAACTCCACCCATCGCCTTTGATGCATGTTGAGTTCCTTTTGACTAAAGATGTGTTGGTGGCTCTTATGGTCGGTGAAAACCACACACTTGGTACCGTAAAGGTAGTGTCGCCAAATCTTTAACACAAAACAAGCGCACCAAGTTCAAGATCATGGGTGGTGTAGTTCTTCTCATGCATTTTGAGTTGTCTTAACGCATAGGCAATAACCTTGTCACATTGCATAAGAACACAACCAAGACCTTGATTTAAGGCATCGCAATAGACAATAAAGTCGTCATTTCCACCAGGAAGGGCTAGGATAGGAGCATTGAAAAGCAAGTCCTTGAGAGTTTGAAAAGACTCCTCTTATTTAGGACCCCAAACAAAAGGTTTATCTTTTTGAGTTAATGAGGTGAGAGGTACGACGATTTTGGAAAAGTTGGATATGAATTGATGTGTACAAAATGCAACATATAAATTACATCAAATGAGGCGTAAAACTGACCTTTTTTCAGTACTAATGTTGGAAAAAGCACGTTTCTTTGTTCCTTTTTAATTTACAGGACCAAAAGAGCTTAAAAGAACAAAAGAAGCAAATAACGGCCTAAAACCAACACAAAATACAAGAAGAAGGAATAACATTACATGCCCGGCCCCTCGGCAGAATCCCAAGAACAAAAAAAAAAAGAGAAATAGAAGTTGACCACGGGGCTGTGTCCACCCAGACATGGGCCGTGGTCAACTATGATCTTGCAGAAAAGACAAAAATGCAGAATTCAAGCCAACACGGGGTCGTGTCCAGCAAGCACGGGCGTGGACGCTTAGATTCGCCAAATATTTATAGTACAAGAATACTCTGACCATGGGGCCATGTCCACGAGACACGAGGGCATGTGGGGCCCTAAGTCACAATTCCTTTTCAAACAATTCGTTGCCTGCAAACCTCTGGAGTTTACATGTAACGATGGCGTGTCCGCTCTGTTAACTTGGTTTGAAGCCATGGAGATCACCTTTCGCCAAAGTGGCTGCCCCGATGACTTGCGCACCCAAAACGCCACGGGGGTGTTCCGCTCGAGGGCTCTCGAGTGGTGGACCTCCGAACGTAGCACAAGAGGGGATGATGCCGCCACGCGTTACCAGGGGCCGAATTGAAAAAGATCATGAGGGACGAGTTCTGCCCTCCACATGAGCTTAGGAAGCTAGAAAAGAGTTTTGGTACCTCATGCAAAATGGGGATGATAATGACGGTTTAACCCAACGCTTCAAGCAGCTTAGCATCCTTTGTCCTAGCCAAGTTAATACCACTGAAAAGGCTATCAACAAATACATCCATTGCCTACCCAATTCTTTCATGAACCTCATGGAAGCTGCTTTCCCAGCGACTATCGAGGAGACCTATCGCTTGGCTGATCGCCTTAACAGCAACCAGGTCGAGCGCAAGAATGCCGCAAAGGCCTCGCTGAAAAGCGCACACCAAGCCACCATCGAACCTCACCGTTGAACCCTTCACCCAAAAACCCTAGAAACAACAACCCCAAGAACAAGAAGCGGAAGGCTTCTAGTCAAAATTGCGCGGTTGTTACCCCGCCGAACCCTCAACCCATCTAAACCGTTGCAGCCATCACTCCTGCTAGCCCTGATCAGCCAAGGCAGGGCTACGCTGGGTCTCACCCCCAGTGTACGACCTGTTTACGCCATCACCCCTTGGGTACCCCATGCCGCAAGTGTGCCAATGTCAAAGGTTTAGGCAATTTGCTAACCGTTGCCGCAACTTCCCGCAACCCTAGAACACCCAACCTCAAGCCCTCATTCCTAACCCTGCTCAACCTCAAACCCAACCTCAAAATGCTCCCGTGCGAGCATGTTTCAAGTGCGGTGAGCCGAGCCATCTTGCCAACGTTTGCCCTCAGCGCAACGTCAACCAGCAGCCTCAGCAGCAGAACAGCCTCAACCGGCACCGGAAGAGCATTTGCCCTCACCAACGCTCAGGCTCAAAGTTCTAACGACGTTATCACTGGTACGTTCCTTGTTAACCATGTTTATGCTACATGTCAATTTGATACTGGTGCCGATAAAAGTTTTATTTCGACTGAATTTGAACCTTTACTTAAGTGCGTACGTTCCAAATTGCCTAATCCTTTCGCTGTCGAAGTCACAAATGGTAAAACTATCTCTGTTGATTCTATTCTTTCTAATTGCTCCTTGATTCAAAACGATCATACATTTTTGATCGACCTCATACCTATGCACATGGGTAGTTTCGATGTCATAGTAGGCATGGATTGGCTTAAGCGAGTTCGTGGCCGAAGTTGTTTGTTCGGAAAAGTTCATTCGCCTTCCCCTTCCTAACAGCGATTCCTTACACGTCTATGGCGAGAAACATTCTAGGGTCTTAAGCTTATGTCGTGTATCCAAGCAAACAAATATTTGCGCAAGGAGTACTTTGCCTTTCTGGCCCATGTTGTGGAAAAGAAAGACAAAGGCCCGAGCGTGAGCGACGTTCCTGTTGTTTGCGATTTCCCTGATGTCTTTCCAGAGAATCTTCCTGGTCCTCCGCCTCCTCGATCTGTTGACTTTCGTATTGACCTCATCCCTGGCGCAACCCCTGTTGCGAAAGCTCCTTATCGTTTAGCACCCTCGGAGATGCAAGAGCTATCTAGCCAACTTCAAGAGCTTGTTGATAAAGGCTTTATACGCCCTAGTACTTCCCCTTGGGGCGCTCCTGTTTTGTTCGTCAAGAAGAAAGATGGGTCTTTTTGGATGTGCATTGACTATCGTGAACTCAATAAACTTACAGTCAAGAACCGATACCCACTTCCTCGGATTGACGATCTCTTTGATCAACTTCAAGGTGCGACTTATTTCTTGAAAATCGATCTCCGTTCTGGCTACCATCAACTTCGAGTTTTCGAGGGAGATGTACCTAAGACTGCCTTTCGCACACGTTATGGACACTAGGAGTTCGTGGTCATGCCTTTTGGTTTGACTAACGCGCCTGCAGTGTTTATGGATCTCATGAACCGCGTGTGTAAACCCTTCCTCGATCATTTTGTAATCATATTCATCGATGACATTCCCATCTATTCCAAAACGAAGGAAGAACATGGGCGACATTTGCAACTTATCCTTCAGCTTTTGCGTACCGAACGTCTTTATGCCAAATTCTCCAAGTGTGAATTTTGGCTAAAAGAGGTTCAGTTTCTTGGTCACACCGTCAATGAACTTGGTATTCACGTTGACCCCGCAAAGATAGAAGCTGTGAAGAATTGGATTGCACCTAAATCGCCTTCTGAAATTTGTTCGTTTCTTGGTTTAGCTGGCTATTATCGTCGCTTCATTTCGAACTTCTCCAGGATTGCCATCCCTTTAACGTCATTGACTCAGAAAGACAAACCTTTTTTGGGGTCCCGAGCAAGAGGAGTCTTTTCAAACCCTCAAGGACATGCTCTGTAATGCTCCTATCCTTGCACTTCTTGATGGAAACGACAATTTCGTCATGTATTGTGATGCCTCAAACCAAGGTCTTGGTTGCGTTCTTATGACGTTAAAGCTTTCAACTTTCGCTCTCAATGTTCGTTTGTTTTGTCACTTGAGTTTTAATTGAGGGAAATTAAAGTGCCGGGAGGGGGTAGTGTACATTGAGTCGTGTTTTTTGAGTTTAGTAATTTTAGTGTTAGTCGGGCATGGGTTTACTCATATGCACGAACAGGTACAAAACACCTCGCCCAATACGCAATCTCCATTCGGGCAGGGTTGTTTATGATTATGCTTTTGTAAACGGTAACCCAGTTTTTATTATTTGTTTAGTGTCGGTATCAACTGAAAGAATGCTAACGTGAAAATAATGTATATATAATTATAGTTTATATTATATATATATATATATGTATATATATAAATCCCAAAATAGTTTGTGGCTTCTAATGATCTGCTTTGTTTTTTTTTCAAATATAATTGTTTTGCAGATGTCAGGTGAAAGCTCGTTAAGCAAGAGGGGAAGGAAAAGAGGCCCACCGGCTCGTCCTCAAGGTGTTCCGGAGGCACCGGTTCAACAAGAAGAGTATGTCCACTATAGGGAAGTGGATTATAGGGGCCCGGGAGTCCCTCATGGGCAAAGTACAAGGATTGTGGATAGCCCGTTGTTGCAATTCGAGTTGGGTTCCGGTGAGTATGATAGATTGGGTTCTCTGATTCAATTTGACTTGTTGAAGTTTAGGAGGATAGATTGGGGCCTTTTGGATCGTTTAGGAGCAAGGGCCTGGGTTGAGCAATTGTGGGACCGAGATTCCGGAGAGTTTTGGATTGTTATACTCGCCAATACAAGGAGATCACCCTTGAGTTTCATTCAACATTCGACTACAAACAAGGGAATTTCTTTGAGAAAGATGCGGTGTTTTTTGCTTTGGGTCCTCAATCTTATGAGATGACCATTCCCCAGTTTGCTGTGGCATTGCAGTTTTACAAAAGAGGAAGTGCAGTCACTTGACTTTATCACAAGCCTTCAGGGGGTTTTTAAGAAGGATCATGACTATAGTGTTCGTACAAGTGAGTTGGTGCGATTTTGGGGTACGATTTCAAGGGCGCCCTATTTAACTAACATGGTAGCTAGTGATATCACCGACCCAGTGTTGAGGTTTGTACAAAATTCTAGCAGCTACTTTGGTAGGAAGGGGTCAAGGTGATAACAAGGTCAATCATGTGAGTTTGTTTTGTTTGATGTGCATGGTTGAGGAGCGGCCCACTAATCTTGCTATGATTTTTGCTTGGTCGATGAGGAGAACATGGAGAGGTGGTTTTGGGGCTAGAATTTATTTCAGCCTGTACATTACATGGTTGGCAGAGAGTTTGGGTGTGTTTGCCAGGTACCCGGCTGATAAGATGAGAGAGGGGCCGACGCGGGGTTTATGAGATTGAAGGATCTTCAGGCTGCTAATATTCTGACTTATTCTGACCCACCAGAGTGGGATTATTCGACTCAGCAGTCACAGAGTACCCCGGCTTCAGGGACTGGTACATCTACACGTTATCAGCAGAGGACCAGACAGCGGATGCCTCAGCCTCAGTCTCCACCCAGGCAGCTAGTTATTGATCCACCTACTTTTCAGCCTCCACCTATACCGCCACGTCCTAACCCGCTTACTTTGGACTCTCTGTATGACCGGATGGAGATGGTTTTGGCGATTTGCGGGGTTATGTGGATACTCAGTTTAGAGGTGTTAGGCAGGTGATGTTGGAGAGTCATCGGATGCACGAGCTGGGTCAGCAGAGGTTAGAGGATGGTATGAGATACATGATGGAGGGTATGCATCTCGCGGTTCCCCCGTTCTTTAGGCAGCCACATGCAGGATCAAGTGGTTTGGCAGGGGTTGAGCCGTATCATGTTTCCTAGCAGGGATCAGAGGAGTCAGATGATGAGTGATTTTAGGCAGCAGCAATGGTGCTTTATCTAGTATCTTTTATTTTTTTTATGTTGTTTTTATTCTAACTCGGTCTGTATCCCTAATTTTGAATACTTTGGTACTTGGTTGGGTTGGTTTGGGGGTAGGATGTTTGTGATGTTTGTTGGATGTGTTAAACACTTTTATTTTTATGATGCTATGTTAGTAGTTGGTTTGATTATAGGTATGGTTTTTATTTTTGCCGCTTCCGTTCGCGTGTCAGAGAGTTAGGAATTGTTTGCTGAGCGTGTTCGGATTGGAGGGCGTATGTGGGACTGACTGGCACATTGACAGTCTCACATATTTATAGCTAAGTCGTTTCACTTGTATCTTGTGTATATATTTATTTCGTTATTTAGTATTTTATTTTCTAGAAAATTTGAGTCGTGTCTTGTCTTTGCATTAGGGACACTGCAATCTTTAAGTGTGGGGATGGGATGCATGGTGTAAATAGGAGTCGTAGTCGTAGAGCTTTTTCGTTAAAAAAATGAAGAAAAATTTAGAAAATGTCTTTTGAAATAAGAAGTTTGCAAAAATATAACGGAAAATGATAGAAAAGATGGGTTTCTACTCGGGTTCAAATAATAATAATATGAGCTAAAGATAATCGAGCTTGTGTCTAGTTTGGGATATGTGAATAGGCCCGGGTTTGGTTCAGGTTCCTTTGATCTTAATGTACCTAATTGCCGGTTTGCTAGTGGGTGCTCATCTAGGAAAAATGGGAAATTGAAACCGCCAATAATAGTATAAGAATGCCGTTATAAGTTAAAATCGTCAGAATTTTAATCATGAAAAAAAATATAAATAAATAATTTGAGCTAGAAACTAAGAAAAGTAGCGCAGGCCTACGTAATCTTTGTTGGGGATGGTGACTCTGACTTAGAATGCCTCTGGGATGTGTGAAATTAAGTTGCATAGAAAAGAATTGTCTAAGCTCAATGAGGAAAAGAGAAAAAAAATTTGGTTTTAAATTCTTTCGATTTTATATAAAACGGTTAGGAATTGGTCCAGTGATCGTTCCTTTTGTTCTATAAGCTTGAGGCGGGATTAAATGGACTGTGGCTTTTAGTGTGATGCCCTAGGTAAACTGGTTGCAATTGAACTAAATTTGTATAACAAAGGCTTTGAACCCGGTTTTGGGTTTAAAAGGACAAACATATTTGCAATCGGGCTAACACAAGTTTTGATTCTAATAAGTATGAATGACTTTTGTCTCGAGTAGTTGCTTGTCTCTGATTCGTTAGCATAGATTCTTTTTCGAGGACGAAAAAAGAGGAAGTGTGGGGATATTTGATGTATTGTAAAATACATCGTTTATTCATGTTCAGTTTGTACATTCTTTATTAGTTTTAGTTTAGTTTTCCGTAGAATAGTTAGTCTTTTGATCCAATTGCGTTTTGCAAGTCGTATGAGTTTAAAGTAGCTGAAAAGTGTGAATATTGAGAAAAGTATGGTTTGGTTAAGTCCGGGAACGAGTTGGAAAGCTTAGGAGCTAAAATAAGTTAAATTCTAAAGAAAATGTCTCCTAGCGGGCCGCGACTGGCTAGAACATGGCTTTTCGCCACCCGCGAGAAGCCCATTTGTTGCTGACGTAACAAAGGCAGGTGGCGAGCCGCGACCTGATAGCCTAAATCCTCTCGCGCCCCACGAGAGGGTGTTATCTGCAGACGAGTTTTGAATTCAGCTGAGATTTGGGGGTATTTAATGAATATCATAATGAAACCCTAGTTACGAATTTTGGGAGTTCTTGCAGCTGTTTTGGAGTCGTAATAGCTGAGTTTGAATGTCTTGAAGCTTTGGAATCATTGGATCAAGCGAAGATTGAGGATTAGAGGCTTTCTCGGGTTTACACGATCCTTGTTTGTCTTGTTTTATCTTTTCTGAACTTGTAATGATGAATTCCAGATTTATTACTCTTGTTTTGTTTTCGCTATTGACTATGCTAGGCTAAATGCATTAACTACCTAGACTATGATGAATGGATTGATATAAAGTTTATACCTTTTTCGTTAATTACATGTTTGTTATGGATTAATTATGCTCTGTAAGCAGTTTGTTTATCTGGATTGGTGTGTGTGCATGCTTTTATTTGGTTTTCTGTTTTCTACTGCTTCATATGATTCTTGGTGACTGTCTATATCACGGTATAGAGTCATATTAGGTTGTGAACTTTGGTGAGTGTCTATATCATAGAATAAGTTCATAATCTTTAAGGTTGAAGGGCCCAATAAACCTTAGAAGGGATAGTTAACAGGTTACTAGATTTTAGTGTTCTACTAGTCCTAATACCTGGAAAGTGAGGGGCTATTGATAGGTCTTACCCGGCGAATTGCTATTGTCGGTCTTTGGAAAAAGTCCATGCCTTTGTTGACCCGTCGGTTTATTAGTCTATCAAGTCAAGTTTAGATACTCGAACTACCCTAGATCTATAATTGGAAAAGAGTAGGTCGACATTAGGGTACTCACACAAGTTCAACCGCATAATAAAATGGGGAACATGCTCAACGCTCATAATGTAATGGGGAGCGGCGGCCTATGAAATTGCATGTACTGAATAATAAATTGCATCCAATAATAACTACTTAACAACAACGAACTGAATACACATGTTCATGATATGATGTATGCACAATGGTTTAATTATAATATATATATGCAAAGACACATGATACACCCCAAAACGTGATTAAAACGGGGAATTCGTAAGATTCACTCACCTTGGGTGCGTTGGATTGGAGATGGTGATATGCGCACGATTTAGATGAGCGGAACAACGAGGATTACTAACCTAAATAATAACGGAAAATATATTAAATGAGTGGATTTTATTAAGGATTTTAATGAAATTTTTAGATATATTTTTGTGAGTTTATGGCTATTTTCTATCTTTAAAAATGTTATTTTTAAGTATTTTTAATTGATTTTTAAATTAAATTAAATAAATAAAAGTATAAAAAAAATTGTTTATTTAGTGTTGACCGTTGACCGTTGACCAATGACCGTTGACCGGTTCGGTCAGCGAATTAATCTGCGCCGGGTGAGGCTCGAACCGGCGACCTCCCGTACGCGTGCACGCAGCTCTACCAACTGAGCTACGCGTCTAACCCGAAATAATCTTGTTTTTATTTATACTTATACACTTATTCAGTTAATCCGAATTTCCTTTATTTACAAAAACATTTTAATTCAATCGGACCGGTGCTCGTTACGGGTTTCGAACGCGCGACGTGTGGTTCATGTTGCACACAGTCCACCGCTGGACTGTGTGTCTAACCTGGTTATTATCTCAGTTTTTATTATACTTAACAACTAACTGAGTTAACCCGGTTAGTTTTTGATCAAAAAGGCTTTTTATTATAGAAGGAATGCGTATAGCAGGAATTGAACTCGGGACGTGCGTGTGTATTTTGCACACAGTCCACTGCTGGACTGTGTGTCTAACCCGTTTATAATTCCGATTTTAATTAACCTTATGTTATGTTGCGTCTTCATCTTCTTCGTTGATTTTGTACAGAAAAATTATTCCGACTGTTATGACCAATTCTTTACGTATACGCTTTACGAGTAATTTAAAAGTAAAGAATGGAGAGAGTTTGGGGAAAAAGATATACCGATTGAGGTTGTTCACAGAATTCCGGCGGAGGTTCGTCGGTACTGAAAGTGAACTCCGGCTGTTGAAACCAATTAACAGCTTGTTCGATTATTTAAGAAGTTGAGTTACTTAAACAAGGTTTAACAGAAGTTTGGGAGATCATACCCGTTCACGGTGTGTTTCCGGCAGTTTCAGGAGTTTTCCGACGAAGGTAAGATTTTCGACAAACGTGGACTAGGATCGATTCTGATGGTGGAGTTGTGTTAGAGACTGATTAATCACATGATTTAAACAGAAAGAGTCGCAGAAAATACCGTGTGGATGTGAGTCCCGGTTTTCCGGCGACTTGCAGAATTTTCCGGCGATTAGATTTGAGCTTCTCCGGTGGACTGTAAGGTTGCGGAAATGCAATTGGAAGCTTTGCGGAGTGTTTTGAGTCGCAGGAAGAGTCTATGATTGAAGTAGTTCGAGAATTGATAACTTTCGGTTATTAAACCGATCTACTTCCGAATTTAAGTTCCACTCAAGGCAGCATTGATTGAAATCGTCCGTTTATCGGTTATACTCGCTGAATCGAGAGTATCCAAATCGATTTGGGTGATTGATAACCGGTTTCAGTTACAGTGTGTAAAATCGATTGATTTACCTTAGTCCATAAAAACTATTTGTTTCCTAAACATGACAGAAAACAAACAAGTGGCGGAGTGGTCTTATGATTGAGTGTTAAGTTGTTGAAGGGTGTCCTGGCTGACCCGGGTTCGAGTCCCGGCAGCGTTATATTTTTTTTATTTATTTTATTTTAACTTTTCATCAAATATATTTTTTATAGTTTAGTTTATTTATTAATTATGTATTGTTTTAAATCAAAATAATCATAAATATTCGACATAACTTTATAACTTGATATTCGATTACAAAACGGAGCGGGTTTTGAAAACCCGATTTTTTACAAATGTTACAGTATCCCCTACTTTTAGGAATTTCGTCCCGAAATTTAAGTAGTTGAAGTAGTAGGAAAAAGATGCGGGTATTTTTCACGCATTGAGTCTTCACGTTCCTAAGTAAACTCAGGTCCCCATTTCGACTCCCAGCGTACCCTAACAATTGGAATGCGACTTCGTCGAAGACGCTTCTCCCCGTAGTCCATGATCTCCACTGGTCTTTCAATAAAATGTATAGATTCATCAATCTGAATATCTTCCAGCGCAATATGGAGATTCCCATCAGCGAGGCACTTCTTCAAGTTCGACACGTGGAATGTGGGATGAATCCTGTTGAGTTCTTCTGGTAAGTCAAGCTTGTATGCTACAGGACCTACTCTTTCGAGTATCTTGAAAGGTCCTACGTAACGAGGTGCTAGCTTCCCCTTTTGACCAAAACGAACTACTCCCTTCCACGGTGATACTTTTAAAAGCACATGATCACCAATGTTAAACTCTAAGGGCTTCCGTCGTTTATCTGCATAACTCTTTTGACGACTTTGAGCTGCTAGAAGATTGTTTCGAATTTGATGAATCTTGTCTGTGGTTTCTTGGATCAATTCTGGACCAGTAATTTGTGCTTCCCCAATTTCGTGCCAAAATACAGGAGATCGGCACTTACGACCATATAAGGCTTCGAAAGGTGCCATGCCGATGCTCGAATGATAGCTGTTGTTGTACGAAAATTCAACTGATGGTAGGTGGGCGTCCCAATTTCCCTTGAAGTCTATGACACATGCTCTAAGCATATCTTCAAGAGTTTGAATGGTGCGCTCAGACTATCCATCAGTTTGAGGATGATAGGCGGTACTGAGATCTAATCGTGTGCCCATAGCGGATTGAACTGCTTGCCATGTTCGTGAGGTGAAACGACCATCATGATCAGAAATAATACTCAACGGTACCCCATGTCGGCTTACGATTTCGTTGATATAAATACGTGCAAGCTTTTCGTTCTTGAAATCTTCGCGGATAGGAATAAAGTGAGCTGATTTTGTAAGTCGGTCTATAATCACCCATATAGTGTCATACCCACCAGAAGTGCGAGGTAACCCGGTAATGAAATCCATGGTTATATTTTCCCACTTCCATACAGGTATTTCCGGTTGGACTAGAAGTCCTGAGGGTCTTTGGTGTTTAGCCTTCACCTTGGAACATGTGAGGCACTTGGAAACAAAAACGGCAATATCCTTCTTCATTCCAGGCCACCAATAGGTGTATCGTAGGTCTTGATACATCTTATCGGCTCCTGGGTGTATAGAATATCGCGTTTTGTGAGCTTCATTCATAAGAGTTTCACGAAGATTATTGTGGTTAGGAATCCAGATACGATCTAGGTAATACAGAATACCATCTGATTTAGTTTCAAGTTTTAGCTCGGCTCCACAGGACATCTCCTTTCGTACATCTTCTTCTGTTATTGAAACGTGTTGGGCTTAAGGTCGGTTATAATTTGCGAACATAGAAGATGAATGGAGTTCGCATAACCCTTTCGACTAAGTGCATCAGCCACCACATTTGCTTTACCAGGGTGGTATCTAATTTCACAGTCGTAATCATTCAGGAGTTCGACCCATCTTCGTTGCCTCATGTTTAACTCTTTTTGATTGAAGATATGTTGAAGACTCTTGTGGTCAGTGTATATTTCACACTTAGTACCATAGAGATAATGTCTCCATATCTTAAGAGCGAAGACAACGGCTCCAAGTTCTAGGTCATGAGTGGTGTAGTTCTTTTCATGCGTCTTGAGTTGTCTCGAGGCATAAGCTATGACTTTTCCTCTTTGCATGAGAACGCAGCCCAATCCTTGCCCTGACGTGTCGCAATAGACTACAAAATCATCACAACCTTCAGGAAGAGTGAGGATTGGTGCATCACAAAGTTTTTGTTTAAGAGTTTGAAAAGCTTCTTCTTGCTTGGGTCCCCATACGAAAGGTTTTCCCTTATGAGTTAAAGCCGTGAGTGGCACAGCGAGAGAAGTTTGAAATGAACCGACGATAATAGCCAGCTAGTCCAAGAAAAGATCTTACTTCAGTTGGTGTACGTGGAGCTTGCCATTCTTGAACTGTTTTGATCTTTGAAGGGTCAACATGTATTCCTTTGTCATTGACTACATGCCCGAGGAATTGCACCTCTTTTAACCAGAATTCACATTTGGAGAACTTGGCATAAAGCTTTTCCTTTTCTAGAAGTGCAAGAACGAGTCGAAGATGACGCTCATGATCAGCTTTAGATTTTGAATAAATAAGAATATCGTCGATGAAGACTATAACAAATCGATCAAGATAAGGTTTGCAGACTCTGTTCATTAGGTCCATGAAGACAGCTGTGCGTTGGTTAATCCAAACGGCATAACCATGAATTCATAGTGGCCATAACGAGTTCGAAAAGCAGTCTTAGGGACGTCTTCTTCATGCACTCTAAGTTGGTGATAGCCAGATCGAAGATCGATTTTTGAAAAGCAGCTGGCACCTTGTAGTTGGTCAAGAAGATCATCAATGCGAGGTAAAGGATAGCGATTTTTGATGGTTAACTTGTTGAGCTCTCTGTAGTCGATGCACATACGGAAAGATCCATCTTTCTTCTTTACAAAGAGGACAGGTGCACCCCAAGGCGATGAGCTAGGACGTATGAATCCCTTGTCAGTCAACTCTTGCAATTGACTGGCTAGCTCTTGCATTTCAGAGGGGGCTAACCTATATGGAGACTTTGCAACTGGTGTAGCACCAGGTATAAGATCAATACGGAATTCGACGTCTCTAACTGGAGGAAGTCCTGAAATGTCGTCAGGAAAAACTTGTGGGAAGTCTTTTACTACAGGAATGTCTTCAAGTTTCTTCTCTGCGATTTCCTTTTTGATGATATGGGCTAAAAACGCGACATAATTCTTGCGAAGATATTTTTGAGCTTGAAGACAAGACATTAAGCTGAGTCCTTTCGACGAGGTTTCTCCAATGATTCGAAGAGTCTGACCGTTTGAAAGAGGAATACGAATAAATTTTTCACGACATACAACTTCCGCCTGATGTTGACTGAGCCAATCCATACCGATTATGATGTCGAAACTTCCCAGCTTCATAGGAATAAGGTCGACTGAGAAATCATGGTCGTTTAATGTGAGTGTACAGTTGCGTAAAATAGAGTCTAATGAAACTGGTTTCTCGTCCGCAACTTCTACCGTTATGGATTCCGTGAGCTTATCCCGATTTTTGCTTAATATAGGTTCAAACTCTAAAGACACAAAACTTCTATCCGCACCAGTATCAAATAATATAGATGCATATCTACCATTTATAAGGAACGTACCGTTGACCACATTGCCGTCAGCTCTGGCCTGGTTAGCGTTGATATTGAAAGCTCTCCCTCTTGCAGGTGGGGGAGCTTGGTTTGCTTGGTTCACTGGGTTGGCTTGGGCCTGAGCATGAATAATATTAACCAGCCTTGGACATGTGTTTCTGAAATGACTCGGGTCGCCGCAATTGAAGCAAGCCCGCATAGGTTGGCCCATAGGATAATTGGGTTGGTAGTATGTTTGGGCTAAATGTTGGGTGGGTGGAAATGGTAGGGGTTGTTGGGCTTGACCCATTAACTGTTGGTGGGTTTGGGTTAAAGGTTGGTGGCGGTTTGTTCGTTGAGGCATGCGGCAGTTTTGAACAGTATGTCCTGCGCGACCGCAGCCGGTGCAGTATTGGCAAGGATGATCAGGGGAATGGTGATATTGGCAACGGTTACATTTTGGTAACGGGCCTGTGTAGGGTCTTCTGTATGGTGCGGGAGAAGGAGTGACTTGAGTAATGGGTGCAGCAGGAATAGGGGTGTTGGTTTGGGTATCTGCAAAATTTCTGGTGTTGCGCTTCCTCTTATTGGCGAACTTAGAGGAAGGAATGGGGTGGTTTGAAGTTTGTCCCTCAACAGGGGCTTTCTTCTTCTCTTCTTTGAACTTCCCGTTGCGAATTCGGTTTTCGGTCAGTTCAGTTGCTAACTCCATAGCCGCTTCAAGTGTTACTGGTGAAACGCTGAGAACTGAATCTTGGATTTTCGAGGGAAATCCTCGAATATAATGTTCAATCAGACGATAGGTTGGTGTGAACAGATTTGGAACCATTTGGTTCAACTCCAAAAATCTCTTGTTGTAGGTAGTGTGATCACCCTTAGAGCATGAAATTCATCCTCCAACTTCTTAATTTCACTTCTAGGACAGAAACGCGTAGTCATGATTTCCCTTAACTCCTCCCAAGTTAAGGCCATCGCATCTTCAGTTCCCCTCTTCCCTTTCTCAGTATTCCACCAAGTGAGAGCTACTCCAAGTAGTCTCCCGGTAGCGTATCGAACCTTGCGATCCTCAGGACAATCGCAGTTTAGGAAGGTGTTTTCCATCTCCTCGAACCAATGTAGAAGAGCAGTGACACCCTCGGTCCCTTCGAATTTAGGAGGATCACAAGACTTAAAATGTTTGTAAGAGCACTTGTTGGTAGGAGGGTTGTCAATGTTCTGGTCCTGTTGTTGTGGAGGGTTAGTAGGATTTGTAGCAAGGGCTTGTTGTACTTGGACCACAATGTCAGGAAGTATCGTGGCCATTTGTTTCGCAATCTGAGTGGCCAAACGTTCCTGGGACCTTCCTGATCTTTTACCCCTTCGTTGCTGTCTAGACGACATCTACAGGATCATAAAATGAGGAGATTGTGAGTTTATGGTGTCTTTTTAGGTGTCATGTGTCTTTAAGAAAATGAAAATAACATAAATATCAATAATGCAACTACATCCATAGGATGTCTTGGGTTCGCTCATGTTGGGCCTCAAATGTCCCCCATACCTTCACCTACATAGTCATGTGGGCCCCCATGGCTATTGGCTTGGTAGGATTCACATTAGTATTGGCAATTTAACACTCGCATCCCCCGAATGCAAACCACAAAATATGTTCATGCGATGTTTGGTCGGAACGTGTCCAGGTGTAGACACAATGACAACTCAAAGTGGGGTTAGCTCACACGACGTTTGGTATAGCATGCTTTGGCCTAATAGGTACTTCGTACTCTCATCGTTAGTCCCCAGGTAGGCAAACTGGTCCTTTATTTTGGATTTATACGAATGCTAGCCTAGACAGGACGTTCCGACTACCGGTACTGGTACCCTTCCAGTTACTACATGCCCGTCATGAGAACTCACTTTGATGAGATTTGAAAACACGAAAATCATTGTAAAAGCAATCATGATGTGGTGTGTGCTTTCATGGATGTGATATGTTATGAGCATACGATTCATGATAGGCATTATATGATAATACATACTTATGAACATGCTTGTACAATATCAAATGTAACATTTAACATAAAACATATAGACATCATGAAATTTGGCATATAACACTCAAAAATCTTATAAGTTTCTAATCGACTATAGCATAGGCTCTAAGGGTCTAATAACCTATCCTATATCCCTATAGTCATGGCTCTGATACCAATCTGTCACACCCCGACCCGCAGTGGAATAAGAGTCGGGGCATAATTGGGTTATCACCAAAGCTCATGACATTTACTAATATGTTTCATATTTAATAAAGTCAAAGTTACATTTCAAAAATCCAAACATGTTCATTCAATACAAGGAAAATAAGCCAAGCATAACAATCCCAACTCTAAAACGTTTTATTCTTCTAATCCAAGTCCTATGTGTTCCTAGCTGCTGCTGGTTCACCTGTATCATGTGTAAAATGGGAGTTTTTGGGTCAACATAAGTTGGCGAGTGAACCTTATTAGATAAACATATATTAATAAATTAATTGTTAGTTTATCAATGAAAATTAGTGCATAATCATAGATGAACAAATGTAAATAATCAAGCAAAGGCAAATAGCAGTCACAACTATAACATACAATATCACATGACAACTTACATGATCATACCAACATCATACTGTAAATAACATAAATGAAACTGTGCGATCAAGGCTCAATCAAACGGAGCCGATCGTATTGCATGTACTGAAAATGAAAACTGTGCGATCAAGGCTCAATCAAACGGAGCCGATCGTATGTGGGCACGCCAGGTTCAACCGCATAATAAAATGGGGAACATGCTCAACGCTCATAATGTAATGGGGAGCGGCGGCCTATGAAATTGCATGTACTGAATAATAAATTGCATCCAATAATAACTACTTAACAACAACGAACTGAATACACATGTTCATGATATCAAACGGAGCCGATCGTATGTGGGCACGCCAGGTTCAACCGCATAATAAAATGGGGAACATGCTCAACGCTCATAATGTAATGGGGAGCGGCGGCCTATGAAATTGCATGTACTGAATAATAAATTGCATCCAATAATAACTACTTAACAACAACGAACTGAATACACATGTTCATGATATGATGTATGCACAATGGTTTAATTATAATATATATATGCAAAGACACATGATACACCCCAAAACGTGATTAAAACGGGGAATTCGTAAGATTCACTCACCTTGGGTGCGTTGGATTGGAGATGGTGATATGCGCACGATTTAGATGAGCGGAACAACGAGGATTACTAACCTAAATAATAACGGAAAATATATTAAATGAGTGGATTTTATTAAGGATTTTAATGAAATTTTTAGATATATTTTTGTGAGTTTATGGCTATTTTCTATCTTTAAAAATGTTATTTTTAAGTATTTTTAATTGATTTTTAAATTAAATTAAATAAATAAAAATATAAAAAATTTTGTTTATTTAGTGTTGACCGTTGACCGTTGACCATTGACCGTTGACCGGTTCGGTTAGCGAATTAATCTGCGCCGGGTGAGGCTCGAACCGGCGACCTCCCGTACGCGTGCACGCAGCTCTACCAACTGAGCTACGTGTCTAACCCGAAATAATCTTGTTTTTATTTATACTTATACACTTATTCAGTTAATCCGAATTTCCTTTATTTACAAAAACATTTTAATTCAATTGGACCGGTGCTCGTGACGGGTTTCGAACGCGCGACGTGTGGTTCATGTTGCACACAGTCCACCGCTGGACTGTGTGTCTAACCTGGTTATTATCTCAGTTTTTATTATACTTAACAACTAACTGAGTTAACCCGGTTAGTTTTTGATCAAAAAGGCTTTTTATTATAGAAGGAATGTGTATAGCAGGAATCGAACTCGGGACGTGCGTGTGTATTTTGCACACAGTCCACCGCTGGACTGTGTGTCTAACCCGTTTATAATTCCGATTTTAATTAACCTTATGTTATGTTGCGTCTTCATCTTCTTCGTTGATTTTGTACAGAAAAATTATTCCGACTGTTATGACCAATTCTTTACGTATACGCTTTACGAGTAATTTAAAAGTAAAGAATGGAGAGAGTTTGGGGAAAAAGATATACCGATTGAGGTTGTTCACAGAATTCCGGCGGAGGTTCGTCGGTACTGAAAGTGAACTCTGGCTGTTGAAACCAATTAACAGCTTGTTCGATTATTTAAGAAGTTGAGTTACTTAAACAAGGTTTAACAGAAGTTTGGGAGATCATACCCGTTCACGGTGTGTTTCCGGCAGTTTCAGGAGTTTTCCGATGAAGGTAAGATTTTCGACAAACGTGGACTAGGATCGATTCTGATGGTGGAGTTCTGTTAGAGACTGATTAATCACATGATTTAAACAGAAAGAGTCGGAGAAAATACCGTGTGGATGTGAGTCCCGGTTTTCCGGCCACCTGCAGAATTTTTCCGGCGATTAGATTTGAGCTTCTCCGGTGGACTGTAAGGTTGCGGAAATGCAATTGGAAGCTTTGCGGAGTGTTTTGAGTCGCAGGAAGAGTCTATGATTGAAGTAGTTCGAGAATTGACAACTTTCGGTTATTAAACCGATCTACTTCCGAATTTAAGTTCCACTCAAGGCAGCATTGATTGAAATCGTCCGTTTATCGGTTATACTCGCTGAATCGAGAGTATCCAAATCGATTTGGGTGATTGATAACCGGTTACAGTTACAGTGTGTAAAATCGATTGATTTACCTTAGTCCATAAAAACTATTTGTTTCCTAAACATGACAGAAAACAAACAAGTGGCGGAGTGGTCTTGTGATTGAGTGTTAAGTTGTTGAAGGGTGTCCTGGCTGACCCGGGTTCGAGTCCCGGCAGCGTTATATTTTTTTTATTTATTTTATTTTAACTTTTCATCAAATATATTTTTTATAGTTTAGTTTATTTATTAATTATGTATTGTTTTAAATCAAAATAATCATAAATATTCAACATAACTTTTATAACTTGATATTCGATTACAAAACGGAGCGGGTTTTGAAAACACGATTTTTTACAAATGTTACAGTTGAGGCTCAAGCTCTTCCCACAAATGAAGCCCGAGTAGTGTTAAATTTCCTCAAGAAACTCTTTTGTCGATTTGGTACACCTAAGTCCCTAATTAGTGACCGTGGCATTCACTTTTGCAATGCATTGATGGAGAAGTGGCTTGCATGCTACCGGGTCACTCATCGTTTGTCCACCGCCTACCATCCACAAACGAGTGGACAAGTGGAGAACGCAAATTGGGGTGTCAAATGCATTTTAGAGAAAACAATGGGGAAGAATAGAAGGATTGGTCCGATAAGCTTGATGATGCATTGTGGGCATTTAGAACCGCCTACAAAACACCTTTAGGTACCACTCCATTCATGATCGTCTACAGAAAATCGTGTCATCTCCCCATCGAGTTAGAACATCGTGCCCTTTGGGCTTTGAAAACCGTTAACCTCGACATGACCAAAGCCGCTAGGAAACGTTTCTTTCAAATTCATAAGCTAGAGGAGCTTAGGGATGCGGCTTATGCTCGATCGTGGAGTATTAAGGAGAAAACCAAAGCCCTACACGATCGCAAGTTGAGGAAGATTAAGGAGTTTAGCAAGGTTGAAGTTGTTTGCGGGGAAGTTAAAGTCAAAGTGGTCGGGTCCTTACATGGTACATGATGTGTCTCCGTATGGAGCGGTTGAGATTGTGGACGAGTCCGATGGCAGAAGTTGGAAGGTGAATGGCCATCGTTTGAAGCACTACATTGGCGGACCACTTGACAGGAACGAGAGGGAGGACATTCCTCTCGAAATTCCACCGAACACCACCACTTAGTGTTTTGGGTGCGAACCCAAGTGTACCGATTGTACCTTTTTTATACGAGTCGTATTTATTTATTTTTCATAGCTAACGGTTTTCTTGGGTAGTTTGTGGGTCTTTTTTCGTGTTTTGAGTCATTTTGCAGGAATTCTATACCAAGGATGTGCAGGGAATGAGGAGAAACCGAGTCCAGGTAAGTTCCAGAGTTAGAACAATTTTGGGTTGTGTTTTTGGGGGGTGTGGTTAAGTGTTGAAATTTTTTCTAAGGCATGAACTGGTGAATTTTCGAAACTTTCTGTCAAAATTGCCTTCTGGCGGGGCGCGAGAGGTTTTACATCCTCTACTCGTGGCCCGCGAGAAGCCTAAGATTTCTGACGTCATTTTTGCGGTGGCAAGGCGCGAGCGGTTCTATTATGGGACTCGCGGCCCGCGAGTGACCTTACCTGCAGCCCCACTTCGTGAAAACCCTAGATTTCATCCATTTTTGCCTATCTCTCTTCTCCAAAAACCGCCGACAACCACCTCTCACCACCATAAACCACCGATATTCACCATTTACCCACCAAATCTGCAACTCCACATCGTTTACACACATTACCCCACCGATTTTAACCATCATACTTCATCCTTTCACCACAAACAGGGGTTTTCACGAGGGTTTCAAGTTACAACCGGATTTTTCTTAGTTTCTCTTGTCTAACTCAACTCCAAGGTATGTTTCTTGTAATCTTTGTACTATGAGTCGATTATTTCAGTTTTTATTTCATTTAGGTTTCAATTTAGTGTCGGGCCTTGTTCTAGTCTTGTGTTTGGGCATGTTTAGTGCTTGTTTGAGGTTGCGGGTGGTTCGGTATGGGTAGTTTAGCATTATGTAGGTCGCGGAACGGTTGGTTTGGGTTGATTGCTTTGTGTTTTGTGACTGCCATAGTTTTAAGGTGGAGTAACATTAAGTGTGGGGATTCGGGTTGGTCATTTCTTTAAGCTAAACTTGTGTTTATAACTTTACTTTTGACCCGTTTTACTACTTATGACGTTAAAGCTTTCAACTTTCGCTCTCAATGTTCGTTTGTTTTGGCACTTGATTTTTAATTGAGGGAAATTAAAGTGCCGGGAGGGGGTAGTGTACATTGAGTCATGATTTTTGAGTTTAGTAGTTTTAGTGTTAGTCGGGCATGGGTTTACTCATATGCACGATCAGGTACAAAACACCTCGCTCGTACTCAATCCATTCGGGCAAGGTTGTTTATGACTTATGCTTTTGTAAACGGTAACCCAGTTTTTGTTATTCGTTTAGTGTCGGTATCAAATGCTATACGGTTGATATATATATATGTATATATATATAAATCCCAAAAATAGTTTGTGGCTTCCCCCGTTCTTTAGGCAGCCACAGGCAGGATCAAGTGGTTTGGCAGGGGTTGAGCCGTATCATGTTTCCTAGCAGGGATCAGAGGAGTCAGATGATGAGTGATTTTAGGCAGCAGCAATGGTGTTTTATCTAGTATCTTTTATTTTTTTTATGTTGTTTTTATTCTAACTCGGTCTGTATCCCTAATTTTGAATACTTTGGTACTTGGTTGGGTTGGTTTGGGGGTAGGATGTTTGTGATGTTTGTTGGATGTGTTAAACACTTTTATTTTTATGATGCTATGTTAGTAGTTGGTTTGATTATAGGTATGGTTTTTATTTTTGCCGCTTCCGTTCGCGTGTCAGAGAGTTAGGAATTGTTTGCTGAGCGGGTTCGGATTGGAGGGCGTATGTGGGACTGACTGGCACATTGACAGTCTCACATATTTACAGCTATGTTGTTTCACTTGTATCTTGTGTATATATTTATTTCGTTAATTAGTATTTTATTTTCTAGGAAATTTGAGTCGTGTCTCATCTTTGCATTAGGGACACTGCAATCTTTAAGTGTGGGGATGGGATGCATGGTGTAAATAGGAGTCGTAGTCGTAGAGCTTTTTCGTTAAAAAAATGAAGAAAAATTTAGAAAATGTCTTTTGAATTAAGAAGTTTGCAAAAATATAACGGAAAATGATAGAAAAGATGGGTTTCTACTCGGGTTCAAATAATAATAATATGAGCTAAAGATAATCGAGCTTGTGTCTAGTTTGGGATATGTGAATAGGCCCGGATTTGGTTCTAGGTTCCTTTGATCTTAATGTACCTAATTGCCGGTTTGCTAGTGGGTGCTCATCTAGGAAAAATGGGAAATTGAAACCGCCAATAATAGTATAAGAATGCCGTTATAAGTTAAAATCGTCAGAATTTTAATCATGAAAAAAAATATAAATAAATAATTTGAGCTAGAAACTAAGAAAAGTAGCGCAGGCCTACGTAATCTTTGTTGGGGATGGTGACTCTGACTTAGAATGCCTCTGGGATGTGTGAAATTAAGTTGCATAGAAAAGAAAAAATTTACTGAAGCCTATTGTAATCCGAGTTGGGGATAGCGACTCTACAGTCGGAATGCCTCTGGGTTAGGTAAAGCATTGTCTAAGCTCAATGAGAAAAGAGAAAAAAAATTTGGTTTTAAATTCTTTCGATTTTTATATAGAACGGTTAGGAATTGGTCCAGTGATCGTTCCTTTTGTTCTATAAGCTTGAGGCGGGATTAAATGGACTGTGGCTTTTAGTGTGATGCCCTAGGTAAACTGGTTGCAGTTGAACTAAATTTGTATAACAAAGGCTTGGAACCCGGTTTTGGGTTTAAGAGGACAAACATATTTGCAATCGCGGCTAACACAAGTTTTGATTCTAATAAGTATGAATGACTTTTGTGTCGAGTAGTTGCTTGTCTCTGATTCCGTTAGCATAGATTCTTTTTCGAGGACGAAAAAAGAGTAAGTGTGGGGATATTTGATGTATTGTAAAATACATCGTTTATTCATGTTCAGTTTGTACAATCTTTATTAGTTTTAGTTTAGTTTTCCGTAGAATAGTTAGTCTTTTGATCCAATTGCGTTTTGCAGGTCGTATGAGTTTAAAGTAGCTGAAAAGCGTGAATATTGAGAAAAGTATGGTTTGGTTAAGTCCGGGAACGAGTTAGAAAGCTTAGGAGCTAAAATAAGTTAAATTCTAAAGAAATGTCTCCTAGCGGGCCGCGACTGGCTAGAACATGGCTTTTCGCCACCCGCGAGAGGCCCATTTGTTGCTGACGTAACAAAGGCGGTCGCGGGCTGCGACCTGATAGCCTAAATCCTCTCGTGCCCCACGAGAGGGTGTTATCTGCAGACGAGTTTTGAATTCAGCTGAGATTTGGGGGTATTTAATGAATTTTATCATAATGAAACCCTAGTTACGAATTTTGGGAGTTCTTGCAGCTGTTTTGGAGTCGTAATAGCTGAGTTTGAATGTCTTGAAGCTTTGGAATCATTGGATCAAGCGAAGATTGAGGATTAGAGACTTTCTCGGGTTTACACGATCCTTGTTTGTCTTGTTTTCTCTTTTCTGAACTTGTAATGATGAATTCCAGATTTATTACTCTTGTTTTGTTTTCGCTATTGACTATGCTAGGCTAAATGCATTAACTACCTAGACTATGATGAATGGATTGATATAAAGTTTATACCTTTTTTGTTAATTACATGTTTGTTATGGATTAATTGTGCTCTGTAAGCAGTTTGTTTATCTGGATTGGTGTGTGTGCATGCTTTTATTTGGTTTTCTGTTTTCTACTACTTCATATGATTCTTGGTGACTGTCTATATCACGGTATAGAGTCATATTAGGTTGTGAACTTTGGTGAGTGTCTATATCATAGAATAAGTTCATAATCTTTAAGGTTGAAGGGCCCAATAAACCTTAGAAGGGATAGTTAACAGGTTACTAGATTTTAGTGTTCTACTAGTCCTAATACCTGGAAAGTGAGGGGCTATTGATAGGTCTTACCCGGCGAATTGCTATTGTCGGTCTTTGGAAAAAGTCCATGCCTTTGTTGACCCGTCGGTTTATTAGTCTATCAAGTCAAGTTTAGATACTCGAACTACCCTAGATCTATAATTGGAAAAGAGTAGGTCGACATTAGGGTACTCACACAATATTAGACAACTGGAAAGACGTCTAATCAACCGGTAGGATTAACGGCCTAGGTAACGCCATAAGTTTCACCTCGAGAAGGGTTGAGGGGCTTAGCTGGTATTTAATAGGTTTAGCATCATAAGATCCTGGTTCCAGAAAACGAGTAATTAACTTAATCGGTAAACGCTTAAAATCAATCCAGGATTCTAGTCTAGGTAGTCTTCATCACCGCTTGAGAACAACTTCCGTCCTTAGTTCGTATTAGTTAATTTAGTCGTTAATTAGTTTAAAATAGATTTCCTTAGATTTTTCTAGTAACCCCCCAAACAATACAAACAGTTTTAGTCGTGTCTGTCTTAGTCTTTCAGAGTCTAATTAGCGTAATTAATAGAGTCCTGTGGGTTTGATATCCGGACTTACTTAGGTTATACTACATTGATCGGTACACTTGCCGACTGTGTGGTTTAGGTTTAAGTCGAGTCTAGTTTTTAAAGCTTTTTAGTGTCTAGTTTAGGGAGTCTAAAGTAGTTCATTTTTATAGTCTGTTTAGCACACATCCTCCAAATGGCCGACCGTAGACAAACCGTCCACCAACAAGCCACCCAAGGTTTTGCTGGTCTCGCTTCACCCATCACTGTCCCACCCATCGTGAACCAAAACTCATGGCAAATTCCCTCATATGCCATGACAGCCATCACCAATACCATTCAGTTCCATGGTCGCGATGACGAGGATGCACCCGCTCATATAAATCGTTTCTCTCACATGCTCGCCACCTTTAGCCTCCATGGAGCACCCGAAGATGCCACCTATCTTTAGCTTTTCCCATTTTCACTCGCGGGCCGTGCAGCTACATGGTTGGACTCTCAGCCAACCAGTACCTTCACTACTTGGGCGGCCCTTCGTCAAGCCTTTCTGAATAAGTATTACCCGCCCGCTAAAGCTTCACGTCTTCGCGATCAAATTCACTCATTCCGCATGTAGCCCGACGAGCCCTATTACCTTGCTTGGGAGCGTTTTCAAAACTTAGTTGCTAATTGCTCTCAACATGGTCTTTCTGATTGGGCTATTTGTGAGAAATTCTACAACGGTCTCACCCAAGAGACTCGTGATCGTTTTGACACTAATGCGGGAGGTCACATGATGGGAATACTTACTTTCGCGAGTGTTTAGAGCGTTTCGAAAGCTTTGCCCAATCTCAAGCTCAGTCGTAATCTGACCGACGATATTCAAGTGGTAATTCCAATACCACGACTAGTGCACCCACTCGAGGGGTGAACCAGGTCAACCTGGATCTTAGTGTAGCTTTTGTGTTAGAAAACCTCACTCGACAGCTTAAAGAGATCAAGAGAAAGTTGATAAGTGTGAGTATTGTTGAGGGGGTCATGATACTAGTGCGTGCCCATTGTTGATCGGTGAGGAACAGGTCGATTTCGTAGGAGGAGGTCTAGGTAGAGGTCAGGGTAGTGGTTTTGGTAGCAATTTTAACTGGGGTTGGCGTAATAATAATAATAACTTCTATAATAATAATAACTTTCGATCCACCGGTAACCCCCCGGTTTCCAAGTAGCTCAAAATCCAAGCAGGGGCAGGGTTCATTCTTTGGTGGGGGGTCAAATGGGCAGTTCCATAAGGGGTTCAATAGTCAGACTAGGGGTGATGGTTCGAATAGTCAGGTTCCACCAAATCAGGGGTCAAATAGTGATGTAGGAGGTCATCTTCAGCGTTTAGAAGCCATGATGAGTTAAATACTCGTCAAAGACTAAACCACCCAAAAGGTCCTTTTCGAACATGACCTTTTACTTAAGAACCACCAATCTTCACTCCACAACACTGAAAGGGTCATGGGTGATATGTCTAGGAAACTCGAGGAGAGATCACCAATCAGTTCTCGGGTACAACCCAACAGAACCCTAATGCCCAAGCCAAGGCCATTACCACCCGTAGTGGCAAGACCGTAGGGATCCCGAGAGTAGAGGAGAGAGTTGAGAGTGAAGATGAGGAGATAGTGGATGAGGAGATTGAGATGTAGTCACCGGGTAAAGTGCAACCTAGGCTAGTCCCAGAAAGTACCGCCCAGCCCGGTGAGCCTGTAGGAGAGAAGAGAGTAGAGAGACCGCCCGTTGACGTTAGGCCATCTCCGCTTGTAGATCACTCACGTGTCCCGTTTCCTTCACGTCTTACGAATAAAAAGTACTCTAAGAATACGGGCACTTCTTAGATATCTTCAAGCAGTTGAAGATCAATTTACCCTTCATTGAGGCACTCCAGTCCATGCCTAAGTACGCCAAGTTCTTAAAGGATCTTCTTAGAAATAAGGAGAAATTAGGGGAGTTGTCCAATGTCCCGTTGAATGGAGGGTGTTCCGCTGTCGTTTTGAACAAGCTTCCCGAGAAGCTTACCGATTCCGGTATCTTTACCATCCCATGTCTATTTGGTAGTAACAACAAGACGCGAGCCTTAGCCGACCTAGGTGCTAGCATCAACTTGATGCCCTTTTCTCTTTATGAGAAGATAGACTTAGGCGAGCTTTCACCTACCCGCATGACATTATCCTTAGCCGATCGGCCCGTGAAGTACCCAAGGGGTGTTGTCGAGAATCTGCTAGTCAAAGTCGACAAATTCGTTTTTCCCGCCGACTTTGTTATTCTCGATATGGAAATGGATGAGCGAGTTCCTATCATCTTAGGTCGTCCTTTCTTGCGTACCGCCAAAGCTCTCATAGATGTCTATGATGGGCAAATTACTCTTAGACTTGGTGAGGAGAGAGTTACTTTCGAGATTGATCGTTCCATGAGTCACCCGAGTGGTTCTGATGATTATAGCGGTCCATGTCATTCGGTTTATTTCTTGAATTTGTTCATCTCATGTGTAGACCATTGTCTAGAGTTCATTAGTGGTGCCGACTTGGTAGGAGGAAAGGTAGTTGAGGAGAAAGTACTAGAGGTAGAGGAGATAGGGGATGAGGGGATTTCAATAATTCCTGAAGTGTTGGTTAGTGATAACACCACCCAACCACCACCCTTAGAACTTAAGGTCCTTCCGTCTCACCTAGAGTATGCCTATTTAGGAGAGGGATCCGAGCTACCCGTTATCATATCATCGAAATTAGGGGATGGTGAGCAGTTGAAGTTGTTAGATGTGTTGAGGGCCAACAAGGAGCCATTGCATGGAGGTTGTCCGACATTAAGGGTATAAGCCCTTCTTATTGCACCCACCGGATTCTCATGGAGGAGAATTTTAAACCGGTGGTGCAACCTCAGCGACGCCTCAATCCTAACATGCAAGATGTGGTGAAGAAGGAGGTGATGAAACTCTTAGATGCCGGGATGATTTATCCCATTCCTGATTCACCTTGGGTGAGTCCCACTCAGGTTGTCCCTAAGAAGGGAGGGATGACCGTTGTCATGACTTCGAAGAACGAGCTTATCCCTTCTCGCATGGTCACAGGTTGGTGCGTATGTATCGATTATCGCAAATTGAACGATGCCACCCAAAAAGACCACTTCCCATTGCCCTTTATCGATTAGATGTTGGAGCGTCTCGTGGGTCAGCAGTTTTACTGTTTTCTCGACGGTTTTTTCCGGTTATTTCCAGATCCCTATCGCACTAGAGGATCAGGATAAAACCACATTCACATGCCCCTATGGCACTTTCGCGTACCGATGCATGCCATTTGGGCTGTGTAACGCTCCAGCTACCTTTCAACGGTGCATGGTCGCCATTTTTCAGGATATGATAGAGAGTTCCATGGAAGTTTTCATGGATGATTTTTCAGTGTACGACGATTCTTCGAGCAGTGTTTAGTGAACCTCGAAAGGATGTTGAAGAGGTGTGTTGAAACGAAGTTGATGCTTAATTGGGAAAGGTGTCACTTCATAGTGACCGAGGGGATTGTTTTAGGTCACAAGATTTCGAGGGTTGGTATAGAAGTGGATAGGGCAAAGATTGATACTATTAGTAGGTTACCCCCACCCACGAGCGTGAAGTCGATCCGTAGTTTCTTAGGTCATGCGGGGTTCTATATACGTTTCATTAGGGATTTCTCTAAGATCACACGACCCATGACCCGTTTGCTAGAGAAGGATGTTCGACGAGGAGTGTCTCAAAGCCTTCAACTTTTTGAAGGAGCAGCTTGTTAGTGCACCCATTCTTATCTCGCCCGACTGGAGCTTGCCGTTTGAGCTCATGTGCGATGCGAGTGACTATGCCGTAGGAGTGGTTTTAGGACAAAGAAGGGAAAAGCACTTCCACCCGATCTACTACGCGAGCAAGACATTAAATGACGCTTAAGAGAATTACACCACGACGGAAAAGGAGCTCTTAGCCGTGGTTTTCGCTTTCGACAAATTCCGCTCATACCTCATTCTCTCTAAAACCATAGTCTTCCCGATCACTCCGTGTTGCGTTTTCTTTTTCAAAAGAAAGACGCGAAACCTAGACTTATCCGTTGGATCCTCTTACTGTCCGAATTCGACATCGAAATTAGAGATAAGAGCGGGGCCGAGAACGTGGCCGCCGGCCACCTTTCACGTCTAGAGGATCCCAAGAGAGAGGAGATTCGTGAGGAGGAGATAGGGGACACATTCTCTCACGAGTCGATAGAGTTTGTTAATTCCGAGGAAGAAGGATTGCCGTGGTTTTGCGACTTAGCGAATTATTTATCTAGTGGCAATATTGTTAAAGGAATGAACACACAACAACGTAGGAAATTTCTTGGTGAGGCTAGGAAGTATTTGTGGGATGACCCTTTCCTTTATAGGATAGGAGGAGATAGAATCCTTAGGCGTTGTGTGTCTAGAGAAGAGGGTATGAACATCCTTAAACATGTGCATGAGGGTCTAACGGGAGGCCACCATGGAGCTCATACGACTGCACAAACGGTGTTCGATTGTGGTTTTTATTGGCCCACCGTACTTCGTGATGCCGAGGGGTTTGTGAAAGCATGTGATGCTTGTCAACGAACCGGCAACATTTCGGCCAAGGATGAGATGCCTCAAAACCCAATCTAAGTGGTAGAAGTATTTGATGTTTGGGGAATAGACTTCATGGGACCGTTCCCTACCTCGAAAGGGAATCGGTATATTCTCATGGCGATTGACTATGTGTCAAAGTGGGTTGAGGCTCAAGCTCTTCCACATATGAAGCCCGAGTAGTGTTAAATTTCCTCAAGAAACTCTTTTGTCGATTTGGTACACCTAAGTCCCTAATTAGTGACCGTGGCATTCACTTTTGCAATGCATTGATGGAGAAGTGGCTTGCATCCTACCGGGTCACTCATCATTTGTCCACCGCCTACCATCCACAAACGAGTGGACAAGTGGAGAACGCAAATTGGGGTGTCAAACACATTTTAGAGAAAACAATGGGGAAGAATAGAAGGATTGGTCCGATAAGCTCGATGATGCATTGTGGGCATTTAGAACCGCCTACAAAACACCTTTAGGTACCACTCCATTCATGATCGTCTACGGAAAATCGTGTCATCTCCCCATCGAGTTAGAACATCGTGCCCTTTGGGCTTTGAAAACCGTTAACATCGACATGACCAAAGCCGCTAGGAAACGTTTCTTTCAAATTCACAAGCTAGAGGAGCTTAGGGATGCGGCTTATGCTCGACCGTGGAGTATTAAGGAGAAAACCAAAGCCCTACACGATCGCAAGTTGAGGAAGATTAAGGAGTTTAGCAAGGTTGAAGTTGTTTGCGGGGAAGTTAAAGTCGAAGTGGTCGGGTCCTTACATGGTACATGATGTGTCTCCGTATGGAGCGGTTGAGATTGTGGACGAGTCCGATGGCAGAAGTTGGAAGGTGAATGGCCATCGTTTGAAGCACTACATTGGCGGACCACTTGACAGGAACGAGAGGGAGGACATTCCTCTTGAAATTCCACCGAACACCACCACTTAGTGTTTTGGGTGCGAACCCAAGTGTACTGATTGTACCTTTTTATACGAGTCGTATTTATTTATTTTTCATAGCTAACGGTTTTCTTGGGTAGTTTGTGGGTCTTTGTTCGTGTTTTGAGTCATTTTGCAGGAATTCTATACCAAGGATGTGCAGGGAATGAGGAGAAACCGAGTCCAGGTAAGTTCCAGAGTTAGAACAATTTTGGGTTGTGTTTTTGGGGGGTTTGGTTAAGTGTTGAAATTTTTTCTAAGGCATGAACTGGTGAATTTTCGAAACTTTCTGTCAAAATTGCCTTCTGCCGGGGCGCGAGAGGTTTTACATCCTCTACTCGTGGCCCGCGAGAAGTCTAAGATTTCTGACGTCATTTTTGCGGTGGCAGGGCGCGAGCGGTTCTATTATGGGACTCGCGGCCCGCCAGTGACCTTACCTGCAGCCCCACTTCGTGAAAACCCTAGATTTCATCCATTTTTGCCTATCTCTCTTCTCCAAAAACCGCCGACAACCACCTCTCACCACCATAAACCACCGAGATTCACCATTTACCCACCAAATCTGCAACTCCACATCGTTTACACACATTACCCCACCGATTTTAACCATCATACTTCATCCTTTCACCACAAACAGGGGGTTTTCACGAGGGTTTCAAGTTACAACCAGATTTTTCTTAGTTTCTCTTGTCTAACTCAACTCCAAGGTATGTTTCTTGTAATCTTTGTACTATGAGTCGATTATTTCAGTTTTTATTTCATTTAGGTTTCAATTTAGTGTCGGGTCTTGTTCTAGTCTTGTGTTTGGGTATGTTTAGTGCTTGTTTGAGGTTGCGGGTGGTTCGGTATGGGTAGTTTAGCATTATGTAGGTTATGGAAGGTTGGTTTGGGTTGATTGCTTTGTGTTTTGTGACTGCCATAGTTTTAAGGTGGAGTAACATTGAGTGTGGGGATTCGGGTTGGTCATTTCTTTAAGCTAAACTTGTGTTTATAACTTTACTTTTGACCCGTTTTACTACTTATGACGTTAAAGCTTTCAACTTTCGCTCTCAATGTTCGTTTGTTTTGGCACTTGATTTTTAATTGAGGGCAATTAAAGTGCCAGGAGGGGGTAGTGTACATTGAGTCGTGTTTTTTGAGTTTAGTAGTTTTAGTGTTAGTCGGGCATGGGTTTACTCATATGCACGAACCGGTACAAAACACCTCGCTCGTACTCAATCTCCATTCGGGCAAGGTTGTTTATGACTTATGCTTTTGTAAACGGTAACCCAGTTTTTATTATTCGTTTAGTGTCGGTATCAACCACGAAAGAAATGCTATACGGTTGATATATATATATATATATATATATATATATATATAAATCCCAAAAATAGTTTGTGGCTTCTAATGATCTGCTTTGTTTTGTTTTTCAAATATAATTGTTTTGCAGATGTCATGTGAAAGCTCGTCAAGCAAGAGGGGAAGGAAAAGAGGCCCACCGGCTCGTCCTCAAGGTGTTCCGGAGGCACCGGTTCAACAAGAAGAGTATGTCCACTATAGGGAAGTGGATTATAGGGGCCCGGGAGTCCCTCATGGGCAAAGCATAAGGATTGTGGATAGCCCGCTGTTGCAATTCGAGTTGGGTTCCGGGGAGTATGATAGATTGGGTTCTTTAATTCAAGTTGACTTGTTGAAGTTTAGGGGGATAGATTGGGGCCAGTTGGATCGTTTAGGGGCAAGGGCCCGGGTTGAGCAATTGTTGGGACCGAGATTCCGGAGAGTTTTGGATTGTGATGCTCGTCAATACAAGGAGATTACCCTTGAGTTTCATTCAACATTCGACTACAAACAAGGGAATTTCTTTGAGAAAGATGAGGTGTTTTTTACTTTGGGTCGCCAATCTTATGAGATGACCATTCCCTAGTTTGCTGTGGCATTGCAGTTTTACACAGAAGAGGAAGTGCAGTCACTTGACTTTGTCACAAGCCTTCAGGGGGTTTTTAAGAAGGATCATGACTATAGTGTTCGTACAAGTGAGTTGGTGAGATTTTGGGGTACGATATCAAGGGTGCCCTATTCAACTAACATGGTAGCTAGTGATATCACCGACCCAGTGTTGAGGTTTGTACACAAAATTCTAGCAGCTACTTTGGTAGGAAGGGGTCAAGGTGTAATAAGGTCAATCAGGTGAGTTTGTTTTGTTTGATGTGCATGGTTGAGGAGCGGCCCGCTAATCTTGCTATGATTTTTGCTTGGTCGATGAGGAGAACATGGAGAGGTGGTTTTGGGGCTAGAATTTATTTCAGCCTGTACATTATATGGTTGGCAGAGAGTTTGGGTGTGTTTGCCAGTTACCCGGCTGATAAGATGAGAGAGGGGCCGACGCCGGGGTTTATGAGATTGAAGGATCTTCAGGCTGCTAATATTCTGACTTATTCTGACTCACCAGAGTGGGATTATTCGACTCAGCAGTCACAGAGTACACCGGCTTTAGGGACTGGTACATCTACACGTTATTAGCAGAGGACCAGACAGCGGATGCCTCATCCTCAGTCTCCACCCAGGCAGCCAGTTATTGATCCACCTACTTTTCAGCCTCCACCTATACCGCCACGTCCTAACCCGCTTACTTTGGACTCTTTGTATGACCGGATGGAGATTGGTTTTGGCAATTTGCGGGGTTATGTGGATACTCAGTTTGGGGGGGTGTTAGGCAGGTGATTTTGGAGAGTCGTCGGATGCACGAGCAGGGTCAACAGAGGTTAGAGGATGGTATGAGATACATGATGGATGGTATGCATCTCGCGATACCCCCGTTCTTTAGGCAGCCACAGGCAGGATCAAGTGGTTTGGCAGGGGTTGAGCCGTATCATGTTTCCCAGCAGGGATCAGAGGAGTCAGATGATGAGTGACTTTAGGCAGCAGCAGTGGTGTTTTATCTAGTATCTTTTATTTTTTATGCTATTTTTAATCTAAGTCGGTCTGTATCCCTAATTTTGAATACATTGGTACTTGGTTGGGTTGTTTGGGGGTAGGATGTTTGTGATGTTTGTTAGATGTGTTAAACACTTTTATTTTTATGATGCTATGTTAGTGGTTGGTTTGATTATAGGTATGGTGTTTATTTTTGCCGCTTCCATTCGTGTGTCCGAGAGTTAGGAAGTGTTTGCTGAGCGTGTTCGGATTGGAGGGCTTATGTGGGATTGACTGGCACATTGACAGTCTCGCATATTTACAGCTAAGTCGTTTCACTTGTATCTTGTGTATATATTTATTTCGTTATTTAGTATTTTATTTTCTAGGTAATTTGAGTCGTGTCTCATCTTTGCATTAGGGACAATGCAATCTTTAAGTGTGGGGATGGGATGCATGGTGTAAATAGGAGTCGTAGTCGTAGAGCTTTTTCGTTAAAAAATGAAGAAAAATTTAGAAAATGTCTTTTAAAATAAGAAGTTTGCAAAAATATAATGGAAAATGATAGAAAAGATGGGTTTCTACTCGGGTTCAAATAATAATAATATGAGTTAAAGATAGTAGAGCTTGTGTCTAGTTTGGGATATGTGAATAGGCCCGGGTTTGGTTCTAGGTTCCTTTGATCTTAATGTACCTAATTGCCGGTTTGCTAGTGGGTGCTCATCTAGGAAAAATGGGAAATTGAAACCGCCAATAATAGTATAAAGAATGCCGTTATAAGTTAAAATCGTCAGAATTTTTAATCATGAAAAAAATATAAAAAAATAATTTGAGCTAGAAACTAAGAAAAGTAGTGCAGGCCTACGTAATCTTTGTTGGGGATGGTGACTCTGACTTAGAATGCCTCTGGGATGTGTGAAATTAAGTTGCATAGGAAAGAAAAAATTTACCAAAGCCTATTGTAATCCGAGTTGGGGATAGCGACTCTACAGCCGGAATGCCTCTGGGTTAGGTAAAGCATTGTCTAAGCTCAAGAGAAAACAGAAAAAAAAATTTGGTTTTAAATTCTTTCGATTTTGTTATAAAACGGTTAGGAATTGGTCCAGTGATCGTTCCTTTTGTTTTATAAGCTTGAGGCAGGATTTAATGGACTGTGGCTTTAGTGTGAGGCCCTAGGTAAACTGGTTGCAGTTGAACTAAATTTGTATGACAAGGGCTTGGAACCGGGTTTTGGGTTTAAGAGGACAAACATATTTGCAATCACGGCTAACACAAGTTTTGATTCTAATAAGTATGAATGACTTTTGTCTCGAGTAGTTGCTTGTCTCTGATTCCGTTTGCATAGATTCCTTTTCGAGGACGAAAAAGAGTAAATGTGGGATATTTGATGTATTGTAAAATACATCGTTTATTCGTGTTCAGTTTGTACAATCTTTATTAGTTTTAGTTTAGTTTTCCGTAGAATAGTTAGTCTTTTTATCCAATTGCGTTTTGCAGTTCGCATGAGTTTAAAGTACCTGAAAAGCGTGAATTTTGAGAAGAAATACGATTTGGTTAAGTCAGGGAACGAGTTGGAAAGCTTAGGAGCTGAAATAAGTTATATTCTGAAGAAAATGTCTCCTGGCGGGCCGCGACTGGCTAGAACATGGCTTCTCGCCACCCGCGAGAGGCCCCTTTATTGCTGACGTCACAAAGGCGGTTGCGGGCCGCGACCTGATAGCCTAAATCCTCTCGCGCCCCGCGAGAGGGTGTTATCTACAGATGGGTTTTGAATTCAGCTAAGATTTGGGGGTATTTAATGAATTTTATCATAATGAAACCCTTGTTACGAATTTTTGGAGTTCTTGCAGCTGTTTTGGAGTCGTAATAGTTGAGTTTGACGGTCTTGAAGCTCTGGAATCATTGGATCAAGTGAACATTGACGATTAGAGACTTTCTCGGGTTTACACGATCCTTGTTTGTCTTGTTTTCTCTTTTCTGAACTTGTAATGTTGAATTCCAGATTTATTACTCTTGTTTTGTTTTCGCTATTGACTATGCTAGGCTAAACGCATTAACTACCTAGACTATGATGAATGGATTGATATAAAGTTTATACCTTTTTCGTTAATTACATGTTTGTTATGGATTAATTAAGCTCTGTAAGCAGTTTGTTTATCTGGCTTGGTGTGTGTGCATGCTTTGATTTGGTTTTCTGTTTTCTACTGCTTCATATGATTCTTGGTGACTGTCTATATCACGGTATAGAGTCATATTAGGTTGTGAACTTTGGTGAGTGTCTATATCATAGAATAAGTTCATAATCTTTAAGGTTGAAGGGCCCAGTAAACCTTAGAAGGGATAGTTAACAGGTTACTAGATTTTAGTGTTCTACTAGTCCTAATATCTGGAAAGTGAGGGGCTATTGATAGGTCTTACCCGGCGAATTGCTATTGTCGGTCTTTGGAAAAAGTCCTTGCCTTTGTTGACCCGTCGGTTTATTAGTCTATCAAGTCAAGTTTAGATAATCGAACTACCCTAGAGCTATAATGGGAAAAAAGTAGGTCGACATTAGGGTACTCACACAATATTAGACAACTGGAAAGACGTCTAATCAACCGTTAGGATTAACGCCTAGGTAACGCCATAAGTTTCACCTCGAGAAGGGTTGTGGGGCTTAGCTGGCATTTAATAGGTTTAGTATCATAAGATCCTGGTTCCAGAAAACGAGTAATTAACTTAATCGGTAAACGCTTTAAATCAATCAAGGATTCTAGTCTAGGTAGTCTTCGTCACCGCTTGAGAACAACTTCCGTCCTTAGTTCGTATTAGTTAATTTAGTCGTTAATTAGTTTAAAATAGATTTCCTTAGATTTTTCCGTAACCCCCCAAACAATACAAACAGTTTTAGTCGTGTCCGTCTTAGTCTTTCAGAGTCTACTTAGCGTAATTAATAGAGTCCTGTGGGTTTGATTCCGGACTTACTTAGGTTATACTACATTACACTTGCCGACTGTGTGGTTTAGGTTTAAGTCGAGTCTAGTTTTTAAAGCTTTTTAGTGTCTAGTTTATAGAGTCTAAAGTAGTTCATTTTTATAGTCTGTTTAGCACACATCATGTACCATCATCTTCGTGCATCTTATTGGTGGCCTAGGATGAAGAAAGATATCGCCCTTTACGTCTCGAAATGTCTTACTTATTCCAAGGTAAAAGCCGACCATCAACGCCCCTCTGGCTTACTCGAACAACCTGAAATTCCTGTCTGGAAATGAGAGAGTATTGCTATGGATTTCATTACCAAGCTTCCTCGTACTTCATCTGGTCATAACAGTATATGGGTTATCATTGACCAATTGACCAAATCCGCTCACTTCTTGCCATTCTTGAAGATTACAAGGTTGAGAAATTGGCTCGTATCTACACGGATGAAATCATCAGTCGTCATGGTACCCCCGTTGACATCATTTCTGATCGCGATGCTCGTTTCACCTCCCGCCTTTGGCAAACATTTCAATCCTCCCTTGGCACTCGTCTTAACCTTAGCACTGCTTTCCATCCTCAATCCGACGGTCAGACTGAGCGTACTACCCAAACTTTAGAGGATATGCTTCGGTCATGCGTAATCGATTTTGGCGGCAACTGGTATTCGCACTTACCGTTGGTAGAATTCTCGTACAATAACAATTATCACGCTAGTATACAAATGGCTCCATTTGAAGCATTGTATGGTCGCAAGTATCGTTCGCCTATTTGTTGGCACAAGATCGGAGACGTTCAAATCATCGGTCCCGAACTGATACAAGAGACAAAGGACAAGATCTTACAAATCCGTGATAACCTCCTCAAAGCTAGAAGCTGACAAAAGAGTTATGCTGATAAAAGACGCAAGCCTTTGGAGTTCAATGTAGGTGATCATGTACTTCTCAAGGTATCCCCTTGGAAGGGAGTAGTTCGATTTGGTAAGAAAGGAAAACTTGCACCTCGCTACGTAGGTCCTTTCAAGATTCTCGAGAGGATTGGCAAGGTTGCATATCGACTGGAACTACCTAAAGAGCTCAGCAATGTTCATCCTGTGTTTCATGTTTCAAACATGAAGAAGTGTTTAGCCGAAGAAGGACTTCAAGTTCCACTCGAAGATCTTCAAATCAACGAGACATTGCATTTTGTGGAAAAACGGTTGAAATCATGGACGAGGAACCAAGCAATTGAGGCGCAGCGTATCCCTATTGTCAAAGTTCGTTGGGAAGGAAAACGTGGCGCTGAATTTACTTGGGAACTCGAGAGTGATAAGAAGACTAAGTATCCGCATCTCTTTGCATCTTCCTAAATTTCGGGAGGAAATTTCCTAAAGGAGGGGAGACTATAACGCCCTGCTATTTCATACTTTCCATACTTAGAAAGCTAGTCTTGTAGTTCTATTTTTGGTAACCTTTGTACCTTGTGTTCGTCCTTTCGTTGTAATCGTATCCGAGACTTGAATCATAATGAAAACTCGCAATTTTATTCCTATTCATGTTATACTTATTCATAATCGTTTAATACTTACACACCATCATACGTTTAGCTTGATACTTGAAGACGTGACAAACTTGCAAATACATGACATACATGCACCATACGACACTTCTACACAATTCATACGCTTGATCATACTTTTCCTATGCTTATTCTTATGTGAGAAATACTTGGCAACCCTTATAATATGACTATAATTCATAAATGACCCTTAAAACACCATACAACTATCAAATATAACTCCAGGGACCAAAACTGTCAAAAACAAACATGTTTAAGTCTATCGCTCCCCGTGACCGCCAAAGCCCATTTCTCTCGCCCCCTGGCAGAGACCTTAATCCGCAGAATGTTTGCATCAGCTCATGGATTGGGAATTTTATGTTAGTTGGATTGTGTTTCTTGCACTTATTACACTCAACCACTAACCCTAGCTCACTCCTATTAACCCAACTCATTCCCACACTTCTTCCACTTTACAAACACTCTAAACTCTCTCTCAAACTCACTAAAATCAGTTGCTAATCTCAGAATTTGGGCAGAACCTTCAAGGCTTTCAAAGTGAGTTCTAGCTCACTTCCACTTCATCTTTTTCATTGTTCTTCTTTCTTAGCACTTGGGAACCTCTAGGATTGTTTCCTTAGGTTTCTCCATGGAAAAACAAGATGGAACTCCTTCATATTTAAGGTTGAAGTGCAAGAAACTTTCTGATTTTAACAAAACTCTTTCAAAACTTATGTTTTCATCAAACAACTTTGTGTTCTCGAGCTTACAGTAAAAGCTATGATTAGTGAGACTAACCAAGGTTGTTAGACATTAAATAAGAGTGTTTTAACACTCTAAACTTTCTTTATTTTAAAGATCGTTAAGCTCACAAGTGATGCCAAGCCAAGAGCTTGATGATAGTGTGTCCACCTTGGTTAGCTTGGGCTATCCTAACTTTGAGACCACACATCACTTGATGATTTTCATTATTATCCCAAGTAGTTTGCTAGCTCTGAAGTGTCACAACCCCATCTAGCCGTCGACTTGTGTCGATGTGTGCTCCCCGGGTTGTAGTTCACTTGCTACTTGGTATAGTGGTGACACACTTTACATTCTTGTCATTTACATTTTTGTTCTTGTTCTAAGACCCTCCTTGTTACCTATGGTAACTTGTGTAGTGGTGAACATCATATGAGGTCCCAAAGTGGATGGTTAATCCTCCCACCTCCTACTTGAATAACATGACACTAAGAGGTACCTAAGTGGATGGTTCATCCTCCCACCTCCTACATGATTATATAACTAGATATATATACATATGGACTATGATATAATCCTTGAAACCGAACCCTTGATAATGACTAAATAAGCATCTATCAAGTTAATAAGTTTATCACTGTGTGTGTAGTTCCTTGTCAATGATTCTTATAGGTCTTGAACCTATGAAACCACACCTAATCCTTATGGGTTATTATAAGTGTCAAGGACAAGTGCTAATACCATAGTGACTATTTTTGTAATAAATACTTTGTACATTTTGTATCCTAAATCCGAATGCTCCATCCTTATTCCAATACTCATATGCCCTTGTTTTCCTCGTGTAGGATAACTCGGCGTTCACTCCGTCGAAACAACTACTCCCACGGACTTGTCAAGTAGAAGACTTAGCAAAACCATGAGTATACCCGAACCCCCTTTTACGTTTACCACTTTTGGGTGTAACATGTTTACATTATCATAAAACAACACAAAAACTTATGCTTATTTACTTGCACGAACAATCCATTATACATGAACGCTTTGATACGTATGTTATGCTTATACTAGGACCGAACGTATTAGATACCACAGTCATTAGCTTATTTTGAGCCTCCATTTGACATGCATAGCGCTATAGGAGTAACGCACCGCCCGTGAACGAGTAGTCATGTTGAATTATTTATACTAGTTGCGTAAATAGAGGTTGACTAGAAATATCGCATGCCTTGTATATGCTCGTATGTAAACTTAGTTGCCATGTGGATTTGTTTAAACTTATGCCTATACGTATGCTATGCTCAAACTTGTATACTCGCCTTTGCTTTTGCATTGAACTCGTATTTTAAAACATGTTACAGGTTGATGAAGATGATCCCTGAAAATGAAGTAGCGTTGAGACTAGATACACACATAGACGTTAGGTTTATTATTTTTGTATCAAATTTTGCTCATTTATATGGTTGTATTTGAATTTCTTTTGTAATGTATGACAATTTAAGTATAAATGAAATCCGGTTTAATTAGTTATTGTCACTATTAGTTTTATGAGAAATGAGCAATCTATTTCGTCCCGCCTTGATGTTTCCGCCATTGGTTGGGGTGTGACACACTTGGCTGAGGGTAACATCACCTTCAAAAGAGGGGCCTACTACTATAACTAAGATAATCTCTTAAAAAGTATGAAAATGCAAAAATCATCAAAGGATACATAAAAGAGGAGTTGGAACCAAGTGATTCTATCTTGTCTATCTGCATTTCTTTTCTTAATTATCTTTTTATTTTTATGTTCATTTTTATCTTTCAAAACTTTTATAAAAATTTGTATCGATTAGACGTTGACGCTAAACCGGTATTAAAAGCTCTTGTGTCCTTGGACGACCTCGATATCTTACCAACACTATGCTACGCTCACGATGGGTGCATTTGCCCTAGTGTGTGTTTAGTGTTTGTACAATATTGTGTTTTATAAATTTAAAACTTGACTAATGCGTAAATGGACTTAAAATATCAATAAAATCATAGCACACTCGACACGCACCAAGTTTTTGGTACCGTTGCTGGGGACACAAAGATTTTAAGAAAGTTTAAAATCGATGGCCTAATTACTTTTAGTCCTTTTCTTTTTATTTTTAGGATTTTTTTTTCTCCTTTTAGCAAGTTCTATGCAATCTGCAAGCAGTAGCACGGGTCGTACTCGGTCAGACACGGGCCGTGTATAGATTTCTTACTGGCAATTTTTGTTTTCTGAGTTACAGAAGAGTGAACACGGGGCCGTGGAGATGCACCACGAGGCCGTGCCCAACTCCCCAGTAACCGGGATCCTGAAAACATAAATTGTAAACCTCAACACAGGTCGTGGTCACTGACCATGGGGCCGTGGTAAGCTATCTGACCAACAAAACTTTTTGTTTTTATCACAGTAATCAGAACTCAATCGCAGGGCCTGAAATCTCTACACAGTGCATGAGCTCCAGTTCCGACAAAGACATAAAAGAACCTCTAGACGAACCCGAACGCTTTCTAAGAAAGAGATGAAAAGCCAAAAATGAAGAGAAAGCTTCGGGGCGGCAAACCCAATGGCGGATCAACGTACTCTAATGGACTATCTACGGCCTATGGTTGTAATCTTGGAGCCGTCATCAACCAACCGAACGCCGACGCTAACAACTTCGAGCTTCGACCGCGTTTGATACAAATGCTCCAAAATTCCGCCACATTCCACTGCCTACCTGATGAAGATCCCCATTTACATATTACCAACTTTTTGGAAATATGTGACACCTTTTGGATTAACGGAGCATCAAACAATGCCATCCGACTCCGAATGTTCCCATTTTCACTAAAAGACCAGCTAAGGCTTGGCTAAACACCCTCCCAAAGGATCGGTTAACACTTGGGATGAACCTGCCCAAAAATTTCTATACATATATTTTCTGCCCTCTAAAACCGCTAAATTAATGACTGAAATAAACACTTATTTACAAGAGGACGGGGAATCTTTGTACGAAACTTGGGAAAGATTCCAGAAGCTATTGAGAAAGTACCCCCATCATTGTCTAGAAGTGTGGCAACAAGTATCCACTTTCTATAATGGAGTTCTGCCACACACAAGGCAAACACTCGAATCGAGCTCCGGGGTCTCCTAGGTAATAGACGCCCAACCGAAATTTACAATCAAACTAAGGAAATTGCTCAAAATTTTCAATGGCACACCCCCGAGGCTCAAAGTCTATTGCCCCGGGAGCCCACAAAGTGGATGAAAACACCTCTTTGCAAGCCCAAATCGAGGCTTTGTCTTCAAAAAAAAAACTATAATTATCAAAAACTGCCTCAGTTATGGCTTGTGAAGGGTGCGGTGGGTCACACGAAAATTTAAGTTGTTTGAAGGAAATGGAAAATCAAACAGAAATGGTAAACTACGTGGATAATCGACGTAGACCACCGGACCCCCAACAAACACCTACACCCCGGGATGGAGAAACCATCCCAATTTAAGTTGGAGGGAATCAGGAAGTGGTAGTAACCAACAAAATCAAAATCAAAGACCTAACTTTCAACAACCAAGAAACGAGCCACAAAATTTCCCTCAACAACAAGGGGGACGGGAAAGGCTTGAAGATCTCATCACACGCTTTATCTCCGAAACCAAGAAAAGGTACTCGGATCAGTTCCTCCAAACCGAATCCGACATCCGAAACCAACGGGCTTGCATGCAAAATATTGAAAAACCAATAAGTCAACTAGCCCAAAGTTTCTCAGAAAGACCTCAAGGCATATTACTTAGCAATACCGAAACCAACCCAAAGGCGCAAATGAACTTTATAACATTAAGAAACCGGAAAGTAGGTCCCGAGGAAACACCCTACACAACCCGAACAACCAAACCCACTTTCAATTCATAAAGAAACTATCACCCACAAACCACCGCCAACCAAAAACCCCCCGGTGACCTACCCGGGTCGCTTACTTTGCCAAAAGACCGATGAGCAATTCACCAAGTTCATAAACCTACTAAAACAATTACATATCAGTTTTCCATTCGTCGAAGTCTTTGCTCAAATGCCAAAATACTCTAAGTTAATGAAGGACTTCCTCACCTACAAACGAAAGATTGAAACAATACAACATGTTAACTTGAGTGAAGAATGCTCAACGGTACTCCTCAATAAACTCCCCCAAAAGAAAATCGACCTCAGAAGCTTCACAAACCCTTGCTCCATGGGGGTCACCCATACGAAATGCATTAGCCGACCTTGGGGCTAGCATTAATCAATGCCTCCTCCATGTTTAATCGACTTGGTCTAGGAAAGCCGCACCCCACAAAAATGAGTATACAACTTGCCGACAGGTCGGTTAAATACCCTTAAGGTGTCATGAAAATCTCTTGGTAAAAGTCGGAGAGTTTGTCTTTCCGGCCGACTTTGTCATACTAGACATGGAAGAAGACACCGAAGTCCCCCTCATATTTGGAAGACCATTCCTCGCCACCGCCCTAGCCATGGTAGATATGAGCGATGGAAACTAACATTGAGGGTGGGAGATGAGGAGTTGAAATTCGGGGTAGGACAAAGGATGGGGATGACCCGATCAACTACATGGATATCATAGACTCAAGCTTGGATTACGCTCTCCGCCGGTGCAACACGGGATGTCAGATATCCCGTTCGGGTATCATGTGACCAACTTTGGGTCTAGCCATAGACCCTTATAAATGTTGCGCACCACGGAGGCATTTCGCAAACTATCCGTAGTATAAAATTGGTTTAACTTTCATGTTTTCTAGTTTAGTTTTATTATGTTAGGAATAAAACACACTCAAAGAGATGGAAACTAGCCAAAGGAACGTAAAAATGGCACCCCATGCACGTAAACAGAAGCCTCCTGATAATCTAGCGTTTCAGCATGTGCAGCACGGGGCCGTGCTCACCTAACACGCCTCGTGCCCAAGGCTCTGTAGAAAAACTTTTAAGCAGGTATCTGACCACGGGTCGTGCCCACTGGACACGCCCTGTGGTCAACCTTCTGTATGTTTTTGTTACTGGCAACCTAACCACGGGGCGGTGGCCGGACAACACAGGCCCATGGCCAGCTGCCCAGTAACACAAAAACTTGTTTTAAACCCGTTTTACACATTCTAATCAACCAAAAACTTATTTTGGACACATTGAGGACAATGCGTAATTTAAGTATGGGGGGGGATGCTAAAACCTTAATTTTACAAGTCCTAAAAACAAGCCTTACACTTGGGAACCGCTAATCACCCCAAATCTTTTCAAAATTTTTCATTTTTTTACTTGTCTTGGTTTAACTTGGGAATAACAAATTCGAAAATTATGTTTTTACAAATTTACACCCGATAGCTTTGTGATAAGAAGAACCAAATTAGAAAATTATAAAAAGGCATGACAAATTCTTTTAAAATTTGATTATATATCCATTTCACACTATAAAACCATTCCCACAATAAGTGAGTTTTGTGTCTTTACCGAGCATACATATATACATTTTTAGTTAAAATGCTCATTTTTCATTTCTTGTGTGAATAGCCCGCTTGGTTCTTACAACTCTAAAATTGTCAAGATGATACATTCCCGATCTTTACTGACTCAAACCCAAGAAGTAAATGATGGAGACACTAGGAATAACCTATTTCTTTATTCAAACCATTATTTTTCTCTTTTTTATCACTCACCAAAAATTCCCCTAGTTAACCCCTTTGAACCTAAACCTTTTCATTTCTAAACCGACAAAACATAAAATCACCCACTAAAGACCTTTTTTAGTTAAAACAATTTGTTTTAGTAAAGAGTTTGGTTGTCTTCAAAATTGTGACATGAAAAAAACGTGTAGTTCTTGAAATAACCAAAAAAGTTCTTCAAAATCTTATTTGAAAGTATCTATTTCAAATAAAATGTCACAAAAATCAAAACATTCTACGATACCGACGCGGTTTACACTTCTCGCCATTTGTTAACTTCTAACCCAAAAAGACCTACCCTTAGCCCAAGCCTAACCCTTTTTAAAGTCATCTGATATTTACAAAGGTTTGTAGTTAAAAAAGGAGGTTTGATCTCTTGTCAAGCATATGGTAGAAGTAAGTTCCATATCGGGATCGAGTGTTATCACAAAAACGTATCTTCCGCCGAGTGTTGAGTGATCTTCTGTGAGGTGTGTGAACTTGTATTTAACTAAATAGAATTTTAAAAGGGCGTGCTATGCCTAAATAAATAATTTTCAAAAACAAAATTGTTCTCAATAAATCATGACGAATAGGATTGTAAATAGAATAAAAACAAAATAAAATAAAGATCTTGGATTCCCGACACTCTAGACAAGCCACCTAAACTTCTTCTCTACCTATTCCATTTGGGTGCGTAAGCCACATTTAAGAGTTTTGCTTGAGGACAAGCAAAGATTCAAGTGTGGGGTATTTGATGTGTACAAAATGCAACATATAAATTACATCAAATGCGGCATAAAACCGACCCTTTTTAGTACTAATGTTGGAAAAAACACATTTCTTTGTTACTTTTTAATTTACATGACCAAAAGAGCTTAAAAGAACAAAAGAAACAAATTAACGGCTAAAACCAACACCAAATACAAGAAGAAGGAATAACGTGACATGCCCGGCCCCTCGGCAACATCCCAAGAACAAAAAGCAAGAGAAACAGAAGCTGACCACGGGGCCATGTCCACCTAGACATGGGTCGTGGTCAACTATAGATCCTGCAGAAAAGATAAAAATGCAGAATCCAAGCCAACACGGGGCCGTGTCCAGCAAGCACGGGCATGTCAACGCTTATATTCACTAAATCTTTATAGTACAACAATACTCTAACCACGGGGCCATGTCCAGGAGACATGGGGTCATGTGGAGCCCTCTGCTGACAACTGCATTTAATGAAGGAAGAGAAAGGAAGTGGCCACGGGCCGTGCCAAGCGGGCACAGGGCCGTGGCCGGGGCTCTGTTTTGACTATAAATAGGGGTGCTTGGTTCTGTTCAAAGGCATCCCTTGGCAAACCACTTCTCTCTCACTTTGCCACATCACATACAACACCAACACCCATCACCATTCCCTCATCCATCTTTAGAGTGTGTAGTAGTCTCGGAATCCGAGATTGATCGTAAGAGTTCTTTTCAATCAAATTCCATGCTTGGCTAATCTCTTACATCACTTAGTGAAGACAAATATTTCATGTATCTCTTTCTATTTTAATTTTCGGCTACTTTTTAATTGGGTTTGCATTAATGACTTTAATAAGCTAGTTTCTTATGAATTCCTAACCAATTCTTCATGATGCCTTGATTTGCTCATTCGTTTGCTCATTCGTGTCTACAGTCTATATAAAGCGCGTTAACTACTTGGAAGGTGGTTGAAGGGTGGTTTGGTAAAGTTCTTGTCTCGTTTAGTGTATAGATCCTGCGAGGACTTGTTCAAGATTACTAGGACCTCCTTCAATTCCCTATGGTATTGGATGGCGGGGTGGCGAATAGCTTGAACCCCTCATACGTAAACTACTATTAAAACATAAAACTGACCTCTTAGGATTGTATCCCTGCTGACTCAAACCACTTGGCCGAGGGTAAAGTCACCTTGAAAAGAGGGGCCTACTAATTTTTGCATTAATAACTTAGTTACTTGTCTTTCAATATTCTGGCCCTTGGGATTGTATCCCTGCTAACTCAAACCATTTGGCCGAGCGTAACGTCACCTTCAAAAGAGGGGCCTACTACTTTTCGCATTAATAACTTACTTAATTGTCTTTCAATATTCCGGCCTCTTGGGATTGTATCCCTGCTGACTCAAACCACTTGGCCGAGGGTAACATCACCTTCAAAAGAGGGTCCTACTACTATAACTAAGATAATCTCTTAAAAAGTTTGAAAGTGCGAATATCATCAAAGGATACATAAAAGAGGAGTTTGAACCAAGTGATTCTGTCTTGTCTATCTGCATTTCTTTTTTATTTATCTTTTTATTTTTACGTTTATTTTATCTTTCAAAACTATTATAAAAAATTTGTATCATTAGACGTTGACGCTAAACCGGTATTAAAAGCTCTTGTGTCCTTGGACGACCTCGGTATCTTACCAACACTATGCTACGCTCACGATGGGTTCACTTGCCTCAGTGTGTGTTTAGTGTTAGTACAATATCGTGTTTTATAAATTTAAAACTTGACTAATGCGTAAAACAGACTTAAAATATCACGCTCAACGCGCACCAGAATCGAGGTAATAACCACCCAAATCCAAGGAAAGAGCGAATTTCGGAGGTGATTTTGGTGCGATCCAATTCTTGACGGATTTGATTTTGGTGGGACCAATGTGAATGCCTTTCTCGTTTACAACGTGACTGAGAAATTGAACTTCCTTTAGCCAAAATTCACACTTGGAGAATTTGCCATATAGTAATTCGGCATTAGGAGTTCTAGGATTAAATGCAAGTGTCGCTCGTGTTCGGTCTTGGTTTTGGAATAGATGAGGGTATCCTCTATGAATACGATCACAAAACGGTCTTTACAAGACTAACGGGTAGTGCGTTAGCAAGCCGAAGGGGATGACCACGAATTCGTAGCGACCGTATCTAGTATGAAAATGGTTTTAGGAATGTCCTTTTCGAGGACTCGGAGTTGATGATAATCAGAACGAAGATCAAATTCTGAGAAACATGTCGGCCTTGAAGTTGATCGAAAATGTTGCCGATGCAAGGAAGAGAATAACGATTCTTGATGTGAGTTTGTTAATTCACGATAATCGATACACATTTGGAAGGAACCATCCTTCTTTTTGTCAAAAAGGACCAGAGTGCCTAAGGAGAAGTGCTAGGGCGTATGAATCGTTTATCAAGTAATTATTGAAGTTGGCTTGATAGCTCTTGCATTTCTGAAGGTGCGAGATGGTTTCGGGATTTAGCAATGGGGTAGCGCCAGGTATGAGGTCAATACGATCATCGACAGAACAGGGTGGAGGGGGGCCAGGTAGGTCTTCGAGGAAAATGTCAGGATAATCAAAATGACTAAAACATCACTCACGCTTTTTCCTTCCTTCTTTTCCACAATGTGGGCTTGAAAGGCAAAGTATTTTTGTGCAAGTCTTTTTTCCCTTGATGCATGATATAAGCTTGAGACCCTTTGAGGGTTTCTCGCCATAGATGTGCAAAGTGTCACTAGACGGAAGTGGAAGACGAATGAATTTTTCGAAACAAACAACTTTGATTAGAATTTGAGTAGCCAATCCATTCCTACTATGAGTCAAAACTACCCAGTTTCATGGGTATGAGTTTGACGGGGAATTCGTGTCCGTTGAGATTTAGGGTACAACCATAAAGAACGGAATCAACAGTTATGGACTTTCTGTTGGCGTCTTTGATGTTAAAGGATTTTGGTAGCTTAGATCGTGTACATCTAAGTAATGGTTCGAATTCAACGGATACAAAACTTTTATCCGCAGTAGTATAAAAAGAATAGACACACATAATCTATTTAGAGGAACGTATCATTTACGACATTGTTGCCGTTCTGCTCTTGGTTGGCGTTGATGTTGAAAATGCGTCCTTGAGCCGCTGAGCTTGGGTCTTGCATTGCGGCATTGTAGGCTTAGGTGATTCGGGTCGCCACACTTATAACACACCCTACTGTTGTTGGGCTTTATTGGTTTTGGTTTTGGGCTTGGGCTTGGTTACCTTGTGGTTTATGGCCACTTCACATTAGGTGTTAAAGTGCCCAACTCGATTGCACGTAGCGCAATGGCGGCATGCGGCTTCAGCTGGGTAGTGGTAGCTACAAGTGTTACACTTGGGAAAAGTCCTAGTATAGGCTCGCTTGGCCGGCTCGAGGTTTCGATTAGTGAGTTGGTGTTATTGACGAAGCTGGTTTTGTGGGGTTACCAGGGCGAAATTACGGCTCGATTGCTTACGCTTCTTGTCGCTAGTGTTGGTTTTGGGTGGTGGTTTGGATGGAGTGGGTTTGGTGGTGGCTTGGTTGATAGTTTTGATGGTGGCTTGCGTTGAGGGTGGCCATCTCTCACATGGTTTTCGTTGAGGCTGGCGGTAATGGCAGTAGACTGACTCGATGGTGTTGGGCCTAGTGGCTTGAATGATATCGCGAATAGCAGGGATAATCCTTAAGGTATTTAATGATTGCACACTCGGGCGTGCTAACTAGATGAGGGACACTGATCTTAATTGTTTGAAGCGAGTGGTGTAAGCAAGGTTGTCGTCACCCACTTGCTTAAGGTTCCAGAATTCATCCTTGAGCTTTTGCTACTCATGAGGAGCATAGAATTCAATGAGCATAAGTTGTTTAACCTCGCCCAAGGTAGGGAATAGGCCTCATCGTTTTTGCGGATATTCCGCTCGTTCGTCCACCAATTGAGGGCTCTCAACTTGAAGACTCGGTAGTGCTTCGAGTTTTAAGGTGATCAGGAAATTCATTATTTATGAACGATCCCTTGATGCTATCAAACCATTCTAGAATCTTAGTGGCACCGTCATTACCGGTGAATGTCTTGGGATGGCAAGCAGCCAAGTGTTTGTAGTTGAAAGTGGTAGGTTTAGGAGTGTCGGGCTTGGATTCAACCGAGCCTATCGGGGATAACTTGGACCATTTGCTTGGCCATGAAAGCAATCATTTTCTTGTCTGAGTTTGATATAGCATAAAAGAGATTTAATGTAAAATCTTGGAGTGTCTCGAAATGAAACTAAGACTATTCCGGAGTGGTTGAAAATTCCTTTGAGTTAGGGAAGTATGCTTTAGCCTCTAATAGGTAGAATACTCTCGCCGAAATTTTGGTAAACAATATTCACCCTTCCGGTTACTACAGTCCCAAGTCAATCGAAAGTTCGAGACTTTGGCGAGATTGAAAATCAAGGAGTGGGACTAGTTATCAAGATGCGAGCATCACCCCTAACTTAATAATTTAGTTCCCAAAATGTGTTTAGTACTTACCAAACGAGATAAGAGACTAAATCTGACTCGTTGGTAAGGGTCCATTAGAATGAGGATGGCGAAAATTTCTATCAAGGTGAGAAATCACTCATATCTTGATGGTATAATTTCATAAAATCAACAAGCGCGAATTAAGGGATATCACCAAAGTGAGGGTTTTCAAGCGTATTTGTTCAGATCGTCTCGTTTTGAAATGAGAGTGTCTTTGTATCTTTGGTACTTGTAGTATAGTTTGCCGTAGGAAGGCATGCGTATTTTGAGACAAAAGGTGAGATGAGAAGCAAAGCGGGAGAATTGAAGTGTTTTAAGCACGATAAAAAAGAATGGTCAAGTATGGGACTTCTTAACTATAGACTAGTTCAAAAGCATGGCAATTTTTCCTAATTTTCTATAGTTATGGCACTAATACCAATCTGTCACACCCCAACCAATGGCGGAAACATTAGAGTGGGACGAAAACGAGATTGCTTGAGACTTCATAACATGCTAATGTGACAATAATAAACCATAATCATTTCATTATAAATAGGAATACATCATCTTGAGAAGCAAAATACAAAATGTTTGTCACTTAAACATAACGAAACAAAAGGAATTGCATAACAATATAAGTTGGATGTGTTTCTAGTTCACCCTAAGTAGCTTTCTTGTATCTCGTTATCAATTTCCAGCAACAAAAATCAACACAAAGGTTGGCGAGTATACAAGTTTGGTTTTACATAACATATAATAAAGAGCTTCTCAAATCCAACATGGCATTCGTATACCAAGCAAAATTACATACTAGCATGCAAACCTAAGTGTCAAACCAAAGATTCCATGAGCGTAATCTTGTCAACAAGTGAACAAGACCGTTTTCGATTGAATACTTAACATAGACCACGAAAACAGGCGATGTGCTACTCCTATAGAGCTATACATGTTAAGGTATGCTAGCAAAGTTAATGACAAGTAGTTTGCATGTATGAATGATCGAAATATCCAGCATAAAAAATCTAAGCATAACAAGTAGCATGTTGATGGATTGAGTGAATTCATAAGTTTGATTGTGTGCATGAGTGAATTCTTTTATGTTATACATGTTACAGCCCAAAAGTGATTAAAGCAGAAAAGAGCTTCGAGTATATTCACGGTTTGCAAAGCTTCGAAAAAATGTGAGTTGAGGATTGAGAGTTTGGGAACCGCCAAGTTATCCTAAAGGCTAAACAAGGCATATAAGTGCCATGGATTGGATTAAGAATTTGTATGCGAATTATGACTATGTATGAAATTACATAAAAGTTATCTTGTTAAAATACTCAATTTGGACACCGTGTTTATGTGTGTTTTATGAGCACCATTTCGCCCATTGGAATCCAAGTATGAGAAATATTAATTAAAGATAATATTTACCATAATACATAATATCCAACCATGAGTTTGGTTGATATTAAGATTTGGTTTTTGTTTAAATACGTATGTTATAAGTATATAATGTTAATATTGTTATGTATGTCTTAAGTTACCATGGAATGGTCATGCAAGGATGGAGGATGAATTCCATCCATTTAACCTCATTATATGGATTCACCAAAGTACAAATCATCAAATTAGTCGATGATTTTTGTTGGTCATGAATAAGATTATAATGTACAAATAACTAGATTGCTAAGTAGCTAAATAAGAATAACCCGGACGTGTACGTACCCAACATGGCAAATGTTGGAGATGAGTTGGGTTGGCTTACTTTGATTCTTGGAAGCTACTTAGATAAGTTAATCATCTAAATCACCTAAACAACCAAGCGACTTGACTAGACGAGTGCATTCCAAACATAGATAGTGTTTGGAGACTTGGTGTAGTCTCGTTCACTTTGTGGCTAGGAAGTTGTTTAGTAACTTAGGTTAGTTGTTATGGAGGTATTTGCACCTCAAACATTCCGGAATGATACCTCAATCAAGCCCCTCAACATGCAAGTTAGTTGGGAACAAGGTTTGGTTCATGTTCATCCAAGAAAGATATTGAAACGTTGTAATAAGTTGAAAGTTAAACCAAAAATAGAAAATAACCCTCACTTTGGATCTCAAAATGGCGATGTTCCAACTTAGTTTACCAAGGTAAACTTGTGGACACACTCCTAAGGTGTTCCAGTTGATTTGAAGCAAGAATTCATGAAGAAGAGAAAGGAAAAGTGAGTTAAAAGCTAACTTTTGAACTTGTATATAATCTACCTTAAACTTGAAATATTGGATTCTAGAGAGTTTTTAAGAGTGATTTGAGTGTGGGAAACTGAACTAGAGGCATGGGAGGCTTGCTTATATAGTGGTTGTCAGGGTTTGTGTTTTAATGAAGATTGAAGGTGATTAAAGAAGAAATGAGGTGGAAAAGTGACCAACCCGTGATCAGGGAAGACATGAGGGGGACTTAAGCGACCGCATAACGCGACATTTTCCAAACTTATTGTTGTTTTGATCAAGTTTGGCCCCTGAACTTGTATTTTGATGTTATTTTATGCAATAACCTTGTATTTTGTATGTTTTCAAATATAGGAAGTGTATGTATGGATGCGATGAGTATCGTGTATACATGATTGATAACTTGAATGTATTATAAGTCTCGGTTTTGCATGTAAGTACGTATTTGACGATTGATTGCATATAACATAAGCATGAATCTAATACGATTGATATAAATATGAATTCCTGATGTGTCTTGAAATATACATATTTTACATGTCGAATTTCCTACATTTTGATTGCACACGGTTTTCCCACGATTTGGATACTTAATCGTTCGGTTTGTGAATTTGCAGGATTTGGTGAATAACCTGCTTGTATTGCGGTGAAAACGAGAAGAAGCGGAGCAGCGAAGAGTACACGGAAAGACGTGTCAGAAGAACAAGAAAACAATCAAAAACATTGCTGCCCAGGAGGTCTTACGGACTGTAAGGCCCTAGTCCTTGCGGCCCGCAAGCTTAAACACGCGTGTTGACTTTCTCAAGCTTACGAACCTTAAGCCTGAGGCCCTTACGATCCGTAAGGGCATCGTATTTCACAGAAAGTTGCTATAAATCAACATAACCGCTAGGGTTTCGACGATTCAGGTTTCCAGGCGACATTGGGGCACTTTTGGATGAACATAGAGCATTGTGAGGCTGTTGGAAGGTCTAGGAAGCTTTCGGTTCAAGTTTTGATCGTCTAGGAGTCGTAAGAACTTGGTTTTTCGGTTTCTTTTCAACTTTTACCATGAACTCAGTTGTTTTCAGACTTATTTTCGTTGTTTCATTGAATATTATGAGTAGCTAAACTGTTTTACTACTTGGGTTGAGATGAACTAGTTGATTGTAATGCATTTTTGACATGATTTTGGCTATTTGATGTGATTTACGTAACCTTGCTTTGATTATGATCTTGGTATTGCATGTTGGTGTGTTTGGTTTGTTTTTGGTTGAAATTCATAGGTTTAGGCACATAGAAATATCCCCTAGACTTGGAGTTTATTTTGAATCGTTAATCTTAGGGTTTTCGGTTTGATTATTGAGTCGAGAAATTGATCAATTCAACTAATTACTAAAATCAATTAACTAAAACGTGCATCCTCATTTGATGACTCGAGAGACGATTTGAATGAGCTAGGTTATTAGCTAATCATTGGTGGTAGATTGGGTGACTGATATCTCGGGCTCGTTTATTTCATCGTGGTTAAGGTTTCCTAGGAGTTCATTAATCAGGGTTTGGTTTGCTTTGCGTTTTAAGGGTTTTGGGAGTCGTAGATACTTCTTGGCTCGATTCTCGTAGGATTTGGTATTGATAGGTCGAGCCGGTTCATTCTAGCACTTCATATTTCGTCCTTATCTTTCGTGTGATACATCTCTAGTGGGGGGTCATACGAATGAGTAGGATATCTAGCCACTGTCATTGTCATCGTAGCATTGCATGATTCTAGGGATTCGACACCTAGGTAGTTCTCTGTCTCATATATATTTGATCATTCTTTGCTCGCATGTTTGCGGTTTGCTTGCATTGTTTGTCATGTTTGCCATTTTCGTAATCATTTAGGTTATTAGTTAAACCCCAATTCAAATCAACTTTGACTTTGTATTCGATAGAGGTTTAGTATCTGAAGTTCGCATATAGTGTCCACGGATTGATACTCGGTCTTGTTATCTACACTACGTTGCGACCGGTTATTGCATTGATGTGGTCTAGGATTTGTTTCCTTACTTGTTTGTTTTACTATACACATTTCACATATCAAGTTTTTGGCGTCGTTGCGGGAAACTGGCACTTTAGAGAACGATCCGAGTCGTCTATTTAGTTGTTTACTTGCTTTCTTAATTTTTATTGCCTTTAGGTGCCTCTTGCTTGCAATTTGTGCCTTTAGGGTTAGATCGTTTTTAGTTTTAACTTAGTTTTCTTTTCGTTTATGCACCATACTCGTTCACAGGGACCACCTCGGTTGTTGCTTCTTCTGAGCCCGAGCGAGACTTCCACGAGCGTCTTCGTACCAATCCGAGCTAGTCAGGTACACATTCTAGTTCCTATTTTTACCATGGGTGATGAGGCCCCCGTTAGGAGAGTCGTCGCAGACTACGCCAGGCCGAACGCGGCCAATGCTCGATCCAGTATCACCCATCCAGCTATCGGTGTTAACAGCTGGCGGATTCAGCCTCAGACCATCACTATGATCACTAACACCTGTCTGTTTCATGGGTTACCTTCCGAGGACCCAAATGTCCACATCTCTCGTTTTTCAGCTATCTGCGATACATTTCAGGAGCAAGGCGTCAACGAGGACGCCTGCAAGTTGCACCTGTTTCCATTCTCACTCACTGACCGAGCCCACTCTTGGTTAGAGTCTCTTCCTACTGGATCTATCACTACCTGGGCCGTGATGTGCGATAAATTCTTAGGTAAATATTTTCTGCCTGCTAAGACTGCTCGTCTAAGGAGCATGATGCAGGAGTTCTGACAGAAGGAGGGGGAGTCATTCTACGAGACATGGGAGAGTTTCAAGGATTTGCTGGTTAAGTGTCCTCATCATGGGATCGAGAATTGGGCGTTACTTGAGAAGTTCTATCACGGAGTGACGCCCACCACGAGGAATATGCTGAACACTACTATTGGTGGTAATCTAATGACCACAAGACCAATGAGTTACTGGCATGTTAGGATATAGCGATGAGTCTATGAGTTCATGAGTCTAGAGATGCTGCACAGAGAGGTGTGCACAAGATTGATGATACGGTTGCTATGCAGGCACAGATCGATGCGTTGACGAAGCAGATAAAGGATATACAGGCGAAGAAGGAGCAGTGTGCGAGATATGCACGGGGAGGCATGACACGGCCGCGTGTCCTATTGCCCCTGAGGAGTTACAGTCAGAGCAGGTGGAGTTTGTGGGGAACCGGAACCAGATAACTTTGGGGGTGGTTATAACTCGGATGGGAAGAACTATCCGAACTTTAGCTTGAAGAACAACAACCCACCGGGGTTTCAGCCGTGTCAGAGTTTGTTCAAGGACGCAGGAGCTACAGGAGGAGGATCGAGTTCATGTGCGACTAACCTAACGATCGAGGATATAATGAAGCAGAATCAGGAGACGTTGGCTAAGCAGACGCAGTTGCTTACACAGTTCATTACACGAGAGCACACTCGACATCAGGAGACACAGTCGAGATTCATGGAGAATGAGACCTTCATGAAGAGTCAAGCACAGCACTGCAGAACCTAGAGAGGACAGTAGGTTCGTTGGCCGATCAGCTGAAGCAGAGACCTCAGGGTGGTCTCCCTAGTAGCACTGAAGGAAACCCGAACCCACCGCGAAGGCTGTTATGACGAGGAATGGTAGAGGAGCTGTTGAGGTCGAACCGGTAGTTGATGAGGAGCGGTCGACAAGGAGATCGAGATGAGACGCCTGCTGGCAAAGTGCACGATAGGCTGTGCCCAGCAAGTACAGCACAGTCCAGCGGGTCATCAGGAGAGAAGAAGGAGGCTGAGAAGGAGCTGTTGAGGGTGTATAAGCCGACACCGATTGGTGAAGGTAAGGATGCTGATCAGTACGGCAAGTTCCTCGAGATGTTGAAGAAGCTGCACGTGAACATCCCATTTGTAGAGGCTCTATTGAAGATGCCTAAGTATGCGAAGTTTCTGAAGGATCTGCTCACGAACAAGAAGAAGTTGGAGGATCTTGCTACTTTTACATTGAGCGAGGAGTATTCTGCTATCTTGCAGAACAAGCTGCCAAAGAAGATGTCTGATCCCGGTAGCTTCACTATTCGTGTCTGATCGGAAATCTTGCCGTCAGCAATTCGTTGGCAGACTTGGGGGCTAGCATAAATCTGATGCCTTACTCGATATTTGCTGAGCTCAATTTAGGCGAGCCGTCGCCTACGCGCATGAGTCTGCAGCTGGCGGATAGATCGGTGAATTTTCCAAGGGGGATCATAGAGAATATGCTGGTTAAGGTTGACAAGTTTGTGTTTCCAGTCGACTTCGTCATCCTTGATATGGACTAGGACTCAAGGTCCCATTGATTTTAGGACATCCATTCCTTGCCACTGCTCGTGCGCTTATCGACGTGTCGGGAACAAGGTTTGGTTCATGTTGCAGGTGTTGATCTCCTCGCTCGTACTCAATCAAGCCCCTCAACATGCAAGTTAGTTGGGAACAAGGTTTGGTTCATGTTCATCCAAGAAAGGTATTGAAACTTGTAATAAGTTGAAAGTTAAACCAAAAATAGAAAATAACCCTCACTTTGGATCTCAAAATGGTGATGTTCCAACTTAGTTTACCAAGGTAAACTTGTGGACACACTCCTAGAGGTGTTCCAAGTGAGTTGAAGCAAGAATTCATGAAGAAGAGAAAGGAAAAGTGAGTTAAAAGCGAACTTTTGAACTTGTATATAATCTACCTTAAACTTGAAATAATGGATTCTAGAGAGTTTTTTAGAGTAATTTGTGTGTGGGAAAGTGAACTAGAGGTATGGGAGGCTTGCTTATATAGTGGTTGTCAGGGTTTGTGTTTTAATGAAGATTGAAGGTGATTAAATAAGAAATGAGGTGGAAAAGTGACCAACCCGTGATCAGGGAAGACATGAGGGGGACTTAAGCGACCGCATAACGCGACATTTTATATTTCCAAACTTATTGTTGTTTTGATCAAGTTTGGCCCCTGAACTTGTATTTGATGTTATTTTATGCAATAACCTTGTATTTTGTATGTTTTCAAATATAGAAAGTGTATGTATGGATGCAATGAGTATCGTGTATACATGATTGATAACTTGAATGTATAATAAGTCTCGGTTTTGCATGTAAGTACGTATTTGACGATTGATTGCATATAACATAAGCATGAATATAATACGATTGATATAAATATATATTCCCATTATGATCGAAGTCTCGGATTACAAGATTGGCAATGAAACATGAATACAAGTTTCTAAATATAGGAAGTACAAAATACAGAATGGTACACTTTTAGTCTCCTTGTTTCAACTTTTGCCCATGTTTGTTCCCCCACCAGCCCACCTCGATCCAAATAGATCTAAATGACTCAAATGTGTGAAAAAAAGCGTATGACCTATATGAATAATACGTAGGTTTCCAAGTCCATACAAAGTGCTACAGACATAAAGTTTGGGATAGAATAAAATGTCCTACCCGTATGGATCTAGTGCTTCCTTATATTTCCGTTGTTAATGCACATCCCAAGCTAATAGTAACCTATGTTCCTTCTTATATATCCAGAATTGGATCTAGTTTCATATGAACAAACAATCAACAAATTTGCATATGTAAAACAAACAATGATGACGTGGGTACTCGGAGATCCTAGTCAGCAAAGTCAAATTCAATGACGATCGCAAGAAAGTAACAAAGAATACTAAACATAAATTTAAAATAAGAAGCTGGAAGTCGGAAGCTGGAGGCTCCCGACGAGAAGCTGATTCACCAACGACTAGTGACAGGCAGCCAAGTATACTGTACAACCTTGGAACTTGAACTCAACAAGTCAAAGTGATTAGACTTCTCCGTAAAAGCATAAAAGGCGTCCTCGAGACACACAAACCTGAACCTTACCTAAAGGGGTAAGGCTAACCCTACAAGCAACATCAAGGGAGGATAAGCTTACCTAGACTAGAAGGTACCAACTAGCATGAGGCTCCCTTGGGCAGAGCAATCTGCCTATAAACGAAGATTCTTGATCCAACCCATAGTAAGTCTATCTCTCTCACTCTCACTCTAAACTCTTATCCTTTCATTCCGGTAGTTCAGTCCTATTCCTAAGTTACCTTCTTTTACGGCCGAAAAGGATCATCATCCAAAGGAAGTCTCAAGCAGTTCCCTGCCTCGTTCTAGTCCTCCGGCTACTCACGGGGTTGGCAACTGCTCCACTAACAGGGACGGACTTCATGTCGCACCGGCAACACAAGATACACAACAATTTCAGACACCTCGCTCTACACGAATTAATCCATCTTCACCAGGTGAAGTTCTTTTCCCGGTTGAAACCATGGAAATAACTCCGGAAGGGGGTAAGAAGTAACTTTATACAGTTAAGGGAGCTCTTGAATGGGTACGATCGAGAAGAACGAACCAAAGGGGTTAGAGTACTGTCTTATGATGAACCAGAGGTTCACACTCTCCCCTATGCCAAGTGTTAGCTGGGCCGGACCTAGTCCTGACCCTAATCATATCTTATGCCTGATGGATCTCTCTGGACCGGGAGCTATCATACTAGCTCCCCTCTTCTCCCTCTAAGGACCTAGAGTATACTGTTAAGCAGTTCCTCCAACAGGCATACGTTGCTACTCCACCTCCACAGACAACCTTTGAAGAAGCACTCCGATCGTTGCTTTTAGACAGCAGAGCTGTGGCTGCAAACTTGTCATCATCTTCAAGCTTCCAGCAAGTTTTCCTCATGCATGGTGTCCAGTACCCCCAAGTAGCTGCCCTCCTGGCTCAACTGGGACAACAGCTCGCAGGAAACCAAATGCGGAAGACTACCCAGGTTGTACCACAGGCTCAGACCTAACCAAATACCCAAGCAGGCACCAGTATGAGTGGAGTATGGGTAATCCTCATATACCTTCCATGCCTTACAAACCAAGCTCGTTGTCATGCTTCTCCGAATAGATAGCCAACAATGTCTTCCAAACAAAGATAAAGATGCCATCAAATGTTAAGACATACGATGGTTTGGAAGATCTTGAGGACCATCTCCAGGTCTTCACAGGAGCTGCTATAGTTAAGCGTTGGAATAACGCTGAATGTTGTCACATGTTCACGCAAACCCTCATTGGGCCAGCCAGGTTACGGTTCTGTGTGCTCCCCACTAGAAGCATAACATCCTTCAACGACCTACACAAAAGCATCCTAGCTAACTTCACCCCTCAGAAAAGATGCACCAGGAATACCACTGTCATGCATCAGATCCAACAGAAAGACCATGAAACCTCCCGGTCTTCATAGAAAGGTTTAAAAGGGAAGGATTGATGTATAGTGGGGCAACTGAAAAGATGAGGGTGTCAGCCTTCATGAATACCATAAAACCCAAGAAGCTTTTAAGGAGGTTCCATGAAAATAACCCCCAAACGATGGAAGAAGCTTTCAAAAGGGCAGAATCATTCCTAAGGGTGAGGAAGCCTTGGAAAAACAAGCATCCAAAAAGAGAGAACAAGGAAGCTGGAGGGAGCCACCTCCCTCATCCAAAAGGTCAAGATTTCATCGCTTCGTAGATCGGCGACCGTTCAGGTCCTACGAGGGGAGAAGATTTGAAGATAGAAAAAGATCTCCTCGTCCAAGCAGAAATCAAGACAAAGACAAACACATCTTCACCCTCCTCACCAAGACACCCTAAGGAATCTTGTCAACAGAGGAGGTCAAGTACAACTTTCGACCTCCCAGGCCCCTGTCCAAACCTTCCAGCAAAAGAGACAAGCAAATTTTGTGCCTTTCATAATGACACGGGGCACCACACCAACGATTGCTTCCAGCTGAAGAAGAGGATAGAAAAAGCTGTCAAATCATGGGAGCTGGTTCACTTGGTGAAGGAAATAAAAGATAAAAAGGAAGGGAAGAAACAAGTAGCATAATATGGTATGGCCAAAAGCAAACAAGAAGGAAAACGAAGGACCATACCATGGAACCAACAGTTCATTTGCTTCCCTCCTACGGATCCGAATGACTGGATGGAGCTTCCTATCATCGTGGAAGCTGAGATAGAAGGTTTCCTCCTCGACATGGTATACATGGATCCAGGAGCTGCCTCTAATGTCATGTATCAAAGATGTTTCGACTAACTCGAAAGTGAAACAAAGGCTCGTCTGCAAGCCACTGACACATCCCTCAGAAGCTTCACCTAGGAAAAGGTACAACCCTTAGGGAAGCTAACACTTAACTTATGTTTCAGGGATGGTGACCTGTCAAGAACAGAGGAGCTTACTTTAGTTGTCAAAAGCTCCCCTTCAAACTATAACCTATTGATAGGAAGGCCGGAACTTACAGCATATGATGTTGTAGTGTCTACGACACATGGAAGGATGAAGTTTCCAACAGATAAGGGTATTGCCTCGTTCGTGCCAATGCAAGAAGCCCTTTTGATTGCATCTATGGAAATGGAAGAAGGGGAAGGCAGTAAGGCAAGTGACAGTCCATGTGAAGAAGTAAGCATCAATGCCTCCTACCCGGAGCAAAAAAATAAGAATTTACAACCACCTCCTCGACGCAATCAAGCACAGGCTGAAGGACCTCCTCTGAGGAAACATAGATGTGTTCTCCTGGTGCTCGAGAGATATGGTGGGAGTACCTAGAAACGTAGTTGAACATGCATTGAATATAGCTTCTACACACAAGCCTGTTATGCAAAAGAAAGGAAGTTTAGCCCCTGAGTGTAGCCTAGCTGCATGTTAAGAGGTAGAAAGGCTAGTGGAAGCTGACATACTAAGGGAGGTAAAATATCACTCTTGGTTAGCAAACCCTGTCATGGTAAATAAGCCTAGTGGCTCTTGGAGAATGTGTGTTCACTTTAAAGATCTAACAAGGCATGTACTAAAGACTGCTACCTGTTACCAGAAATTGATTGGAAGGTAGATTCACTCGGGGTATCACCAAATCAAAATGATGAAAGAAGATGTGGAGAAAATAGCATTCCACACCGACAAAGGTATCTTCTGTTACAAAAAGATGCCTTTTGGGTTAAAGAATGCAGGAGCAACGTATCAACGTCTTGTAAAATAGAAGAAACATGGAAGCATACGTCGATGACCTTGTAATAAAAAGTCACACGGAAGTAGACATGCTCCAAGAAATCAAGGAAACATTCTACAACCTCAAAGCAATCAACATGAAGTTAAACCCAAACAAGTGTTCCTTTGGGTTTGGGGAAGGCAAGTTTCTCGGTCACATAGTGGGGAAACAGAGTATCAAAGCCAACCCAAACAAGGTTCGAGCTGTTATAGAAATGAAGTCCCAAAGACCAAGAAGGAAGTCTAAAGCCTTAACAGGAAGATAGCAGCTCTTAAACGCTTCCTCCCTAAGTCAACAGAAAGATCATTGTCGTTCTTTAAAACATTGAAGGATTGTGCCGATAATAAAGACTTCAGGTGGACGGAGGAGGAAGAAGCAACTTTCACAACACTTAAGTAGCTCACCGCTTCCCTGCCAACCATGACAGCACCCATGAAAGAAGAAACAATCACAATCTACCTGTCGACTGGTTCAAAGACTATAAACATCTCATTTACATTGTAAACCTAGAGCCCTATGCTCACTGTTATATACGCTAACAGCTTTGTAAATGTATTTATTCACTGGTCAAGAAGCTATAAGCTCCGTACTTGTGGTAGAAAGAGAAAGGGAGCAAATACCAGCGTATTTCGTGAGCAAAGCTCTAAAGGCAACTGAAATCAGTTACTCTCCAATCAAGAAGCTGGTACTAGCACTAGTACACACAACAAAAAGGCTAAGAAGATCCTTCCAAGATCATCCAACTCAGGTCATCACCGATCAGCCACTAAGAACCATCCTAGAAAAAAACTGAGGATTCATGAAGGTTGGCTAAGTGGGTGTAGGACTGGGGGAACACAAGAATGAGTACGTACCAAGGAAGGCTTATAAGGGGCAAGTGTTAGCAGACTTTTTTTGGCAGAAATGCCATTAATCAAGGAGTTAAATGAGATAGAAGAGGAGGGGTGCCAAACAGTAATCCTAGGGAAGTGGACGTTATTCTCAGATGGAGCTTCTAGTATAGAAGGTTTCGTGGCAGGTCTCATTATTACAGACCCCCATGGAACCGACTATACTTATGCACTTCGTCTTGACTGTCCCTGCACAAATAACGAAGCTGAATATGAAGCATTGTTGGCTGGATTGCAACTGGCCAAAACCATGAAGGTAAACGAGTTGTATGCCTTTACCGATTCAAGATTGGTAGCAAGCCAAGTGGGGGGGGGGGGAGAATACACAATAAGGGAACCATCAATGATAAAATACAAGGAGAAAGTAAAGGTACTCATGGGTAGCTTTGAATCTTGCTCACTAACTCAAATATCAAGAACTAAAAATAAGCAAGCTGATGCCCTGATTAAGCTAGCTTATTTAACATTTGCACACCTTACAAAGAAGGTGCTCATCAAGGTACTTAAGGCAAGATCCATCGAAGAAGCCGAGATCCAAGATGTGGTAGTTGAAAATGGAGTCACATGGATGACACCCATCCAAAAGTTCCTGGAAGAAGGAAAGCTCCCCCTAGGAGGCAGAAGCTGCCAAGATCAAGACCAAAGCCAAACAATATGTCCTAGAAGAATGGAAGCTCTACAAGAAAGGTTACCTCTCCCCATTACTACGCTGTGTAGGTCCAAATCAAAGCTACTTGATCAAGGAAGTCCACGAGGGCATTTGTAGATCACACGCGGGAGTAAGAACAATTATGGCAAAGCTAATGAATATGGGCTATTTCTGGCCTACGATGCACAAGGATACGACGGAGGTCATCCACAAATGTAAAGCATGGCACAGCAGCTGCCTGGCCTTGTCCCCCTCGTACCTGCCTGGCCGTTCTACAAATGGGGAATGGACATAGTGAGACCCTTCCCCACAGCAGCTGGGCAAGTCAAATTCCTCTTGGCGGCAGTAGATTATTTCACAAAATGGCCAGAAGTTAAGCCGTTGGTAAGAATTACAGGAAAAAAATGTCATTAACTTTGTGTGGAAGCAAATAGTATGCAGGTTTGGGCTACCGAGGGAGATAGTGACTGACAATGGGAAGCAATTCGCAGAAAAACCATTCAGTACTTGGTGTCAAGAACTTCAGATCAAGCAAGTATTCAGCTCTGTCTGTTACCCATAATCAAAAGGACAAGTAGAGCGAATGAACGCAACAACATGGAGGGGTTAAAAACTCGGCTAGGAAGATATGGCAAACAATGGGTAGAGGAGCTCCCTAGCGTATTATGGGCCATTCGCACATTAGAAAAGACAAGACACCAGAAGACCCCATACAGCCTTTATACGGCTCAGAAGCTGTGATCCCATCTGAGATTAGAGTTAAAACACTAAAAAGTTCAAAGAAAGATAACACCTCCAATGATACCGAAATACTCTTGAATCTTGACTTACTTGAAGAAGCCAGGGAGGCTGCTTTCATCCGGGAGCAAGATACAAACAAAAAATGGAAGCCTACTACAATGCAAGGGTCAAGAAAGAAGCCTTCAAACCTTGTGACTTGGTACTCCGAAATAACGAGGTAAGTAGACAAGAAGATCTTGGGAAAATGGGCCCAAAATGGGAAGGCGCATATGTTATCTGTTAGGTACACAAGGGAGGTTCCTATAAACTTGAGACGCTTAATGGCAAGAAGGTATCAAGACATTGGAATGGAAGGCACCTCAAAAAATTCATAGTCTGAATAAATAATGTAATGCTGGAAACAAACTTGTACTTGGCTATATTCTTATAATGGAACAAAGATAGCACTTATGTCAAAGTTTTATCATTATTCTATCCTAAAGGTGAGATCCTCAAAACAAAGCTCCATGGGATCCGACGCTATATCTACCCATGAAAAAGGGATGAGCTCCTAGGCCATATCACTCAGCAGGAAACAAGGCGCTATGCCTTCCTGTATAAAGGGTGAGTTCCTAAAACAATACAACTCCATGGACTTAAATAAAAATAAAACAACTCCATGAAAGAGGGTAAGCACCTCACACCGATTCCGCTTCATAGGCTAGAAGCTTACAGAAATAAGCCTATGTACAATACACCACAACAATTAAAATAAAATGTAGACTAGAAAAGAGATAGAACTACAAATTGCATCGGTTCTTTTCTAAAGAATTAAAGCCGAGTGACTGCAGCACTTAGTTTCAATTTGATAGATAAAGACATTGTAAAATAAAAAAACAAAATACAACAGTCAAAGGGAAGCCGAAATATAAGCTCCCATATCACATGCCAAAAACAAGTTTGATAACCAAACAAAATATCATAAAAAGAGAAAGCAATGTAAATGCACAAGTATAAGACACAAAGAGAAGCTAAACACCCCTAATGGGGCAGCTCCCATATCATTAGAAAAGTTAACATAGTTCATACATAATAAGATCTCATAGGGGCACAACAGACCACAAACACCTTCAAAAGTAGGCTCAAAATGTTCAGATTACAACCACAAAAGATACTAAAACATAAAAGATAATCAAGCTGAGCTAGGGCCACCAGCACCCTCATCGAAAGCATTCTTGTTCTGGGGAAGGTCATCATATAAACCATCTAAATCTTCAAGGCCTTCATCATCAGCAACAAGAGAAGTCGGCTCACCCCTCACAAAGGATAGTTGGGGAACATCGATAGGAAGGGACATCGAAGAAACATGCTCAGGATCTGGGGTTACCTTCAACTTCTTGGTGAAGGACCAACATCTCCACCTTCCTCATTGCTGGCTTCAAACAAGGTCCGCTTAACAGAAGGTACAAAAAGCAGTTGTTCACACAATTCCTTGTTCAGACCTTCCGGCTCCAAAGCTTCCAGCTCAGCTATAGGGCAATCAATCATCTGCGACAAAGAATAAGATAGAGCCTCCATCTTTTTCATGGCACCCACAAAGTCTGGAAGTGAGTCAGGCTTGAAGGCCGGAAGCTTCTCTATGGCTTCCCCCGGGAAGCAGCCTCAACTTCGGCAATAAGACCTGTATGACGGCCATGAGCCATTGCCTTAGAATATATACCTACAAGATGGAGATTAAACTCTTGACTGTGGAGGAGGTAAGTCACAAACGGAGAATGTCAAACCCAATCAACCATTCCTATCTTCCTTCAACTATTTCACTTGTTTCCTCAGATCTTCCGTAAGTGCTTCATCGGCAATCCGCTTCTGCCTATACTTGGCCCTTTCAATCCCAAACTCAGCCCTTTCCTTGGCACGTTGGTTGTTAAAATCAGACAGCTTCCCATCATAGACCTTGACCTTCCTGATTTCCTCATCCATATTGGCTTGGGAAGATAGCAATTGAGCTTCAAGGTCATTCACCTTAGCTTGAAAGGCTGCCAAATCTTCTTGAGAAGTTTTAAGCTCCACCTACTTCTTCTGCAAGGAAGCAGCAAGCTCATCATTTTTGCTAACAGAGGCAGCCCAACGCTCAATACCATCAGGAAGGGAAGTAATCAAGTGAGCAACTTAGGTGAGAATCCGGTAGGCAGCATCTTCATCAGACAACTTCGACAAGGCTTCCTTTTCAGCAGGAGTAGCCATATTCTTCAACATATCATGACAAACGAAACAACTCTTGGTAGTGTCAGAAGAGCGAACCTTCCATTTAGGCACAAAAAACATGTAAATCAGCCTTAACAGGCCCCTTCCCCTTGTCAACTCCAACCTTTTCCTTAACAACCATTTCCACCTTCCCTTCAACCTTCTCCTTATCCTCAACAACCACTTTCTCCTTCTCTCTTTCCTTAACAACCAACGAAGCAGACTCTTTCTAAATCTCACTAGAAACCCCTCCCTCAGGGGAAGCAAGCTTAGAAGAACCCCCTTTAACTTTCTTCTTCTTAACAAGCTTCAACATCTCCACGTCACTAGACCCTAAAACTTGAGCAGGCTTTTCTGAGACACTCCTCTGGTTTCATTAAGCTTCTTCAACACAGAAGATATCTTCAAGTGGGAAGCATCACCTGCCTCACCAGAAGCTTCTGAAACCTCCTTTTTAACAAACTTCACCCCAGTTCCAGAAGGAATTACGCTAGCATCATCCGCATCACCACTATCCATAGGGATAGGGTCAGAAGACTGAAGAGCAGCATTAGAAGAAGAAGTTCCCCTGGTAGACCTGCGACTCGGGGCATGTAGCTTCTTGGTAGAAGAACCATCCATAATAGGCTGAATAGGTACACTTTACAAGTCCCCAGTAGTTCAAACATGCTCAGTACGACGGACTATGAAGGGACCACCCTCAGGAAGTTCCCTCTGCTCAATTTCTATACCAGATGGATCATTCAACAAAATGAAGTCCAATGCACTCATTTCTACAAAACAAATAAACATAACAGGAGAATAAGGCAAACACATAAAAAACACGAGAAACAAAATACATACCCTTCTGATCAACAAATGAAACAGGTTCAAAACTAGAATCAACCCAATCTTGACTAATACCCAACACAACAAGAAGGTCCTCCGATTAAGCCCTTAACTTGGTATGATAAGCATGAATCCTAACGAGTAAGTCCCGTTCAAGTTCATGGACTTCCGGTGCCTTTTAATTCAAACACTCAGAAAATTTACGAGGAACAACAGTGAAAGGAAGCAATCGATTGGAAATAAAAAAGAACTGATTTTTCCAAGCATAAGTATGACCAACAGTGGTGGAAAGAAGGGGAGCATTACACTGAGTTTTCTCGATAGTATACAAATCCCCATTCCGGGCAAGCCGGAAGAAACGACGAAACATCAACAAGGATGGTTCATAACTCAGTGCACGACAAAGGATTTCAAAATGCATTATACGAGTGACACCATCAGGGGCTAACTGACCCAAAGAAAGACGATAGTATTTCAACACTTCAAGGAAAAAGTTTGTAAAAGGGTACCGCAAGTTCGGTTAATCAAGAATACGAATATAAAACACCAAAATATCATTGCGGCACTGATTTGCAGTCCTTTCCCCCGGAACTTGGTTTCCAAGGGAAGGATCAATGCCATGATCCGCACAGAACTTATCAATCTCCGATTCAGTAAGTTTTGAAAATTGAACGAGCTTATCAATTTTACTAGACCCCATTAGAAAGATAAAGAAGGAAGAAGATGACTTATTGAGTTTATAAAGGTAAACCATTGGAAAATGTCACTGGAGAAACCGTTGGATAAAAGAGGGAATGCAAAATAAAAAAGGAGAAGTTGAAGAAGGAAATGAGTGGTTAGAGAAAGTTATAAAGTTCATAAATTTCAAATCCTAAATAAATCGTACAGATGGGGGCAGGATGTAACTACCACGGCTGGCAGCTTAGGGTAATCGAGGGCTACCCTGCGGCACTGTCCCATCAGTCACTTCCGGGCTGCCTGAACACGCAAGTGGGCAAGGGGGCTTTAATTGAAAAGGCACATGATGAAAATAATGAAACAACTTAGAATAAAAGGCCAAGGGTGGACCAATACCTTCCGACGGGAAGCCCATCATCACAAACATAAAAAGCCTAATGCTTCTAGTTCACACGTTTGATAAAATGAAATCCTTTCTCTTTCCAAAAAAGGCTTACATTTTATCTAACACACCAAAGAAGCATAACCAAGGCAACTAAGAACTTTTAAGAAAAGACAACATTAAGAGATAAAGAGCCCTAAACTTAGAGTCATAAGCACCGATATTTACAACACCGATACGCATGAGTGGGGACTGATGACGTGTGTCACACCCCCGAATTACCACCTGCAGAGTTTTACCGCGGGTGTGTAACGTACCATAATCCAGCCACTAATCATATCGAACTCATAGTAAATAATATTAAACACCAACGTCAGGTCTAACATGAATAGTGTAATTTCAAATAACATTTCATCAAAACATATGTTCAGCGGAAGCAAATGTAATTGTTTCAACATAACTAAAATCGAGTAATTTTAAAGTGCATAACAGTAAACGTTTGTATCAAGTAGCACGACCCATGACATCTCTAGCTCCTCAGACTGCAAGTTCCAATCCATTGATGTATCTAACGACCTGCAAGCATGCAGAAAAGTGTATCAGCATAAAGTTGGCGAGTTCACAGTTTTGGTTCAATGTAAGTAATATAAGTGTTAAGCGTAAAAACATGTTAAGAATAATAAACTCGGTACCAATATGACTGTTATGTTTGTTGTGCCCTCATCAATGTCTATCAGCATTGATCAAAGTGTTTAAGGTCTTTTTTCACGCCCGGCTCCCAACACGGTATGAGGTTTATCAAACCTAATAGCGCTATCAACTAATATCACGTTTCCTCCCAGGCAACTCGCTCGGTTGTAAGTAGGGACTTTCATGATAGAGTTTGAGTTTATTAACTAACATCGAATTTAGACTTCAACAGTTCAAAGTATTCATCCCAGGAATATTAGTTTGTCCCCCATGACACATGCTTGGGAAAGAGTAGTGAACTCACCTTAGTTTGCTTGGTAAAAGTTAACGTGCTTTTACACGTTAATAAAGTGTTTGATTCTTTACACACGACCTAATTACAATAAAGTATAAGTATGTATTCAAGTAGGGTTTTGCAATACCCTAAGTGTCCAAACAACCAAGTGTTTATCTAATCAGGTTATCACGTTTTATCATACAGTGACACACATTGGATTTCCTAGTTGCTGACATTAGTTGGTGGCATGTAAAGTGACTTTGGGAAATGCGGACAACACAACTACATTACATATACATAATTCAGAACAACTAAACGCATATGTATTCCATGGATTAATAAACCCAAACCCATATGTAAAGTTGGATACATAAGTCCTTACAAAACGAACTCTATCAAATAAGTTCTATCACCACAAATTCTATCTAATAAGTTATATCACCATAAGTTCCATCAAATAAGTTCTATCACCACAAACTCTATCAATTAAGTTCTATCACCACAAACTCTATCAATTAAGTTCTATCACCACAAACTCTATCAATTAAGTACTATCAACACAAATCCGGATAATATATTCAACTCAGAAATCATAGCTATCATATACACAAAATCGGACAAGCATCCATATTCGGATACCATACATACTCGGACAGTATTCATATTCGGATCCCCCTTCTCTTTTTAACAAATCCGGACCTTTTATCTTATTCATACATCCAGACTTTGTGACTTCACAAAGTCGGACTAACATATTTTCTCAAGTCAACAGCGCAATGTAACAGTTCTACGTCTAAACTTTAATCAAAACAATCAACAATATCACGAATCACAACAATGAACTAGCAAGTTTTATCATATTAATAGCATCCTTAGTATTGACGAACAATTACATAGTCATTCACAAATGCACATTCATTCAAGTATGATTAACTAATCACAGATCAGTTGTTTGGGTATCTATGGTTTATATGAAATCAAGAGAACAATAATATCAAGTATATTACCTTAGATTCGATCTAGGGTTTTTTCTTGTAGTATTGGAAGATCAGAGAGTAGATGATTGTGTGTGAGATTGTGTAGCCAAGAATGATCAGAGAAAACTCACTGATGATGAGATTATGAGAGGTTTAGGGTTATGCAATAGTTTTATTAAAGTTTCACCATTAACTCTTAACACCCTTAACTATATAACTTTTACACAAGGCACATAATCATCTCGCAGTTTGCAATTAAAGCATATAATTCACTTATTTGTCATGCAACGCATAAGTTTCGTATAAACCGTTCGTTTATATTATTTATTCGTGTTAGTCACCAACATTCGAGAATTAACTTGTGTATGTGTTCCGATAATTCCTCGAATTACCAAAGTAGGCTCATTTAACTAAACCTAGTTAAAACGCAGTGCTATGAATGTATGTCTAAGTTAACTATGGTTAGGTTAAAGTATTAACCTAAATTGCGGGTTGTCACAACGTGGGTACTCGGAGATCCCAGTCAGCAAAGTCAAAGTCAACAACGATCGCAAGAAAGTAACAAAGAATACTAAACATAAACTTAAAATAAGAAGCTGGATGTCGAAAGCTGGAGGCTCCGGACGAGAAGCTGATTCACCAACGGCTGGTGATAGGGAGCCAAGGTTACTGTACAACCTTGGAACTTGAACTTAACAAGTCAAACTGATTAGACATCTCCCTAAAAGCATAAAAGGTGTCCTCAAGACACACAAACCTGAAACTTACCTAAAGAGGCAAGGCTAACCCTGCAAGCAACATCAAGGGAGGATAAGCTTACCTAGATTAGAAGGTACCAGCTGGCATGAGGCTCTCTTGGGCAAAGCAATATTCCTATAAAAGGAAAGTCTTCATCCAGCCCAAAATAAGTTTATCTCTCTCACTCTCACTCTAAAATCTTATCCTTTCATTCCGCTTAGACTCTTAAGATCATCCCACTGATTCTCACGCTAGAGTCCAAACGCAGAAGGCCACCTCTCGCATTAAGACTAACGGTGTTCTTTAATTGCAGATTCTGACCAAGGAGCTACCTTTTGGAGTTGATCATGGACCTTCCTCCTGCCATACTCTTGTTGCTTTAATAAACAAACCTCACAACCACTAACTGAACCACAACAATCTGAACCAACACCCACAAAACCTCCACCATCCATTCTTCCACCTATTGAACCTCAATTAACTGAGCAACCATTAACCGAGGGAGAAGAAAAACTAGTGTCTTTTGATATTCAAAAAGTTCCTCTTAAAGATTTTTTGAAGCTCCCAAGACAGTAGAGGAAGGAAAAATAGCGATGATTTGCAAAATGTTTTGGATTTTTCATTTGGTGAAAATTCTAACATGGAAAGGATGAATTACGAAGAGTTGGATACAATGTTGAATAATGATACGCCTCTACATCCAACCGATCCTCTACCTGAAACTCAAGTCAAAGATCCAAACACTCAAGAAGCTGAGCCAAATGATCAAACATATGAAGCACCCAAGGATCCATAAAAGATAAAGGTATTCAATGGTCTCGGGGGAGATTGTTTGGTTTTGAAGATTGTTGTATATCAAGTTGTGGGGTTAAAAGACTTGTAGATTAAAGATCTTGATAGTTGTGACATTCTCGGTGTTGTAGTGACACATGAAGATTTGAAGCGAAGATGTTTAACATGCAGGACTGCGAGTGTCGGAGGTGCAACTGTGACACTCTAATTGTTGCAGTTTGCATGTCGGATGTGCCATTTGCATTGACACTAAGCTTTTGAACAATTCACTCTCATGTGTGTGTATTTTCTGTGTGTTAGATTTGGTATTATTGTATTTAGAAAGCCATGAACATATTGTAAACTCTTTGGGTGTTTATCAATGGAATTTAATGTTATTGGTTGATTATTCTTTGTGTTTACTTACATTTTTACAATTTTCGGGTTCAGACATCAATCTCGTGATGTTTGGATATAGATCAGTTATCACTAATAAATCTTGACTTTTGAACCTATATGTGAGAAATAAGGTGTGGAATGACACAAATGGAGGATGACAACCAGATATTACTAGAGGTTCACTTGTTGCTAACAATATGGGCTAATCAAGCTGAGGGATGTGATTGGGGTTGGAAGACGAAATTGGTGGATGATAACGTAGATTAGGGTGTGGGTTTGGGTGAAAAGACATTTTCACAATTTTAAGCCAGGGACGCATATGGATACAACATAGGGATGTGAAGGACTCAACGACAATTTTTTAGAATTAGAGAGTCAGGGAGCAATTTGGGCGACATCACGAGGACACAATTGAAGTTTACTATTATTGTGATTATATTATATTACTTCAAACCCGCTTAATTAGTAGTAGTTTTGATTAGTTTTGTTTTGAGCAACATACTAATTTTAAAGCATTGCTTAGACTATCACCAATGCAAGGTGATAAATGCATTCACAAACGTGCCTAGTCAGTTACCATATCAGATTTTCACAAATACACTAAAAATACACATATTCTCTCCAATCCTCATCTTTACCAATACTTATATTTTCACACCCATCACCACTTTTACATTTATTTTTAATAATTTAGTTATTTCTATAAATATACATTTTTTGTATTTCCCCATTATCTATATTGAAAGTTATTAAAGCAAAACATCTAAACACAACATTAATATATACGTATCTTAAACTTTTGTATTTTTTTTATTAAAGTAGCATTAATAAAATTATGTTTTAAAATAAAAAAAATACTTTTTTTTGTTATTTTTGTCAATTACTATATTTGAAATAATAATTTGATATACAAGTCACTAAAGCTTATAGTGTACAACTTATTAATGCATATCAAAATAAATTAAAAAAGAAAAGAATAAAATAAATATAAAACAAACATAAGGGTCCAACATCCCATCAAATACACAATTCTTCCCTAAGAGCATCCCCAATAAGGGCATTTTTTCTTGTTTTTAAAGGTGTCTAGATTGCACCTGCCCAACCAATCCCCTTCTCTCTCTCTCTCTCTTTTGACCTACTCACATAACACAAAAACACATATTTATCTCTCATCTCTCCTACATCATACTCACATAACTCACATCTATTCATTTTTTTCTCATTCTTCCTCACATACGTCTTCACACCCTCTTCCTCACTCATACACTCTCTCTCCACATCATTTTCTCTCTCCCTAAAAACACCAACTATACCCTTATTGTGGGTGCTCTAAGAACATTCCACTCAAATGCAAACCTCTCCAATGCATTCCAACTCAAATGCTAAATCCACATAAGCCAAATGCAAGTGGAGATGGGCTTAATCGGTTTTATTAGAAGCCGAAACGGTTCCAACCGGACCCGGTTCTAGTTGGTTGACATTGGAACCAGGTCTGATGTGGAACTGGGTCCAGTTCCTACCCGGGTTCACACCACAGAATATGAAACCGTGTAGAACCGGGTATGGGTATTCAGGAACCGGGTACTGTGCGGAACCGGTTCCTGACATAATGGGGAACCGAACATGTGAGTTGTCATTCAAAACCTGCACTACACTATTTAGAACCGGTTCCTGACAGAATTATTAATCAAACCTGCTAATACTATTCAGAACCGGTTCCTACATAAATGTTACCGTTGGAAACCGATTCCTTATAAAAAATCGATTTTTTTTTTGTATTTAAACCTCTTCTTCCTTACCATTTCATTACTACACACTCTCCATCAAAATCAATCATATTCAAACTTCTAGCAAACACATATGGCATGCAACGATGAAGTGGTTGTGGTCTTGGAGTACCAAACGAAACCCGGCTATATGGAAGAATTTTGATCTATGTTTCATGACCGATAACCACGAGATGGCTAGATGCAAGGGATGCGGAAAATTTATGAAGACCGCCGCCAACTCAACCCTTAAGAAACACACTGAGCGGCATTGCCCAATGAGAAGGCAAAGAAAAATGAGACGGGAGAAGGATCTGGCACCGGTTCTTCGAATGTTTGATGTAACCCTTTGGTTTGATGTTTTTATTTAAGTTTGTGTAATGTTTCTATTATTAGTTTAATTTTATATTTAAGTTTTTATTATGTTTGATTTTTATTATTAGTTACATTGATAAATAAAAAAACTTACATTAAAAACATTAATCGGTTCCCAAAGATATAAAAAAATACATTAACCGGTTACAATAAAAAAATTACAAGTTTTCTCAGAACCGGTTCTAGACGGTTTTATTTCTTTGATCGTTTACTAGCGGCGGTTGCAACACTTTCCGATGCGTTTCTCTTAGGTGCGGGTACCTCGGTACAATCGTCGTCCGAATCGTTAGTCTACGCTTCTTCGTCCTCCTCTTCGTCAACAATTTTATGCTCTAACTCAACTTCATCTTCTAGACTAGTTTTATGTTGAACACGGTCAACGACATCCAAATGGTCCTTTAAGCATATTGCCATCTCTAGCGATTCGGAGTTAGTCTTGTTCTTCTAATTGACGAAACCCTGCCACTAAGAGAAAACACACTTTCCGAAGCTACCGTGGAAGCTTGGACCGTTAGTATATCACGAGCCATGGTGGCTAGAATCGGGTATTCGGATTTCGATTTCCACCATGCCAAAATATCAAAATTCCTATACTCCTCGGTGTTCATAGTAAGCGAATACTGAGTTTTTTTTAATCTCCCAAGTTCACTTGTTGGTTCACTACCCTTTGTTGTCTAGCGTCTCGTCTCTAACAACATTCAACATGGTTATAAGTGGATTCCCGTTTGTTTCATCGTTAGAGGCCGTGGACCGAGACTGAAACAAATTTGTATGATTTTTCCCCATATTTTTTTCCAACAACATATGGAACGGTTTGATCTTGAGGAACATTGTTAACGGATTTGGAATTTTCGTTTTTTGAACTATTTGAGGCCATTGTTGAAGTATGTGAAAAGAACAAGAAAGAAATATAACAAGAAGAAAGATATGAGAAATTGTGTGCTAAACATTAGATTTCTCCAAACTATATATAGAATCGGTTCCAACGGTAAGGAACCGGGTCCAACGGTCAAATTAGCATTAAATGTTACTGGGAACCGGTTCCAACGGTAACTTTAACGGCTATAATCGGTTCCTACGGTAACTACAGGGGACTCCGGATACGGTAGGAACCGGGTACGGGTAGTAACCGGGTACGGTTAGGAACCGGTACGACCCGATTCAGATGGTAAAATTATGGAACCGGGTTGGAACCAACGGGTATTTTGAACCCGGACCCGGTTCTACTTAATGTCGGGTAGGAACTGGAACCAGGTCCAGTTCGGTTCTACCGGGTCGGGTTCGGAACCGGTTTTTATGCCCATCTCATATGCAAGCAAAATGCTTTACATTGGCCATGGTCTTATATTTATCTACGTTTTGATGTAAGTTCCATTTAAAAAGGAGTCGCACGTGACAAGTCATTTGAGCATAGACGAACAAGTCATTAAAGTTTTTTTATTTTTTTTTAGTTTTTTGTGTTCTTTTTTACGTGAGTTTTGTTACGTTTTCACTTAGTTATTCTTTTCTGTGATGACACTTTACGTTTCCGCCTAAATTTGGCGAGTAAACACCCCGCAATGCGTGCGCGTGGTTCAATTATTTTACGTCTATTTTTTGTTTGGTTTAACAGTCACGTCCTAACGTACGAGTGATAAAAACTAGTATTATATATTTACCAACGAATACAATACGTTCTGTTTTGCTTTAGTTACAAAACTGACATCTGACATGGCTTTGTTTAGTGGTTCTCTTTGTATATCTATGTAATCTAGTTGAAGTTTCATAACTACTTAACAACACTTATATATTGAATAAAAATAAGATAACCAAATGAAACAACCGTTTCCTTGATCATGACATTTGTAATTTGGGTAACCAGATGCTATCATCAAACATCCATGATGAATATGACTTATTCTCCAGGCAGTTGACTATGTAGCATTTAAAGTTTTTGAAGGGTATTTACAAACTAATTTGCATAGTCGTGTTAGTAGCCCAATATCTTATCATATTAAAATATAACCAAAAACAAACCTTCAATCTACTAACTAGGGTAAGATAGACCAAAACACCATGAAAGTTAGAGTCACAGACCACATTAATGTAAAGAAAAAATAGATTAAAATCAGTTTGGCATCCAAAATTTACTTTACTACTATGAAATCTTTGAAAATGTGTCATGAATAATTTCATTCGAGCATTGGATATGTTACACATGCAAATCAACTTTCGGATGGTATATAGCACATGAAAAACGACTGTATAGGATAGTATATAACACATAAAATTCTCTATTAGTAGGTTTGAACTCCACCAAAGCCTCTAGTACTTGTCATCCTGTCCAAGAAGAGCGCGTACGAGTTTTTCATGCTAAATCGAGTTTTAAAAACCCACCCAACTCCTCCTTCTCCGTCTTTTTTCCCACCTTTGCATGCTTTTGATGTTTTTCTGTTCGGTTTATTTCTTCGTATGTTTCCGAGTCTTCATCAATGGTTGCAAGCTCCTTGTGTATTTCATATACGTCCGACTTTGATTCTTTATGCGACCGCTTTTTGTGTGTAATCAACCACCACAATTTTCTACTTCCTCTTCTCACCATCTTAATCATGTCTCTCAATGTATATGTGTTTGTATGGGTTTGTTTGATAAGATGTGAGGAAAGGGGTTGTAGTATATGTATAGTTAGAGGAGAGGTTAGAGTTATGGACTACTTCTAGATATAGTGAAAAGTGTATCTAATTTAAGAGAGAGACTTTTTCCAACATTTGTTGATTAAAATAAATCTTATCAGTTTAGATTTTTTATTATGCTTTTTACTTATTAAGAGAAAGACTCGGCTTGGGTTGAAACTGGTCTTCTGTCAAGGGTAGAAAACAAGAAACTGACCAGTATTGTTGGGTTGACCAACAAACATCCATCTAATCATTCTTTGAAGTGATAGTTCATTAAATATGGTTAAAACAATATAATTACAAAATAACTTAGATTAATGTTTATTAGTGATATCTTTGTGTTTGTGTTGACTTGGTAGTTCGGTTGGTTTAATCATGTGAAGTTCTAAATAAATGGGTGAAGTTCTAAATAAGTGTGTAAAATTCTAAACTGACATGTTCGTCTCGATAATCGTGTCAAGTTCTAAATTAACGGGTTCGTCTGGATAATCATGTCAAGTTCTAAATTAACCGGTCCGTCTCGATAATCGTGTCAAGTTCTAAATACAAATCGTTCGTCTCAATAAAAGTGTCTTGCCTTGGGAAATGGTGATATCGTACTTTATATGACGCATATAGCACTATACGCGTCGTATAGAGGGCTCATTTAATGCAGTTGTAACCAGGACGGACCTAGCATAGAACAAGGGGAACCCCCGTAGCCCCTTGACGCTCCGGCGGTAGTGTAAAATTAGTGTAAATTTTGAAAAAAAAATGACGTTTTTTCGATTTCGCTGCCCCTTTTATTGAAACGTTGCCCCTTTAGATTTTTTCTAGATCCGCCACTGGTTGCAACCTGTACAACGTGTATAGTGCTATACACGTCGTACAAGGGGATGTGCACACAAAACAGAAGGGTGTCTGATTACCATCACCATTTATGAATGACCTATTCACCTGTCAGTTTTGAAGGGTATTTGCAAACTAATTTGCAAAGTCATGTTTGTGGCCCAATATCTTAATCGTATTAAGATATAACCAAAAATAAACCTTAAGATATAACCAAAACAAACCTTCCATCTACTAACTAGGGTAAGATACACCAAAACACCATGAAAGTTCCACAATATAAAGAAAAGAGAGATTACAAAATCTTTGTATCCAGGATTTTACTTTACTACTATGAAATCTTTCAAAATGTGTCATGAATATTTTCACTCGAGCCTCGAGCATTGGGTATGTTACAAATGAAAAATGACTATAGGATACTATATAACACATCAAAGAAATTTCTACTGTCACGCAACAAGGACACTTGTAAGTTTGAATGGAAAATGTATTTTATTAGTAGGCTTGAACTCCACCAAAGCTTCCAGTACTTGTCATCCTGTCCAAGAAGGGCGCGTACGAATTTTTCATGCTAAATCTAGTGTTGAAAACGCGACCCAACTCCTCCTTCGTCTTCTTTCCTGTCTTTGCACGCTTTTGAAGTTTCTTTGCTCGGTTATTCTGTTTGTATGTGTCTGTGTCTTCATCGATGGTTGCAAGCTCAGTATAAGTATTTCATCTATATCCGCCTCTAAATCTTTACGTGATTGCTTTTTGTGTATAATCAACCACCACACTTTTCGACTTCCTCTTCTCACCATCCTAATCATGACTCTCAAAGAATATGTATGTATGTGTGTGTGTGTGGGGGGGGGGGGGGGGGGGGGGTTTGTTTGATAAGATGTGAGGAAAGGGGTTGTATATGTATATGTATAGTTGGAGGAGAGGTCAAGACTCAAAAGCCATAGACTACTTCTAGATGTAAACATTTTTTATTAATAGAATGTTTATAAGAAAGCTTATCGTGGTTATCTTATTATGATTATTATTTATTAACAGAAAATAGTGGCGTGGCAACATGCCAGTTTAGGGTGCCAATAGGTCTTCCTTCAAGGGTGGAAAACTGATTGGTATTGTTGGGTTGACCAACAAAATTCATCTATCATTTTTAGAACTGATAGTTCATAAGTTAAATATGATTAAATACAATATAACTTAGATTAATGTTTATTAATGATATCTTTGTGTTTGTGTTGACTTTGGTAGTTCGGTTGGTTTAAGGTGGATGTGCTTTTATTATAGCCTTGTGTTGGAATTCAGTTTACGTTCGATTGGAGTTCATGTTTGTATTTGATTTTGGTTTGGTTTGAGACGGTTTTCGATTTAAGGTCTGGTTAGCGTTTGCTTTATTCATATTTATGAATCAGGATTCAAGAATAGTGAAAATCACCATTGATTCAAACGTTTTGTGTTTGATGGTTTGCAGGTTTACTAGTTCGGTCCCGTTTGGTATGTGGCCGTGAAAACCAAACCGTATGTTTAACTTCTATTATTTATATTTTTTCTTATTTTGAAACACATATCATAATCATGAACAATCTCTACCATTTTAAACTTAACACAAACAAATGATCATGAAAAAAATGAAAATGAAAATAAAAATAGGCTCTAAACCATCAACCAAATTGTTAAATCCACAAACCGGTAAAACCGGCCAGTTTTGTTTGTCGTTCCCAAAAACGTAGCTAGTGGTTTGACCTAGAATTTTTGTCAAAACCCGATTGTGAACAACCATGCCCCAAAAACTTACAAAAAAAAGTTGCCCCAAACATCACAATCAAAAAATTGAACAAATAAAGTTTGAAATCAAAATATGTAATAAAAGATCTTCAATCCGAAAAATAAATCAATAGTTTGAAAGTCTTACAACCATTTTTAATCCCTGAGTACACAAGCCGTATCTTTCAAAGTATACAAGATCAGATAAAAAAGGTTTCTTTTAACATATAAAAGAATAGGTCAATAGATTTACATTAACAAAAATGCTAAAGTATTCATGAACTTGAAGAAACAAAAAGAATTCTGTCCATTAACGCCTGTATGGATTCTTTGTGGGGTCACCAATTCACCATGTTTCGATCTTCGGATATCTGCTAACTCAATTTACAGTAATCTCATGAGTGTCCCTAGGACGAGTCTGGTCGAGTCACCAAATTTAAGTTAATATAATTATTAACAATAAAATATTATTAGAAAGAAAAAAAAAACACCTTCTTTAAGTGTAACAAAAAAAAATATATGTTTTCCTTTAAACTTTCACACAAAAAGTACTTTTTATGGCTTACACATATTATTTATAGGTGTCATCGTCCAAAAATGTAACACCCCGACCCGCAGCGGAAATAAGAGTCGGGACATAATTGGGTTATCACCAAAGCACATGACATTTACTATTATGTTTCATAATTAAATGAAGTCAAAGTTACATTTCTCAAACATCCAAACATGTCCATTTATTACAAGGGAAAATAACCAAAAATAATCCAAATACTAAATCGTTTTATTCCTTCTAATCCAGGTCCTACGTGTTCCTAGCTGCTGCTGGTTCACCTGTATCATGTGTAAAATAGGAGGTTTTTGGGTCAACATAAGTTGGCGAGTGAACCTTATAGATAAACATTTGATAATAATTGTCTGGTTAGTTTATCAATAAAATATTATGCATAATCATAAAAGAGCACATGTATGGAATCAAACATTGGCAAGCATCAATTAACAATCGATAACATACATGAACATACTAACAGCATATAACAATTAACATAATTGAACTGTGCGATCAAGGCTCAATCAAACGGAGCCGATCGTATTGCATGAACTGGAAATGTAAATTGGACTGTGCGCTCAAGGCTCAATCAAACGGAGCCGAACGTATTGCATGAACTGGAAATGTAAATTGAACTGTGCACTCAAGGCTCAATCAAACGGAGCCGAGCGTATTGCATGTATTGAAATGTAAAATGAAATGACCGATCAAGGCTCAATCAAACGGAGCCGATCGTGCGGGCACGCCCTAATCAACCGCATAATAAAATGGGGATCAAACTCAACCTCGATGGATGGGGAGCTACGGCCTCGGCAATTGCATGTACTGAAATAATAATTTGCAAACAATAATAACTACTTAACAGCAACAAACTAATACACATGTCATGATATGATATATGCACAATAACTTGGTTATAATATGTAAATGAACAAGACACATGATACACCCCAAAAACGTGATTAAAACGGGGAATTTGAAGGGTTCACTCACATTGGGTGCGTTGGATTGGATATAGCGAGATGCGCACGATTTAGACGAACGAGTCGACGAGGAATACTAACCTAAATAACAATGGGAAAATATATTAAAATGGATGGATTTTATTAAGGATTCTAATGAGATTTTTAGATATATGTTTGTGAGTTTATGGCTATTTTCTATCTTTAAAAATGTTATTTTTAAGTATTTTAAATTGGTCTTTAAATTAAAATAAACAAATAAATATAAAAAAAATATTATTTTTTTACTGTTTGACCGTTGACCGTTGACCGGTTCGGTCAGCGATAATTATTTGCGCCAAGCGGGATTCGAACCGGTGACCTTCCGTTCACGCGCACGTAGCTCTACCAACTGAGCTACGTGACTAACCCGTTAGAAATCCAGTTTTAATTATATTTATACACTTATTCGAATTTACCGAAAATTCCTTTATTTTGCAAAACGTTTTAATCTCATTGAACCGGTGCTTGTGACGGGACTCGATCGCGCGACGTGAAGTTTGTTTTGCACACAGTCCACCGCTGGACTGTGTGTCTAACCCGGTTATATTCTTGATTTATATTATACTTAACAACTATCCGTTCTAACCCGGTTAATTCATGAATAAAAAGAGTGTTATTACGTGAAGTGTGTGCGTAGTAAGGATCGAACTCGGGACGTGTATGTTAACTTTGCACACAGTCCACCACTGGACTGTGTGTCTAACCCGTTTATTATCCGAATTTTATTTAATCTTATCCCGGTTTTCAGTTTATCTTCTTCACTACAATTACCGACTTCACTCAAACGACTGGTTCTTGATTTAACTATTTAAATAACATGACTACTAGCTTGAATGAACAAAACCGAACAGTTTGGGGAAAGGAAATACCGGACAGGTCGTCTTCTTCAGGAAGTCCGGCGAGAACAGGCAACACTGTTTTTGAACCTTCGGCTGAGGGGGTCTAACAACAGAATTAAAGAATTAGATTTGAAATTGAACCAGAGTACATGGATTATTTGCACGATTGAATGTGTTTACCGATAACTAGCGAGTTTCCGGCAAATTCCAGAATTTCTCCGGCGAACCCAGAAATCCAGCAAAGTCTTCTGTGACTGATTTTGAGTGACGGATTGATGTTAGTAGAGTCCTAACAATAGATTGAAACCGCAAAAGAGGAAAATCTTACCGGTTTGTGTTGAACACGGTTTTCCGGCGAGATTTGCAGAGAATTCCGGCGAACAGTTTTTTTGTGCTCAAAAGGCTTGAAAATGCGACGAAAAGGAATTGGAGTGTATTTGGGACGGTTCTGAATCGCATAAATGATTGGAACCTGAATTATTTGGAGTTTGAATGCCTTTGGGTTTCAAAACCCGAAACTTTAAGTTCATTCAATTTGAACTTAATTAGAAACTGATAATCATCGGTTATAAGCCAGCTAAACAAACTAAAACTGATTTGGCGATTCGGTTTACCGATTTCCGTTATTCAGATATCATTAGTTGTTAATACAAGTTTGCGTATAAGACTCAAATGATTTCCTAAAGTAAGCAGAAACACTTAGTGGCGGAGTGGTTTGAGGACCGGTTGATAAGTTGTTGGAGTGTTTCAGCTGACCCGGGTTCGAGTCCGGTCAGCTGCAAATGTTTTTATTTATTTTATTTTAACTTTTTATCCAATTTAATTTTTATAGTTTAGTTTATTTATTAATTATGCAACGTTTAAACTCAAAATAACTATAAATAATTACTGTATTTTCATAACTTGGTGTTTGATTACAAAACGGAGCGGGTTTTGGAGACCCGATTTATACAAATGTTACAAAAAATACATGGTATACAAGCGCAAAAAATAAATTTTATCAAAGTGATGCCCCTGTACCTAATCAACCTTGTAAATTATAACAGTATCAGGGTAGCAACTATTTACCTCTTTGCAAGTTAAATTCTGACTTGTACTATTTGAGAGGTTTCATGCCCTGCACATTATGTACATAAAAAATTGGATTTAAATTATGAATATATGTTTTTAGAAAATTGATTACATATATGAATTATCATAATAATACCTTAGATGCTCGGAACTCATTAACCGCCTGTCGAAGAGAATCATCAGATAAAATCAGACGTGAAAGAGCTCCTGTGCTTAAGCTGCAATGACCATTAGATGCCAGTAGGTTAAAGATAGCATTATGTACGGCAATACAAGTGAACATTTAAACTATTATAACTTGTAGTTTGATAAATTATAAGTAAATTATATTAAGAGTAAAATGCCATATTCATCCCTGAGGTTTGGCCAGTTTTATGACTTCCGTCCAAAGGTTTGGTTTTTCGCATCTGGATCCAAAAGGTCTGAAATCTTGCCATTTTCATCCGGCTCGTTAACTCCATCCATTTTTTTCTGTTAACAACTTAACTCAGGGGTACTTTCGTCCTTTTTTGTTAACTTAAAGGGCAATTCAGTCTTTTTCACTTTATGTACAAGCATTTAAAATACCCCTGACGGAATCCGTTAGACCAAATTGCCCTTTAAGTTAACAAAAAAAAAACAGAAATACCCCTGTCTTAACGGAGAAAAGTAGATGGAGTTAACGAACCAGATGAAAATGGCAAGATCTCAAACTTTTGGATCCAGATGCGGAAAAACAAACCTTTGGATGAAAGTCGCAAAACTGACCAAACCTTAGGGACGAAAATGGCATTTTACTCTTATATTAATAAAGATGCCTTCGGCAAATGATATATATGTAGTCACGTACCCTAGTTTCTTTGCAGCATCAGATACAGAACCTTCTACAGCAAAAATTAGATCTAATAAAGCTTGCATTCCCTGTAACGAACGAAACAGAGGAATGTGAGTTACGTAAGCTTTTCTTTAATGAATTGTAAAAAGTCATGTTTGGAAGCCCCAAGTGAAGAAGGAGACATATACCAAAGCAAATTTTGGGTTATTAGGCCCAATTTGAGGCCCGTTTTCTGATCCTCTGATAGTCGACTTTGCTGGAAGTATTTGAAGAAGCTCGGGAGGAGGTGTATATATTTCGAGATCTATAGTGCTCCTGACTAATTCATAGTAACGAGCATATACATCAATAATAAACAAGTAAAATACATAATACTAAGGATATCATGATAGGTTACTAGGTCATTGTTGCCTCTTACTTTTAAGAATAAAGAATATAATGTGATATGATAAGTTTATGAAATGAAAACAAGATATAAAACCTTGAGCTTCATGTACATTGGGGTCAAAGGTGGTCAAAATTAAGGCATGTAGGAGACTTATATGTATAAACGACCAAAAGGATGAAGAGGTTATGAATGATGTACTTGATAAAAAGGTTGATACGTAAAAGAGACGAGAACGATAAAAGGTTTGGTTGTATATAAAGCTTATTTGGCTGCACGTAGAGTAAGGCCTCTCGCTTTTTAAAACGAAGCATGCTAGAAGATAAAGATAACATGCACCTTTAAGAGCTAGCAGACTGCGCAATCGAGCTAAGGCACATGCACGGTTTTTGTGCTGTGATCTATCTTCAGATGCCTAAAAAAGCAAAACAGCACAATCATAAACACACACACACAAATCAAGATCAGATAATTAAAAACCCGTATCCCTGATCATGTCCTCACAGGTGAATTAGAATGCAACTCATAACTGTGCATATAACATATCAAATTAAACATTTTTATTCAGTCTTCAAAATCCAGTCAAATTAGCACCAAAGGTGTATCAGATATACAATTTCAAACTGGTTATCACAACAAAATCAGACAATCAATCACTTGCTTCAAGCAACAAACAGGTAAGTAACTAACTGACTAACTGTCACCCAATTCTTCAAATCCAACTCTTCTAACCCTAAATAACCACAATCACTTCACAACTAAGTAGTTAAAGTGGTAAAATATCGGATATCGGTCAAGGACCGATATTTGAGACATCGGTGGGATATCGGTAATTTTAATATCATGTTAAACTTATATATATAGCAATTTAACACTAACAATTCAGTATACTCTCCTACTATTAACAAATTAACGTTTTGCAACTTGCAAAATGCAAAACACTAACAATTGGTCAATATCGCCGATATCGTCGGTACTGATATTTTGCACCAATTCGGAGGGAACCCATAATGATATTAACTGCATAGCTTCACAAAACACTATAACTCTCAATAATCACTTCACAAAACACTATAACTCTCAATAATCACTTCACAAACACATCCAAACAAAACCTAATCTATCATTTCCAAAACAAAATTGAGAAAATAACCTGAGCAACAATGCCGGTAGGAATATGCTTAATCCGAACCGCACTCTCACGCTTGTTACGGTGTTGACCACCGGGACCGGAGGCTTTATACGTATCCATCACACACTGACTCAACAGTTTCTCGTCGGACATCGCCACCAGTTCTCTTCCACCGTCATTGCCGGAGCTAGAAACCGGAGGAATATTATTGTCTCCGGTGGCGCAACGGAACGATGACGTTCTGTTAGGTGAAAATGATGTCGTGTTGTTTCCGTTGAGGACGTTAAAGTGTATTTGAAATCGCCGGAGGTGTACCGGAGCTGCCGGAGTTAGGGTTGTGGTTTTGGGGCATAATTTTGCACATGATTTCATAAGGTAAAGAGCCATTATAATTTTTAGAAACGATTTGGGGAAAGCCAATAAACAGGAATAAGGAAGCAACAACATGCTTTAAATGTTGTACTCTATGCATAATAAGGTGTACTATGTGCATTTTAAATAAATTTTCCACTGTCAAGACGTAACGGGACGGGTAGTCGAGTATTAAGATCAGAAACAGATTATTATAAAAGAATGTAAAGGTTTGGGACGGATTTGCTAGCAGACACCAGTCTAGTTTCATACGCACCAAATATATTAATATATTATATAATTTTTAAAAAACATATAATAAATAGCCCTTTCGAATTTGTTAAAACTTGAAATTAATAAAGCTATACAACTTTTAGAAATGTAGCTCAGTATTTGATATTTCAATTCGGTTTCTATGGGAAGTTTAAGATGGGAGTTTCGGGTAACAAGAATCTCAATTGGAAACTTTTAATCACATAAGATCATAAATGGGTATACACGATATTAGAAGAAAACCCGCGAACACAACGGGTGAATAAGTAGTTGATGCCTGATGAGTATGAGATCGAATATGGACCAATACCCGCCCATTGTCATCTCCAGAGAGGCAGAGAGCACTCTTTTGGCTACCATGATCAACATCTAAGATTGTATCCCCCACCCTAGCTCAGCTGGTCAGTTGGGCCGGTGTTCTCCATGGAGACGCCGGTTCGACTCCCGGTTGTAGCAAAAGGTGCGGGACGTCACAATGATAGATCGTTTCCTATGAGGCATGGTTCGATCCGGAGGCAACCCAATTTTACCCACTGTTACCCTAGCGAGGCTCTCGTGTGGGGGCAATATCGTTTCCGGGCGAAGGTCAGTTTGCGTGGCGGCCAAGCCCCGATAGAACATCACATCTGCAGGCGGGACTGACGGGGAATTGTCTTTGACAAGAACCCGGTGACCAATAGGTCCTGTACATAAAAGTCACCCTTAAAAAAATATGTAAGATTGTTAGTGACATTCATCTATAGACTAAAGCAAACAGAACATAAAATGATCAATATTTAACACTATTCACCAACATGATTGCATAAATCCAAAACAGAAAAATCAACCAAACAATAAGAAAATGATTGTTGCATACAAGTTGCATCAATTTTTTATCACAAGAGTGAATATGCATTGTTCTTGTGTATTCAAGTTGCATATCTATGGCAGTATCAGTATGTGCGTATATCCGTCAACTAATTTTGGGGCCAACGTAGAATTTGGGATCTCTGAAAAATCTTGAAATCATGTCGGCTTTTTCTGATGAAATGTCGGTGTGTACCCGAATGTTTTCTTTTGATGCTTTAGCTGTTGATCAGTTCTGTACAAACATAATGGAAAACATGTGAATAATACCTCATTTTAGCTTTAAACCAAGAACCGTAGCAGAGAAATACAGCCGTTGAGTCATTATGCAACTCAGGATCCCCATTAATCATACCACAGCCTCAATTAAAACCTAACACTTATGATCAAAATATTCAAGTAAGCCCTTTAGCGTTTGATTTGTATTTATATTTGTCTATATGTCATTATACCGGCAGAACATATGTTAGAGACATACAAAATCAAACTGATGAGGAAAAATAATTAATAGTTAGTCATTCATAGTACGATATGCAGTTGTACATGGTCATTTATTAAAACCCATCTCTTTTATGAGCTCTCTTAATAAGACTTATGGGTAATAGACCTTTAGTTTTAGGATTAAGTATGTCATGAATGTATTCGATACAAAAATTCAGTTTTCTCAATTCGTTCATAAACGAACAATTAATTTCGTATCGAAATTTAATGCAGCACCTCTCGAACTGTTACTGTTCAAGGAGACATGGTAGCTGACTTTATCACAATAAGTCTTCAATATATAATTTATATGTAGGTAATAAACTTATGAGTAATAAACTTATGAGTCCAACTAATAAATTTCCAACAACATTTAGTGACTATTGCTTTTATGATTAGCAACATATTATGTCATTATAACTTAGGTTGTTGATATCAGTCAATTATGACTCCCCCATGAGATAGGTTTTGTCTGCTGATGTAAAGATATACACCAAATTAATTTTGTCATCTTTGAATATTACAAAGTTAGAGTAATCAACTGGTTTGAATTCTCACGTTTCTTTAAATAATAGTCTCTCGTTTCCTTTATAGATATTTCAATACTCCATAAGATGCTTCACATTAATCTAGACATATCTAGTGTGTTGCAATGTGAGTAATAGCTAAACGAGTGTAGACTTGAACTTACATAAGGCTTCTAACTAATGAAGCATAAGTAAATAATCTCATTTATCATTTTATCCTCTAAACGAGAGCAATATTATTCGTTAAATATGTAAGGACCCATTTAAGGTTAAACTTATGGAACGAAAGTAATGCCCCATTGGGTCTATCTCAGCATGTTATGATATCTATCATGTAAGAGATATCTCTGAGATCTATTATATCAAACTTTGTATTAACAATGCTTTGACTTATGTAACTTATACTTGTCAAAAAGAATGTCATCTATATAAGGACAAGTTTATTTTATTGCTCCCACTCATCTTGAGGTAGATACATTAATCCACTTGGTTCTTGATGAAAATAGGTAAATAAGAATTCATCACATTTTGATGTTTGCATTTAACCCATACATGGATTTTATTGGCTTATAGACAAACTGTTCTTTAACCTTCAGTTTAGAACTTTCAGGTTGTTTTATGAACATGTAAATATGTCAGCCAATTGTTAGGGAAAGTTGTTTTAATGTTCATCTAATGTAGCTCAAAACTATTATAAGCTACTAGAATAGTGATGGCCCTCAAAGATGTCACACCCCAACCGATGGCGGAAACATCAAGGCGGGACGAAAGAGATTGCTCATTGCTCATAAATACTAATTGTGACAATATTTGATTAATCATAATTTCATTTCATAAGATAATTGTCAAGTACATCATTGGAAGCAAAATACAACAATTAAACGTTACAACAACGAAACGAAATACAACATAAGCTAATCTAGTAAGTTTAGAATGAGTTTCTAAAGTATTCCTACTAACTTTCATCATGCATATCCTCTTCAACCTATAACATGTTTAAAATACGGGTTCAATGCAAAAGCAAAGGCGAGTACACAAGTTTGGTGAATACATAGCATAGGTATAAAATGTATAACTCGAATCCACATGGTAATTGTAAGCAAAGTATAAACTAATCATGCAATACTAGATCAAACCCCGAGTTTCCATAAAAAGTTACGAGATCGAGCTTCCCTCGTAAAAAAAAAGCGACGAGACTAATATGAGTATGATAATCTTAACATAATCCCGACGAGTGGTGTGCTACTCCTATAGCGCTATATATGTCAAGTTGGGCTAGCTAAGTTAATGATCGAGCATGTATAATTCTAGCATGTATCTAAGCATAACAAGCATCATGTATTAAGGATTGAGTATGTAAAAGCATGAATTTGTGATAAGTGTATTTTGATAATTAAACATGTTACAACCCAAAAGTAAGAAAGCGGTAAATGGGTCGAGTGTACTCACGGTTTTGCTAAAGTGTTCCACTTAGAGAAATCCCGCGAGCTTGTTGAGATTAGGGTTTGGCACCTTGTCCTTCTACAAGAAGAACATAGGTATGAGTATGAGTTTTAACGGAAGATTTGGATTATCGATCATGACTATGGAAATAAGAATAAAGTATTATGGTATGAAAATAGTCACTAAGGTATAGCACTTGTTCTTGACACTATGATAACCCGAATGGGTTTGATGTGATTTCATAGGTTCGAGACCTATTAGAATCGTGACAAGGAACTACACACTTTAGTGATAAAATTTATTAACTTGATAGGTGATTACGTATTCATTATCAAGGTTTTGGTTTGATATATTATATAGTCCATAGATTTATATACAGTTATATAGTCATGTAGGAGGTGGAGGATGAACCATCCACTTTGGAACCTCTTGGTGTCATGTAAGTCAAGTAGGAGGTGGGAGGATTAACCATCCACTTTGGAACCTCGATTGGATTCATCACTACACAAGTTACCATAGGTTACAAGGAGGGTCTTAGAACAATAATATGACAAGAATGGAAATGAAAAGAATGTAAAGTGTGTCACCACGATAAACGAGTAGCCAATTGAAATACAACCCGGTGAGCACACTTTGACACACGTCAAAGGCTAGACGGGGTTGTGACACTTTCAATCTAGCAAACTACTTGGGATAATGATGAAAATCATCAAGTGTTGTGTGGACTTAGATGTAGGATAGCCCAAGCTAACCAAGTTAGTCACACAAGAACAAGTTCGAGGCTTGCAACACTTGTGATCTTTAAGCTCTTCAAAAACAGAAAGTTTAGAGTGTCTAAACACTCCTATTTACATGTATAACTAACCTTGGTTAGTCTCCCTAACCATAACTTTGATTAGGAGCTCAAGTACACAAGGTGGAATGAAGAAAACATAAGATTTTGAAAAAGTTTTGCATAAAACAGAAAGTTTCTTGCACTTCAACCTCAAATATGAAGGAGTTCCATCTTGGTTCTCCATGGAGAACCTTAGGAAGAAATCCTAGAAGTGTCCCAAGTTCTAAGAAAGAAGAAACAATGAGAAAAGAGAGGTAGAAGTGAGCTAGAACTCACTTTGAAAGCCTTGAAGATTCAGCTCAAATTCTGAGATTAGTAACAGATTTTAGTGAGTTGAGAGAGAGTTTAGAGTGTTTGTAAAGTGTGAGATGAGTGGGAATGAGGTGGTTTATATAGGAGGTGATTAGGGTTTATTTAGGTGAGGTATTAATGCAAGAAACACAAATAGTAAACACAAAATGGACCAATCCATGAGCTGCCAATTACATTCTGCGGATTGAGGTCTCTAGCGGGGGGCGAGAGAAACAGGCTTGGCGGTCGCGGGTGCGAGAGACTTCAACTTATCTGTTTTTTTGCAGTTTTGGTCCCTGGAGTTATATTTGAAAGTTTTATGGTGTTTTAAGGGTCATTTATGAATTATAAGCATATTATAAGGGTTGCCAAGTATTTCTAACATAAGAATAAGTATAAGCAAGTATGTTTAAGTATAAGAATAGTGGTTTAGTATCGTACAATGCATGTATGTCACGTATTTGCAAGTTTATTATATGTTTCCAAGGATCACGAATTAAGCATCATGTGTGTAGAGGTTTAAAATGTATGAACACGTATGAATTGTCAAAGCATGAATTGTATGAAATACGAATTTTATTATGATCAAAGCCTCGAGAATACGATTACAAGAATGCAAGGTTTTCAAAAATAGAAATACAAGACTAGCTTTCTAAATATGGAAAGTTCGAAATAGTTGGCCGTTACAAAAGAAATCTTTTATAAGACAGGTAAGAAATTCTTCGATAATTTATCTCTTCCTTAGTATAACCCCTATGATAATCAATCATGCTTCTTTGTGTCTTAACATTTATATTAGGATTTGGTTTAGTTATGAACAGTCTTAGGCAATTCAATCAAATCCCAAACGTTATTCGAACACATAAAATCAGTTTTACTAGAAAACAGTTTTATTCTATTTAGCAGATTGATTTGACACTAATGGCTTAATTAGAAGAAATGGGATCAGTATACTTTTCCAAAATCCATTTCAACTTCAGTTATGGAGGTTATCTAATCATCAAAGTTAGTAGGTTTTAAAACCTAGATTACCTCCTGAGTTGATTATAAGGTATATTAGAAGTTTTAGCTATATGATTAGCTCTTGGTTAGATCGCTATCATTTTCAGGATTCTAAGTGTATAAGAGTTGGTGCAGTATGGTGTACAAGAGGTGTAATCGGAGTAAACTTCAGAGGAAAATTTAATGACACTCTTCCCCCGTGTGGCACCCATGACGAAACTAGGTACACCTTAATCGGTCCTCAACTTTAAAGCATGCTTAATACATTACTTGTGTGAAAACCCTAATCACTTGCATGACTTGTGTGCTATGCTAAACAGTATTTGTTATGTCTCAGAGGAATCCGAGAGCACGTATGGTTAACATCACACTATTAAGGACCAACGATGTGAGGTTGGTGTCCTTAGCCATTAACAACGGGTTAAACGGAGATTTGACGTTTAACAGTGCATTGAACATTCGATCATGATTATTAGGCCAACGGTAGGGCCCTTTATGATTCCGAGTTCACAAAACATCTTAGTTATGTGCCTTAGACCATGACATAAGACTCGAAGCTAATCGAAGCTAGAGCACGCAAAACGAAGCAGTTTCCCGTTAGGGAAACGCTTTCGTTTTGAATATAGAAAAAGGCAACCAAACATGCAAGGAAAGTCAATCAAGCTTAAAAACACTTAAGAAACATATAAGGAAAGTTCTGGGAAATTTCAAAGTCTATTGGTTGAGTTTTGATTCGGAATAAAAATCCGTGTTTTCGGGAATTTTCGGTAGCCGAAAACGCACCGAAACAAAATTGGAAAAATCTATTTTTAATGAGAAGTTCCTGGACATGTAACGGATGTTCTGGAATGTTTTGGGAGTTTTTGAACCCCGGATGATAATTAATGATAATTATTTGGTTAAATACTGTTTTACAAAGAATTTATTTAAATAGTTAAAATGACTAAATAAATTCCCAAATTATTTTTCCCATAATCTTCAGATTTTTACTGACTTATATAAAAATTTACAGATTTTTATTCAAATTATGGATTAAACAGGAATTTATGGAATTAGAAACGGGTCATTTTAAAATAATTTCGGCAGTTTACCGTATAACGAACCTGTCGGGATCGGAAACTGACCAAACCCGACTAGTACTATAACTGGAGCACCGGGAGACTTTCGGAGATTCCAGGGCGGATTGGACACTAGGGGTGTGTCCTAGGCCGGTTCGGGAGAATCCCCGACGCGGGAATGGAAACTCAAATTTGGGCAACCTAGACTCCCTAAACACCCGAACCCCCTTAACGGAAAGTTAATCTTTCTTAAATAACAACATGTGGACACTATTGGTATCCCCATACCATTAACAGAACATGTTAAACAATTGACTTAGGCTGGCATGTGAAACGGTGCCCAGAAGCCAAACTGGAAACTGATACTACCCTGACGTCCATCACATAGCAATGTCCTATAGGCTCAATCCAGGGTGAAAAACTCATGACCAAGTCCAAGTTATAACCCTTACCAACTTAGATACTGATTTGAGTCCCTACTTGCATGCGTGTCCTTAAAGTTGATCCGGTTGATTGACCACTTGTTGTTTGGAACTACTACTTTCACTTTGAGTTTCACTCCCCCACTTTTAAACTATTTTACTGTTTTCTGGGGTGATTTGCATGTTACAAACTGTGGTAATTGCACCAACTTGTGAGGATGTGAATTATCTAACACACGAACCACATCCCCACTACAAGTGATTAACGTAAGCCATGGACAGTGGATAGTACTATTGCTCTGACCAACCCAATGCCACGTCTGACAGTCTGTTGGCAACTAGGCTACTGCACTCGTCCTAACCTGGTTATGTTGCTAGGCATAACTACACTGGGGCGTTGAACTGCACGTGACGCAGTTGGTGGGCCGAGAGTGTCTGTGTGACACGGTCCGGTGGCCGAGAGTGTCTGGGATGACACGGCCCGAGGAAAAACAATCAAGGTTTCACTTGTGCTTTCGTGTAATTCCATCTGTGACCTATGGCCAGTGCAATTAAACTTGTTGACGTATTTTGTTACGCAATAACCAAAACCAGTGGAACTCACCGGCAGCGTTTAGCTGACCCTTTTCAAAACTAACATGCATTTCAGGAAAAACTAAGCAGGAATAAGGAATGTGCATATGGATGGCTTGCATACCGGAATGTAACAGAATAAGAGCTGTAGTGGCTCGTAGTACTGTATTTGCACTTGTGGTTTGTAATATGATACTATTAGTATGTTGTAACCGAGGTTCCCTCTTTATGTGATATCATGTTTTTAAATTATGGGGAATTACCATGTGTCTGCCGCACCCTGCAATTGTCTTCCGCTGCGAGTCGGGGTGTGACAGAAGATGGTATCAGAGCCATCGGTTATAGCGAATTAGGTATCTCCAAAAGAACTTAGAGACTGAGTGGTGTGGCTAGTACCAGGACGGCCTTGTGGGCAAATAAATTATTGTGGTCCGGAACAAAATAATTTATCTGCTCATACTTGGGAGTTCTGGGAATGTCATTGAGATAGGATGGGAATCCGTCTACTAACGTCACCAACCATAAATAATTTTTAAAATCTTAAAATCAAAATTTTGTGCAATACGTGCTTGTGTGCATATCTTTGGAATATTGATTTTCAGCTATGTCAGTCAATAGAATCAGTGTTGTATGTTGTCTTTCTCTACAGGTATTATGTCGCATCATTCGAGTCGCCATACTACCTCTCATACGGAGACCGATCCTGAGGAGGATCCATTGATACCCCCTTGACATCGAGAAACGAGCCAGATCCTTCTGGTTACTGTTGTAGTCCTTACCCACCCAGACCTCGTACTAGGCGCGAGGGAGAGATCTCGAGCGCCTATCATTCTCCATCTTACCATCCGACTAGCTCCTCGGAGCGTAGTCGTACCCCAGACATTGCCATCCAGGCAGGACTGATCCCCCGGAGCCCTACTCCTGCTATGGAGCATTGGGAGTGGGAGCCGATAGCACCCTGCTTACCTTCACCAGAGACTCCTCCCGATCCTTATACTCCTTCCACCCGTGTGCTTATTTACCATCTTCACCTAGCTCCCATGAGATACCCACCTTTGGCCTCCGACAGACGGCTCGTGGAGGGTACTTACACCGGTACCTGTGTTCACAGAACCAGTTTCTCCTATCCGTCCGAGACCGGTACCTATAGGGACCCAGCAGCACTTTACAGGCCCTTTTCTTACACCACCTAGAGAGGACCTTTCTCCTTTTCACACTTGCGAGCGAGGTGGCCCTTCTCGCCCGGTTAGAGAGTCTACACCCCTGTCTGGGGCATACCAATTCCTCATCACGACGCACCTTCTCCCATCACAAAGAGCAGTTTGTAGGGGTATTTGTTCGAGCAGATTTCACTGTTGTGGATGGCACGTGACGAGGACGAGCAGCATAGGAGAGTGATGGGAGATTACTTGATCGTCTTACAGCAGGCGATCATTGCATTGCAGCAGGGTATGGGTTATGTTCATCAGCACCAGGATCATTTTCAGGCGATGCTGTATGGATGCATCGGTACTTTCATAGGCCTGGTGGCAGGTTTTGTAGGTTTGGCGTGTTGGTTGTGGCGTTCTTAGTATGGTTTTCTTTATAGTATAGACAGATATGATGTATCTTTTGCCCATCCTACCAAGCACTGGGTTATACCCATGTCGAGGTGGTGATGTAGTCGTAATGTTTTCACGTTTTCCTGGTTAGTACTTTCGTTGCATCGAGTATGTACGTCACTATGGTGACCTGTTTTGATTGCACATTTAAGCACTGGCCCTTATGGGTTAAGTGTAACATTTGTAAAAATCGGGTCTCCAAAACCCGCTCCGTTTTGTAATCTTGTACCAAGTCATGAAATTTCATTAATTATTTATGATTATTTTAGGTTTAAACATTACATAATTAATAAATAAACTAAACCATAAAAATTATATTTGATAAAAAGTTAAAATAAAATAAATAAAAAACATTTGTAGCTGACCGGACTCGAACCCGGGTCAGCTGAAGCACTCCAACAACTTATCATTCCGTCCCCAAACCACTCCGCCACCAAGTGTTTTCTGTTAACCTTAGGGAAACAATTGGGTCTTATACGCAAACGCGAATCAACCGTTAATGCCATCTGAATAACGGAAATCGGTAAACCGATCGCCAAATCAGTTCAAATTCGTCTGGCTAGCTTATAACCGATGAATATCGGTTTCTAATTAAGTCCAAATTGAATGAACTTAAAGTTTCGGTTTTTGAAACCGAAAAGTTATCAAACTCCGATTAATTCAAGTTCCAATCATTTGTACGATTCTGAACTGTTACAACAACACTCCATTAACTTTTCGTCGCGTTTTCAAATCATTTGAGCACCTAAAACTGTTCGCCGGAATTCTCTGCAGAACTTGCCGGAAAACCGTGTTCAACACAAACCGGTAAGATATTCTTTCTTTGCGATTTCAATCTATTGTTAGAGCTTTACTAACATTAATCCATCACTCAAAATCAGCCACAGACGACTTTTCTGGATTTTTGTGTTCGCCGGAGAAATTCTGGAATTTGCCGGAAACTCGCTAGTTAACGGTAAGCACATTCAAACGTACTAATAATCAATGCACCCTGGTTCAATTTCAAATCTAATTCCTTAATTCTGTTGTTAGACCCTCTCAGCCGAAGGTTCAAAAACAGAGCTGTCTGTTTCTCGCCGGACTCCCTAAAGAAGACGACCTGTCCGGTATTTTCTTTCCCCAGACTGTTCGGTTTTGTACATTCAAGCTAGTCGTCATGTTTAGTAATTAGTTAAATCATGAACCAGATGATTGAGTAAAGTCGGTAATTGTAATGAAGAAGACGAACTTAAAAACGGGATAAGAGTAATTAAAATTCGGATAATAAACGAGTTAGACACACAGTCCAGCGGTGGACTGTGTGCAAAGTTTATATACAAGTCCCGAGTTCGATCCTTACTACACACACGCTTTACGTAATAACATTTCTTTTTATTCATGAACTAACCGGGTTAGAGCGAGTAGTTGTTAAGTATAATATAAATCAAGAATATAACCGGGTTAGACACACAGTCCAGCGGTGGACTGTGTGCAAGATAAACTTCATAACGCGCGTTCGAACCCTGTCCCAAGCACCGGTCAATTGAATTAAAACGTTTTTGTAAATAAAGGTATTTTCGGTTAAGTCGAATAAGTATATAAATATAATTAAAACTGAGTTTCTAACGGGTTAGTCACGTAGCTCAGTTGGTAGAGCTACGTGCACGTGAACTGAAGGTCACCGGTTCGAATCCCGCTTGGCGCAAACATTTACCGCTGACCGAACCGGTCAACGGTCAAACAGTAAAAAAAATAATATTTTTTTTATATATATTTGTTTATTTTAATTTAAAAATCAATTAAAAATACTTAAAAATAACATTTTCAAAGATAGAAAATAGCCATAAACTCACAAAAATATATCTAAAAATCCCATTAAAATCCTTAATAAAATCTATCCATTTAATCTATCTTTCCATTTTTATTTAGGTTAGTATTCCTCGTCGACTGGCTCGTCTAAATCGTGCGCATCTCACCATCTCCAATCCAGCGCACCCAATGTGAATGAACCTTTCAAATTCCCCGTTTTAATCACGATTTTTGGGTGTATCATGTGTCTTTGCTTATTTACATATTATAATGAAATTATTGTGCATACATCATAACATGACATGTGTATTAGTTTGTTGCTGTTAAGTAGACATTATTAGATGCAAGTTATTATTTCAGTACACGCAATTGCCGAGGCCGCAGCTCCCCATCCAACGAGGTTGAGTTTGATCCCCATTTTATTATGCGGTTGATCTTGGCGTGCCCGCACGATCGGCTCCGTTTGATTGAGCCTTGATCGGTCATTTCATTTTACATTTCAATACATGCAATACGCTCGGCTCCGTTTGATTGAGCCTTGAGTGCACAGATCAATTTACATTTCCAGTTCATGCAATACGTTCGGCTCCGTTTGATTGAGCCTTGAGCGCACAGTTCAATTTACATTTCCAGTTCATGCAATACGATCGGCTCCGTTTGATTGAGCCTTGATCGCACAGTTCATTTATGTTAGTTATCATATGATATTGGTATGTTCATGTATGCTATCAAATGTTAATGTATGTTATAATTGTATCTGATATTTGCCAATGTTTGATTACATACATGTGCTCTTTTATGATTATGCACAATATTTTATTGATAAACTAACCATAAAAAATCACTATCAAATGTTTATCTATAAGGTTCACTCGCCAACTTATGTTGACCCAAAAACCTCCCATTTTACACATGATACAGGTGAACCAGCAGCAGCTAGGAACACATAGGACCTGGATTAGAAGAAATAAAACGATTTAGTTTTTGAGTTATTATGTTTGGCTATTTTCCCTTGTAATGAATGAACATGTTTGGATGTTTGAGAAATGTAACTTTGATTTCAATTAATTATGAAACATAATAGTAAATGTCATGTGCTTTGGTGATAACCCAATTATGCCCCGACTCTTATTTCCGCTGCGGGTCGGGGTGTGACAGATTGATATCAGAGCCATGACTATTGGGATATAGGATAGGTTATTAGACCCTTAGAGCCTATACTATAGTCGATTAGAAACTTGTAAGAATTTTGTGTGTTATATGCCAAATTTCATGATGTTTATATGTTTATGTTAAATGTTACATTTGATATTGTTCAAGCATGTTCATAAGTATGTATTATCAAATACTGCCTATCATGAAATCGTATGATCATAACATATCACATCCATGCAAGCACACACCACAGCATGATTGATTTTACAATGATTTTCGTGTTTTCAAATCTCATCAAAGTGAGTTCTCATGACGGCATGTAGTAACTGGAAGGGTACTAGTACCGGTAGTCGGAACGTCCTGTCTAGGCTGGCATTCGTATAAATCCAAAATAAAGGACCAGTTTGCCTACCTGGGGACTAACGATGAGAGTACGAAATACCTATTAGGCCAAAGCATGCTATACCATACGTCGTGAGAGCAAATCCCACTTTGAGTTGTCATTGTGTCTACACCTGGACACGTTCCGACCAAACATCTCATGAACATATTTTGTGGTTTGCATTCGGGGGATGCGAGTGTTAAATTGCTAATACTAATGTGAAACCTACCAAGCCAATAGCCATGGGGCCCACATGACTATGTAGGTGAAGGTATGGGGGACATTTGAGGCCCAACATGAGCGAACCCAAGACATCCTTTGGATGTAGTTGCATTATTGATATTTATGTTATTTTCATTTTCTTAAAGACACATGACACCTAAAAAGATACCATAAACTCACAATCTTCTCATTTTATGATCCTGTAGATGTCGTCTAGACAGCATCGAAGAGGTAGGAAATCGGAAAAGTCTCGGGAACGTTTGGCCACTCATATCGCGAATCAAATGGCCACGATATTGCCTGACATCGTAGTACAAGTACAACAAGCCCTTGCTGCTAATCCTACTAACCCTCCTCAACATCAGGACCAGACATCGACAACCCTCATACCGTCAAATGCTCTTACAAACATTTTAAGTCCTGTGATCCTCCAAAATTCGAAGGGACTGAGGGAGTCACTGCCCTCCTGCATTGGTTCGAGGAGATGGAGAACGTTTTCTTAAATTGCGATTGTCCTGAGGATCGCAAAGTTCGTTATGCCACCGGAGACTACTTGGTGTAGCTCTCACTTGGTGGAATACTGAGAAAGGAAAGAGGGGAACAGAAGATGCGATGGCCTTAACTTGGGAGGAGTTAAGGGAAATCATGACTAGGCGATTCTGTCCTAGAAGTGAAATTAAGAAATTGGAAGATGAATTTCATGCCTTGAAGCAAAAAGAGGGTGATCACTCCACTTACAACAAAAGGTTCTTGGAGTTGAACCAAATGGTTCCAAACTTATTCACTCCAACCTACCACCTGATCGAACATTACATTCGAGGACTTCTCTCGAAAATCCAAGATTCGGTCCTCAGCGTTTCACCGGTAACACTCGAAGCTGCCATGGAGTTGGCAACAGAACTGACCGAAAACCGAATTCGCAATGGGAAGTTTAAAGAGGAAAAGAAGAAAGCCCCTGCTGAGGGACAAACCTCAAATCACCCCACTCTTTCCTCTAAATTTGCTAACAAGAGGAAGCGTAACACCAGGAACTTTGCAGTCACCCAAACCAACACCCCTGTTCCTGCTGCACCCATCACTCAAGCCACTCCTCCACCCGCGCCATACAGAAAACCATATACAGGGCCACTACCAAAATGTAACCGTTGTCAGTATCACCACTCCCCTGATTATCCTTGCCAATACTGTACCGGCTGCGGTCGCGCCGGACACACTGTTCAAAACTGCCGCACGCTTCAACGAACAAACCGCCACCAACCTATAACCCAAACCCACCAACAGTTAATGGGTCAAGCACAACAACAACTACCATTTCCACCCACTCAACATTTGGCCCAAACATACTATCAACCCAATTACCCTATGGGCCAACCTACGCGGGCTTGTTTCAACTGCGGCGATCCAAGTCATTTCAGAAACACATGTCCAAGGCTGGTCAATATTATTCATGCTCAGGCCCAAGCCAACCCTGTGAATCAAGCAAACCAAGCTCCTCCACCTGCTAGAGGAAGAGCTTTCAATATTAACGCAAACCAGGCCAGAGCTGACGGCAATGTGGTCAACGGTACGTTTCTTATAAATGGTAGATATGCCTCTATGTTATTTGATACTGGTGCGGATAGAAGTTTCCTGTCATTAGAATTTGAACCTATCTTAAGTAAAAATCGGGATAAGCTCGCGGAATCCATAATGGTGGAAGTTGCGGACGGAAAACCTGTTTCATTAGACTCTATTTTACGCAACTGTACGCTCACCCTAAACGACCACGATTTCTTAGTCGATCTTATTCCTATGAAGCTGGGAAGTTTCGACATCATAATCGGTATGGATTGGCTCAGTCTACATCATGCGGAAGTTGTGTGTCGTGAGAAATTTATTCGTATTCCTCTTTCAAATGGTCAGACTCTTCGAATCATTGGAGAAACCTCGTCGAAAGGGCTCAACTTAATGTCTTGTCTTCAAGCTCAAAAATACCTTCGCAAGAATTATGTTGCGTTTTTAGCCCATATCATCAAGAAGGGGACCGCAGAGAAGAAACTTGAAGATATTCCTATTGTAAAAGATTTTCCACAAGTTTTTCCTGACGACATTTCAGGACTTCCTCCAATCAGAGATGTCAAATTCCGTATCGATCTTATACCTGGTGCTACACCAGTGGCAAAATCTCCATATAGGTTAGCCCCCTCTGAAATGCAAGAGCTAGCCAGTCAATTGCAAGAATTGACTGACAAGGGATTCATACGCCCCAGCTCATCGCCTTGGGGTGCACCTGTACTTTTTGTAAAGAAGAAAGATGGATCTTTTCGCATGTGCATCGACTACAGAGAGCTCAACAAGTTAACTATCAAAAATCGTTATCCTTTACCTCGCATAGATGATCTGCTTGACCAACTACAAGGTGCCAGTTGCTTTTCGAAAATCGACCTTCGATCTGGCTATCATCAACTTAGAGTGCATGAAGAAGACGTCCCTAAAACTGCTTTTTGAACTCGATATGGTCACTATGAATTCATGGTTATGCCGTTTGGATTAACCAACGCACCAGCTGTTTTCATGGACCTAATGAATAGAGTCTGCAAACCTTACCTTGATCGATTTGTTATTGTATTCATCGACGATATTCTTATCTATTCAAAATCTAAAGCTGATCATGAGCGTCATCTGCGACTTGTTCTCGCACTCCTAGAAAAGGAAAAGCTTTATGCCAAGTTCTCTAAATGTGAATTCTGGTTAAAAGAGGTGCAATTTCTTGGGCATGTAGTCAATGACAAAGGAATACATGTGGACCCATCAAAGATCAAAGCAGTTCAAGAATGGCAAGCTCCACGTACACCAACTGAAGTAAGGTCTTTTCTTGGACTAGCTGGCTATTATCGTCGGTTCATTTCAAACTTCTCTCGCATTGCGGTGCCACTCACGGCTTTAACCCATAAAGGGAAACCTTTTGTATGGGGACCCAAGCAAGAAGAAGCTTTTCAAACTCTCAAGCAAAAACTTTGTGATGCACCAATCCTCACTCTTCCTGAAGGTTGTGATGATTTTGTAGTCTATTGCGACGCGTTAGGGCAAGGATTAGGTTGCGTTCTCATGCAAAGGGGAAAAGTCATAGCTTATGCCTCAAGGCAACTCAAGACACACGAGAAGAACTACACCACTCATGACCTTGAACTTGGAGCCGTGGTATTCGCTCTTAAGATATGGAGACATTATCTCTATGGTTCGAAGTGTGAAATATACACTGACCACAAGAGTCTTCAACATATCTTCAATCAGAAAGAGTTAAATATGAGGCAACGAAGATGGGTCGAACTCCTAAATGATTACGACTGTGAAATCAGATACCACCCTGGTAAAGCAAATGTGGTGGCTGATGCACTTAGTCGAAAGAGTTATGCGAACTCCATTCATCTTCTATGTTCGCAAATTATAACCAATATTAAAGATCAAATTCGAGAAGCTCAACACATTTCAATAACAGAGGAAGATGTACAAAAAGAGATGTCCTGTGGAGCCGAGCTAAAACTTGAAACTAAATCTGATGGTATTTTGTATTACCTAGATCGTATATGGATTCCTAACCACATCAATCTTCGTGAAACACTCATGCATGAAGCTCATAAATCGCGATATTCTATACACCCAGGAGCTGATAAGATGTATCAAGACCTACGGTACACCTACTGGTGGCCTGGAATGAAGAAAGATATTGCCGTTTTTGTTTCCAAGTGTCTCACATGTTCTAAGGTGAAGGCTGAACACCAAAGACCCTCAGGACTTCTAGTCCAACCGGAAATACCTGTATGGAAGTGGGAAAATATAACCATGGATTTCATTACCGGGTTACCTCGCACTTCTAGTGGGTATGACACTATATGGGTGATTATAGACCGACTTACAAAATCAGCTCACTTTATCCCTATTCGAGAAGATTTCAAGAACGAAAAGCTTGCTCGTATCTATATCAACGAAATCGTAAGCCGACACGGGGTACCAGTAAGTATTATTTCTGATCGTGATGGTCGTTTCACCTCACGAACATGGCAAGCAGTACAATCCGCTATGGGCACTCGATTAGATCTCAGTACCGCATACCATCCTCAAACTGATGGACAGTCTGAGCGCACCATTCAAACACTTGAGGACATGCTTAGAGCATGTGTCATAGACTTCAAGGGAAATTGGGACGCTCACCTACCGTTAGTTGAATTTTCGTACAACAACAGTTATCATTCGAGCATCGGCATGGCACCTTTTGAAGCTTTATATGGTCGAAAGTGCCGATCTCCTGTTTGTTGGCACGAAATTGGGGAAGCGCAAATTACTGGTCCAGAATTGATCCAAGAAACCACAGATAAGATTCATCAAATCCGAAACAATCTTCTAGCGGCTCAAAGTCGTCAAAAGAGTTACGCAGATAAACGACGGAAGCCCTTGGAGTTTAGCATTGGTGATAATGTACTTTTAAAAGTATCACCGTGGAAGGGAGTAGTTCGTTTTGGTCAAAAGGGAAAGCTAGCACTACGTTACGTAGGACCTTTCAAGATACTCGAAAGAGTAGGTCCTGTAGCATACAAGCTTGACCTACCGGAAGAACTCGACAGGATTCATCCCACATTTCACGTGTCGAACTTGAAGAAGTGCCTCGCTGATGAGAATCTTCATATTCCACTGGAAGATATTCAGATCGATGAATCCATGCATTTTATTGAAAGACCAGTGGAGATTATGGACTATGGAGAAAAGCGTCTACGACGAAGTCGCATTCCTATTGTTAGGGTACGCTGGGAGTCGAAACGGGGACCTGAGTTTACTTGGGAACGTGAAGACTCAATGGGTGAAAAATACCCTCATCTTTTCCCTACTACTTCAATTGTTTAAATTTCGGGACGAAATTCCTAAAAGTAGGGGATACTGTAACATTTGTAAAAATCGGGTCTCCAAAACCCGCTCCGTTTTGTAATCTTGTACCAAGTCATGAAATTTCATTAATTATTTATGATTATTTTAGGTTTAAACATTACATAATTAATAAATAAACTAAACCATAAAAATTATATTTGATAAAAAGTTAAAATAAAATAAATAAAAAACATTTATAGCTGACCGGACTCGAACCCGGGTCAGCTGAAGCACTCCAACAACTTATCATTCCGTCCCCAAACCACTCCGCCACCAAGTGTTTTCTGTTAACCTTAGGGAAACAATTGGGTCTTATACGCAAACGCGAATCAACCGTTAATGCCATCTGAATAACGGAAATCGGTAAACCGATCGCCAAATCAGTTCAAATTCGTCTGGCTAGCTTATAACCGATGAATATCGGTTTCTAATTAAGTCCAAATTGAATGAACTTAAAGTTTCGGTTTTTGAAACCGAAAAGTTATCAAACTCCGATTAATTCAAGTTCCAATCATTTGTGCGATTCTGAACTGCCACAACAACACTCCATTAACTTTTCGTCGCGTTTTCAAATCATTTGAGCACCTAAAACTGTTCGCCGGAATTCTCTGCAGAACTTGCCGGAAAACCGTGTTCAACACAAACCGGTAAGATATTCTTTCTTTTGCGATTTCAATCTATTGTTAGAGCTTTACTAACATTAATCCATCACTCAAAATCAGCCACAGACGACTTTTCTGGATTTTTGTGTTCGCCGGAGAAATTCTGGAATTTGCCGGAAACTCTCTAGTTAACGGTAAGCACATTCAAACGTACTAATAATCAATGCACCCTGGTTCAATTTCAAATCTAATTCCTTAATTCTGTTGTTAGACCCTCTCAGCCGAAGGTTCAAAAACAGAGCTGTCTGTTTCTCGCCGGACTCCCTAAAGAAGACGACCTGTCCGGTATTTTCTTTCCCCAGACTGTTCGGTTTTGTACATTCAAGCTAGTCGTCATGTTTAGTAATTAGTTAAATCATGAACCAGATGATTGAGTAAAGTCGGTAATTGTAATGAAGAAGACGAACTTAAAAACGGGATAAGAGTAATTAAAATTCGGATAATAAACGAGTTAGACACACAGTCCAGCGGTGGACTGTGTGCAAAGTTTATATACAAGTCCCGAGTTCGATCCTTACTACACACACGCTTTACGTAATAACATTTCTTTTTATTCATGAACTAACCGGGTTAGAGCGAGTAGTTGTTAAGTATAATATAAATCAAGAATATAACCGGGTTAGACACACAGTCCAGCGGTGGACTGTGTGCAAGATAAACTTCATAACGCGCGTTCGAACCCTGTCCCAAGCACCGGTCAATTGAATTAAAACGTTTTTGTAAATAAAGGTATTTTCGGTTAAGTCGAATAAGTATATAAATATAATTAAAACTGAGTTTCTAACGGGTTAGTCACGTAGCTCAGTTGGTAGAGCTACGTGCACGTGAACTGAAGGTCACCGGTTCGAATCCCGCTTGGCGCAAACATTTACCGCTGACCGAACCGGTCAACGGTCAACGGTCAAACAGTAAAAAAAATAATATTTTTTTTATATATATTTGTTTATTTTAATTTAAAAATCAATTAAAAATACTTAAAAATAACATTTTTAAAGATAGAAAATAGCCATAAACTCACAAAAATATATCTAAAAATCCCATTAAAATCCTTAATAAAATCTATCCATTTAATCTATCTTTCCATTTTTATTTAGGTTAGTATTCCTCGTCGACTGGCTCGTCTAAATCGTGCGCATCTCACCATCTCCAATCCAGCGCACCCAATGTGAGTGAACCTTTCAAATTCCCCGTTTTAATCACGATTTTGGGGTGTATCATGTGTCTTTGCTTATTTACATATTATAACGAAATTATTGTGCATACATCATAACATGACATGTGTATTAGTTTGTTGCTGTTAAGTAGACATTATTAGATGCAAGTTATTATTTCAGTACACGCAATTGCCGAGGCCGCAGCTCCCCATCCAACGAGGTTGAGTTTGATCCCCATTTTATTATGCGTTGATCTTGGCGTGCCCGCACGATCGGCTCCGTTTGATTGAGCCTTGATCGGTCATTTCATTTTACATTTCAATACATGCAATACGCTCGGCTCCGTTTGATTGAGCCTTGAGTGCACAGATCAATTTACATTTCCAGTTCATGCAATACGTTCGGCTCCGTTTGATTGAGCCTTGAGCGCACAGTTCAATTTACATTTCCAGTTCATGCAATACGATCGGCTCCGTTTGATTGAGCCTTGATCGCACAGTTCATTTATGTTAGTTATCATATGATATTGGTATGTTCATGTATGCTATCAAATGTTAATGTATGTTATAATTGTATCTGATATTTGCCAATGTTTGATTACATACATGTGCTCTTTTATGATTATGCACAATATTTTATTGATAAACTAACCATAAAAAATCATTATCAAATGTTTATCTATAAGGTTCACTCGCCAACTTATGTTGACCCAAAAACCTCCCATTTTACACATGATACAGGTGAACCAGCAGCAGCTAGGAACACATAGGACCTGGATTAGAAGAAATAAAACGATTTAGTTTTTGAGTTATTATGTTTGGCTATTTTCCCTTGTAATGAATGAACATGTTTGGATGTTTGAGAAATGTAACTTTGATTTCAATTAATTATGAAACATAATAGTAAATGTCATGTGCTTTGGTGATAACCCAATTATGCCCCGACTCTTATTTCCGCTGCGGGTCGGGGTGTGACATTAAGTCTATGTGCACATTTTGACAGTTGTATGCTGACACATGCTATGCTATATATGATGATGATTTTGGATATATGTGTAGTGGGTTCATGTGTGCGATGAAATTGTGTAATGTATGATGATTGAGCATGTGACATTGATGCATACATATATATTGTTTATAAAAGAATGGCCCTGAAACGCGTACCACAAATGACTGAGGCAGAAATTGCGCAAATGATAGCGCAACAACTCCAGGCTGTTATTCCCAAGGTTATGGCGCAGGTTAGCGCCGGTATTAATGCTAACCACCAACAGAACCGCCGCCCGGACCGGTAGGCCAAAACGATAATCAAAACAATGGTAGACCGGTTTGTACGTATAAGCACTTTATGGAGTGCAAGCCAATGGAATTTAGCGGGATTGAAGGACCGAATGGGTTAGTGAAATGGACCGAGAAGTCGGAATCGGTAATTAACATAAGTAATTGTCCCAGTGACTGTGCGGTTAAAATATACTACTTGTACCTTTAGGGACCACACTTTAAACTGGTGGAACACCATCGTTCAATCTCGCGGACAGGACGCGATTAATGCTATGACATGGGACGATCTTAAGGCACTGATGATGGAAAAGTTATGCCCGGCCAACGAGATTCAGAAACTTGAACATGAGTTCTGGAACCTGCAGATGCAAGGTGCTGACCATGCAGGTTATACTAATTGTTTCAATGAACTGGCACGCATATTGCCAGACATGGTCCGCCGGAACATAAGCGGATCAAAAGGTATATCTGGGGACTGGCCCCAGAAGTGAGGAGTATTATCAACTCGGTGGAACACCTGACTATGCACGGAGTGGTCGCCAGGTCAAGCACTGTTACGTACGATATGGTTAGGCGCAAGATTTTGACGATGCCTGTAGAGCAAGCCGGGAATAAGCGAGAAGCCCCCGAGAGTAGTCGAGCAGGGGCAACAATACCAAAGAAGGGGAGAGCTACTAGCCAGGGTTACGCCATGACTACCCCAACGGGTAACTCTGTAGCTATAAAGGAACCGCCCCAAAGTGCAACAAGTGTAATCTCCACCACGTTGGTGCGTGCCGAGCTGTGAAATGCTTGAGGTGTCATAGAAATGGGAATTTTGCCCGAGCCTGTAGGGTGCCCATGGAAACCAACTCGTTCTCAACCTCTTAGTCCTCAACCTCTTCAGCAGCGACCTCAGCAACTAGCACCACAGGTTACCTACCCCTGTACGTGCTTCGGATGTGGCAGTACGGAATGTTTTCAACGAAATTGCCCGAAGTTAGCTCCACCGGAAGCAGGAAGGAACACGCAGGGCCAAGCATCTACCTCGAACGCAGCTCGAGGTCGTGCCTTTGTCATAGGGTCTGGTGACGCACGCCAGGATCCCAATGTGGTTTCAGGTACGTTCCTCGTTTCCGATCAATTTGCTTCAGTGTTATTTGATACGGGAGCTGATAGAAGTTATGTTTCAATTGCGTTTGTGCCACTATTGAATATACCCGCTATTGACTTAAAACAACCCTATTCCGTCGAACTTGCCAATGGGAAACCGATCACCAGTCACCAACTTATTTGTAACTGCCCTATAACCCTTAATAGTTACCAATTTACTATCGACCTATTACCCGTAGAATTGGATAGTTTTGGCATCATCGTAGGAATGGACTGGCTGTCCAATCATCGTGCGGAAGTGTTGTGTGAACAAAAGGTTGTGAAGATTCCTCTTACCCCGACGGATGCAATCATGGTAACAGGGAGAGAAGTTAGGTACCATGCTAAACCTTATATCTCAACTCAAGGCGTTGAAGTATATACGACAAGGAGGTGACGTGTTCTTAGCCAGCGTCACGGCGGAGGAACCAGCCGGGAAACGTATTGAAGATATCCCGGTAGTATGTGAATACCATGATGTGTTCCCATAAAAATTGCCCGGATTGCCGCCCAATCAGCAATTCGAGTTCCGAATCGATTTAATGCCGGGAACGGCACCCATTGCCAAAGCCCCCTATCGTCTTGCACCGTACGAGATGCAAGAGCTATCAACGCAGCTGCAGGAGTTACTCGATCGTGGTTTCATCCGTCCTAGTTATTCCCCTAGGGAGCCCCAGTTTGGTTTGTGAAGGAAAAGGACGGTAGCTTCCGAATGTGCATCGACTACAGAGAATTGAATAAGGTCACTATCAAGAATCGTTACCCTCTTCCAAGGATCGATGATCTTTTAGATCAGCTACAAGGAGCCCGGTATTTTTCTAAGATAGATCTTCGGTCAGGTTACCATCAAGTGAAGGTCCAAGAGGATGATATTCCTAAAACGGCATTTCGAACTCGTTATGGGCACTATGAGTTCCTAGTTATGCCCTTTGAGTTAACCAACACACCGGCTATGTTCATGGACCTCATGAACAGGGTGTGTAAACCATACCTCAACAAGTTCTGCATCGTCTTCATCGATGATATTTTGTTCTATTCCAAGAGCAAGGACGAGCATGAGTATCATTTACGTGCTATCTTGGAGATACGGCGAACAGAGCAACTGTACGCTAAGTTGTCTAAATGCGACTTTTTGTTTCAAGCTGTGCAATTTTTAGGACATGTGGTGGATAAGGTCAGAATCCACGTGGATCCAAGCAAGATAGAAGCAATCAAGAATTGGCCGGCGCCGAAATCTCCGAAAGAAATACGCCAATTCTTGGGATTGGCAGGATATTACCGTCGCTTCATCGAAAATTTCTCTAGTATCGCCCAATCGCTAACAGTTTTGACACAGAAGGACAGGAAGTACGAATGGGGTGAAGATCAGGAAACAACATTCCAGCTGTTAAAGCGAAAGTTATGTGAGACCCCAATCCTGACATTGCCCAAAGGAAACAAAGACTTTGTCGTTTATTGTGACGCATCACGGCAAGGACTCGGATGTGTCCTAATGCAAAGAAACAAAGTCATTGCATACGCTTATAGGCAACTAAAGGTGCACGAGAAGAACCACACGACACATGACTTGGAACTGGGCGCGGTTATATTCACGCTAAAGATATGGAGACATTACTTATATGGTACCAAGTGTACTATATATACGGATCACAAAAGCCTCCAACATATTTTCGACCAAAAAGACCTGAGCATGAGGCAGCGCAGATGGGTGGAATTGTTAAATGATTACGACTGTGAGATAAAGTACCACCCGGGGAAAGCTAATGTGGTAGCGGATGCACTAAGTAGGAAGGATCGAATTAAACCCCTCCGAGTGAGAACCTTGGGAATGCTTGTGCAGACGAGCCTTATAGAGCATATCCTGAACGTGCAAATGCAAGCGTTGGAGGAAAGCCAGTTACCCGGCGAAGGATCGCACGGGAATGAGAAAAGCTTTGTGAAGAAAACAGAGGAGGTATTGTATTTCAAGAATCGAGTGTGGATTCATGCAAATTCGGAGCTGAGACAATTGATCATGGACAAGGCTTATAAATCAAAATATTCGATTGACCCTGGTATAGACAAGATATACCACGACCTTAAGGAGTTTTATTGGTGGCCGGGGATGAAAAAGGAAGTGGCCGAATATGTAAGCCAATGCTTGACTTGTGCGCGAGTCAAGGCAGAGTATCAGAAACCCTCAGGAATGTTACAACAATCCGAGATACCTCAGTGGAAATGGGAACAAATCACGATGGATTTCGTGACCCATCTTCCAAGAACGCCTCGTGGTCATGACGCGATTTGGGTAATCGTAGATAGATTGACCAAATCCGCACATTTTACTCCGATCCATACCACTTATAAAACCAACCAGTTGGCCAAAATCTACACTAATGAGATAGTAGCTAGGCATGGTGTCCTGATAGCTATTATTTCCGACCGAGACAGCCATTTTACCTCACGGTATTGGCAGAAGCTACAAGAAGCTTTGGGGACGCGGATCGATCTAAGTACTGCTTACCATCCCCAAACCGACGGCCAATCAGAATGCACGATCCAGACACTAGAGGACTTGCTTTGTGCTTGTGTCCTGGACTTCGGAGGAAGCTGGGACAAGCATCTCCCACTAGTGGAATTTGTCACACCCCGACCCGCAGCGGATAAGGTGATCGGGGCATGATTGGGTTATCATCAAAGCTCATGACATTTATTAATCGTTTCATATTCATTAATACAATTTAAATGGAAATTTACAATGATTGCTACAACATGATCTAACTATAATCTAAACTTCTTTGTTCTCTTCTAAGGCATATCCTATGTTATCCTTGCTTCAACCTGTTCACCTGTATCATGTGTAAAAAGGTTTTTAGATCAACATAATGTTGGCGAGTGAATCCTATGGAAAACATTTGAACAATTTATTTAGATTGATTATGAAATATGTGCACAACCAAACATGAGTAAAATTAGATATAACTTGATCAACAATCATAAGATGTTAAATGAAACACTCATGAATAATAATGGAACAATTAAAGGCACGCGATGCTCAACTCGTCTCTCACGAGGAACTGAGGGGCCTGCTGAATGAATTTCATAATCATGATAATATGAATAACACAACTACAAACAATATAACTCAATGAAAACACACATGAACAATAATGAATTTGAATTGAAGCACGCGATGTTCTACTCGTTTCCCACGAGGAACTGATGGGCTTAATGTATGAGTTTCATGTAATTGACAAACGGAATATAAGTAAATCACAACAATAAATCAATCTAAGTTTAAGTCATGATGTGGTATGGCACAAGTTTAAATAAATAAATTAATTATTTCATAACACATGACACACCCCAAAACGTGTAATTTAAAAGGGGGAATTGTAAGATTCACTCACAGTGGGTGCGTTCGGTTGATGACGTTGAATGCACGCGAAGTGGTTTTAACCACGAGTGAGATTTAACCTAGATAAATCGCATTATGGTTTGGTAAGTAAACGGATTTTATTTAACTATTTTAGTAGGGTTGTTGGGTGCATTTTTGTGAGTTTGAGGCTATTTTCTAATCTAAAAAATGTTATTTTTAAGTATTTATAATTGATTTTTAATTAAAATAATTAAATAAAAATAATAAAAATATTTTATTTTTTTCTGCTACTGTTGACTTTGACTTGTTGACTTTGACCGGCGTTGACCGGTTCGAGGCATATTGTTGTGCGCTCGGTGAGGCTCGAACCCGAGACCTCCCGTACGCGTGCACGCAGCTCTACCAACTGAGCTACATGTCTAACCCGTTATATATCCGATTTTAATGTCATATATACATTAATTAACATTAACAGAAAATCATTTTTATTTTAAAAACAGTTTAAGCGATTCGGCGGTGCACTCCACAGGTCTCGAACCCGGGACCTGTGGTTTAATCCAACACACAGTCCACCGCTGGACTGTGTGTTCAACATGTTATATACTTTGATTTTTATTATACTTAAATACAATTTAGTTATTTCATTTTTCTGCCTTATTTAAAAAGAATAGATAATCGTCCGAGTCGGTGCTGAAGACCGGACTCGAACTCGTGACCAGCGATATAAACAAACACACAGTCCACCGCTGGACTGTGTGTCTAACTTGGTTATTATTCCGGTTATTAATATACTTAACATATATCTAAGGCGATCCGGTTTAGTTAAACAAAAACTTGATTTTTTTATTAAGGCAGCGTGTGTGAACCGGGATTCGAACTTGCGACGTTAGCGTTTTATGTGCACACAGTCCACCGCTGGACTGTGTGTCTAACCCGATTAATATCCTGATTTTAATTAAACTTATCAGATACGGAAGTGCGTCGTCTTCTTCGTCAATGTTGAACCAGAAATCGGGTCTGACTGGTTCGAGTTTTTATTCAAATTTCATTAGTGTTTTAGGTTAATTACTGGTAAGATAGAAGTAAAAAGAAAGGAAAATAAGCGTGAGGTATACCGACTCGCTTTCCTCTGTTTTCCGGCAGAACTCCGGCGACAGAAAACAACTCCGGCGTCTGGTGCCTTGCAGCAGCAAGTCTCCGGAAAGCTTGGAAAGAGTAAGGGTAACTTCGGTAAAGGTTTAGGGGATTCAGTGAAGCTCAGGGATTAAAACTCGGTTTTCCGGCGAAAAACAGGAAAGTTCCGGCGAGTGGAATTACGCCGAGAAAAGGTGTGATTTTTGAGCGAAAGTGTTTGTCGTCGGTTGTGGGTCAATTTATAGGACAAATCGTCAATGCACTTGGTCTGAATTCCGACTGTGTTCGTTATTTAAATTTTCCGGCGGTTTTGAAAAGTGTCGCGGACTTCAAACATCGGTTATAACCGATGTCTGATTAAAGGTTTACGTTATAACGTAAATCGTAGTTAAGACTCGCGAATTTACCGGGATTCCGACGACTGAATCGTTTGGGCGCCGGTTTTGAATTCGTAACGTTATTATATCAATTAAATGATTGAAATATATAACAAACAGAACAAGCGGCGCAGTGGTTTGAGTGTTGAGAGATAAGACGCTTGCTGATTCGGTACAGACCCGGGTTCGAAACCCGGCAGATGTATTTCATTTTTATTTTGCGATTTTTGTCAGTTTTTTCAAAAACTAAATATATATTCGCGTATAATAATTGATTACGGATCGTTTAAAAATGTTTTGGACATTTAATTCGCAACGAAAATTTTGACTGACTGTTCGGTTGCTAAACGGAGCGGGTTTGGTAAATCCGTTTTTGACGGATGTTACAGAATTTTCATATAACAATAGTTACCACAGTAGTATTCAGGCAGCCCCGTACGATGCACTTTATGGTCGAAAGTGCCGATCACCACTTTGTTAGGCCGAAGTAGGTAACACTCAACTGACGGGATCTGAAGTAGTACAGGAAATGGCCGATAAGGTCCATCAGATTCGGAATCGTCTGAGAGCCGCTCAAAGTTGGCAAAAGAGCTGGGCTAATGTACGCAGGAAACCACTATCATTTGAGGTTGGGGAACGAGTATTGTTAAAGGTATCGTCGTGGAAAGGCGTTATCAGATTTGGAAGAACCGGGAAGTTAGCACCACGATATATTGGACCATACAAGATCCAAGCTAAGGTAGGTCTCGTAGCTTATCGATTGAAATTACCACCCGAGCTTAGTGCCATTCATAATGTCTTCCACATTTCAAACCTCAAGAAGTGCTTATCAGATGAAGCCACCCAGATACCATTGGAAGACATACACGTAGATGATAAGCTCCACTTTGTGGAGGAACCGGTAGAAATAGTTGATGGAAGGGTAAAACAATTAAGGCATAACAAGATTTCACTAGTTAAAGTCCGGTGGAACTCTAAACAAGGACCTGAATATACCTGGATACGGAAGGATGAATTCCGTAGAAAATACCCTCACCTTTTCCCCTAACTAGACATGGTAAATTTCGGGGACCAAATTTCTTAACCAGGGGAGACTGTGGTACCCATGACGAAACCAGGTACACCTTAATCGGTCCTCAACTTTAAAGCATGCTTAATACATTACTTGTGTGAAAACCCTAATCACTTGCATGACTTGTGTGCTACGCTAAACAGTATTTGTTATGTCTAGGAGGAATCCGAGAGCACGTCATGGTTAACATCACACTATTAAGGACCAACGATGTGAGGTTGGTGTCCTTAGCCATTAACAACGGGTTAAACGGAGATTTGACGTTTAACAGTGCATTGAACATTCGATCATGATTATTAGGCCAACGGTAGGGCCCTTTATGATTCCGAGTTCACGAAACATCTTAGTTATGTGCCTTAGACCATGACATAAGACTCGAAGCTAATCGAAGCTAGAGCACGCAAAACGAAGCAGTTTCCCGGTTAGGGAAACGCCTTCGTTTTGAATATAGAAAAAGGCAACCAAACATACAAGGAACAGTCAATCAAACTTAAAAACACTTAAACTACCCTAATACGAGGCTTTTATGATTAAAGCGTAACTGGGTTCGGATTTCGAGACGTTTATGCATAATTTTTAAAACCGAGTCTTTTGACACTAAAAACGCGAAAAACGGAGTCCGTTTCGCAAATCGGGGGCGAGTGTGGGACCCGAAAACGAACCTAAACGCAAAACCGAAAATATACATCATCTTTTAACATGTAAAACGAAGCACGACAAAGCATAGGAGGGGTAGGGGCACCCCACCCCTAAACCGCCACCCCCTTTTATATTGGTTTTTTTTTTTGTCATTTTCTTCACAAAAATCTGGTCATCTTCTTCCTCATATCAGCTGATTACCTTCATAACTCAATCAAATTCAAGGTATACTCCATGTTCCAAGTGGTTTTGATAAGGTTTCCTTGATTAAACATGATCTAGTATACAAAAACCCTTTTTAATCCATGTTTTTGGAGTGTTTAAACAAGTTTATTAGCTGAACAAGAACACCATATGGATTCCCTGGTGTTATATGGTAGCCAAGATCACAAAACTTTGGGTTTTGATACCCTAATCGACCAAAATCGCTTAACAATTCGATTAACCGAAAAACAATGAAACAAAGCTTGATTGACATAAACTATGGCATGTTTGGACTGTGCTTGATGTATAGGTACTGATTATAGCTCCCACATACTTCTGGACTCAAGAAAAACCCGCGAAAACGGAGCTTGCGCTAGGTATATCGCCAGAAACCCGAATCTAGAGTAGGCAGATTATTGTTTTGACTATAACTTATTCCGTGATACTTGGATTGAGCTGAAATTTGGTTTCATGTTGTAGGGTATTGACAGGAACGTCCACGTAAAATTTTAGAACTTTTGAAATTTTCTACGATTTTTGGTGAATTTTTGACTCTTTTATCAAAACAATTCCAGAAAAATACCAAACAGAGTAAATAAATCACCAAAATTTACCTGAACACTAAGAAACATATAAGGAAAGTTCTGGGAAATTTCGGAGTCTATTGGTTGAGTTTTGATTTGGAATAAAAATCCGTGTTTTCGGGAGTTTTCGATAGCCGGAAACGCACCGAAAAAAATCGTAAAAATCTCATATTTTTATGAGAAGTTCCTGGACATGCAACGGATGTTCTGGAATGTTTTGGGAATTATTGAACCCCGAAAGTTAATTAATAATAATTATTCGGTTAAATATTGTTTTACAAAGAATTTATTTAAATAGTTAAAATGACTAAATAAATTCCCAAATTATTTTTTCCATAATCTACAGATTTTTACTGACTTGTATAAAAATTTACAGATTTTTTTTTCAAATTATGGATTAAACAGGAATTTATGGAATTAGAAACGGGTCATTTTAAAATAATTTCGGCAGTTTACCGTATAACGAACCTGTCGGGACCGGGAACTGACCAAACCCGACTAGTACTATAACTAGAACACCAAAGACTTTCAGGAGATTCCAGGGCGGATTGGACACTAGGGGTGTGCCCTAGGCCGTTCGGGAGAATCCCGACGGCGGGAATGGAAACTCAAATTTGGGCAACCTAGACTCCCTAAACACCCGAACCCCCTTAACGGAAAGTTAATCTTTCTTAAATAACAACATGTTGACACTATTGGTATTCCCGTACCATTAACAGAACATGTTAAACAACCGACTTTGGCTGGCACGCGAAACGGTGCCTGGAAGCCAAACTGGAAACTGATACTACCCTGACTCCATCACATAACAATGTCTTATAGGCTCAATCCAGGGTGAAAAACTCATGACCATGTCCAAGTTATAACCCTTACCAACTTAGATACTGATTTGAGTCCATACTTGCATGCGTGTCCTTAAAGTTGATCCGGTTGATTGACCACTTGTTGTTTGGAACTACTACTTTCACTTTGAGTTTCACTCCCCACTTTTAAACTATTTTACTGTTTTCTGGGGTGATTTGCATGTTACAAACTGTGGTAATTGAACCAACTTGTGAGGATGTGAATTATCTAACACACGAACCACATCCCCACTACAAGTGATTAACGTAAGTCGTGGACGTGGATGTACTATTGGTCTGACCAACCAGTGCCACGTCTGACAGTTTGTCGGCAACTAGGCTACTCACTCGTCCTAACCTGGTTATGTTGTTAGGTATAACTACACTGGGGCGTTGAACTGCACGTGACGCAATTGGAGGGCCGGGAGTGTCTGTGTGACACGGTCCGGTGGCCGGGAGTGTGCTGGAATGACACGGCCCGAGGCAAAACAGTCAAGGTTTCACTTGTGCTTTCGTGTAATTCCATCTGTGACCTATGGCTAATGCAATTAAACTTGTTGACGTATTTTGTTACGAAATAACCAAACCAGTGGAACTCACCGGCAGCGTTTAGCTGACCCTTTTCAAAACTAACATGCATTTTAGGAAAAACTAAGCGGGAAATAGGAATGTGCATATGGATGGCTTGGATAACGGAATGTAACAGAATAAGAGCTGTAGTGGCTCTTAGTACTGTATTTGCACTTGTGGTTTGTAATATTATACTATTAGTATGTTGTAACCGAAGTTCCCTCTTTATGTGATATCATGTTTTTAAATTATGGGGAATTACCATATGTCTGCCGCACCTGCAATTGTCTTCCGCTGCGAGTCGGGGTGTGACACCTCGCCTCTTGTATTCCTTGCAAGTCATGATAAAGACTTTTACTGCTCCCACAAACCTTAAAAACTTTAGGAACTCAGTATACTTAGGGTCAAAATTTAACGACCAACAAACTCTTAAAGAGAAAACATATTAATGACGTTAGTCGTTGTAGTTTCTCTTGTTGAGGATTATATTAGTTTAGGTAAGAAATCCAAGTGTGCCCACAATTAAGCAACAATGAAACTTTTGTAAGAGTAGCATTAGATCTTAAGGAGACATGTTCTGATGGAATAGTGTCAAAATGGAGCAGTGTCTTGTACAAGAGTGTAAATTGAAGTAATGTGAAATTTCACTCCCCCACCTCTTGCAACTTTTGCAAGTTATAATTAAGACACTTAATGCTCCCACTGATCTTTGATATCTCTATAAATTCTATAAGAGAGGTTTCAATGATGTACATGACGTGAGAACCTATCATACATATATTAGACTTTACTTGATTTCCTTAATGTCCAGATGTCATAAGAAACTTAGGAACATAATTTAGTAGAAATCATGTTAAGTACATATATGAATAGATTTCTTTAACACCATGGGCCATATGAGACAAATTTAGATACAAGTAGATAGTCTTTAGTTGATAAATGAATTATGTCTGAATATTCCATTTTGAATAAGTTCCACGAATGTGAATAAATAACTTATGGTGGGCCCATACTTATTCCTTAAGCCAAATATTTTAGGGCTTGTAACATCATGATTTAAAATTACTTAAAATGAGATTAGATGAAAAATCATCCTCATTAACCATGTCATGATTTCTCATGAATTTCGGTTACAACGGATGAAATTTATAGGTCTCATTTTCCTTTTGTCAAATTCTCATTTGCATGATAACAAAAGTTTTGAAAATGTAAGGTATCATCTAGTTTCATCTTATTAACGTTCCTATCCAAATTTGGAGAACAAATAATATGAGAGTTTAAGGTAAGTGTGACTTTATGTTGGCTATGCAAACCTCACAACTATCATAATATAGCTTTAGTATTGATACTAAATTCTGATTAATTTCCAGAATATATATCACAAAGCACAATTAGAAGACAATTTTTCATGGTTCTTATAACCTTAACATTTAATTTTGTCACTAACTCTCATGTTAGTTATTTGTTGAATTCTAGTAAGGAAAACGTTTAGAACTAGATTCAACATATCATGTGTTAATTGGAATATTAAGATTAGCAGACTTAAATATCATTGGTCGGCGACTACCTAATTAATTCATCCAATTGTTCTTATGAATCATGGATAGTCTCGTTCCTTATGCCTAACCTAACGAAATAAATTATATAATGAGATTCTCCCTTTAAGAACATTAAAGTTGGAATTAGTACTTGTATTTTGTCTATGGACCTTAGAAGGATCCTCTTTTAAGGTTTTAGTGGTTGTAAGGTGAATAACATCTTATTTTCCATTTTTAGGCACTTCTTTTCCTGCACGTATGTTGCTGATCAACACACTCATTTTCCTTTGGGACTTAGAGTGTTACAGTTGATTTATAAGGCATCAAATTGTACTTGTCGAAAAGTTAGTAATAATACACTGAAAATATATTTATTACCATGTGTAAGCCCTTTATTTTATGGGTCATGGTATTGTACATTATGATGTATTCACATATGTCACTTAACCATATAGTTTAGAATTTGAAATAAGGCACGCATCTTAGGAGTTCTTCTGATTATTCCATAAAATTATATTAGTCTTATTAGGTTAAGAAATTGGAGTAGATGAGATACTAATATATAGAAGAAAATTATAGTGAGTGATATTATGGGGTTTTTAAGGCAGACAAAATTGATCATAGGATTAGTGAAGGATCATTAATGTGAGGATCATTATTTGAAGAACCTGTGATATGTCTATTACTAACATCAAAATAATAGACTTAGTTAAAAATTCTAGTTAAATGAAGACAAATCAGCTTTGCCCAGAAGTGTAATCATCTAAGTATGTGTGCAAAGTAATTGTGACAAATCAGCTTTGCAAAAATGAGACAATCACCTTAGTTTTGCACTTGCTAATAATGCTAAACATGAATGAACTAGATCAGCTTTGGCCAGAAATAAGACATTCATGTTTGTAATGCATAATTAACATAGCTTTTATTATACTTGAACAATAAATAGATGTATCAAATCAGCTTTGGCCAGAAATGATACATCAGAAGCTCATTCAAGTTAAGCTATTTTTGGTTTTGTAAAAATTATCTGATTCTGATTAATTTAGTAATAACAAAACCAATTATTTAATTCTCATTAACAACTTAATAAAGTAATGAGGTTTCGAGTGAGATTTCGAGTCAACCTTAGAGCTCGAGTGAGATCTCGACTCAATTACGAGATTTCGAGTCGCAACCAGTTATGAGATCTCGACTCAGTTATGAGATTTCGAGTCAGTTATGAGTTTTCGAGTCGCAACCAGTCATGAGGTCTCAACTCATGTTATGAGGTTTCTACTTCATTATGAGGTTTCGATTTATGAAGGTTGATGCCTTAATGAGATTTTGACTTCATTATGAGGTTTCGAGTCGCAACCACCTGATTGCGAGTCGAAATCTCAGTCGCAATCTCAGTTGTCCTCGTCTTTTATTGAGATTTCGAGTCGAAATCTCAGTCGGGACCTTAGTCGAAACCATTTAATCTCGAAACTTATTCTCCAAGTCTCGAAACCTACTCATCAACAGTTGTTAGTGAATATAATACGGAAAATTCGAATTTTAGGGATTTCGAGATATAATTTCTTGTTTTAGTGATGATCTAATTTTATCAAAATATTTCGAAATTTTAAACACTCAATAATCCAAATCATATTCCAAAACATAAAGGAACTTCGAATTTTCCTAAGAACACATGATCAACCCTAAAAATAATATGATAATTCTGGAATCCGAAATCTGTAATTTTAAGTTTGTTATAATGATTTCGGAACAGTGATGATTTCGGATGCGATTAAACATCCATTAAAACATGAAATTCGTGAATTTTAAAGGTTTTATTCGAATTCCAAGTTTCGAATTCTTATCAGGTTTTATAAATTATGTTCTAAAAGATTTTAATCCCAAATAATGGATACAATCAGAACTGATTTATCAACATATGCTCTGATACCACATGTTGATAAGTTCTGTTTAAGCATAATGGAAAACATGTAAATAATACCCGATACAGCAGACATGCCAGTAGAGAATCCAGTCAAAGACGCAGCCATGGAGTTCAACATAGTTGTCAGCTTGATCTGGTTCCTCTTTAGGATGTATCTTCTTGATGGTAGTACCGAGTTCTTTAGGGTTGAAGAATTCGTAATAATGGAGAGAGAGGGGTTGATATTATGAATGTCTAACCCTAATCCCTCTCTAATAATCTCCTTATATACACCCAAGGGGAAACCTAATTAGTTAATTAGGGTAATATGCCCCATCAACAATTACCAAATAATTATATTATAGGTTTTAATATACTTAGATCTATATTATATAAATGATAATCATGGCTATATGATTAAATAAATATAAATAAATATTTAATCTTACATTAGCTATTGCTTCGATTGATCCTACGGTTTGAATTAATTGTCGCCAGAGAAAAGCGTTTACAGGTGCGAAAACAAGTTTCAAAGCATGTTTCAAAACACTGATGCATGGTGTTAAAAGTTAGTGATGTTAAAACATATCGCATTGGCATCATGGGTTTTAGGATGGCAATGTCCGAGTATAGGTCGGGTATGGCTAATCTCATACCATCCCATACCCATATGTATAATCTTGTCCCATACCGGCCCATTACCCGTCGGGTATTTGACGGGTCTTTACCAGTCAGGTATCGGGCATACCCGCGGGCATCGGGATCGGGTATACATGTTGGGATTTTATGTATATATTTTGTACTTTTCTTTATAATTTTGTGTTTTAAAAATATATATTACATATTAAATTATGATAAATAACATAATATCAACATCAACGTAATAATATTTGGTATATTTAAAGATGTAAACTATTATAATATTAACCTCAAAGAGTAATTTTGTATTTCATAGCATATAATATATATTTAAAATAAAAAGTTCATTTTTCAAATAATAAGGCTACAACAATGAAAGATTACTAAACTATAGTTAAAGGAAAATAAATATAAACTCAAAGTTTCGGGTATATATTTCGGAAAAATGGATATATAGTTTCGGGTAATCCGGTCGAGTATCATCTAATCCCAAACCCGTCCAATACCGACGAATTTTTTTCCATACCCATTCCCGACCCATTACCCGTCGGGTATCGGGTTTACCCGTCCCAAATTCTTTGGGGACTTGGTATTTTTTGCCACCTCTAATTGGGTTTCTACATGGGGATAGAACACACGACTTTGAGAAAAAAATCCACGCCTTGGACTGCTCTCTCCCTCTGAAAGGAAAAAAATAAAGTGTTTTTTACAGGTCGGGTTGGGTCAAGAACGGGCCGGGTTGGTGCAAAAGGCCCAAACGGGTATTTTGTATTGGTCAAGCTGGGTTGACTCTTTGTCCCATTTTTTAACGGTGAACTTCATGTATAAGGTTACCACACTTTCCAAATCAGAAAGGCCCGTATTGCCCTACTATAGCCAGGCTATGTTCTCTTAACCGGGCCCACGCTTGCTTCAAAGTTTGGCTTTTTTGGCGTTCCCCCGGGAAACCATACCGTCGTCTGCCACTTAACAGTCGTTGTGCCACCACAAGAGTAGAACTCTCTTGCGTAACACACGGTGGGACGAAAACCCGGTTGGGCTCGGGAATTGAACTGACAACCTCACACAAAACCTAGTTCAAATCATTCATTACCTATATCCACCACATATATGACACAAGTGAAAATTAAACTTAGGTCTTTATTGAAAAACCCAACCTTCTTACCACTAGACCACAAGCTACAAATAAATAATTTGTGTTAAACAATAAAAAAATACACTATTACAAAACTGGGGAAGGAAAAGGGTATAAATGTCTAAATTAGTATTAATAAAACTTATAAAAATGGCTAGATACGAGGGTTAAAGTACTCAGAAATTAGAACGATTATACTTCATATTTTAAAGTTTGGTTGGGTAACTAGGAAATTATCAAGGTAATTCTCCCGATTAAATAAAGGGATTTAGTAGATTGTGTCAATTTAAAATATACTTTAGTCAACTATCAACTCGTTTTATCAGTCGAATTGACCCGTTCATAGTAAATGAGTAAATATTTCCACATCTAGACTAATAATATACATCTTAAAAAAGTAAAGTACACAGATGGTCCTTGCAGTTTACCAAAATTTTGTATTTGCTCATTAGTAGGTGCATGAGTGGTGTTTGGTTTGTTACGGGTGTTGCCTCTTTGCTTGCGCAACAACTGCCACCCGACTTACCTCTTCAGATGTTGCCTAGGCTAGTATGGCCTAGGCAGAGTGTGGGTTTCCTGTGTTGCCTACCTACGTTATGGAATTGTCCGATCGATCAAAGTTGCTTTCGTCTTGTGTCATCTCGGTGGTGTAAGATGAACCTCGAAGCTGTCTCTTTGCACTGCATTGTTCCATACGTACACGGATGGTTTTGTGGTTTGCATTTTGTAACGCATTTAATCCCCCAACCTTCAAATCTAAAGGTTATAGCAGGTCCAAGTTAGGGACTAAATGCGTTATAAAATACAAACCACAGGGACCATCCATGTACTTTTGGGAAAAAGTTGAGGACTAAATGCGTTATAAAGTGCACATCAAATTAACCATCCGATGTACTTTTGGAAAAAAGAAGAATGGAATAAAATATTACCTTAGCTTTCAATTTGGATACAATATCTTGCCTCTTGCAAACTGTAATACAGAGAGAAAAATCTTGTGAATCATGATAATGGAACGTTTGCGTAAATGCTGGATTTTTTTATTCAAATGCGGAGCAAAGAGAAGTGATGGTTGCTGTAGAGAGGCGTGCACTTAATTAAAGAGTGAAAAAAGATAATCGAACTAAAGAATAAGGTCTTGAAACCTTGGATTCTTCGACGGGCTTGGGTTAGTAGTTTTCTCAGATGATCTCTTTTCTCCCTTTTCTTCTTGCCTCTTCAACTCAGTTTCCCTACCTCCAGCCCAATTTATGAGCTTATTTAGAGTTTCACACTTAAAGGGAGTGATGAACTCCCTAAATTCAGCCTTCAACATGTCATGGTAACAGTTGATCTTCATCCTCTCCGTCTTCCCAAAATTGACAAAACTTCAATTTGTCAAGAAAGATATTGGTAATTTTATCAATCGACTCTCCCTTTTGTTGAAGACGTAGGAAGTCTTCTGGAATTTTATCGACCGTTGACTGTGGGCAATAATACTTTAGGGACGACTCTTTAAATTCTTGCCACGTCAAGGTCTGAAGCTTGTCTTCACCCAACTCTTTGCAATGGGCGTCCCACCAATCCTTTGCTTGGAGTTGGAGCCGATCACTTAATCCCCTTTCTCACATCGGCTTCTTACAAAAACCGCCTCCATGTTCGAGACCCATCTCTGGCACACTATTGGATCAATCTCCCCGTTATATGATGCGGGATTACATGCCATGAAGTCTCTGTACCTGCATCTACGACCCCTTTCTTGCTTTGGGACTCACCAATCAACTCATTTAATTCTTCCATTTTACTTACCATCATGGTCTCAACCGCTTCTAAAACACGACTCTCTACTTATTGGGTTAGTTGTGGAAGGTCGGCTTGTATAGCATTTCCCAGCTCTTCTAAAATTTTCCCGTTCAATGCGTCTTGACGTGTCAATTCGTTATCATTCAAGTCTCTTTCATCCGCCATCTGCATAATCATGCTAAGATTAGAAAACATTTACATTCTTTATTCATCACTTTATCTCATACTGTCACATTAAGCCTCACGACCTACATTCTTTTTATCATAGGGTTCAAGAACCCATAATCTTTCTCATTTACGACCTTCAAATTGTACTACTTAATTTGGTTCATCACTTTTCAAGGTTGTCTCCCTTATTTACGACCTTCAACCCATAATATTTACATTCTTTATTCATCACTTGTTCAAGAACATTCTTGTGTAATAAATTTGGTTCCTATAATTATCAGTTTACAATACTTTCCAAAAGTTTAATAGGGCTATTGAATAGGTTCTAGGAGGTGTCGAGCTCAAAATACGAAAAAGACACAAAAACAACATTTTCGTTCTGCAAGCGGCGTCGTCGACGGCCCTTAGCTGCGTCGTCGGCGCGACCTGCATTGTTGCGTCGCTGGAAAACTTGCGTCGACAGTGGGCCAACGTGTCGGCTTCAGACATGGCATTGGCGACGCCAAACATCCGCGTCGGCGATGCACATCTGACATTCTTCCACTGTATTTCATGTTTCAGCCCCCTTTTGACCTGTTTTCGAGCCCCGTTTCGTAACAACATGCCCTGAAACTCCCAGAATTACTCCCGATCTTATTTCTCTATCTCCCAACTTTCAAACCCTTCCCGTAATGTAACCCATCAAAATTTTGATTTAATAACATCATTAAGCTTTTACCTCTTTTGCAATTTGGGGCAAACACACTCGTTACGCGAGCTGTTGGTTTGAGTCCAAGCACTTTAACTCTTGCTTGAATCTCTCAAACTCGGCTCCGATACCAACTTCAAAACACCCTATCTTCACGTGATCAAAAACTTTACTTAAAAGAAGAACTTTTTATGAAATTTGAAACTTTATATATACTTGCAACTTGTTCAAGAGTTTATAACATTGGTTAATTTGATTTTAGATACAAACCATACTAGACCAACAACCATTACTAACAAGTCCTAAAAGTATTTTTTAAAACGAGAAACAAACTTTAACTAACATGTACAAACAAAATGATTTTGACCCATTAACAACACTTTAGATTGGAAGCACGTGAGGGCAGGTAATGTGTTCGCTTCAAGCTCGCCACTCCATTAATTTGAGGATTTACCTAGAACCACAATACAAAGTTAGTTATTATTATACATAAATATAACATAGACTTCTAAGTTCCACCAAACATGATAATCATTCTATTATTTCATACTCATTTTAGTTCTTTCCAAGCTCTTGTTAATTGTTTGACCCGTTCATATCAGATCAACATCCAACCATTCTTTTTACATCCTTATTCTAAGTTCGTTTGACCCGTTCATAACAGGTAAACACATGACATTCTTTTACTTCCTTGTTTTTAAATTTTTGACCCATTCATAACGGGTCAACACGTAACCATTCTTTTACATCCTCATTCTTAAATTATTTGACCCGTTCATAACATGTAACTCATAACCATTCTTTTCACTACACATATGACAACTACAAGATTATAACTCATAAACGTTACTAACAAGTATGAATTAAATTTGAAGGCGACACTACATACCTTAAAGCTTCCATTTCAAACATTATCCGTCTCGGCACGACTTTCCGAAGCTCCACTTGAGTTGCTTTGTGTTAGACAAGTATGGATAATTGACAATCTTGATTCATGCACTAATTTTAGCCCAAATAGCTTTTCGTTTTGTTGATTGTGGGTTTGAGAATGGTTCCCCTTCCTTTCTTCTTCTCTAGTCGATACCCCACACACACTTATATGTGTGTTTGTGTTTATTATTTTCTTTTAATATATCATCTTTCCAATTTTCCCACTTTGGCCCCTCAGTTTGGGTGTTTAATTTTTAAATGGTTATCTTTTACACTTATACTAAGCTTGCACTAGCACCATAACTAAGTCGACGTTCCTAGTTACCATTCTCAGTTAATTAAACAAATTTATATACTTCTATATATATATACTAGGTTATTTCCGGTGTGACACACGGGTGCAACAGATATAGTTTGTATAAACTTTAAAGCTATAAGTAACTGAGATTACATGTAAATTTTAATTAAATAACCAAGATACATAAAGTTATTAAAATTAAGGCACAAACTTAATGAGAATAGAAATGTAACATGAATAATATCTATTAATACCAGAAAAATCCCCATAAATTTCATGTAAAAGAAATTAATAATTTCGTTGAAAGTATATAAACTCAAGCTTTATGAGCTAATTAATTTATATAAAGATTGATTAATTCAATTTAATTAAAATAATTGAGGACCAATGATATTCAAATATTCAGTAATTTGTAGAAATTTACAAAATTCACTTAGAAAGAATTAAACACTGATTTTTGTTATCAAATCAATTTACGTAAATCATCATTATTTAAAATAAAGTCAATGGGTGGTTTTGATATTCAAATATTCAGTAATTTGTAGAAATTTCACAAAATTCACTTAGAAAGAATTAAACACTGATTTTTGTTATCAAATCAATTTACGTAAATCATCATTATTTAAAATAAAGTCAGTGGGTGGTTTTGATATATTCCTACACTAATGTTGTGTTTGGTATTTTTTTAAAACTAATAAATCAATATATCTCTAATTATGATTATCTTTAGCATTATATTATTTCGTATAAATAATATATGATACTAAAATATTATCATATTATTTGATATTTGAACAATTAAATGGGATAAATAGAAACAATATATTTTAGGCGGGAAAACCCTACAAAGATCACCTATAGAATGACATGTATCCTTTATTTGATTTGGTGTATAGATATTAAAGTTGGGTGTTACATTAATGATATTTGAACTTTTCATTTTTCTTTAAATTGCTTATTAAAATATATTAGTGTCACGGTCTACAAGTCTGCAATGGTACCGATAACAACTTTGTGGTTATAAATCAGGAAGGGATCGATCCTTAGATCTATTTGCTAGGGCACGGGTAAGTTCCTTTTTTTTGGAAACATGACTTCCCTGGGCAAACTTTTATTAAATCTCAAAAAACAAATTACACACGAAGCGCATTTGTTAGACAATGGCGACTCGCCAAAGAAACAAATCGCTAAAAAACATACAAAATAAAACAAACTAGAAAACAAAGCTAGAATTTAGAATCTAATTTCATAAATCGTGCAAACTCGTCCGCTTCAGATTCCACTACAACTTCGTCTTCATTCTGTTTTCCAATCAAGCCCACTTCCTTTTTTGCCAAAGTTACGTAATATTTCTTCATGTTATCGGACCATGCTTCATAAACATCACTTGGAGGCCGATCACTCAAATATTTTGTTTTAACTAATTCTATTTCATGTTCCCACAATCCAACCTCGGTATCGAAACAATCATCCTCATCATGTAACATGTTGGAAATTTGGTGAATAGGTATTTAATATATTTATAACTGAATGAAATTATAAATATTAATTAGAATCTTCATGTGGTAAATAAAAGAGAAACTCTTGAGTAGAGGTTGTTAATGACATTTAATTATTTTTATTAGAGTTTTTAAGTCTTTAATTAAGTGAAAACCTTTCACTATTCCTTAACTCTTGTACAAATAGTAGGCTATGTGCTACTTTGTTATAACAAGATTATGGTTTTCCTTGATATATGGAGAATACTAGAAGGAGGATGAACACTTGAAGACCAACTAGAGAGAGGAATACTCTCTACTTGTTTTCCACCACATGAGTTCAAACACTATAATTTTATCCGGTGTAACCTCGGGCGCGTGGCCATCTCCGACAGTACATACTGCTTCGGCTGTTGTACCTTGGGAAACAGTTGCGTCGTCTTTAGTAGAGGCACGAAATATGTTTTAAGGGAAGCGTGTTGAACGTGTGCCTCAACCAAAACTGTCAACAATTTTTAGTTTGTCTTGTAGCGGAGTTTCGAACAACAAGGTGCGGTTGAAGTTTTCCAAAGACGTCGACTTGAATCAAGACTGGTACAATGTATTTGTATTTCATTTATTTTTCATATAGTTTTGTAACCAAATTGTACTATCATATTTCCCATGAATAACGAGAGTCTTGTTATTATATATTTCGTAATATATTTTAATAAAAAGTGAACCTACTTCCTACAAACTTAAAACATATTTCATGAGGTTGTTGCTACAATCTTAAAACTTTATAAGGATTTTGGGTTCACAAAAGGATTTATTATATAAAAATATTATTAGAGATTATGATCTTATAAATATTATCTTTGGGAAATATATATGTAGTACAACTTGGTGTGTTTGGTTTTGTTGAGATTGTAGTACAATCTTAAATCCTATACTGTGGTACAAAATGAATAGTTTTGGTTCAATCGTTTGGTTTTGAAACGATTTTGGAATCATTAATTTTTCTAACCTTTGTGTTAGAATGGGTTTATTGTGTAAACCATACGTTTTTTGTAAACGTTAAATTTCTCTAACTTGTGTGTTAGACCGGAATTATGGGTGTAAACCATAGTTTTTGTAAACGTTAAATTCTCTTGAGTAGAATTTTCATGTCTTTAAATAAGAGTTCTATGTTACTTGATTGGAGTTTTATGTCTCCATTTAAGTCTCTATTTAAAGTAGACTCTTCGTCCACCCATGGATTGATATGAACAAATAAGTCTTTATAATGATTTTGTAATCACTTATTTTAAAGAGCGTGTTAGAGTCGCTTAATATAAACTGATACATTTTATAACGATTTATGTAATCGTTTATTTCTAACGAGCTAGTTAGAACGTATTTATTGATAAGTTTTAAAACAATTTTTGTAATTGTTTACTTCTAACAAAAGTGTTAGAAACGTTTTTAAAACCAAACTAATGATTTTTGTATTCATTTGTCTTCTAACATGTGTGTTAGAAACGTTCATGGAAAGCGTTAGTTTGGAAGCAATTTTTTAATTGGTTATTTTCTAACGTGTGTATTGGAAATGACTTATTTATTTGAACCATATATGTGTTTATAGCAAATCGAATTAACATTTGTGGAAATGTTAATTCTAACGTGCGCGTTAGAATTTCTTTCATTTTAACATGATTGTTAAAAATGGTTAAAACACAAATGCTTTGAAATGTTTCATGTAAACATTTTATATAAGTAATTTGTTGTAGCATTGATTTTAATGAATATAAACACTTATGTTATGCTTTGTATGGTTAGAAATAGAAGGTCATACATTGAAGTTGATTAGCTTCAAGAATTAAATCACCATAAAGTGGTGTGTTGTTATATGACTTTAATGAAATTAAAATCATTAATAGAGTTTATGTCAATTTGTTAGTTTTTATTAGAGTTTATGTCTCTATAAAATCCCTAATTAAAATCATATGGAAGTTAAACTCTTCAGCAGAGTTTTATGTTAATTTATTAGTTTTTATTAGAGTTTATGTCTCTAATAAAATCCCTAATTAAGTGAGACTTTCCTCAACCCCATGTCTCTTGTATTAAAAGTAGGCTATGTGCCTAACTTGGTGAGATTAAAAAACTACAAGAGTAAGAATACAAGAATTAAATCACCATAAAATGATTGTGTAGTTGTGTGGGATTCATCACCCACTTTAATTTGTGATTTCTAAATCCAAATGGTCATGTTTATATATATATAATGACTTAAGTTTTCTAACATGTGTGTTAGAAAATGTGTATCACAAATACAATGTTAGAGATTGTACATTGTATAAACCATAATGAATGGAAATGTTCTATCTAAACATTTAATTGCCTATTTTACATAGTTTTTGAATGCAAATGGTTTGCTACTCTTGCTAGAATTAGCACTTGTTGAACAACGTAGCAATCTCGTGAATATAATTTGGTGGAAAACAACTTGGTGTTGTTGTGAACAAATTTAATTTTTCAAGTTTGCTACTTAAATATAGCCTTTGTAACAACTTGGTGTTGTTTTGAACAGACTTGTCCAAGTTCAAAATTTCAAAAGGAAACGAGGAACTTGTACTTACAAGTGCATTGAGTTTTATTGAGGGAGTACCTCAAGACATGCCATGGGACGATACCGTTGAGAAGATTTTGGTCAGAATATAAAGTGTGGAAAATAAAACCACTTTGATATTTGATGTCTACATATCGTCTATGCTTCCGTTTAAATTTCAAAAGCGTTTGGCACTTATGATTAGTTTCCAATGTATTTTATTGTTTTGTGTTCAATATCTTCGGATAACACATGCAATTTTTTACAAAGAAATAAATCACTAATGTTTGTGACGAATAAATTATTTTGTGGAAAATAATTATAATATCAAAATGGATAGTACATGTAGGTACTTGGACATAAACAACTTAAGAGTTGTTGCATTGACTAAAAGTCAAAGACGAGACATCAAATGTGTAACCACATCACGAGTGAGTAATGAGTGTATTAAGATGAAATACACGAACGAGATTCATTTTGAAGTACTTCGTTAGAAGTCATTGAAAATTCACAAGTGTGAATTATAACATATGAAAGGAAAAATACTATATGTTATCGTATGCCTTTGATAAATCTTGTGAGATTTGTTCCGAGTGATCTATACGGAGATACGTCTACCACTTGATTATTGTTAGAACTGTATGGAGATTTTATATTCGTTTGGGAGAGCATCCTAAATATACATATCTCTTAATGAATAACAATAGATGTGCCCAAATCACTTATGGCAAAATTATGAATGCCATGTTGTTGAGTATCGATCTACTTGACTCTATCTCACACATAATAGTGATTGTAGACGAGGAACATTCATCTTGTCGGTGATGAATGTGTTCGCCAAGTGACTTGGATTAAGGCTTATGTTTAAGTCCTTATGAGTCAATGGTAAAACGTTGGAGATCAAAGGTAAACAAGTTATGTTCCTTAATTGAATGATAAATTTTAACTATGTGCTGTATACAATAATTTGTGAGACTTTCCTAAATATTGATGTTTTAGGATTATGAATAAGTCTCATTATTTTGTCTTAACAAGGGATGAATGTTGCAAAGTGATATTATGATATCCTTGGGGCTGTGAAAAATCAGAATGATGCATCTTCTGTTCACATGCTAAAGTATTGTAGTCTAAAGCATGCTAGACTAGTACTTGGTTAATTATGGGTCTTGACGGGGACTAATTAACTATAAACATTCAAATGTGTATGAACATAATAAGAATTTGTGTATACACAAAGTTGAAGAAGAAATTTCATTCATTATAAGGAAAAGACATGTAACTTTTGAAGAGTTTGTTCGAAAAACTAATGAGGAGAACTCATTGTCTAGCTTATTTAAGATGTTAAATTAGAATTATTATAAGATTGTGACAAACTTATGACAATGACATGTCTTGCTTTGGTCAGCTCGGAAGCTTATGTAAGCTAATACAATATGAGTTGAATTCACTGATACAATGAGGTTGATCTTGTTCAGTCATATGTGTATAAATGTCGTCATAAGTGAAGTTACAAAAATATGTTAATCAAATGGCAAGAAATGTGGGGGATGATCCATTTAGAAACAACCCTATAAGGGTATGTAGAAATGGTTTTCATTACCCCATCTGGATGAGATCCTATAACACTTAAATGTGGGGATGCCTTGCATTTGTATCATAAAAGTTTGGCTATAAGGATTTTGTAATCCAATCTAACATTGCAAACAGACGACTAAGTGGAGGACACAAAGAGCGTATTGCATAATGGAGATGTATTTGCCTAAAATGATACGCATATCTTAAAAAGACATATGATATAACCAGATTTAGATGGCCATTGAGGTTATAGTCTTAGAAGTAGACAATAGGCAAAATTAACTTACGAGTTAAGAACACATCATGACAACTGATCTAAACTACGCAAAGTTATTTGTTAATGTTATGGATCCAACAACCTGAGGGTTTATTAGAGATCAAGTTGTGGAATGAGACTAAAGCCATGGAAAAGGGTATGTGAAGGACACCTAACTTAGTTGACTGGAGATCCCAAGATCTAAGTTCAATAGGACAACTAACTCATATACCTAAGGGTGGTCACTGTGGTGAGATAAATGATATACATAAGTTAGTATATATGGTTATACATACCCCCAAAGTATAAAAGGGTGTTTAAATACGTCCTAGTCTATTTCTATGATATTCAGTGACAAAGAGTGAGGCTAAATATAATATGTGGTAAATGATTTGGAAAATCACGATAACCACAATGCTTTTAATGATCTAAGGAGAATCACCTATGTAAGAGAGAAGTGGGGTCGCTTCGAATGGAATTGAGGCACAATTCCTAGAGCTCTCGCAGAACCAGGAAAGTGTTCCACGACCATTATTGGACACGACTATAAGGAGATGACCCGGCTAGGGAGAGTCTTGTGTGAAGTGTATTGTCGTCTACACAAACGGCAGACGAGTTCAAAGACATCGAGATCTACTCAGAGCTAGTGGGCTAAGTGCATTTCATGAGCGAAGGTTCAAAGGGTAACACCTACCTATCGTATGCAAAACTCAATTGTCGAGGTTCCATTGGAAATTTTATTTGTTTTGAACGATCTCCATTCATGTGAGGATTGTTGGAAATTTGGTAAATGGATATTTAATATAGTTATAATTGAATGAAATTATAAATATTAATTAGAATCTTCATGTGGTAAATAAAAGAGAAACTCTTGAGTAGAGGTTTTTAATGACATTTAGTTAGTTTTATTAGAGTTTTTAAGTCTCTAATTAAGTGACTAATTAAGTGAAAACCTTTCACTATTCCTTAACTCTTGTACAAATAGTAGACTATGTGCTACTTTTGTTATAACAAGATTATGGTTTTCCTTGATACATGGAGAATACTAGAAGGAGGATGAACACTTGAAGACCAACTAGAGAGAGGAGTACTTTCTATTTGTTTTTCACCACATGAGTTCAAACACTATAATTTTATCCGGTGTAACCTCGGGCGCGTGGCCATCTCCGGCAGTACATACTGCTTCGGCTGTTGTACCCTGGGAAATAGTTGCGTCATCTTTAATAGAGGCGCGAAATATGTTTTAAGGGAGGCGTGTTGAACACGTGCCTCAACCAAAACTGTCAACAATTTTTTGTTTGTCTTGTAGCGGAGTTTCGAACAGCAAGGTGCGGTTTAAGTTTTCCAAAGACGACGACTTGAATCAAGACTGGTACAATGTATTTGTATTTCATTTATTTTTCATATAGTTTGGTAACCGGATTGTGCAATCATATTTCCTATGAATAACAAGAGTTTCGTTATTAGATATTTCGTAATATAGTTTAATAAAAAGTGAACCTAGTTCCTACATAATGTCCAAAAACTGTTTTATACATTAGTACTTGGGCTTGATCTAGGCCCAAATGCTTGTTTCGAGACATCGATAAAACCGCTACCATAATTTTTTGGGCTTGAACTTCCGAATCCATATGTATTGGTCTTGTAGCAGGCCTTTGCACGGTAAGTTGAGACTAGATCAAAAGGAGAAATACGGAGCGATTGGTTTTGGCTTGTGTGATTCATTACAGAAGTGCAGTTCCAAGATATTTGATGTTTTGATTTAGATGTTTTAATTTGGGATATTCAATGTTTCAATTTGGATGTTTTATTATGAGAAACATTGGATTTTTGTTATGATTTTTAAAATTCATAAATGGTTACATTTTTAAGTTCTTCTAGTAGGTATAAATAGACATAAAGTAGCAAGTATAATAAATAAATAAATGGAAAAATGGTTACAAAAGCGGTAGCAAAATGGTGGCAAAAAGCGGTAGCAAAACTGTGGCAAACAAATGGGAGCGATAGCAAAATGGTAACAAAAAGTGGTAGAAAACGGTGGCAAACAAACGCTAACAAAATCATAGCAAATAGGTGGCAATAGGGCAACTGCTACTACGTGTGTTTTTTCTACCAAAAATTTGGTGGCAAAACGGTAGCAAAAGGGCTTTTGCCAATTTACGACCAAAAATACGGTAGCAAAAACTCTAATTTCTAGCAGTGTTACCGATGTTTATTTTTTTTGTTATATTTCAAATGTATGTGATTTTGAAATCACTTTAAATTTAATATATTAATTTATATAGAAAAAAAATCGGGTTGAACGGATCGTGCTCGGGTCAACCCACGAATATTCAGGTTGGGTTCGGGTTCATTTGTATGACATAATTTTCGAGTTCGCATAAAATTTTCGGATTCTGGTTCGTATAAAAATTTCGAGTTTGGATCGGGTTGAACCTGTCAACCCACGAACACAACCTGTTTAACACCCAAGTATTGATAGGTGAGGGTTGTAACTATAAAATAATTGAACAAACAAGCTTTGACCCCATATTTCAGACGCCCTTAATTTTACTTTCCAATCATAACTCACTAAGCTTCCAATCTCTAAAATTTTCAATTGAAATTTCTATTTATCTTTGGGTTATTATTCACAAACTAGTGCTAATACCTGCGAACTTCGCGGTTTGACAAAATAATATGTTTTTATGGTGTTAACAACGAACATTATACGTTTATGATGATCATAACGAAATTCTCCAAAAGAAATTATTATGGAACTCTAAATTTTATAAAGTAAATTAAACAACCAATGTACTATTGATATAAATAAAACGAAAAGATAAATAAATAAATGATGAAATTACATTTCGATAGTTCGAAATATCAATAGAAAGCCTATTTATCTAATACTTCTACTTTTTGAAGCTTCGTAACCAATAACCTCACATTCGTTTTGACCAATTGAGAAAACAATCATCTAACACCTAAAGAAATATGTTCAACTTGAATCATATCATATAATCCAATAACACTAAACCTATTGTAAACAATTTATATGAAAGAAAATATATTAGTAACAAATAAAAAAATGTTGTAAAAACTCTTGGATAACTGCATAAACCAGACTCGCATGCAAATCATGCCTCATCGCCGTATGCATAACAATAATGACCATTTATCTTGCGGCAATGAACCAACATAAAGAGCATATGCCTCTTGTTCCTTTTAGAATGAGTTTTGCTCCTTTTTAATTTCCTCGGTTAATAAAACCAACCTAAAACTTGTACTACATGCTAGGTATTAGAGTAAATTGCACAAAACATCTTTTATGTCTCCTCAAACTTGCAGGTTCCAGCTTTAATGTTTAAAAGTTGCTAAAAACAGCCATTAAGTTTATTTTTGTTGCGGGTTCAATCCTTTACAGCTAATCACGTTATTTTCTTCAGTTAAGTTCCCTCACATGCATAACATGTGAGGGTATATTCGTCATTTTGGTTGATCTTCCACCCACTTCAATTATAAAAGAAAGAATATTTAAGTTTTAACCTAGTTTAAACAAAGTTTGGTAAAAAGTACGCGACTACAGAGGAGCACGATTACCGTTTGATAGTGTTTAAGTCTAACTTGCGGCGTCCTAAGCGTCACCAGTTACTGGATCCAACTACTGAACACGGTGTTACGAAATTCTCTGATTTGACAGCATCGGAGTTCCGTGAGAGGTATCTAGGGTTGAAGAGTCGTTTGTCGTTTCCGTCTGATGCGAATAAGGCGCTGATTCTTCCAACTGATGATAATCCTGAAGAGTTTGATTGACATGATCAAAATCTGTGTTAATCTTTACAGCTTAGGGGGCTAGCTTAACAAGATTCCTATCTTAATTCCGGGTTCGCCGAATACGGCAAAGTCGCCGGAGAAGAAGACCGGAAAAGAGGGTGTTTGGTTTTTAAAAGTTTGGTTTTATTGTACATTAGTCTCCTGCGGTAAGAATTTTTTTAAAATAGGTTAAACCTTGAATATTTTTTTTTCTTATAATTGACGTGGGTGGAAGATCAACCAAAATGACGAATATACCCTCACATGTTATGCATGTGAGGGAACTTAACTGAAGAAAATAACGTTGTTAGCTGTAAAGGATTGAACCCGCAACAAAAATAAACTTAAAGGCTGTTTTTAGCAACTTTTAAACATTAAGGCTGGAACCTGCAAGTTTGATGAAACATAAAGGGTGTTTTGTGCAATTTACTCTAGGTATTAATAATGATGCAATAAAAATCATTTATAAACAATAATTGCCTAATACATGTAATATGTTATAGACTCATGTATTACACGGGTTGAATTTTATTTAAGAGCATTCACATCTCTTCCATCGTTTTTACCTTATAATTTCACTAAAAACAACTATATTTCCTCTTCTCTTTCAATTGAATAATATTTCTTTTAAACTTTTATCATTACTTTTTATCTCTCATCCACTCAACCACTTTCAAAATATATTAAAAAATTATAGAGGATGAATAGTTTTCCCTCAAATTTACAGATAAACAATAACATTTTCTCTCTCCTAACTCACAACCACTTTCAACCACCTGGTATCACTTTTCATGAGAAAGAATCAAATACAAAGAACTTTAATTGTAAGAATGGTACGAAAGAATATTCTCTAATATGAACACAACAAAAAATACTTAAAAAGAACACACAATATTTTTTCAATATTCTATTAAAATAATCGCTACTTTATCGCCACTAAATTTTTTTAGTGACAATATAGTAGCGTTTTTTAATAAACAATATTAAAAAAAAACATTTTGTGCTATTTTAGATTTTTTTAAGGTTTTTTGGGGGTTTAGTTTTTATTTTTTATCATGTAGGTTGAGTGGGGTGGGGGTTAGATTTTTTTTTAGGTTTTTGGGGGTTTAGGTATTTAGCATTTAGCTTGGGTTTTTTTTAGGGGGGGGGGGGGGGGGGAGGGGGTAGGTTTTTTGTGGGGTTTTTGGTGAGGTGTAGTTTTTTTAGGGGGGAGGGGGTGGGGGGTTTAGGTTTTTGGGTGGTGGTGGGTGGGGGTTAAGGTTTTTGCATGTGTATGTTCTTTTTCTCTTATGGACACTTGTCACTCTATGGTTCCTTTTTACACTTCTTATTTTTATACTCCTTTGTAGAATAACTCAACTCCACTTTTCATAATAAAAAAAGCTCTCTCACAGAAATTAGGGGACGGATTGTGAATGCTCTAACATGTTACATCCCACCCCAATGCCCCTCTCTTCCGATGGATTTTACTGGATATGGTTGTTGTCTAATCTGGTAAGTAAGTGTGTAATAGATATATGTAAAAGCGTAAGTACTTACGTTATGTTTTTGTTGGATGTATGTGTTAGTCACTTCTTGGGACTGTGTCAAAGCCTGCAAATACCAAATGAGAAACATTGATCATAGCTCATTAAATTTTCCCTTTTTGACCCATTTCACACTACCCATATGTATATAAGCAAACAGGTCAAAACTACACATGTTTGTATTCGGTCTCAAACTAACGTAGGTAAGTTCTTCTTCTTCTTCTTTTTTGAAAAATGTTGTTGATCAACAAACTTAAGCACATGAATGGTATCCTGATTTGTAGTGACACACATAGCCTCTTGTATAAGATGTTCATAAAATATATATCCTTTAACAAAACAAAATACATATTCTCCATTAAGTTAAAAATCTGAAAAAAGAATTAAAGATTAAAAAAGAAGATAAAAAATAAAAGATTCTAACTGTAAACAACATATATGTGAGTGTCTGACCTTAGTTCTGATACATCACATGGTTGAAGACTTTCGAACTTTTTAAAGAAAATAGCTTCAAGGCATTGCTAACTGCACAATTAATTACCAAAATAAATAACCCAAAATGATTTTAAATACCGGAAAGTATTAAAGTTGTCAACGAAAGCCTACACCATTAACATTTGAATTCATTATGTATACTTGAAAATGCAGAAAATACATCCCTACTGATGTCACCATACCCGTCTTCTCACTGTCTTCCTCCACGACATGATGTCATAAATGGAGATTTTGAAATTTCTAGTTGACATTTGTAATTTAGGCAAAATGATCATCAAACACTACATGATGTTATTTTGAAAACCGCAAACACTTGACTCAAGTCGAGGCTAACCGAGCAAGTAGTATCCTGCAAGCTCACATAATACATGACCATGATTGAAGCTTTATGTGGTGTTTAGAATTGCATATTGCATTTTTTTAAATAGCAGATAACCACTTTTGAGTTTTTTATTCTATGAGGAAAAGTGTATATGATTCAAAATTACAAAATTTAACCTCAAGATGAAGAAAATTGTTTGCAATTAGCAAAAAACCACTCGATTTACTCACATGCCTAATGTGCTTTTGATTTGTTTGAATGATGATTTCAAGAATGCATGCTTATTTTAATGAAGAATTCCAGAGTTAACAGTAAACAAATTGATCATATCATTCATAAATTTTAAACACATATATTTACCTTTGTAGAACATACCCAAAGAAAGAGTAGAAGCTGTCGTCGCCATACGTCCATCGTACCGCCACTGACCAACAACGCTACTCGCACCTTCGCCTTAATCACCATAAAAATGTACCATTAATTATACAAAAAAATATATATATATGTACAACTAATAGAATGTTACAAGGTCTTTGTTCCAACAAACCCACACACGTTAAGAAACAATGAATATTAAAATCAAAACAATAAGTAGAATCATGTTTCATGATGCACGTATACAAAGTTCCAAAGCCTTTTAATTATATAATTTTATTCTTTCCATAAGATAACACATGGAACAATTTACTTTCATATAATTGCAAAATTAATGCCTTGATATATCATCCATTCATCCGTACAATTGAATTTTTTAGTAGGTTTTCATACCTTCAGAAACCCAAAATCCTTTACTCGTTATTGATTAATGTAACCATCTATGGATGCATGGAGCCAATGTGTAAGCGAATAGGAGATAGAGACTACCTGAAGCGAGATGGCTAACTGCGATGGCACGGTGTGACGGACGGGATGCTGACTGCAGCGGATCGGCGAATTGGAGGCAATGTACCACCCAACCCAATGCAGCGGAAAAGAAGTGGTGCATTGGGTCGGCTTTCAAAATGTCCTTAGCCACTTCAATAACTTCAGGGGCTATAAAAACTTTTTCATCATTTTCTGAAATTTTAGGTGGTATGAATTCAACAACCTCAGTAAGAGAGGAGGTAGCTTGACCAGACACAAGTGAATCATAAGAGCCTTTAGCTCCCGCCTAAGTATGTTCCTTGCCTACAACAACCTTGGAGCTGAACACCACTTATTTTTTCAGATCAACTACCCCCAACACTGAACTCCCAACTGGTTTAAGCTTATCAATGATAGGGATCTCCTTTTTGGTAATAACATAACTCCTAACACTTTGGCCTTAGGTTGAAACAGGTGTTTCGGTGACTGTTTTGATTTTCCCATTCATAGAGGCCTTAACAATAACAACGTTGTCTTTCACTTTATTAAGCGCCACATTAGGTTATGAGTCCCAGATTCACAAACCTTGCAGATGATCCAAAAACTTTATCTGTAGTATCATTTAATTTTTTTAACATCAACATGATAACTTTTTAAAGACACATCTAAGATGAACTCATTGTTATTTAAGTTAAAACAAAAATATTAATCTTATAAAAAAACTCTAAAAATTAATGGGCTTTAACAGATTAAAATAATTGCTTCAAAGCTAAATAAGGCGATTAGTTCGGATTTCACCCAACTAATAGACGACTTTCAAATATTACATACACTCCATTTTTACTCATATTCGAATCAGAAGACCATAAATCAGAATAATACAACGCATCAACTGCTAATCAACCGAAAAACCCTAAATCTCACATCAAATTGAATGGAACAAAAAAAACCCTAAATCGTACATTAAATTCATGAACTGAACAAAACTAACCATAAACATTAGGAACTTACCTGATGAGAATCACAGTGGCAGGTTTTGAATGTAGATTTGTGCTTCAAAGTTTCGAATTTAGGGTTTGCCTTCATCTTATTGATGGCTGATTGAGAAACCATGGCGGCTCTGCAGAAGACAGCACAACGTTTGTTGATGGAAATGGCAAAGTTGAGGAATGGTGGTGTAGAGATGGCTAGGCCAAATCGTTGCGTCGTCGATCGGAGAGGACGACTTTAGGTTTTGATTAGTATGATAAAACCACCATCTTAAATTGGAACTATTATTAATCTAACTTTGATTCGAATTAATGGAATGAAGATCTTAGAATAATCGTAAAGAGGCAGAGAGAGAGAGAAGGAGGAGAATGAGAGAAACCCCAATTGACGATTGAGAATGTGAGGGAAAGAATGATAGACGCCAGGTTATAACCTTATATATGGGAACAAATTTTAACCCGTTTTAGTAAAGCGAATAGTCAAATGCACCAAAGGGATTTTTGATGTTTTTTAGGGGAAAACAAAAAATAGAGGGCCTAGATGAATGTCATGTGTCTTTTAATTATGAACGTTATTATGTAGGATAGATTGCATATGAAAAAATGATTTAGTGTTTACCTTAGTTTTCATGTTTTGACTAGGAGATCAGATAATGCATATTTGGAAAGGTTTTCTTTTTCCTGAACTCACTCTAACTCTAATACGTGTTATTGTGTTCATTCTAGAAATTGTATATAAAAATGTGTTATTATATTTTTATGTGTTGAGATTCTAAGCAAACATATAGTTCTCACGAAAACGACCCAGATTTTAAAATCCACTTTAGGTGGTAAAAAGGTTGAATCAGGCATGTAATGTATTACTTGGTAGCAAACAATTTGTATCTAACTCATAGATGATATTTTAAGAAACTAAGATTTAAGACTAAACTCACATTTGAACGAGTATGAGAAAACCACTTGCTCAGGCAGCCTGCATAACTCCACATTTGCACAAAATTCAGTCGCTACACACAAGGTTTTTCGCTAATGACCTATAGCTCAATAGCATTGATGGAGATGTGAAGATTTGGGTTTGAGGCCCTAGGTCTCAAGTTCAAAGAATCCGATCTCAACTGGTTTTACCGCAGTGGCTTGGGTGCCAGGATTTCCCAGGAAACTTGAGATGGTGGGCTTGGGCTACCCAGCATTGGCTGTAGTTCACGGGAGGTAGGGTCTTCTTTTGACATTGGCCGCATAGGGGGCGTATGGTGGGCTTTATATCGTTAGCCATTTAAAAAACACAAGGTTTTTATTAAACAATGACCTATAAGCATTAAAACACACCAAACAACACCTCAAATTCAATGGGCCACACACGCTTAACATTCATGTTGTTCCTAAATTCTGAACTTTTTATCCAGATATTTAAAAGCATTTTTAATTATTTACTCCATTATCGATTTTATTTTGAGCAACTTCTAAAATAATATTTGTAGGAAATGCCAAAGAATAAAATATAAAAAGTCAATGCAGATAAGTTTAGCATACTAAAATATACTATATATTGTATGTTTGTATGACATCAAGTACTAACCTTAGTTATAACCAGATAGGCTAAAGTAGTTGTGCAAAACAATACCTTAAAAAACAATAATGATACATAAGATATACATGATATATAGTCCTTTATGAATGAATATTGTCAAATAAAGAATCAAGAGGAATTTATTTTAAAAAATTATGAACACTAAAGACCCCAATTTTCCAGAAATTACACTTTCAGCCCCTATACTTCTTTGGCTGCTCCCGGTTATTCAATTTTTGTCCGTTTTAGCTCGTATTCGTAACGAGACCTACAATACACAAACTAATAAAATAGAAGCTAAAATCTAATAAAAAAATACTGAACTATAGCAAAAAGATACAAAGTACAAAGGATAAACGCATGTGTTTTGCAACAAGTAATTTCGTATCATATTAACAGATTTTTTTAACATTTATTGATAGGTGAGGGATTGGTAACTATAAAATAATGAACAAAAAAATGAAGCTTGTGACCCCCATATTACAGGTGCCCTCAATTTTATTAGGTTGAACTACGTTCAATTCGCGTTAGATATTTCCTTTCTAACCATAACTCACTAAGCTTCCAATCTCTAAAATTTTCCATTGAAATTTCTACTTATCTTTGTGGTTTTTTATTCACAAATTGTACATCTTTGTGGTATTTTATTCACAAATTGTAGGTGAATAGATGATTTAGTGTTTAACTTAATTTTCATGTTTTGACTAGGAGATTAGATAATGTATATTTAGAAAGGTTTTCTTTTTCCTAAACTCACTCCAACTCTAATACGCGTTATTGTGTGCATTCTAGAAATTGTATATAAAAAAATGTGTTATTATATTTTACGTGTTAGGATTTTAAGCAAACATATAGTTCTCACAAAAACACCCAGCTTTTAAAATCCACTTTAGGTGCTAAAAAGATTGAGTCAGGCATGTAATGTATTACTTGGTTGCGAATAATTTGTATCTAACTCATAGATATTTTAAGAAATTGAGATTTAAGATAAACTCATGCTATAAACATTATAATTATAATTATTTAAAGCTAGAAAATTGATGAAAGTCAATCTAATATAAAAAAATCCACAACCTCTTTTGCCTCTCACCTACAAAGGGGTCGGGGCGCCCCGTTATACAAAAACCATCACGCGTTATAACACGTGATACACCACTGCCGCTGCTCATCACGCGTGGATTTGAGTACGCGTGGCCACTATCACGCGTGTTGATTTGAGGGAATTGTTGGGTTGTGAGGGAAATTGTTGGGTGAGTGATGAGCGTTTCTACTAAAATCCATCACTAGTGATGGAATAAAACTCGATAATGTAGCGGAACTTGATTGAATGTTGTGAGTGATGGAATTCCATCACTAGTGAAGCGCCCCTACCCCTAATAATATTACGAGATTACCATCAAATTTTAGTATAAGATGGATAATATTACCAGATTACCATCGAATTTTAGTATATATAGATGGATACCATAAACACAAACTTTCAACAAAATAAAGCAAAAGGGAGAGTATATGGGTGACGTAAGTAATGGAAAGACGAACTCCAATTCCAGGAGGGTTCCTAACATAAAGTTTACAAAGCTTTTCATCAATGGAGATTTTGTGGATTCCATTTCAGGTTCTAATCATATATTATTATTGTTGTTAATATATTCTTATTATTCTTTATTCTGCTACTTTATTCCTTTTTAATGGAAGATCAGTTTTGTTGGATAATAAACCAACAACAATTAGCATCTAAAAACACCAGTTTACAACTTCTACAAACCCATCTTAAATATATTTACATCTTTTCATAATCATATCAAGTATATAATTGTAAATGTAGAGAATTCTAAATATTACGAGAACTCGTGAGAAACAAATATAATCAATATTTCTTATGAAAAATACATTAGTATACTCCGATATAAACTAATTTATTCTCTTTGAAATACTCTTAACAAGCTTAATTTATACATATGGGTTTTTAATGGTCTAGATCATTGCATATTTTTATAACCAAAGAGCTAATTGTGTAGCAGGTTATTGTGTGAGTTTGCTCTTAAAAGAAGTAAACTATATTTAGTTAATCAAACAAAATCCTATCAGTTTATATCCACATAGTCGTAAGATAAGCCACTTTTTAAAAATTTGTTGTTTTTTCAAAAAAGTCATAGTCATATCAATCCTTATATCTTTGAACGATAAAATAGAGATTGAAGACCGCATACGAAATAGATATCTCTAATTCACTTATATTTTTAACTATAATGCTTGGAATAATTAAGATTATCACTAAATATTTTTTTACTATAATGTTTGGAATAAATAAGATTATCCCTATTTCACTTGCCAGTTCTACTGCATATGGTAAAAATATATGATTAATTGTCATTTAAAAATGTTTACCGTTTTACGCAATTTATCAAACCGGCTGGGAAATGCTTTCGAAGCACCGGTAATGTAAAAGAAGTTATATTTGACTTGACATTATTGTAATTTGTTTTTTCTTTAAACAGTGGGATTTTATGATTGCAGAACGACCAGCAAATGCTGTAAAAACCCAAACAGTACAGTTACAACTAAGAAATTAAAGCGCCACCCAGATCTAGCTTATTACATAAAGTCTCTTATATTACCCAGATCTATTGTAATTTGTGTTTATGTATTAAGATTTTTGTCATGATAAATTGGTTTAGTAGTTAGTCACTTGGTTTCTCTCCTTGAGGTCCCAAGTTCAACTCTCATTAGCATCATTTTGAAGGACATTAGTAGTGGCAATGAAGTTTAGAGATAAGCCTTTTTGGAGGTCGTCAGTTCGAAACCGAGCCAAACTGAGTTTTACCGCAGTAGGCCTTCGGGCGGGTTTTCCTCGGAACTGATGGCTTGATGTCTCGGGTATGCATCCAACTCTGACCGTTATGGATGACAGGATGGATTTGCTGGCTGGATTGAGGAAATCCCAAGATGCTTATCCGATTATTTAAAAAAAAATAATTCCAGAAAAAAATGTGAAAAGAAATTCAGAATAAAGAAAAACTTCAAAAATAAAACTAACTGACCAATTGCAATTTCGTATTATTGTAATACATTAAAGTTAATCATCACAACATCCTACCTGAAATTATAATACAACAATTTGATGTTGTTAGCCATATTTCTTGTCATCAAATACCTCGTAGACTTTATCAGGTCAACTTCATGCTTTCCTATCAAATCTCAATTATTTTAGTTAAATAAATATAACGTGTGTAGATAGTTTGTGATGTGTATAGTAAATTAATGATTGATTGGTACCTTATATTTGTTTAATTAGTTGTAATCAATATAAACAATAATAGTTAAATGTGCATTTTAATCATAAAAAAAATAATTGAACAGGCAAAACATTTGAGACAATAGACCCGAGCTCAGAACAAGTGATTGCAAAAATTGCCGAAGGTGATAAAGAGGACATCGACTTGGCGGTGATAGCTGCGCGGCAAGCTTTTGATCACGGTTCATGGCCTCGCATGCCAGGATGTGTGAGTATCTTTGTTTCTTTTGTGTCAAATGAAAACGTTTAAAATCCTTTTAAAAAGATGATAAATATGATTTGTATACTTTTTTCTAAAGTAAATATTATTTCTGCACGATAGAATTGTTGTATTGGTTACTTAGTTCTATAATATTGTCGATGGTGACTTTAGTGGTGTGGCTTGCGTGGTCAAATTGATATTGTTTAATTTTCATTACCTACAAAGAAAATGACTTATAAGTTATAATAAGTTATAATATTGTAAGAGGTTCATTCATAACAAGTATACTTTTAATTTTCCTTAAAAATAATATGCATAGGAACATTAACACAGTGTTCTTTTTGGCTACCAAACATAAACGATATTCATTGTTTTTCTAGTAAAACATAAATCAATCATTCGAAGTTTGTTTCTGGAAAGGATGAAACATAAAACGTGAGAACAATACAAAACGTACAGTTTTAGTCTAATTTACATCAATTTAAATTATAATATACAGTGACGAAGCTTGAGATTTCCGACCGGGGGGTCGGAAGTCACCGAACCTAAAATTATACCTACAAAATTATAAAACCGGGGGTCGAAAACGTGTATACCTAAAAAATTCTATACGAAAACTATATACCGGACACTACTGCGCGAAAAGTTCGGAGGGTCGGGCGCCCCCCCCCCGACCCCCAACTAAGGTACGCCTCTTGAATATAGGGATATTGGATTTAAATAACCCCAAGTTTCACCAATTGGCCAATAACACTCCCAATTTGTATACAAGCACTCTCAACTTTCAGCTTATTGAATGATAACACTCCCTAACTGACTGAATCTTAACCCAATTACAGTTAGCTGATGTCAGCTGTCACGTCATCAAAAATATCATGTCAGCTGCCACATCAGCTGCCATGTCATCTGTCACGTCAGAAAAAAGGGCCACATCAACAAAAACTAACTGGATTAGGGTTCAGTCAGTTAGGGAGTGTTATTGGCCAATAGATTGAAAGTTGGGAGTGCTGGTGTAGAAATCGAAAGTTGGGAGTGTTATCGACCAATTGGTGAAAGTTGGTTGTTTAAATCCAATATCCCTTCAATATACATATATCTATTACGATCATAACCATTATTATGTATATTCATATTATTTGATTTTTGATACCGATACAAGGGTTTGGGTGGTCTTAACTCTTAAGGGGATCAGAATATTCTCAAACCCATGAAAGTTTTTAAGCTTAATCTCACACATGTTCTCATATTTGAATATCCATCCCAAATCTTCAAGTGTCTAGTTCTGAGTTCTTTTTTCATCCCCAAGCTTTGCACCATTGTGGTAACGGACTATATAGTAGGCATGTAGATCTAAGGAAATATGTATGTAATATGAAAAAAAGCATAAATCTATACCTTATTAACCTTTATAAATTATAAATATTTGCAGGAGAGGGGTAAAATAATGAACAAATTCGCTGATTTAATCGATGAAAACCTTGAAGAACTAGCAGCATTGGAAACATTTGACGTGGGAAAAGTTTATAGTTTCGAAATCAACGTGGACATTCCTAGTATATCCAAAGAAGTACGGTATTTTGCTGGTTCCGCTGATAAAATTCATGGTAAAACTTTAAAATTGTCTAGCGAATTTCAAGGATACACTTTGTTGGAACCGATTGGTGTAGTCGGTCTTATAATACCATGGAACTTCCCAAGTGCCATGTTTGTTCTTAAATGTACACCGGCTCTAGCCGCTGGTTGCACCATGGTCATTAAACCCGCTGAACAAGCGCCCCTCACGGCTCTTTACTTGGCACATTTGGCTAAACTAGTAAGCCCAACGGTTTTCATGATTTGGGAATGTTGGATTTCATATCATTAACATGTTATGTGTTCTTGTTAATAGGCAGGGATCCCAAATGGGGTCCTTAATGTTGTGACCGGGTTTGGAGATACAGCAGGTGCTGCTGTTGCATCACATATGGACATAGATTGTGTTAGTTTCACCGGGTCAACTGAAGTCGGGCGACTAGTAATGCAGGCTGCGGCTACAAGCAATCTGAAAACCGTTTCTCTTGAACTCGGGGGTAAATCCCCTCTCTTGATCTTTGATGATGCTAATGTTAATCAAGCGGCTGATCTTGCACTCCTCGGGAGTCTTGCTAACAAGGTGCTTTATACTTTGTATAATTATTGTATAAACATATTTTGAACTGGTCTAAAGATATATATGCTACATTTTATGTATAGGGAGAAATTTGTGTATGTAGTTCGCGTGTTTTCGTTCAAGAAGGGATATATGATAAGCTTGTGGAAAACCTGGTCGAGAAGGTGAAAACATGGGTCGTGGGGGATCCGTTTGATCCCTCCACTCATCAAGGACCGCAGGTAATTCTAATGAACTTACTATCAAATTATATGATTATCCTACGTATAGATAAGACCATTCGCTATGGTTTTACGCCCTTTCACTCCACATCACTACTACCACCTCATCACACCACTTCCATTCAGTTTACTTTTTTTCACTATGGTTTCTCTGGTTTTCACTACCCACTACCTAATAAAATAATAATTTTTTAAAGGCTAAGAATTAAGGTAAGAGAACAATAAGAGGAGGGTTTTTTTAATCTTTGTAGATGATCAAGGTTGAGAATTAAGGTAAGAGAACAATAAGCTAGTTATGTACTTTGATAGTGAACCCATACCTTTGATAATTAGTTACAACCATTATTTATCTTGTCATATATAAACCTATAAAGTTGTCGCTTACTTTATGGTCAACTCAATGGACATTAGAGCACCCACAATAAGGCATATTTAGAAGGTGTTTTTGAGGTGCCATGTGTCACCAGCCCAAAACTTTCTCTCTCTTGCTCTCTCATAAACAAAACATCTACCAAAAACTTACCTTCTCTCTCCTCTCTTCTACATCACACTCACATAACTTCCTTGTCTCTGTTTTTTCTCATTATTCCTCACATACATCACCACACACTTCCTCTCCTCCACCTCACACCCTCTCTCTGCCACATCACTTTCTCTCTCTTTAAAAACACCAAAAAATGTCTTCATTGTGGATGCTCTTACTCTCTTATGGGCAACACCTGTGTTTTTATAAGGGATAACTTTGCCTAGATAGTTCAAGTTACGATACACTTAACTTGGTTCATTTGCACCCTTATTGCATCCTATGTATAAAACATGTTTTAAAAATCATTGTACTTTCATATTATTAGGTTGATAAGGAACAATACGAGAAAGTACTCTCGTATATCGATCAAGGTAAGAGAGAGGGTGCATCGTTGCTAATTGGTGGGAAGCCTTGCGGAAAAAAGGGATACTATATCGAGCCAACAATCTTTGAAAATGTTACGGTATGCGTGAAACAAACATTTTAAGTACTAAATTCGCATTGACGGTATGTGTGAAACACAACATTTTAAGTACTAAATTCGCATTGACGGTAATTTCTTCTCGTTGTCATATAGGATGACATGCTTATTGCAAAGGATGAGATATTTGGTCCAGTTATATGTCTTATGAAGTTCAAGTAAGACCCTTTTTTTTAATTTTTCTAATGTCTTATACAATGAAACATATATTAGTTGTGACACAAACAATATATATATTGCAGAACAATTGAGGAGGCCATTGGAAGAGCGAATGCGACTACATATGGTTTGGCAGCCGGAATTGTGACTAATGACCTGAACATAGCCAACAGGGTATCTAGGTCAATTCGAGCCGGGATGATTTGGATAAACTGTTACCATAATTTCGACTCCGGGTGCCCAATTGGTGGATACAAAATGAGTGGGTTCGGGAAGGATCATGGTGTTGAAGCCCTTGAAAAGTATCTTCAAAACAAAGCTGTTGTCACACCTATTTACCATTCGCCATGGTTGTAAATCTTTACGGTTTTAATGTTTTGTTTGTTTTCATTTGGGCTGATTTCGAACACTTTAAGTTTTGGTCAATATTGCATATTGATGGTATTTGGAGTGGTCTATGGGCCAAATTCAATCTCCTTAGCTGTGTGGGTATTTGGAGTTTGCTAATAAAAATTGGGAATTTCAATAATCTATGGGCCAAACAGATCAAGTTTAGCTTTAATTTCTAATCACTTATGAGGGGCAATAGAAACCCAAAAGTTTTGTATTTTAACTACAGTTAAATGTTATTTTAGTTCATGTAGTTTGGGTCATTTTTCCAGTTTAGTCCAAAGGTTTTTTTTTTTAAAGTTGGTTCTCACATGAACCCTACCTTATATATATATATGATTCGTTTCAAATGGGAACCACTACAAGTTGCGAGAACCGTGAGAACTAGGCCATCCAAAAGGCTTTTCCGATATTTTTTTTTCTCAAAAGTCGTAAAAACAATCAATTGTTTCAGCAAAAAAAAATTGAAAAAAGTGTCGCATACCCACATTTACATGTGGCGTAAAAAATATATTTATCTTTTTCCAAAATTTACGTCTGCCATAAAAAAAACTTGCATCAGTCAAAACTACCGACTCGGTAATTTTTTTTTACTTTTTTTTCAGATGTGTTTATAATTTTTTTCATCTACGTTGTGCAAAAAAAAATTTGACCCAGCTCGCGCGGATCAAAAAGTTCTCGCGGTTCTCGCAACTCATGATGGTTATATATATAGAGAAAAGTATATTGTACCAAATGGCTTAACGTACATTACGTACGACATGTAATTTCGCACCCTTTAGTGGTGAATTCGCATGGAGTAGAGTGAATGTGCCAGCTAATTTCATTTGAGACGAGGTGAATTCGCATGGAATAAAGTGATTTCGATGGGATCGGACGGCTGAGATTATTACATACATTTTGTAGGATAAGTCATTTTGTACAATAACCAACCTCTGTATATATATATATATTGTTTAGTATAATGAGTTATTTATTAATATTAATCTCAATGATTATTGCTATATAATCATTTAATTTTCTTTCTCGCTTATGTCTTACTTATTAATTTTTGTTAACTATTTTTTTTGTTTTTCTGCTTAGTAATAACTATTTAATATTTCATTGATTCAACTACGTGTAACACAAAAGTTTCTAACATATTAATAAATAAAAAAAACATAGTAAAATTTTGTAACTTATGTAATACACAAGTTTATAACCTAATAATAAATAAAAAAACAATGTAAAATGTTATAAAATGTATATAGTACATCAAATTTCATTTTTTCAAAAACATATATTGACGATTGTGTGTGTTAATCAATTACATTTTATGAATTCAAGTCGTGTGCCACTAAGGCTATGGGCTAGTGGTAGAGGGAAAACCTTATAGGTGTTGAGACTATACGAAGTGAGCGTGGAAGCCAGTCATGACGTGGAGGGCGGTTCATGAGTTTAGGGTTCAAGCTGAGATATTTGCAATTCGGTGCCAAAGGTGCGTGGAAGAGTTGAGGAATTGTGTGAATGAGGTAAATGCCTTCATGCCAGTTCATAATCATTTTTATTGTAATGTCTGGCTCCCTTGATGCATGTTATCTATTCACAAATCATCACCTAATTCCTGAAAAAAGGACTTAGGTTGAGAAATGAACTGGATTAAGAATAAGTGTATTTGAAATATATGAATCTTTCAAATGTTATGAAACATGCAAAAGTCTTGATTCTAAGCTTGATGTGCCATAAGTGTTGTGAATAAAGAATTAAACATATGAGATGTTCGGAGCTTGAACAGGAAGTTGCTTCACAAAAATTCATCATTTCTTCCATCAATGCTCAACTCGCTTATCTTGATTCAGTTTATCTTTCTTTAGACGAAAGTCATATGGTTTGTAGTGTGCAAATTTGACTCTGTAGTTAGACCAAAACTAATGTAATGCATTTGAGATGCACTTATGACATGGATGATGAGTTGGAGAAGAGAGAATAAAAAGGGGTAGAAAAGTTCTTGACTAAACGTATGCATTTTGTAGAGAGAGAATAAAGTTCGTGAGCAGTGAAATCTTAAATGAAGAAAGAAAAAAAAGGAAAGAAGATGAATAGTGAGTTGATGTGGCAAAAAAATTGTAAGAATTTTGATCTTGCATTAAGATTTTCTTGCATTATAAAACAAAGGAAAAATCACTTGCAAGCAGAAATTCAAATTAGATGTTGAGCAATTAATGTGAGGGTGACCCTTAATAAAAGCTATATCAACTAATCGGATGGAAAAACAGATAAATAATCCATCCTGAAAAGGATATATTCTCAATTAATCATCTCTTTGTATTCTCATTGTTAGACCCTTGGGTGTGGGTTCGGGAAAGGAAACGGGAGTACGACGTGGAGGGGGCCTTGATGGGGAACACCACCCCACGGTCCAACCATCGGTGCAAGCGGGGAAATATTCCAGTCCTCCCCGTTCACTTTTTTTTACCATTACTTTATTGAACGTTGAAGAAAACGATTTAAAAAAAAACCTATTTGTACCCATTTTCATCTTTAAAAATCACAATCTATTTTCAGTATCCTTAAAACCAATCCCAAATCCATTTTCAACATAAAAAAATCATGGATCCTTAAATAAAGTATTAATATTTGTATTTTAAAATTTTAATTTGTAGCCAATAACCGCAAACATGAAGGCTTTTATAACTAGGTTTGTAAAGAATTTTCCGAATTGATGGCCCGTATTGATTGGTCCATTCTGTTAGTTCAAAATTTAGATAGATGAATGGAAAAATGGGTTTGTTTGCGGGTATATATCAACATGCATGGAACAATCGTAAAAGTGGTGAAGATGATTCAACTATGTTGTCGTTGGCTGTTGAGAGATACACCAACAAACACGGGCCGTGGAATTACATGAGGTCGTATGAAATATTGAAGTGAAAAGATCTAAAACAAGGCGTCGGGGAGTTATAGTGCGAGTGGTTCGGATGCACATTGTGCTATCAATATAAATGATGACCCAAGTTTGAAGATGAAGCTTCAACTCCGGAACCACGGAGGCCAACTGGAAGGGATTGTGCTAAAAAAACAGCCGCTGAGAAGGCTTTGGGTTCAAAGGCAACGAGCTCGAGTGATGCATGTAAAATAGATACAATTCTATGGGAGTGCAAGAGGAGTTGTACAAAAAGAAAGAGAAGGAAAGGAAGAAGCGTCAGTGAGAGAAAGGAGAAGCGGCAACGAGGGAAAGGGAGAAGCTCTAGTTTGATAAGAGGCAACTCGAATTTGATCTACAAAATCATGAAGCCGAAGAGTTCCAACTCATGAGAACCGACATCGAAAGCGTACCCCGAAAGAGACCGTGCGGTGCTCTCAAGAATGAAGGACAAAATCGCGAAGAAATGGCTAGGAAGAAGTGAAAGTGGAAGTGGGTTTTAGTTTTTTTTTATTTTTAAATTATGTCTTTTTAGTTATGTTTTTTTTTCTAGGCTGTGTAATTTTATTTTTAATTAATGAAAAACTTTTTATATATTTAAGAATTTTGGTATTACAAAATAAAAATAAAAATAAATGGAAGGGGGAACCACACCCCACTCTTGAGGGAAATTAGTGAGTTGGAAGGGAGATGATGTGACGACGATGTAGACTTGGGGAAGGGAAACCACACCCAATAGTCTTAGTGAATATTGCACTGATATGTGTTACCAAATAAAAAAGTATTAGTAAAAAAAAATTATTAAATAATTTTATAGAAAAACAACTTTTAAATTATATAAAGTACAATAACGTAAAATAAAATCCATTGTTTAGTTATTTTATTTGGTTTAAAATATACTTACACTTTTGTAAGAACTAGTACGAATCCATGCGCGTTGCGACGGTTACTAAAATAAAAAAATCAACTGTGACGGTTTTCTTCCAAGCTACTTATCCAATCGATGCCTGGCCTCATTCACCTTAGATTGCACATTTACCATATAATATTGTTCAATAAAAGAAAAAAAGTAAACTTTTTGGCTTAGCACAACAACATAGGGTAAAAACCATAAAAACGTTAAGTTCTATGACAGACAAAAATGGCCATCACATGTGATCATTGGTTTTTCTTACTGGTACTTGAATTATCATGCTCTGTTAAGCACGAATTTGGCTACGATGAGCAGTTGAAGCATTACATTTCTCTAAACTTTTCACCGGGCCTTGAATTTCTTCTTAAAACAGGTCAAATCAAAACATTTAGCTACAAAACGAAACAAGTCAAATGGGCCGAACAAATCAAATGGTTTTATTCGACGATCCAAATTATTATTGATTTATTTTAATAATTTTGCTTTTGCAAGTATAATATAGTTTATATAAAAATTGGGCGAAAGCGTTTCTGGGTGAATTCAACCCGGCACACCCAACTTTGGGCCTTCGGCACAGCAATATACGGCAATGCCACTTCTAAGCAAAAGTGAATAGTTGATGCATATCTGAACAATATCCTGAAGATGGACCTTTGTTCCATAATAACCTCTTGCAACAGAAATAACGAGTTGAACAAACCTTCTTGCAATTTCATGAAATTGATGTGGGAATAATAGCAGTTTCCTAGTGGTGTCAATACGACTTGAGTGTAAATGATCTGCAGAAACCTTCTCGTTTAATCAAAGTTGTTGTTGTGGCTATGATATCCCCTTAATTATCAATGTTGGATCTTTTTGATGATTTAGATCACTTTTTCCCAAAGTATTTATGTGTTGGGGTTTTTTAATGAGGCGAGGCCGAGCTTGAGTACAACTTGTTTTGAGCTCTTTTTCTAAAGCTCGAGCTCAGCTGATGAGAAGTTTTTCAATCTTGAGCTCAAGCTCTATTTGTAGAAACATGACTCGTATTATAAAGTTGGTCATTTTTATTGCAAAGCCATAAAAAAGAGATATATTCTACGATGTCTTTGTTAGGAGAAATTAATGTGAAGTAGTAGTTTGGACCACTAAGTAATTACTTAAAAAACCCAACTCAACAACAATATATGTGTAAACACATCTATGATTTAAGAATATAAAAAAATATCTTAGGTGTTGTCTGGTTTTTCTGAAAAGCTCTGCGCAGGCTCTTTTGTCTGTGCGCGCAGACATTGCCACATGCAGTCTGTTGATTTTTTCGAAGACGTTTCATTAGAAAATGTCTGCGCGAGCTCTTCTTGGTGCAGACTTATCTCAACCACTTCTAAGATCTTCTAAGGTATGTAGAGGGTTAAACACCACCAACCACCACCACCGTCCATCACCACCGTCCACCACCCATCCACCACCGTCCATCACCACCACCACCCACCACCTTCCATCACCACCGCCGTCCACTACCCCCACCGTCCATCACCACCACCACCGTCCACCACCCACCATCACCGTCCACCACCACCGTCCAGCACCACCACCACCCACCATCATCGTCCGTACATACTATCAGTTTATTTTAGAAGTCTACATACGTTAAAAACAATCAACCTTCTTTTTGTAGACTGCAAAGGTTTGCTCCATCTTTTCCTCTACAGATGTCTTTAGCGAACGGAAACAACCGGAGACGTGTGAAATGGAAACCGGAGAAAACCATGCTAGATGGTGCGTCGGCGACGCACCTGGGGCGTCGTGACGCGTTGGGTCGGGGAAATTGGCGTCAGCAGGAAAACCCATTATCTGGGACGCGTCGGCGACGCATCCTCTTGCTCTCCGACACGAGATTTTGTTGTTTGTTGCGTTTTAACGGGTTTTAATGCTAATTTTGGCCCTTCTCTCTCTCACTTACGCCATTTTGAACTTGAAACCTTCATTTTGGAGCCAAGAACATCATTCCCTTTGATATGTGCTAAACAAACTATTAAAATTAACTAAATTAGACTCTCTAAACTAGACACTAAAAAGCTTTAAATCTAGACTCGACCTAAACCACACAACCGGGACGTGTACCGATCAATGTAGTATAACCTAAGCAAGTCCGGATATCGAACCCACAGGAGTCTACTGATTAAGCTAACTAGACTCTAATAGACTCGGACAAACACGACTCAAACTGTTTCATTGTTTGGGGGGGGGGGGTTACTGAAAATTCTAAAGAAATCTATCAAACTAATTATTAACTAAAATTATACGAATACGAACTAATACGAAAACTGAACTCAGATGGTGATGAAAGCTACCTAGACTAGAATCTTGGATTGATTTTAAGAATTTATTGATGAAAGCTACCTAGACTAGGTTCCTATGCTATCAGGATCGGTCCTACAAGTGGTATCAGAGCTAGAATAGCCTGATTTGATTGATATCAAGACAAAAACAACTCTAATTCTACTCCATTCTTCTATTTTTCTTAACTTTTACACTAAAATGAAGAATTTACGGACAAATTCTGTCCAAATTTGAATATGTCATGTTAAATACATCATATATAAATCCCTGAGAGTTTGGAGATTAAAATCAAACGAATTGATACCAAATTGTTGAAAAAATCATGTTTGAAAAATTCACCTTGATCGAACTTATAAGTCAAGTTCGCTCGAACTTGACTTAGAAACTCACTTTTGAAGTGTTTTTCTATCAAGTTCTTCGCTCGAACTTGAAGGTTTTTGAGAAAATTCTAGTTAAGTCCGACCAAACTTGTATTAATTTCTATGATTTTCTTCAAGTTCGCCCAAACTTGCAAGGTTTTCTTATAAAAATAAACTGTAAGTTCGACCGAACTTGTGTAAAAACTGAAATTCTTCATTCACCCACTGGAAGTTCGACCGAACTTGTAGTATTCTAATAATTTTCAAAGTTTGAACGTGTTTTCAGCGTACGTGTGTTGATATTCACGATGGATGATCTTCAGAGAGCGTTTATGTCAGGAGTGGGTACATCTAATGCCAATGTGATAAATCAAGTTAACCTAGACAACGAGATGGGCACGTCCGTTAAACCGCCGAAGTTAATGAGTATGGACGAATACGAGGGATGGAAGGAGAAGTTCAGTTATTGGGTTCAAGCCATGCATTTCCAAAGCTGGGTGGCTATTGAGAGAGGTTTTGTTGTTCCGTTAGACGAAAATCAGCAAGTTCTTGAGAAGTACAAGTATTCTTCGCAACAAAAGGAAGAATATATCGCTGAAAAGAAGATGATTAGCCTCATTCAACAGTCAGTTAAAGAGGATATTTTGATCTTGTTGCTCGAAGACACGAATTGCAAGAGAACTCTGGTTATCATTGCAAAAGAAATATCAAGGAAGCGAATAGATGATCAAGAGTAAAAAAGCTCTTATCATGAAGGAATTCGATATTTTTACTATGTTGACGGGTGAGATGATGAAACAGATGATCGAACGGTTTTGTCATCTGAAAGTTCAAATGAGGAGACACGGTCTCGAGAAGACAGAACTGGAGTACATCGATAAGTTTGCAGAAGTGTTACCTGACGGAGTGTGGACTACTTATCTTATGGTTTTGAAGGAAGGTCCGAATTGGGAATTCTTTAAGCTGGCTACATTCATCGACAAACTTGAAGGTCATGAGATGGAACTTCTAAAGAACGCAAAGTCGAAGAATGCTAACATTGTTCAAGATGTTGGTCTATACTACAAGAACGGAATTCAAGACAGCATTTCAAGCCCAAAGATTCAAACAGCATTTAGTGCGAATATGAATTCTTCGAATCGTTCGTCACAGAATCAGAATCAATCATATCCACAATATGATCAAAGTCCACAGAGCTCTTCGTTTTCAAGCACAAGTTCAAATTCTTCATATCAGAGTCAAGCAAATTAGAATAACAAACGAATTCCGATCCGAATGTATACAAGTGTAACATTGCTGTCAATTTAAACAATGTTGTTTCTGAGCATGTTGCTAAGCAACACATGGCACTTCTCGCCACAGTTCTAGAATCGTATGAAAGTCTGGTGGCCAGGAAAATGGCAATCCAGAAATGACCGCCGAAGACTACGATCAGGTGGACGAAGAAGAACTTGAGCTGATGGATATAAAATAGTCTTTGGCTTCTATCATTCGAAGGGTGAAGTTTGTTGCACTCACAGGCCGAGCTATCAGAAATTCAAGCAATAAGCGAGGGTTCGACAAATCAAAGGTCACTTGTTTCAGATGCCGACAGAAAGGGCATTTCAAGTGAGAATGCAAAAATTCTGAAGCAACAGACAATCAGAGTCCATTTGGAGGTGGCAACGAATACTACAAAAAGTCGCTATAGTATAAACCATTTCCGAAAAAGACTCAAGTTGATATCGAATAAAAACCATCCAACAATACTGAAAAGGCAATGGTTGCTTCGAACGAAGATGATGGCTTTGACTGGAATTCTTATATTGGCAAGAAGACCGGAGTTGCATTGATGGCTGAAATTGTTGAAGATACATCTGCTGAAGACGCAGCCTTGGAGAATGCTCTACTGGAACAATATCTGCAACAACAGGATGAAGAGGAGACTTATCTCACATGAAGATACAAGGCATTTTATATCCTAACTCAACTTCTAGTTTTGCAGGTAACTTTGATGGAAGTTCTCAGGAGCAAGTGGTTGAGGAGAAATCGATTGATGAAGAAGTTATTGATGTAGCTCAAGAAATGAATGCTGAAAACCTCACGAACATTGCCAATAAAGCTATGATGGCAAACCTAACCAAGGTAGGTCCAAAGGTAAAGATAGTCGAAAAGGAAGTTGTCAAAGTGCAAGTTGTGGAGGTTGAAAAACCTTGTACAAAATGCACCGAGCCATGTGCTAAATGTGCCGAAAAATCACAAATCATCACTGAACTCAATGTGCATAATGAACATTTTAAATACGACTATCGCACAATGAAGGAAGCGTATGACAAAATGAAAGATGATTATGGCAGGCTCGATAGAAACAATGTCGAACAACACGACACTGTAAGGATGTTAAAAGGGACAGTAATGGATAAACAAAAAGCAATTAATGTTTACATTAACACCATTGCTGAAACCAAACAACAACTCCAGGACATGAAAATTGAAACAGAACGTGTTCAACAACTTTTAAGAAGTTATACAACTAACGCTTATGTCATCGATCATGGCTGCCATATAACACCAGGGATATATATGGTGTTCATATTCAGCCCTAAAACTTGTTTAAAACCCCAAAATTCATGGATTAAAAAGCGTTTCTCGGCTAGAAATCACATTTAATCGAAGAAACGGACATAGAATTATAAGTATCAAAGCTAATACCTTTGAATTAGGACTTGTTTATTGAAGAACTCAGCTGAGAAGAAGAGTTGAGAGCAGATTTTTTGAGAGTTTTTTTGAAGAATTTTGTGATTAAAATTAAAAGAAAAAGAAAAAAAATATATTTATAACCAGGGGGTTGGCGGTTTGGATAAGTATAAGTGCTTCACAGAACGTGCTTAAAGATGATGTTTATCTTACGGATAAGTATAAGTTCGTTTCGGGTCCTGCGCGCATTCTCGATTTGCGTGACAGACTCCGTTTTGCCATACTTAGTGTCAAAAGACTCGGTTTTAAAAATTATGCATAACCATCTAAAAATCCGAACCCGTTACGTTTTAATCATAAAAGTCTCGTTTGACGTTCGTTTAAGTGTTTTTAAGCTTGATCAATCGTTCCTTGCACATTTGGTTGCCTTATGTTATGCCCGGAACGAATGCATTTCCCCAACCGGGAGCTGCTTCGTTTTGCGTGCCCGGGCTTTGATTATTTTCAGACCTTATGTCACAGTCTATGGCACAAAACTAAGTTATTCCCGGAACTCGGAATCTTAAATAAGGCTACCGATAAACTAATAATCAACGTCAAAGATTTAATGCGCTGTTAAATGTCAAGTCTCCGTTTAACACGTTGATCAAGGCTAAGGACACCAACCGTTGGTCCTTAGTAGTGTCATGTCAACCATGACGTGTTCGCAGAGTCCTCCGAGATATAACATATATTGTTTCGCACAACACACAAGTCATGAAATTTCATAAGGTTTACGCACAACTATAGTTTTAGTCATGCTTTAAGTTTAGGACCAATTAGGGTGTACCTGATTTCGTCATGGGTATCACAACTTGTTCTTCAAAATCAAAATCAAGTGATTCTGCATCAACATCGATCAACTTTGCTAAATCCTCTTTGGAATAGTTGTGCACGAACTCACCTTCCTCGACATTATGTTCAAGCATAAGTATTAAAGGCTTTATCGGAACTGCAGTAACAGGCTGTGCAGTAGTAATAGCGTCAGACATATCAATATCATCAGTTGGCCCTGTTTGCCCTGACTCCCCCTGATTCTGATCATCCATAACATTCGCCTCATCATTTAGAAGATTAGAGAAATCAAAGCTTTCATTCACTGTTGCATCAACCACCTTTATCCCTGTACCACTTGGATCATCATCATTTCCTCCATATGGTCAGAATCATCTTTCGGATCATCAGTTGGTGATTCATTATCTTTTTCCTCGTCTTCAGCTTCATCATCGTCCTTTTCTTCAGTAACATTCACAGTCTCAGAAGACTTGACAGATTCGTCAACCTTAGAAATCTCGGACTCAGAAGCTTTAGCAACATTTTCATCAATAGTCTTTTCAGTAGCTTCAGAAGATTTTGTTGCATCACCCTTAACACCTTTGCGTTTTCCACTTTCTGCAAGCTCTTCTTACTCTTTCTCTTGCTTCTTGTCAATCCAACCGATCGTATTCAGCAATAAAGTCAACGCCAAGACTGTTAGACAACACTTTCTGCATTCTTGTAACCTTCTATCATTTAGGGCTTGTATCGTTTTCAGCTCAGCAATCTATGTATGTAGCTTTTCATTGGCATCTTGTAAGCTTTCAATCAGTGCCTTAAAGAATTCACGATCGCTTTCCAACACCTTGATCTTATCTTCCATCATTTCTTTCTCAACAAACTTCTTGTAACTTTCTTGATTAGCTCGGCCTTTTCTTCTTCATTCTTTTGAACTTTCTCTTCTAAGATCTTGACACGCTTTTCAAGAATATCCACGTCTGATTCAGGAAAGAAATCATCTAGATATTGAAGATCCATCGGCACATTCGGAATATCACCAAATATCTTTGACTTTGGAGTTTTTGGCATTGATTTAGGAGTAGCAGCCTTTGGTGTAAAAGCCTTTGGAGTTGAGCTTTCAGGATGAACAACTTTAGGATCAGGAGACTGAATCACCAGAACTTCAAGTAATACAGTCTCAGGAGGTTCTTATGTAACTCTTGGATGTTCTGCTTCAGCTGTAATAACAACAGGAGGTTCTTGTGTGACTCCTTTCTCCTGTGCACCAGAAGGTTCTTGTGTGACTTCTGTGCTTTTTGGTTTCCCAATGTATCTACGACTTGCTGGTTTCTGGGCTTTCATTGTTTTCTTTCCTTTTGTTTTTGGAGACCCTGTAGTCTTTGTCGTTGAAGTTACTGCAGACTTCACACGCTTTGTTCTTTTCTTAGGTCTCTCTTCATCAGATTCTTTTTCTTGCTCGGGATCAAAGTCGGCATCAGTTTCTTTGACTTTTTTGGCCTCTTTTTCTGCTATTGACTTCTTAGTTTCTTTCTCGAGTGTATCATCACTATCATCATCATTCTCAGAAGTTGCAGAAATCACATTGTCTTCTTGCGTAGTCTTTTCAACCTCTTGACTTTCTGTCACAACTGCTGCACTCGATCCAGCCTCTGTTTGCCCATTTTCAGGCTCATCTTCATCTATAAGCATAGTGTCAGCTTTCTTAGATGTACACTTCTTTTTCTTTTCAACTTCAACCTTTAGAAACCATTCACTGCGAGCTTTAGGCTTGAACGTTGTAAATCATTCCTTTTCAGCATTTAATTCCTTCTCGTCACCACTACCGTCATTTCTCCACTTGTTTCCAGCATGCGCAACATAATTTTCATTCTTCAACGCCCCAAACAATGGTTTTGCTACTGGTGTTGAATCCTGCTTCTGAAACTTGATCAACTTCTTCACAGTAGTTTCATCAAGATGACTAAAGTATAGAATGTCTTTTGGATCACGTGCAATATCTGTAAACTTTTCATCGATGAGCATCTGCACAAATCTTGGATATAAACACAATCTTGTATCCTCCATATTAACGAGCTTTGAATAGTTAAACGACTTTCAAGATCAACGCCGTAGCCATGCAAGCCATATAATCTTGGACGTCATCAAACCTGCTTTCCGATGGTTGAATGTATGTATAATTGCATGCATGAGAAGCTTGTAGGGGTTTGGAACTTCCCCTTTCTTCAGTGTAGGCTTGTTAACACTTCCTTTGTAGCCCATTCTATAAAAACATCCACAAACCATCTTCTCATCAAGAAAAATCGGATCATCTTTGTTGTCGTTGAACTGTAAGATTCTTCGAATATCTTCTTTAGTGACTGTGATCTCTTTATTCTCGTTTCCGACTTGAACTGACGAAGTAATGATCTTTTTATCTTCACTTAGACTTGCATTCATCCAGAAATGATATATGTGCGATCGATAGGACACCGTTCGTTTAGTAATGGCACGGTGTATCGGACAGTCCTTCAAAAACTTCAGAATACTCTCATACTCCTTTAGTGATGGACACAACGTCTTGTCAAGAGTAATACATGTGTTGTGAAACTTGGAATAATCCATCGTAATTACCCTCACTGGAACTGGAACCTGAAAATCGACACAAAACGTTTAGCACACATTTCGAGAAAATGATACAAAATTTTCATCATTTTACATCAAGTTTGGGCGAACTTGATGTGATATTACAAGCAAGTTTTGTCAAGTTCGCCCAAACATGTCCCAATACATGTTCAACATATCAATCATAAGTTCGGGCGAACTTATTGTCAAAACACTTCAAGTATATTACCCTAAGTTTGAGCGAACTTCTAAAACAATTTGCAATTTCAGTTTTTTAAACTAAGTTCGGTCGAACTTATTGATTGAGAATGATTTATATTATTTTAAGATGCAAGTTCGGCTGGACTTGATGAACAAGTTCGGGCGAACTTGTCATCTTCTCCACCAAAACGTGCAACAATTGTTATGGTCCATTCTGATCAAATCCATCTCAATTACACGGTCGATTTTTGTTGATTATCGCGATTTTAAGTTCAATTTGTCCAGTTTTAACACTTTCAGATCTTGATTTAAACAATTAAGGTCAATTCTCGGTTCAAATATCAAATTCTCACCTCTTCCGTTGAAAGTGATGTGCAAAGCAGCACAATCAATTCAAATTTTGGCAGCACAACGACACTTTATCAACAATTTTACACAATTTCTCAAAACTTGCTAAGTTTGCTCAGAGAATTTGATATCAGTTAATGAATGTTCGGCCAAACTTGCTTGCTATATATACCTATGCAAGTTCGGGCGAACTTGTAATCCCTAAGTTATAAAAGCCCATTGTAAGTTCGGTCGAACTTACATAATCTCAACAAATACCAAACAAGTTCGGTCGAACTTGCTTCATTGCAAAACTTTCAAATCTTTTAAGCAAGTTCGGCCGAACTTGCCTAAACCAAAATTCAAACTTTCAAGATTTTGCAATTTTAGTCCCTGAACTTTTCTCATTTTACCAGTTCTGAAAATCCACCTAGTTGACCAAGTCCAAGCTAATGACCTTGGTTAACCGATTTGTCTGCCGAGTCCAAGTTAATGACCCCAGTTTGACCCGTTATGAACAAACTGTTGACTTTTTCAAAAATCAAAGTTTCAAATTAATGAACTTTTTATCGTTTTGGCTTATCAGATATTACAGTTAGCTCCCAGCCCGTTGTCAATAAGATTCCCACCAGTTTAGCACCTTACCAGACTTCGAAGATCCGTTCTCCAACATTGGTTTGCTGAAAAACAATGTAGAAACAAAATCTTTTTGTATTTTTGTAAGTTTATACTAAAACACACTGAAAATCTTTTTGGTTTTAATCTGTAAAGCAGATAAACTATGTACAGAACAAAGTAAACTATGTACAAACATATTTACAGACATATTTTTTTTTGTGAATTCGTGTCAAATGATCATATCAGTTGTTTGAGACATATCACCAGTATCGTTGACCTTTAGATGACTTTAAGTTTGAAACTCATTTACCTAGATTATCGATATGTTTCTCCACTTAAACTTCATCACGTTTCTCAATTGTTCCAAGATATGTTAGGTATGAATTATGAAACTTGACTTATCTATGGTTCTCACTTCTTGAATATACTAACGTATCAAGATTCCCTAGATTTCATCTTACATGTGAATATAGCGTAATTGATATCTGTATCTGGGTTAATGCGAGGCCTTGAGAACTCAGGTTAATACCACCGTATCGACAAAGAGATGAAGCCTCGACTTTAGGTGTGTTCCATTTAAGGAATCTTTTTAGCACTGCAAATAATTAGATCTTTAGATACTTTTCAAGTTTGCATGCAGTTTAGGGGTTTTTAGCATAAAGTATTATAGAAGTTCTAGGTATTGCTTCCGCAAAATCAGAAGAACTTGTATAATACCCCAGATATTAACTATCTATAAAGACCTCGTATCTCAGAATTAGGCAATCTCTCAAATGAAATTTCGGAGTACTAAGTCCATATATTCAAGATGTGTTAATCCACAAGATTAAGCAGTTGTAAAATTTAGTTTATATCTCGGAAACAATCTACTGAACGTGTTAAGCCTATCGACACATCCATAGTAAGACTTGTTTATCACTTTTAAACTTTACATTTCTTTAGCATACTGTGATAGTCCACTGATGTACTATCATTTCCTTTTGTAACATTGAATTATTTTTGTCTTTTTCAATGTTTTTGTATTTTTTGAAAATTTTCATATGTTTTTGTATTTTCTCAATATTTCTCCCCCTAAAATCTAAAACATATTTTTGTATTTTAGATTTTAAGAAATACTATTCTAGAAGATAAATGACAAACTAATGTGGATCACGTGAACTCGTCGTCTGATCTGTATTCAACCTCAGCTTCCGCACCTGTCCGCAAATTTTTAATACCGTTAAGCCTCATGAGATATTTAAATCTTGTTAAGGAAATGCTTTGGTATAAAAATCAGCCTTTTGTTCATCGGTGTGGATTTTTCTATTCGCACCAACTTCTTTTCGTAACAGTCACGAATGAAGTGATAACGAATTTCAATGTGTTTAGTACGTGAGTGATGAACCAGATTTTTGGTTATATCGATAGCTGCCTTGTTATAAACGGATAAAGGCGTATCAAGAAATTGCAGACCATAATCCCTCATCTGTTGTTGAATCCAGAGGATTTGAGAACAACAGCTGGAAGCATAAATGTATTCTGCCTCACAGGTAGAGAGAGAGACCGTGGTCTGTTTCTTGCATTGCCAAGTTACCAAACGAGTTCCGAAGAACTAGCAACCAGCCGTTGTAGATTTAGTGTTCAGCTTGTCCATTCCGAAGTCTAAGTTAGCGTATCCCGTTAGATCAAAATTGTCGTTCTTTGGATACCACATGCCGGTGCTTGGACATCCCTTCAAGTATCGGAAAATTCGCTTGACTATCTGCATGTGTGACACTCGAGGACTAGATTGATATCTCGCACATAGGCAGGTAGGATACATGATATCTTGGCGAGATGCCGTCAGATACATCAGAGATCCTATCATCGATCGATAGAGTGTGTCATCAACTTTGGTTCCAGTCCCGTCAATGCAAATCCCATGATTCAGTACCAGCGGAGTCGAAAGCGGCTTCGAGCTATCCATTTCAAACTTCTTGAGAATGTCGTGAACATACTTTTTTCTGATGAATGAATATGCCGTCTGGTAACTAATCGACCTGTAATCCGAGGAAGAATTTCATTTCACCCATGGAGGATATCTCGAATTTCTTCTTCATAATCTTTTCAAACTCTTTGCAAAGACTATCATCCGTAGAACCGAAGATAATATCATCCACATAGATTTATATAATGATCAGGTGATTTCCGACTTCTCTGGTAAATAATGTACTATCCACTGTGCCTCTTGTAAAGCGGTTTCCAATGAGATGTTGCGATAACGTCTCATACCAAGCTCTCGGGGCTTGATGTAATCCGTATAAGGCTTTGTCTAGGAGATACGCTTTGTTCTTGTTCAGCGGATCGACGAACCCCGGTGATTGGCTGACGTACACTTGTTCACGTAATTTACCGTATACAAATGCGGATTTTACATCCAACTGGTACACCTTAAATCCTTTCCAAGCTGCGAATGCTAGGAAAATGCGGATTGACTCTAATCGTGCAACCGGTGCGTATACTTCCGTGTAATCAATACCCTCTTGCTGGTGGAAACCTTTGACAACCAACCGAGCTTTGTTTCTAACAATCACACCCCGATCATCCCTTTTGCACTTGAAGACCCACTTTGTATCTATAACTTTTTGTTTCGGTAGTAAGTCTACAAGCCTCCAAACACCCAATTTCTCGAAGTGTAACAGTTCCTCTTACATTGCTATCACCCATTTCTCGTCACCCAGAGCTTCATTAATAGTTTTTGGCTCAATTTGAGAAATGAAACATGAGTAGTAGCAGTAGTCTTGAGTAGGAGCAACTCGGGTGTAGAAACAACTAAGTGCTTTGTTGATTTGGCTTCGTGTACGCACACCAGTTTGCAATTCACCAATGATATTCGTTGAAGGATGTTAAGAATATGATCGCGGCATTTCTTCGCTAGGAACATCAACTGAGCTTTGCTGATTCGAGATATTCAGATCAACGTTCAATTCAACACTAGGAGCACTAGATGAAGCTTCGTTCTGATTGCTCGGACTAGCAGATTGATTCAACGTGTTGGATATCTGCTCAACTTCTTCATCCGATGAGGATTCACCATCAGCATCAAATGTCGGCACTTCATCATAGTCAGAATTCTGATTCTGAGGCATACTTGGCACTGTTGTTGTATATTCTGGTTCAGAGGAATCATTAGATGGAGTTATAACAGGTGTTACTTCTACTTCAGAAATGTTTTCAACTTGAACATCGCTATTACTCGGACCTGCTTCGGAAGTTGAAGTATCCAACATGGGTTGATTAACCACAATTGGTCTAATGATTTGTTCTTGATTCGCCGACTGTTCAAGATAATATAACGCTGCAATTTCTTCTTCAGACGGTTCTTCCGGCAAGTCGAATGACTTCCAAAGATCTTGATAATTAAAGCAATCCACATGTTGTGCTTCAATTACCTTTCTCAAAGAGGGAACATATACTCTTCTTAGCGGACTCGTATACCCGACAAAAAAACCTTCAAGCGATTTGGCCGCGAATTTACCATCTTGATCGATTACAGTACATGGCGCACCAAATGGCTCTAAAAACTTCAAATTCGGTTTCCGTCGGTTGATCATTTCAAAACATGTCTTCTTCGTTGGTTTGACAGTTAAGACTCTGTTTAGTGTGTAGCAAGCCGCTGCAACCACTTCACTCCAGAAGCTAACAGGAAGTTTCGAATCCGCAAGCATGGTTCTTGTCGTTTCAATCAAGGTTCTATTCTACCTCTCAGCTATGCCATTTTGTTGTGGAGTATACGGTGCACTGAATTCGTGCAGAATTCCCTTGGCATTGCAAAATTCTTTCATCTTATTATTCTTGAATTATGTGCCTGTAACATTTGTCGAAAACGGGTTTTACCAAACCCGCTCCATTTGTAATCGAATATCAAGTTATAAATGTTCGTTGCCTATTTATGCTTATTTTAATTTTAATGATACATAATTAATAAACAAACTAAACCATAAAAGTTATAATTGATAAAAAGTATAAATAAAACAATTAAAAATAAAATGGGGCTGCCGGGACTCGAACCCGGGTCAGCCGGGTTGTAACTCCAAAGATTTAACACTCACACGCATAACCACTCCGCCACTTGTTTGTTTTCTGTCAACTCTAGGAAACGAATAAGTCTTATATACAAACCTAGATGAACAGGTTGCGCCAACTGAAAACCGAAATCGGCTATTCAACCGTCTAAACGTTTGAATAATCGCGAATTCAGGTTTATAACCGATGCACCGACGATTCTAATCAATTCAGACTTGAATTGACTTCAATTCTGATGATGATGGGTTTTATAACCGAAAATATCTCATAACATGAATTACTGCAATCAAAGATCTTCTCGCGACTCAGAAACATTCCACAAACCTCCAATTACATTTCCGCACACTTTACAGTCCACCGGAGAAGTTTATTTTACTCGCCGGAAAATTCTGCAAGTTCGCCGGAAAAACCGTATTCTTCCTCAAAACGGTAAGTCCTTCAATACCGTCGTAGTCTAACAATTGTTAAGCTATTTCTAACTCAAACCTTTAACTTGAAATCGAATTCAGACGCTACTATCGGATAATACCAGTTCGCCGGAAAAGTTCTGGAAATCTTTATTTTCATCTGTGAATCGGTAAGGACATTCAAACACTCTGTTAACGTTTGTTTATCACTTCAATTCCAGGATTAGCTAATCAAAACGGTTAATTGTCTTGTTCAGTTGAAGTGCACAAAAACAGAGACCGACACCTTGCCGGAATTCTGAAATAAACCGTTCATCGGTATGTTTACTTCTAATTATCGTTTCTGCCATTTCATATTAGTTTGTACAATGTTTATCAATCGAACTAAACAAGATATAACGGTGTAATCTACTGCCTGTAAAATCTAACGAAGAAGATGAACTGCGCTAACAATATAAGAATAATTAAAATTGGTATTTTGAACGGGTTAGACACACAATCCAGCGGTGGACTGCGTGCGAACAAAAACACGCATACGTCCCGAGTTCGATTCTTGACACACGCACCTTCGCAGTAATAAAATGCCTTTTTTGTTTAAAACTGAAACGGGTTAACTCCGTTAGTTGTTAAGTATAATAAAATTTGTATATTAACCAAGTTAGACACACAGTCCAGCGGTGGACTGTGTGTAACGTTAAAGCACAGGTCCCGGGTTCGAGACCTGTTAGTGGCACCGGTTCGATGAATTAAAATGTTTTTGAAATTAAAAGAATTTTGGATAAATTGAATTAATATATAAGTATAATTAAAAACAGAATTATTTCGGGTTAGACACGTAGCTCAGTTGGTAGAGCTGCGTGCACGCGTATGGGAGGTCTCGGGTTCGAGCCTCACCCAGCGCATTTCAGTCACACAATAAACCGGTCAAACGGTCAAAGTCAAAAAGTCAACGGTCAACCCAAAAGTCAACATATTTTTATATTTTTAATTATTTAATTTAATTTAAAAATCAATTAAAAATACTTAAAAATAATGTTTTTAAAGATAGGAAATAGCCTTAAACTCGTAAAAACATATCTAAAAATTCTATTAAAATCCTTAATAAAACCCATTCATTTACTATATTTTCCGTTATTATTTAGGTTAGTTAATTCTCGTTGTTCCGCTCTTACAACTCGTGCGCATCTCACCATCTCCAATCAAACGCACCCAATGTGAGTGAATCTTTACAAATTCCCCGTTTTAATCACGTTTTGGGGTGTATCATGTGTCTTGCTATATACTATATTTAAATCATTGTGCATACATCATATCATGAACAAATAGGTATTCAGTTTGTTTCAACTGTTTGTGTGGTTATTGTTAGATTCAATTTATTATTTCAGTACATGCAATTTCATAGGCCGCCGCTCCCCATTACATTATGAGTGTTGAGCATGTTCCCCATTACATTATGAGCGTGAACCTGGCGTGCCAACATACGATCGGCTCCGTTTGATTGAGCCTTGATCGCACAGACATTTATCATTTTCAGTACATGCAATACGATCGGCTCCGTTTGATTGAGCCTTGATCGCACAGTTTCATTCATGTTATTTATTGTATGATATTGGTATGTTAATGTATGCTATCATATGTTACTGTATGTTATAGTTGTGATTGCAATTGCTACTGCTTGATTATTTACATTTGCTCATTTATGATTAGGCACAAATTTTCATTGATAAACTAACAAGAAAATCAATAATAAATGTTTATCTAACAAGGTTCACTTGCCAACTTATGTTGACCCAAAAACCCCCATTTTTACACATGATACAGGTGAACCAGCTGCAGCCAGAAACACATAGGATTGGACTAGAAGAATAAAATGATTTAGAGTTTGGAATTATTTTGTTTGGTTATTTTCTTTGTATTGTATGGACATGTTTGGATTATTTGGAATGTAATTTTGACTTTAATAAATATGAAACATATTAGTAAATATCATGAGCTTTGGTGATAACCCAATTATGCCCCGACTCTTATTCCGCTGCGGGTCGGGTGTGACAGATTGGTATCAGAGCCATGACTATAGGGATATAGGATAGGTTATTAGACCCTTAGAGCCTATACTATAGTTGATTAGAAATTTTTAAGATTTTTGTGTGTTACATGCCAAATTTCATGATGTTTATATGTTTTATGTTAAATGTTACATTCAATGTTATGCAAGCATGTTCATAAGTATATATTATCATATAATGCCTATCATGAATCATATTCTCATAACATATCATATCCATGAAAGCACACACCACATCATGATTGCTTTTACAATGATTTTTGTGTTTTCAAATCTCATCAAAGTGAGTTCTCATGACGGGCATGTAGCAACTGGAAGGGTACCAGTACCGGTAGTCGGAACGTCCTGTCTAGGCTGGCATTCGTATAAATCCAAAATAAAGGACCAATTTGCCTACCTGGGGACTAACGATGAGAGTACGAAGTACCTATTAGGCCAAAGCATGCTATATCAAACGTCATGTGAGCTAACCCCACTTTGAGTTGTCATTGTGTCTACACCTGGACACATTCCGACCATACATCTCGTGAACATATTTTGTGGTTTGCATTCGGGTGATGCGAATGTTAAATCGCCAATACTAATGTGAATCCTACCAAGCCAATAGTCATGGGGGCCCACATGACTATACAGGTGAAGGTATGGGGGACATTTGAGGCCCAACATGAGCAAACCCAAGACATCCTATGGATGTAGTTGTATTATTGATATTTATGTTATTTTTATTTTTCTTAAAGACACATGACACCTAAAAAGACTCCATAAACTCACAATCTTCTTATGTATGTTCCTGTAGATGTCGTCCAGACAACAACGAGGGGGTAAAAGATCAGGAAGGTCTCACGAACGCTTGGCCACACAAATCGCGAAACAAATGGCCACGATACTGCCTGACATTGTGGTCCAAGTACAACAAGCTCTCGCCACAAATCCCACTAATCCTCCCCAACAACATGACCAGAACATCGACAACCCTCCTACCAGCAAGTGCTCATACAAACATTTCAAGTCTTGTGATCCTCCTAAATTTGAAGGGACCGAAGGTGTCACTGCTCTCCTCCATTGGTTTGAGGAAATGGAAAACACCTTCCTCAACTGCGATTGTCCTGAGGATCGCAAGGTTCGATACGCCACCGGGAGAATATTTGGGGTCGCTCTCACCTGGTGGAATACTGAAAAGGGAAGAGGGGAATTGATGATGCAATGGCCTTAACTTGGGAGGAATTAAGGGAAATCATGACTAGGCGTTTCTGTCCTAGGAGTGAAATTAAAAAGTTGGAGGACGAATTTCATTCTTTAAAGCAGAAGGAGGGAGATCACACCACCTATAACAAAAGGTTCTTAGAGTTGAACCAAATGGTTCCTAATTTGTTTACCCCAACTTATCGTTTGATCGAGCATTATATTCGAGGACTACCCTCGAAAATTCAAGATTCAGTTCTCAGCATTTCACCGATAACACTTGAAGCTGCTATGGAGCTAGCGACTGAACTGACCGAGAATCGAATTCGCAACGGGAAGTTTAAAGAAGAGAAAAAGAAAGCCCCTGTTGAGGGTCAAACTTCAAACCATTCCATCTCCTCCTCTAAGTTTGCTAACAAGAGGAAGCGCAACACCAGAAACTTCGTTGTTACACAAACCAACTCCCCTATTCCTGCTGCACCCATTACCCAAGTTGTCCCTTCACTTGCACCATACAAAAGACCATACTCTGGCCTGTTACCAAAATGCAACCGTTACCAATATCACTATTCTCCTGATTATCCTTGCCAACATTGCACCGGCTGTGGTCGCGCAGGTCATACTGTTCAAACCTGCCGCATGCCTCAGCGAACGAACCGCCACCAGCCTTCAACCCAAACCCACCAGCAAATAATGGGTCAAGCCCAACAACCCCTACTATATCCACCCGCCCAACATTTAGCCCAAACATATTACCAACCCAATTATCCTATGGGTCAACCTATGCGGGCTTGCTACAATTGCGGAGACCCAAGCCATTTCAGAAACACTTGTCCAAGGTTGGTAAACATTATTCATGCTCAGGCCCAAGCCAACCCGGTAAATCAAGCGAATGAAGCTCCTCCACCTGCAAGAGGAAGAGCTTTCAATATCAACGCTAATCAGGCTAGAGCTGACGGCAATGTGGTTAACGGTACGTTCCTTATAAATGGTAGATATGCATCCATGTTGTTTGATACTGGCGTGGATAAAAGTTTTGTTTCCTTAGAATTTGAACCTATCCTAAACCAAAATCATGATAAGCTCATGGAATCCATAACGGTAGAAGTTGCAGACGGGAAACCGGTCTCATTAAACTCTATTATACGCAACTGTACACTCACCTTAAACGACCATGACTTCTCAGTTGACCTTATTCCTATGAAGCTGGGAAGTTTTGATATCATAATTGGTATGGACTGGCTCAGTCAACATCAGGCAGAAGTTGTATGTCGTGAAAAGTTTATACGTATTCCTCTTTCAAACGGTCAGACTCTTCGAATCCTTGGAGAAACCTCGTCGAAAGGGCTCAGCTTAATGTCTTGTCTTCAAGCTCAAAAATATCTTCGCAAGAATTATGTCGCGTTTTTAGCTCATATCATCAAAAAGGGAACCATGGAGAAGAAACTTGAAGACATTCCAGTAGTAAAAGATTTCCCGCAAGTTTTTCCTGACGACATTTCAGGACTTCCTCCAGTTAGAGAAGTCGAATTCCGTATTGATCTTATACCTGGTGCTACACCAGTTGCAAAGTCTCCTTATGGGTTAGCCCCCTCTGAAATGCAAGAGCTAGCCAGTCAATTACAAGAGTTGACTGACAAGGGATTCATACGTCCTAGCTCATCGCCTTGGGGTGCACCTGTCCTTTTTGTAAAGAAGAAAGATGGATCGTTTCGTATGTGCATCGACTATAGAGAGCTCAACAAATTAACAATCAAGAATCGCTATCCATTACCTCGCATTGATGATCTTCTTGACCAACTTCAAGGTGCCAGCTGCTTTTCAAAAATCGACCTTCGATCTGGTTATCATCAACTTAGAGTACATGAAGAAGACGTCCCAAAGACCGCATTCCGAACTCGTTATGGTCATTATGAATTCATGGTCATGCCATTTGGTTTAACCAACGCTCCAGCAGTCTTCATGGACCTAATGAACAGAGTCTGCAAACCTTATCTTGATCGATTTGTTATAGTCTTCATCGACGACATTCTTATTTATTCAAAATCTAAAACTGACCATGAGCGTCATCTTCGACTCATATAAATAGAGATTCTAATCAACTTGGTGATTAAGGAGACTAACCTAGGCTTGTTATACATATAAATAGGAGTGTTTAAACACTCCAAGCTTTCTGTTTTCATAGAGCTTCAAGCTCACAAGTGATGCAAGTCTTGAACTTGCTCATGTGTGTCTACCTTGGTTAGCTTGGGCTATCCTAACTCTAAGACCACACATGATTTGATGATTTCCCCACCATTATCCCAAGCTAGTTTGCTAGTTGAAAAGTAACACACAACCCCGTCTAGCCATCGACGTGTGTCGACGCGTGCTCACCAGGTTAAGCATTACTTGGCTACTTGGTACAGTGACACCATTTACATTCTTGTTATTCATATTGTTATTGTTCTTGACCCTCCTTGTTGTCTATGACAACTTGTAAAGTGGTGAACTCAATCGAGGTCCCTAAATGGATGGCTATGCCACCTACCTCCTCCATGACATCCATGAACTCTTTGTTAGTTGTAGTTTAATTATATATAAATATATGTATGGACTATAATATAATCCTTAAAAAACTGAACCCTTGATATTGATTAAGTGATCACCTATCAAGTTAACAAGTTTACACTAACGTGTATAGTTCCTTGTCATGATTCTAATAGGTCTTGAACCTATGAAATAACATTCAATCCTTATGGATTATTATAGTGTCAAAGACAAGTGCTAATACCTTAGTGACTATTTTCGTATAATATACTTTGTCCTACTTTGAATCTCCATTCTGAATGTTCCATCATCATCCTTAATACTTACGCCTTTGTTTTCCGCTTGTAGGATAACTCGGCGTTCATCCCATCAAACAACTACCTTCACGGACTTGTCAAGTTAGAAGACTTAGCAAAACCGTGAGTACACTCGACCCATTTTCATTTTGTCACTTTTGGGTGTAACATGTTTTCCATATACAAAATCACAACATTTAAACTTTATGAAATGCACCCACAATCCTATATTAATGAATACTTGATATGCTTACTTGATGCTTATATCTTGGACATTCCTTATGTGATACCTTAGTCATTAACTATTTTAGCCTTCGTTTGACATGTATAGCGCTATAGGAAGTAACGCATCCCCCTCCTCATGAAATCTAGAGGCCATGTTAAAATATCGTGTTTGCGTTAAGGGTTTGACTAGAAGTATTACATGCCTTGTATATTGCTCTTGTATGAATCATAGTTGACATGAGGATTTGTTTTAACTTTATTCGTATACGTATGCTATGCTTAAACTTGTGTACTCGCCTTTGCTTTTGCATTGAATTGTTATTTTAAAACATGTTACAGGTTGATGGAGATGATGCTATGAAAGCAAAGTAGCAAGGACGTTAGATACACATTTAGACATTTAGGTTTAATATTGTTGTATCAAATTTTGCTTTATTAATGTTGTTATTTTAATTTCCCTTGTACTGTAATGACTTTTGCTATGAAATGAAATTTGGATTAAATTAATTATCTTCGCATTTAGTTTTATGAACAATGGACAATCTATTTCGTCCCGCCTTGATGTTTCCGCCATTGGTTGGGGTGTGACAGTTTGGTATCAGAGCCATAACTATAGGGAAATAGGTAGAATTGCCATGTTCGACCTAGTCCATAGTTTAAGCGTCTCGTTTTTTGACCATTCCTATATCATGCTAAAACTGTATTCTTCCTTCATTGCTCCTTCCTTTCTTTTGGTCTTAATATTTACATAATGTCTTTCCTAAGACATTTTACACAAATACACTTGAAGACTTAAAGACACTCGTGATGCAAACGAGGCGATTTGCACTAAAATAGGTCCAATGACGTACAATTTTTGGTGAAATCCCTCATTCCGCGTATTCGATTTTTCACGAAGTTACACCATCAAGTTAGGAGTGACATCCACACCTTGATGGAAAACTTCCATTTCATACTCTAGTGGATCTTACAAACGAGTCGGAATATTTTCCTCGTTAGTAAGAAACAAAACCACACTTAAGGTACAATGTTGTCAAGTTAGGGGTGAGACCCGCACCTTGTCAACTAGCCCCGCTCCTCGATTTTCAATCTCGCCAAATTCTCGAATTTTCGATCGACTAGGGACATGTAGTAACTGGAAGGGTAAAATACCATTAATTGCTTCTCGACGAGAGTATTTTACCTATTAGGCCAAAGCATGTTCCCTAACTCGAAAGATCTTACGGATCACTTTGGAATAGTAGACGTTTCTCTACCCGAAACAATACCATGTTTTATTGAGCCAATCTTTTATGTTATCTCAATTTTAATGCGATTTTATACTTGTTACCTTATTCATTCAAAACCGTTACACAATTCGCATGTTCGTCGCAATCAAAACAATAAAAATCCTCGTGAACAAACTAAATTTATACTCCTTATACGTATTCACACGTGATTATGCTCTTTGAATACATGTTGAATACATGTTAAATACATGCAACATACGTGACTTAGCCATGCTTATACATGCAACACTTATTTTTACATTATGATCAAGTCTCAAAAACAATAATAATCCTCGTGAACAAACTAAATTTATACTCCTTATACGCATTCACACATGATTATGCTCTTTGAATACATGTTGAATACCCGTTAAATACATGCAGCATACGTGACTTAGCCATGCTTATACATGCAAAACTTATTTTTACATTATGATCAAGTCTCATCCTTTTCTTTTCTATTTCAACCCTATATGTCTTCTCCAAACTCATCTGATGAACACAAGAAGACCAAGAAGAGTTCCCGCTCTATCTCCAAGCAAGAACTCGTGAACCTCGTCGCTGAACAAATGGCCGATCAAATGGCTCGAGTTATACCTGATATAGTCAGCAAGATCCAATCCAACACCGAATCGCCACACACGGCTCCCTGGACTCCAAGGTTGAAAAGCCTAAGTCACAATTCCTCTGGAGTTTACAGGTAACGACGGCGCGACCGCACTGTTGACTTGGTTTGAAACCATGAAGATCACTTTTCGCCAAAGTGGCTGCCCGATTATTTGCGTACCCAAAATGCCACGGGGGTGTTCCGCTCGAGAGCTCTCAAGTGGTGGACCTTCGAGCGTAACACTAGAGGGGACGATGCCGCCCACACGTTACCATGGGCCGACCTGAAAAAGATCATGAGGGACGAGTTTTGCCCTCCTCGCGAGCTTAGGAAGCTGGAACACGAGTTCTGGTACCTTAAGCAAAATGGGGGTGATAATGATGGTTTAACCTAACGCTTCAAGCAGCTTAGTATCCTTTGCCCTAGCCAAGTTGATACCACTGAAAAGGTTATCAACAAATACATCCATTGCCTACCCGACTCCTTCATGAACCTCGTGGAAGCTGCCTTGCCAGCGACCATTGAGGAAACCTACCGCTTGGCCGCTCACCTTAACATCAACCAGGTCGAGCGCAAGAATGCCGCAAAGGCCTCGCTGAAAAGCACGCACCAAGCCACCGCTGAAACTGCCGCCGTGGAACCCTCATCCAAACCACCTAGAAACAACAACAACAACAACACCAAGAACAAGAAGCGGAAGGCTTCTAGTCAAAACTGTGCGGTTGTTACTCCGCCAAACCCTCAACCCATCCAATCATTAGCAGCCATTAGGGCTGGCATATCGTGTATACCCGTACACGATAAGACACGACACGATAAGACACGATACACGAAATCCCATACACGAACACGACACAATAACTTATCGTGTCCTTTTTTTCAAACACGAACACGACACGAAAACACGAAAATTACCTTTTAATACCTGTTAACGAACACTAGAATAATCATGTATTAGCGGGTATCTAACAGGTAAACATGTATTAACATGTATTAATGGGTATCTAACTATCTGACATGTATTAATGGGTATCTAATAGGTAAACAAGTATCTTAACGAGTATTTAACAGGTAAACATGTATCTTACTTCTTACCCACTCGATATTAACATGTATTAACGCTATACACGAACAGACACGATAAGACACTTAAACACGAAACGCTATACACGAACATGACACGAAAATTAACAGGTTGTTTCGTGTCTACCTGTTTAGTACACGATACCTTTTAAGGTCATACACGATACCTGTTAAGGTCGTGTAGGTTCGTGTCATGTATTCGTGTATCATGTAAAACTGCCAGCCCTAGCAGCCGTTACCCCTACCAACCCCGAACACCCAATGCGTGGCTACACTGGACCTCATCCCCAGTGTACCAACTGCTCCTACCATCACCCAGCCAACACACCATGCCGCAAGTGTGCCTAATGTCAAAGGTTTGGGCATTTTGCTAACCGTTGCCGCAACTTCCCTCTACCCCAAAACTAACAATCCCAAGCCATCGTACCAAACGCTAACCCTACTCACCCGCAAGCTCAAGCTGCCCCTGCAAAAGCATGCTTTACATGTGGCGAACCTAACCACTTCGCCAACGTTTACCCCCAGCGCGTCAACAACCAGCAACAACAACAACAGCCTCAACCAGCTCGAGGCCGAGCCTTCGCTCTCACCGCCACTCAGGCGCAAAACGCGAACGACGTCATAACTGGTACGTTCCTTGTTAACCATGTCTATGCTTCATGTCTTTTTGATACTGGCGTAGATAGGAGTTTTGTGTCTAATGAATTCGAACCCTTGCTTAAGTGCGTACGTTCTAAGTTGCCTAACCCATTCTCGGTCGAAGTCGCTAACGGTAAATCTGTCTCTATTAATTCTGTCCTTTCTAATTGCTCCTTGAATCTTAAAGATCATACGTTCTCGATTGACCTCATACCCATGCAATTGGGAAGCTTTGATATCATAGTAGGCATGGATTGGCATAGGCGAGTTCGTGCCAAAGTTGTTTGCTCCGAAAAGTTCATTCGCCTTCCTCTTCCGAACGGTGATTCCTTGCACGTCTATGGCGAGAAACCCTCTAAGGGTCTCAAGCTTATGTCGTGTATCCAAGCAAACAAATACTTATGTAAGGAATACTTTGCCTTTCTTGCCCATATTATGGAAAAGAAAGACAAAGGGGCAAGCGTAAGTAATGTTCCTGTTGTTTGTGAATTTCCTGACGTCTTCCAAGAGGATCTTCCTGGTCCTCCTCCTCGTTCCGTTGACTTTTGTATTGATCTTATCCCTGGCGCAACTCTTGTTGCGAAAGCTCCTTATCGTTTAGCACCCACGGAGATGCAAGAGCTATCTAGCCAACTTCAAGAGCTTCTTGATAAAGGCTTTATACGCCGTAGTACTTCCCCTTGGGTAGCTCCCATTTTGTTCGTCAAGAAGAAAGATGGGTCTTTTCAAATGTGCATTGACTATCGTGACTCAATAAACTTACAGTTAAGAACCGATACCCACTTCCTCATATTGACGATCTCTTTGATCAACTTCAAGGTGCGACTTGTTTCTCAAAAATCGATCTTCGTTCTGGCTACCATCAACTACAAGTTCTCGATGGAGATGTGCCTAAAACTGCTTTTCGCACACGTTACGAACACTACGAGTTCGTGGTCATGCCTTTTGGTTTGACCAACGTGCCTGTAGTGTTTACCACGTGTGTAAACCCTTCCTCGATCATTTCATAATCGTATTCATCGACGATATTCTCATCTACTCCAAGACAAAACAAGAACATGGGCGACTTTGCAACTTATCATTCAGCTTTTGCGTACCGAACGTCTTTATGCCAAGTTCTCCAGGTGTGAATTTTGGCTAAAAGGGGTTCAATTTCTTGGTCACACCGTCAATGAACTCGGTATACACATTGACCCCGCAACGATAGAAGCTGTGAAGAATTGGATTGCACCTAAATCACCTTCTGAAATTCGTTTGTTTCTTGGCTTAGCTGGCTATTGTCGTCTCTTCATCTCGAACTTCTCCAAGATTGCCGTCCCTTTAACGTCATTGACTCAAAAAGATAAACCTTTTGTTTGGGGTCTCGAACAAGAGGAGTCTTTTCAGACTCTCAAGGACATGCTCTGTAATGCTCATATCCTTGCACTTCCCGATGAAAACGATGATTTTGTCGTGTATTCCGATGCTTCGAACCAAGGTCATCGCTTATGTGTCGAGGCAGCTCAAAATCCATGAGAAAAAGAATACTACGCACGACCTTGAACTTGGTGCAGTTGTTTTTGCATTAAAGATTTTGCGACACTACCTTTACGGTACTAAGTGTACGGTCTTCACTGACCACAAGAGCCTTCAATACATCTTTGATCAAAAGGAACTCAACATGCGTCAATGTCATTGGGTAGAATTGTTAAACGACTATGACATTTGCTACCACCCTGGTAAGGTGAATGTTGTAGCCGATGCACTTAGTCGTATGACTCATGTAAAGAGTATTCGTTGTCACCAAGTTGTGGGAAAACTTCACGAGCTAATTCGCCAAGCACAATTCTCATTCATTAACGAGGGTAACCTCGATAGTGAGTTGAATTGTGGAGTCGAGAACCCACTCGAAGCTAAACCCGATGGTATTCTTTACTACCATGATCGCATTTGGATTCCCAATCGTCTTAACCTCCAAACCACCTTGATGAATGAAGCCCACAAATCCCGATACTCCATTCATCCTGGCACTGACAAGATGTACCATGATCTTCGTGCATCCTATTGGTGGCCTGGAATGAAGAAGGATATCGCTCTCTACGTCTCAAAGTGCCTCACTTGTTCTAAGGTGATAGCTGAACATCAACGCCCCCCTGGCTTACTCGAACAAACAGAAATTCCTGTCTGGAAATGGGAGAGTATTGCTATGGATTTCATTACCAAGCTTCCTCGTACTTTGTCTGGTCACGACAGCATCTGGGTTATTATTGACCAAATCCGCTCACTTCCTCGCCATTCGTGAAGATTACAAAGTCGATAAATTGGCTCGTATCTACACGGATGAAGTCATTAGTCGTCATGGTACTCCCGTTGACATCATTACTGATCACGATGCTCGTTTCACCTCATGCCTTTGGCAAACGTTTCAATCTGCCCTTGGCACTCGTCTTAACCTTAGCACCTATTTTCATCCTCAATCTGACGGTCAAACCGAGCGTACTATCCAAACTTTGGAGGATATGCTTCGGTCATGCGTAATCGATTTTGGCGGCAATTGGGATTCGCACTTACCCTTGGTAGAATTCTCGTACAATAAAAGTTATCACGCTAGTATTCAAAAGTATTCAAATGGCTCCATTTGAAGCATTGTATGGTCGTAAGTGTTGTTCGCCTATTTGCTGGGACGAGGTCGGAGACTCCCAAATCACCGGTCCTGAACTGGGACGAGGTCGGAGACTCTCAAAGCTTGAAGCCGACAAAAGAGTTATGCTGACAAAAGACGCTAGCCTCTAGAATTCAACGTAGGTTCCAACGGGGTAACGGCTGCTAATGATTGGATGGGTTTAGGGTTTGGCAGAGTAACAACCGCACAATTTTGACTAGAAGCCTTCCGCTTCTTGTTCTTGGGGTTGTTGTTTCTAGGGGTTTGGATGAGGGTTCCACGGCGGCGGTTTCAGCGGTGGCTTGGTGCGCGCTTTTCAGCGAGGTCTTTGTGGCATCTTGCGCTCGACCTGGTTGCTGTTAAGGCGAGCGGCCAAGCGGTAGGTTTCCTCAATGGTCACTAGAAAGGCAGCTTCCATGAGGTTCATGAAGGAGTCGGGTAGGCAATGGATGTATTTGTTGATAGCCTTATCAGTGGTATCAACTTGGTTAGGGCAAAGGATACTAAGCTGCTTGAAGCGTTGGGTTAAACCATCATTATCATCCCATTTTGCTTAAGGTACCATAACTCGTGTTCTAGCTTCCTAAGCTCGTGAGGAGGGAAAAACTCGTCCCTCATGATCTTTTTCAGGTCGGCCCATGGTAACGCGTGATGTATTTGTTGATAGCCTTATCAGTGGTATCAACTTGGTTAGGGCAAAGGATACTAAGCTGCTTGAAGCATTGGGTTAAACCATCATTATCATCCCCATTTTGCTTAAGGTACCATAACTCGTGTTCTAGCTTCCTAAGCTCGTGAGGAGGGAAAAACTCGTCCCTCATGATCTTTTTCAGGTCGGCCCATGGTAACGCGTGGGCGGCATCGTCCCCTCTAGTGCTACGCTCGGAGGTCCACCACTCGAGAGCTCTCGAGCGGAACACCCCTGTGGCGTTTTGGATACGCAAATCATCGGGCCAGCCACTTTGGCGAAAAGTGATCTCCATGGCTTCAAACCAAGTCAACAGTGCGGTTGCGCCATCGTTACCTGTAAACTCCAGAGGTTTGCAGGCGACGAATTGCTTAAAGAGGAATTGTGACTTGGGCTTTTCAACCTTGGAGTCCACGGAGCCGTGTAGCGATTCGGTGTTGGATTGGATCTTGCTAACTATATCGGGTATAACTCGGGCCATTTGATCGGCCATTTGTTCAGCGACGAGGTTCACGAGTTCAAGCTTGGAGATAGAGCGGGAACTCTTCTTGGCCTTCTTGTGTTCATCGGATGAGTTTGGAGAAGACATCTAGGGTTGAAATAGAAAAGAAAAGGATGAGACTTGATCATAATGTAAAAATAAGTTTTGCATGTATAAGCATGGCTAATTCACGTATGTTGCATGTATTTAACGGGTATTCAACATGTATTCAAAGAGCATAATCACGTGTGAATGCGTATAAAGAGTATAAATTTAGTTTGTTCACGAGGACTATTATTGTTTTTTATTGCGATGAACGTAGGTGACAAAAGACGCAAGCCTCTGGAATTCAGCGTAGGTGATAATGTACGTCTCAATGTATCGCCTTAATGTACTTCTCACCATCAACACCATCCGTTGGAACCGTTCTCAAAGTAACAGTGCCAAGCACTGATAGTTAGTATAAGCAGTGTTTAGAGTTAGTTACATATTGTTTCCTGTCACTATCAACCCTGACGTCATCAAAGATGCTCATAGGTTAGATAGTTAGTATAAATAGGCAACTCTTGTAACCTTTAAACTTGTCTCTTAAAAGATCAACTTTCGCATATCATCTTTTCTGCATTTTCTCATTACCAAACTGTAATTGCAAAGGCTGAGGGGGAGTTTGTGAATCACATGCAAGTTAATTAACTTGAAAGCATGATGATGACGAAAACAAACGACCATTTCTTGTAGTAAAAGTTTTCCATTTTATTCTGCTGCAAATCTCTTTTAATTCAATCATTTTCTATTTTTGAAACAAAAACTACAAGTAATTCAAACTCAGATTGTAACAATCCCGTTCCCCGCTTCCTAGGGTTGTTTGGAAGTAGGGAATGACAGAATCCGAATACATTTTTGATAAACCATTAACTTGATAAGGGTTTATCCGACAGTCTCAAGGCTTGAAAATTAGCAAGACAAATAAATTTATGTTATGTTTCTGTTAAATTCCAGACAATGTAAACAATTTGAATCAATAATACAAAACTTTAATTTCCATGGTTGTTGTGACAATACTTCTGTTATGACCCCCCCGACGTTTCCGCCGCGGTTTGTTGTTTTAAGCGGTCGGGGTGTGAAAGAAAGATTGGTATCAGAGCCAATGGTTATAGGGAATTAGGTTATTACTTTTAACGGGTGTTAAAAGTACTATAAATAGTACTTTTAACACCCGTTAACCCCATTTTTAAGCTTTATAAGGCCAAAACAAATCATCGGCGCTCTTTGCCTTCAAAGTTTTTCAAAATCTCGTTAAAGTTTGGGTTTTAATAATATGAACAGATGCAATCTGGAAGGGTGGGTGCCTCTACCCTGAGTTTTTTGTCCAAGGTTAGAGTGTTTGTACAAATCCACTTAATCAGACCAATCACTCTTACCTGGGAACTCTTGGGGTGAGTGTCCACCTATACGCTAAAGCATGTCTTTGCGATACATTACAAAAACCCATTTACTTTGATTAGTCACTATGTGTCGTTTGTTTGTTGCAAGTAAACGAACGAATGACCACCATCCTTTCATTTCGTCGATATTTATGACATCTCATTATCCAACATTCATCTCACTCGTTTTCTCTCATATTCCCTCTTTTAGAATGCCTCCTCGACGAAAGGTACCACCACCTAACACCGAACTGGCAACTATCATAGCACAATAGATGGCTGCTATGCTACCAAATCTCATTACTCAAATCACCACGCCAACAACAATAACAATGCACATGCTACGTGCAACTTTAAACAGTTTAACTCGGCTAAACCACTCAAGTTTAGTGGTTCTGAAGGAGCAACTGGTCTCCTACAGTGGTTTGAGAGTATTGAGACTACTTTTTGCCATGTTCAGTGTCCTGATAATCGTAAAGTCAAGTTGTGTATTTCATAAGAGGGCACTCACATTGTGGAACGGAGTGGTGAGAGATAGGGGTGCTGATGTTGCAATGGGTCAGACATAGGAGGAACTTAGAGCTCTAATGATGAAAGAGTTCTACCCCTGTCTTGAAAAGAGGGCGCTCGAGAATGAGTTCCACGACCTAAAGTAGGACAGTGGTGAGCACCGTGCATATACCAATCGGTATGAGGAGTTGAGCTTGTTGTGTCCTGAGATGGTGACACCTTTGAATAAGGCGATTGAAAAGTACATAGATGGTCTGCCAGATCCTGTCCAGGACATTGTCACTGGCAGTAACCCTACAATTGTCCATCAAGCCATTGAGCTGGCTATAACCCTTACTGAATCGTAAGTCAAAAAGGGTAAGCTTCATCGAAAGGGTGACAAGAAACCGTCTGTTAAGTCTGAGAAGCAAAAGGGTAACAAAGCTGAAACCTCCAAGAAGTCGAGGAAGCGCAAGGCTTCTAAGAACTTCGCTCTCACTACACAACCTAACCAAGCTGCTCCCAATCAGCCTGCTCAGCCACCGGCCAAGAAACAATATGTTGGCAATGCACCTTTGTGCAACAAGTGTAATAGTCACCATCAACCACATTTACAGTGTCGCGTTTGCACTAATTATGGGAAATCTGTTCATCTTGCCAACACTTGTAGTTTTGCTCCTACCCAGAATCAAATAGCCCAAAACCCTCCACGGCAGCCTGCACGACCTCACTATCCACCTGGTTCTTGCTACAATTGTGGGGATCTTACCCACTACCGAAATAACTGCCCGAAGTTGGCAAATGCAAACCAGGCTCGTGGACGAGCATTTAATATTAATGCTAACGAGGCGCGTGCCGATATCGAAGTGGTGAACGGTACGTTCTTTGTTAACAATCGTCCTGCTTCAATTCTTTTCGATTCGGGTGCCGATAAGAGTTTTGTATCCCTAGCTTTTGAACCTTTGCTTTCCATGCCTAGAACCAAACTAGGAAAGCCCTTAACAGTCGAAATAGCTAGTGGTGAACCCCTTGTTCTTGATTTTGTCATCCGTGATTGGCGATTGAACCTTAACAACCATCTTTTTGCCATTAACCTCACACCAATGCAACTCGGGAGCTTTGATATTATAGTAGGAATGGATTGGTTAGCCAAGCACCATGCGGAGGTGATTTGTTTTGACAAGATTGTTCGTATACCTCTCCCGTCTGGTGAAATCCAAGAGGTTCGAGGAGAAAATCCCGTCAGTAGCCTTAAACTCATGACTTGTACCCAAGCCCATAAATACCTACGAAGGAATTATATTGCTTTCTTGGCATATATCATAGAGGATAAAGACAAGGGAAAATCTATTTAGGACATCCCTATTGTTCGGGATTATCCCGAGGTGTTTCCTGACGAGCTACCTGGTTTACCCCCAGCACGACAAGTCGAGTTTTGTATAGATCTTGTACCTGGTGCCAACCCTATAGCCAAATCCCCATACCGACTTACACCGTCTGAGATGCAAGAGTTATCTAAACTGCTTCAAGAGTTTTCTAACAAAGGATTCATTCGTCCAAGCTTTTCACCTTGGGGCGCTCCAGTGCTATTTGTGAAAAGGAAGGATGGATCATTCCGTATATGTATCGATTACCGTGAGCTCAATAAACTCACAATCAAAAATCGATATCCCCTACCTCGCATTGATGATCTCTTTGATCAGCTGCAAGGTGCTACTTGCTTCTCAAAGATTGATCTACATTCTGGGTATCATCAGCTTCGTGTTCTCGAAGAAAATATTCCCAAAACTGCGTTCCGCACTCGATATGGTCATTATGAGTTCACCGTTATGCCTTTTGGTCTAACAAATGCTCCTACTGTTTTCATGGACTTAATGAATAGGGTTTGTAAGCCCTATTTGGACAAGTTCATCATTGTTTTCATTGATGACATTTTGATTTATTCAAAGTCTCGAGCCAATCACGAGCAACATCTCCGTTCAACAATGGAACTCCTAAAGAAAGAACAACTCTATGCCAAGTTCTCCAAGTGTGAATTTTGGCTTAAGGAAGTTCAATTCTTGTGACATATTGTCAACGAACAAGGTATTCATGTAGATCCCGCCAAAATCAGTGCGATTAAGGAATGGGATACACATACTACTCCTATCGAAGTTCGTTCATTTCTTGGTCTCGCGGCTTATTACTGTCGCTTTATCGCAAACTTCTCAAAGATTGTGCTTCCCCTCACTACTTTGACTCAAAAGAATAAACCTTTTGAGTGGGGACCCAAACAAGAAGAAGCTTTTCAGACCCTGAAACAGAAGCTTTGTAGTGCTCCTATTTTATCCTTAACAGAAGGTAACGACGACTTTGTCGTATATTGTAATGCATCAAACTTAGGCCTTGGCTGCCTTCTCATGCAAAGGAACAAAGTTATAGCCTATGCATCAAGACAATTGAAGATTCATGAAAAGAACTACACCACTCATGATCTTGAGTTCGGTGCTGTTGTTTTTGCTCTGAAAATTTGGAGACACTGTCAATATGGTACAAAATGTGTGGTTTTCACGGACCACAAAAGTCTCCAGCACATTTTCAATCAGAAAGAACTAAACATAAGACAACGACGATGGGTTGAACTTCTGAACGACTATGACTGTGAGATTCGCTACCATCCTGGTAAGGCGAATGTCGTAGCCGATGCTCTTAGTAGTAAAGAATGAGTCACGCTACATTGTGTTCAAGTTCGATCTGATATACAAAACCGTATCTCCCAAGCTCAACGAACTTGTATTACACAAGGCATGATGAGTGATGAATTACCACATCATCTTGAGCTTCAACTTGAAAAGAAAGACAATGGGTTATTTTACTATCTGGACCGTTTTTGGATTCCAAGTCAAGACAATCTCCGCACCTTGATAATGGATGAAGCTCATAAGTCTCGTTATTCAATTCATCCAGGTGCAGACAAAATGTATAAGGATCTTCGTACCCAGTATTGGTGGCCGGTATGAAGAAAGACATTGCCTTGTACGTTTCTAAATGTCTTACTTGTCTCAAAGTTAAGGCAGAACATCAATGCCCTTCTAGTTTGCTTGAACAACCAGAAATTCCGGTTTGGAAATGGGAGAGCATTGCAATGGATCTTATTACCAAATTACCGCGACATCTAGAGGTCATGATGCCATTTGGGTAATTATTGATCGTCTAACTAAGTCAGCACACTTTATAGCAACCCGTGAGGATTTCCCTGCTGACAAACTTGCTAAAATCTATGTGGATGAAATTGTATCTCGTCATGGTGTTCCTTTGGACATCATATTTGATCGTGATGCTCGATTTTCATCTCATTTTTGGAGGACCATGCAATCTGTCATGGGTACCAAACTTAACCTGAGCAATGCTTATCATCCTCAAATGGATGGGCAATCCGAAAGGACAATCCAGACACTGGAAAATATGCTTAGAGCTTGTGTGATCGACTTTGGTGGTAGTTGGGATTCGCATCTACCTTTGCTCGAATTCTCCTACAACAACAGTTATCACACACCAGATTAACATGGCTCCTTTCGAAGCTCTTTATGGTCGAAAATGTCGTTCACCTGTATGTTGGAATGAAATTGGTGAATCTCAGTTTACTGGACCTGAACTCATTCAAGACACAACAGACAAAGTCAAAACAATTCGCGATAATCTTTTGACAGCTAGAAGCCGTCAAAAGAGTTACGCGGACAAACGACCCAAGCCCTTAGAATTCCAAGTTGGTGATCATGTCCTACTCAAGGTATCCCCTTGGAAAGTTGTGGTAGATCTTGGAAGAAAGGAAAACTTGCACCTAGATATGTTGGACCATTCAACATCATTGAGAAAATCGGAAAGGTTGCCTACAAACTTGAGCTACCTCCTGAACTTGGAAATGTTCATCCAACCGTCCACGTGTCCAATTTGAAAAAGTGTTTAGCTGATGAAAACCTCCACATCCTTCTTGATGAAATTCGTGTTGATGACACGTTACACTTTGTCGAGAAACCTGTGGAAATTTTGGATCGTGAAGTCAAAAAGCTTAAGCGTAGACGTATACCGGTTGTTAAAGTTCGCCGGGAGTCCAAACGTGGCCCTGAGTTTACCAGGGAACGAGAGGACCAGATGAAGGCGAAATATCCACATCTATTCTCACAATTTTCCTCTAATTAAATTTCGGGACGAAATTTCCTAAAGTAGGGGAGACTGTGACATCTGTGCTTTTCCGTCATCGTTCAATTCTGAAACGATTTTGTAATTTTATAACATAGTGTTTTATTCCAAGATTTGTGTATTTATATATGGTATTTCATATTTTCAATCCTTTTCAATTCTGATCTTTCGATCACTTCTAGAAGTGAAATCGCAAACCGTTACGCAAACGTAATCAGTTTAACGTGACGTACACTCTAGAACAATGGCATAAGCTAAACATACCCTAAATACCCTTTACATAACTTAGAAATAATTTTTGAGGGCTTCGGTATGGCAAAAACATGCTTATTCAACTTCAGGGGCTATTTTGCAAATTCTGCGAAACTATGCCAAATCGCGTATTTCCTACTCCGGAACGTATACGCACATCCAAAATTTTTGTAATCATTAAAATCTAGTATTTTAATGATTGGAATGCAAAAATATCAATCGTTACGCGTTTACGGTCATTTGCGCGTTCGTTACGATTTTCGTCGTAATTAACCGAAAACCGCAACCGTACGACCAAACGAACCGACATCCGTAAAGCTTCCGAGAATTTTTCAAGTTCCCTATGCTTTATCTTCCTTATAAAGCTTAAAAATGGGGTTAACTTGTGTTAAAAGTGCCAAAACGAGTCGAAAAAACAAGTTTTTAGGCTGCAGGGAATTAAACTGCCAATTCGGAAACTTTGGATTCCCAGGCGCCACGCGAGAGAGTCACCTAGACCTCCCACGACGCGTGGGGGATGCCCAGTGGCAGCAGCTACCTGGCAGCTTCTTATTCATTTGACTTGACACATCTAACTCGTTTTTGCCACACTTCTCCTGGTCGCAACACCTCACCAAACACTTGTAATGATCCTACAACATCTCCTAACACTTGGAATGATCTTGTGGCTTCAAGAAATCTATAAATACCCCCATTGTTGCAACCAAATTCCTTGCTCATTTCCATCTTTCTTCTCTCTAAACTCTAAGTGGAGTTGCTACCATATTAGGAGGCCTCCCATCTGAGTTTTTCTAGTAATCTTGGCTTCCTTAAGTGCAAGTAAGTGCTCTAACTAAGCCTTGTTCATTCTTTTAGCTTATTATGAGCTAAAAGTCAAACAGTTTAACTTATTGTTTGACTTTCGATTTTGACCATTAGTTGGTCAAGTCAAGGTCCAATTGGACTTTGCAACGTGATCGTAATCACGATGGTTATGATCCATAGCAATCATACTACTGATTACCACGTTTTCCTAGTCGAAGTGACGAGTCAATGTTTCGGTCAATAATGCGCAAAGTGCGCATTATTCGACGGAACTATTTTCGGGTATCAAAACACTTTGTTTTGATACCAAATCAGTTTTATAAAACTTAGTTAGACATGTTAAACATGTCTAACTCGTCACTTTTAGTTTAGTGCTTGTTTAGGGTCGTAAGTCGAGTGGTTTTGACCACCGCTTTGACTTTCGAATCCGACCCGTTTGGTCGATCCTAGGATCCGACCAAACTCATATTAGTGACCATAGTTATATAGGGAATAACCCTCTGAGGTTATACCTTATGGTCACGTCGTTTGGTTAGTATTATGATAGGTCGTTATTTTGCCCTTTATAAATGACCAAAATTCCCTTTTTGCGCATAAATTCATTTTAAGCATATGTGGCTAAAGTTTTGACATATAAACTGATATTACAACATTATTAAACATGTTTGGGCATTTAAGACTCATCATAGGACATGTTTAACCATCCGATCATGCGTTTACGCAAATGACACGTTAAAGTAGCGTAAACTACCTTAACAGGTCATTACGGGTCAAAAGCACTTAGGATCACTTCCAAATCAGAATGTTGAGTTTATTAAATCATACCATATGAGTTCCAACACTCATTTGATTTATAAGACATCATTCTATCCAATCCGCCGATTAAAGTCCCGACTTATTAACATAATTATCCGATATTAGGACTCGCTTGATTTTCCTCGGACTCTTGCGCTTTGTTATTTTTCTTGAACACGGATACTTTTGCAACCCCAAGTGAGTACATAGACCACTCTTTTACGTTTTCAAAAGTTTTAGGGTGATACACATGTGCCTACTTATTACTTTATTGATTTCATGATTTTATGACATATACTTGCTATTTTCATCTAGTACACATATAGTACATGATTTCAATTATGTTTTGCTATGTATGTTGACTTGAGCATGCTAGAACATTGATTTCAAAGACACCTTTTGCGGCATATGTTGACTTAGCATGTGAGCACATTGATCTACATTACATTTTGCTATGTATGTTGACTGAGCATGCTATCACATTGATTTCAAAGACACCTTTTGCGGCATATGTTGACATAGCATATGAGCACATTGATTTACATTACATTTTGCTATGTATGTTATCTAAGCATGCTAGCACATTGATTTTATGGACATTTCTACTTCGTATGTTGACTCAGCATACTTAGTACATGGTTTAAAGACATTTTTCACGACATTGCTTACATTGACTATAACATTTGGTTTGTTTAACGGAACATAATACATTCGTTAACATTGATCACGCCGCCGGTAGTATGTAATGGTATCATGGGACTTGACAAATCCCCGTTGGGATTGAACCCTATGAAAGGAACAGATGATATAAAGCCAAACAACACTATCCGAGCTTTGGTTCAACTATCAGAGGTTACATCCTCTTATGTACTTACACTGCTTTCCATAAAGACTGCTCATCCTATCATCTGCTTTCACAAAGCTTCAAGGTCTGCTAGAGTTAACAAGGACAGAGGATAGGAGAGTTTAGTCAGTAGCTTAGTTAATCAATGTAACAGTGCCAAGCACTGATAGTTAGTATAAGCAGTGTTTAGAGTTAGTTACATATTGTTTCCTGTCACTATCAACCCTGACGTCATCAAAGATGCTCAGAGGTTAGATAGTTAGTATAAATAGGCAACTCTTGTAACCTTTAAACTTGTCTCTTAAAAGATCAACTTTCGCATATCATCTTCTCTGCATTTTCTCATTACCAAACTGTAATTGCAAAGGCTGAGGGGGAGTTTGTGAATCACATGCAAGTTAATTAACTTGAAAGCATGATGATGATGAAAACAAATGACCATTGCTTGTAGTAAAATTTTTCCATCTTATTCTGCTGCAAATCTCTTTTAGTTCAATCATTTTCCATTTTTGAAACAAAAACTACAAGTAATTCAAACTCAGATCCTAACAATTGGTATCAGAGCTTGATTCATCAAATTCGATCTAACAATCGATTTGGTTCGAACAGATCAGCTCTCTTGCTATTCAGTTTGGTTGTTTTTATTTGACATTCAGAGTTTTTACTACGTTCAAAGTTTTTAAAAACAAAATCTAAAAAAAAAATCAACTTGAAATGTCTCAAAACACACAGGATGCCAATCTGGATCCTTGTTCAAACCGCCGAGAAATGAATATTTCATTTGGCAACGACGGATGGGTCACATCCTTGCCCAGCAAAACACCGATTGCTGGAGATCTGTTGCTTATGGACCTCACGTTCCAATGGTTCCAAGCACAGAAGATCCAACCAAACAAGTGCCAAAAAATCCTGAAAACTTTTTGGAGCAGGATTTCCAGAAAATTGAATTGGATGCTAAGGCATTTAGCATAGTTGCTTCGGCCTTACCCAATGAAATTTATGCTGGTCTACTCCATTGCAATAGTGCAAAGAAGTTATGGGATGCACTACAGGAGCCATTTGGTGGGAGTGAGGAAGTGATAGAAAGTAACAGAGAAGTTCTAAATCAGCAGTATGAAACGTTTTGTCACTTGAAAGGAGAGTCTCTAACACAACAATTTGAACGTTACAGTTGTCTCATCAGTGAACTTAGACTGGTTAACGTGGTTTTTCCTAATTCGACTGTCAATAGTCGTTTCCTTAGATCGTTACCAGATAAGTGGGAGACGGTAGCTTATGTAACGCGAAAATCTGTTGGGTTTAAAGAAATGTCGTTGACACAACTTCATGGGATACTCCTCACTTATGAGAGAGAGTTAAACCAGAAAAAGAAGTTGCAAGATTTTGGCAAAATGACTGATGAGGGTTCTGGCAGCAGTAAGGACCAAAGTTATGATCACTATATAGATATTACATCTGGTGGGAACTTTGGATCTGAAACATATGCACCCAACTATGCTTTTGCTGCTAGTGGGGAAAGCAAAACCTCTGAAAATCTATCCTTTGAGCTGAATGATTTACAAACACTGAACCTTCTGATCTTGAGGAAATGGATATTTTGCACCAAATGGCCCTATTGAGTGTTAGGGCTAGTAAATTTTATAAGAGAACTGGTAGAAAATTCTCAGATTTGCATGGGGGGTTGAAGGTTGGGCTGGATAAATCAAAAGTCAAGTGTTATAAGTGTAATAGGCTAGGACATATTGCCAGAGAATGCAGGTTTCAAAGTTCTGGACCAATAATGACTCATCCTGGCCCTAGACCTCAGCACACACAAAACACTGCTCATTATTCACAATATGCCCCTGCTCAACATGTTCAAAACACTGCCCACTTTGCACATCTTGCTACCACTGTTCCAGTGCATTATATTCAATCCACTGCTCCACAAATTCAATATGTTCAGGCACCATCTCATCCTCAAGTACTTGTTCAACAAGCACCCATTGTTACACAACCTGCTCAAACCACTGCTAGTCAAGCAGAGGTTGGTCAACAAAGCTTTTTCACACAAAGTTATGTTGACTGGAGAAGTTTGCCTGAGGATTTACTGATGAAAACTTTGCTTTAATGGCTAAAAATGATGTTGAACAAGAATTTTGTTTAATGGCCTTAAAGACAATTGCTGAAGGTGTTGAATCTATGGAGATAGTGTCAAAATCTGATGAAGTTCAAGTTTGTGATGAAACAGTGGTTTCGAGTGAAGAAAGAGAAAATGCCGTTGATAAGGAAAAGAACTCTCCTACTGACCCATGGAACATTGATATGTGTGAAGATGAGTGTGATTGTGCTCTTATGGCTGCTACAAAGGTATCACCTCAGATCCTTAAAGATCTATGTTCTGAAAAATGCATCATTGCTTTTGCAAACATCAAAAAGGTGAATGAAAACCTGAGAAACAAAATTTCAGAAGATGAACTTAATTTTGAAAAACTGATTAAAGAGTTAAAATCAAAGTTAAGTGAAAAAGATTCTGAAATGAGTAGCCTAAGACATGAATTAAGCAAACCAAGGACCAACTCCAAACTATGGTAGAAAAATACCAAGTTTGTAAAAAGGAGTTAAAAGAAACCAAAATCACTTGTGAAAAATGGGTTGAGTCCTGCAAAGGTTATGAAATTATGTTTGATGCTCAGATCAAGAGGAACATCAAGTTTGGTGTAGGTTTTAGAGCCTATGACCAAAATGAGAAAAATGTTGCTGAAATTGATTATGAGTTGGTTGAAGTTGTCCCTACAAATTTGGCTGGTGAAGAGATAAAAATCACAGATAAAGCTGGAAACAAAATTGTTTTGGAAAAACCAGAGGTTTCAACAAAAGATAAAGAAATTGAAAAATACCAGTTTAAACCAACCTGGTCAGATGAATGTGATATCTTAGAGAACTTTAAGCCAATGGACTTCACAACCACTGATGGTATTAAAGCCCCAAAAGCACTGGTTACAACCACGGCTGAGAAAAAGTCTGATAGGAAAAGAAGAGTAAAGATTAAAAACTTGTTTTGTGAATTTTGTGAAAAAAGAAATCATGTAGCCAAAGATTGTTTTCTTTTAAAAACCTATGACATTAACAAAACTTGTTATCAAAAACTCTTCAAAATGCACCATCTGCAGCAAAACAAATCACTCAACTCAACAGTGTGCCTATCTCAAAAACTATGAAAAAAGGTAAAAGAGATCAAGGCAAAAGCACTTGAAAGAGAAAGTTCAAGTTCTGTTGGAAATAAATCCAAGCAGAGTTTTGAACCAATTGAAACATCTGTTACAAAAGCCTTAACCAAAACCTCTGTTCAAAGAGAGGTGCAAGTGACAGATGCCCCACCTTCAAACTCATTTCCAAGAGGGTATGGCCAACCTACTTATAAAAAGGTTCCTCATGCTTATGAAGGCTACAAAAAGCCTTCAAAGCAAAGAGTAAACATGCACCCTTATGGATACAATCATCTGATAGGTACTGGTCAGGAGTAGATGTTACAAAAAAATTTCAAAACTACTGACCACTGTCCTAGACTTGAGGCTGGACCATCTGTGACCCTATCCAAAGCCATTTTGGCTTTGGAGACCAATCTTAACTGATCTATTTACTTAAATGTGCAGGGACCCTCTACTTGCCTTGATAGCTTATGGTATGTAGACAGTGGAGGTTCCAGGCACATGACAAGATGTAGAGCCCTTCTCAAGGACTTCATGGCTCATGGGGGGTGATATACTTTTGGTAATAACTCAAAGGGAAAGGTTTTAGGGTCTGGATCGGTTCTGGCTGGTAAACTCAAGTTTGAAAATGTGAATTTGATTGACAATCTGAAATTTAACCTGCTGAGTGTCTCACAAATGAGTGACAGAGGATATGGATCCTTCTTCACTAAGAAAACTTTTCAAATTGTGGGACTAGAGGTTGTTAAAAGGATTGATCAAATCATTGCTGAGAGCAAAGAACAACTCACTGCATACAGAAGTGGGAATGTGTATGTGGTAGATATGCTAAAAGATAATCCTATGTCTGGGACATGTCTATTCTCAGTTGCTTCTAGCAAAGAGACTGAGTTATGGCATAGAAGACTTGGACACACAAATCTTAAAACTATCACCACACTCTCAAAACAAAGTCTTGTAAGAGGCTTGCCTCATAAGTAGTTTTCCTGTGATGAACATTGTGTTTCCTGTTTAAAAGGCAAACAACATAAAAGTTCTTTCAAATCAATTGAAGAGTCCAAAACAAGCTAGTGTTTACAACTGTTGCACATGGACTTGTTTGGCCCAATGCAAATCATGAGCTTAAAACACAAAAGGTATTGCCTAGTGGTAGTTGATGATTTCTCTAGGTTTACATGGACCTTCTTTCATCATTCTAAGGATGAAACTGGAAGCATTTTGCAAAACTTTGTCAAACAAGTAGAAAAGCAATTTGATATTCCATTAAAAATCTTTAGAAGTGACAATGGAACAGAGTTAAAAAATACGGAGTTGGATGCTTTTTGTGAGTCAAAATGAATTGTTAGACAATATAGCATTCCAAGAACTCCAGAACAAAATGGGGTGGTTGAAAGGAAAAATAGAACCTTAATTGAATCAGCAAGAACTATGCTAGCAGATTCTGGTTTACCCCTGTCCTTTTGGGCAGAGGCTGTAAACACTGCTTGCTATGTTCAAAACAGAGTTTTGATTAACCCAGGCATCAAAAGACTGCCTATGAGATTTTGTATGAAATCAAACCTCTGATTTCATATTTTAAAATTTTTGGTTGTCCATGTTTCATTTTGAGCTTAAAAGATTCTATATCTAAGTTTGCAGCCAAAATTGATTGTGGTTATTTTCTGAGATTCTCAACCACTGCCAAAGCCTACAGAGTTTTTAACTCTAGGACAAAGTGTGTTGAAGAAACTTTGAATGTGAAGTTCAATGAACTATCATCACTGAAAATCCCAGCAAATCCTGCAGAGCTTTTTGATTTAGATAAATTCACATTTGCTGATGTTTCTATCAAGCTAGATAATGCAGGTACACCACGATCATCTGAAGAAGATCAAGATCAAGGATATGACTGTGTGCTTCCACAAACAAAAGTCTATTCTTCAAACAGAGGATCAAGTGCTACAAGCTCTTGTGTAAACTCTGCCACTTCTGGGTCAACAGTGGTTGATCCTCAAACCTCTGCCAGTTCACAAAATCAAACATCTGTTGATAAAAGTACTACATCTGGGCACCAAAATCATCAGAATGTTACCTCTATACCCCCAATACCACCACCACCATTCTCATCAGTGGCTGATACTTCAATTTCACCAGCAGAGGTTAGCTCAGATGATACACATTTGCAGCCATCACCTCAAAATGCTATTGTTCCATACCAAGGTGATTTGATTTATCTCAAATGCCATCCAGCAGACCAAGTTATTGGCAACATCAAATCTGGGGTGCTCACACGAAGCCAATCCCAAAATATTTGTCTTTTTGCTGGTTTTCAATCACTCATACAGCCAGTCAAGTACCAAGAGGCACTGAAAGACAACAGCTGGGTAGAGGTCATGCAAGAAGAACTCCTTCAGTTCAAAAGACAACAAGTTTGGAAGCTTGTGCCACTGCCAAAAGATGTAAGTCCAATTGGCACAAAGTGGGTCTTCAAGAACAAAACTGATGAAAGGGGTATTGTTGTCAAAAACAAAGCAAGGCTCGTTGTTCAAGGCTACAGACAGGAAGAAGGTATAGACTATGATGAGACTTTTGCTCCTGTAGCAAGGTTGGAATCTATTCGCCTGTTCTTAGCTTTTGCTACTAACCACAACATAAAGGTGTTTCAAATGGATATAAAGAGTGCATTTTTGTATGGAAAAATCAAAGAAGAGGTGTATGTCTGTCAACCTCCAGGTTTTGAACATGCATTCCATCCTGATCATGTCTACAAGCTCAACAAAGCATTATATGGCTTGAAACAAGCACCAAGAGCCTGGTATGAAACTCTATCCACTTTTCTCTTATCAATAGGGTTTACTAGAGGCAAAATAGATAAAACCTTGTTTTTAAAATGGAAAGGAAAAGATTTGATGCTTGTCCAAATTTATGTGGATGACATTATTTTTGGATCCACAAGCACTGCTGTGTGTGAAGAGTTTCGAAAACTCATGGCAGCAGAGTTTGAGATGACTGCAATGGGTGAGCTCTAAATTTTTTCTTGGTCTTCAAGTTAGAATTGCACAATGATACATTTATCCATCAAAACAAGTATGTGAAAGAACTGCTTAAAAAGTTTGATATGGATGATTGTAAACCATGTAGCACACCCTTGGCAACCTCCAAGCTAGTCACCATTGATGGTAAAGATGACCTTGTTGATCAAACTCTTTATAGAAGCATGATTGGGTCTTTATTGTACCTAACTGCATCAAGGCCAGACATCATGTTTGCAACATGCGTTTGTGCCAGATCACAGGCATTACCTAGAAAGTCTGACCTTATTGCTATAAAAAGGATATTCAGATATATAAAAGGTGCTCCCACACTTGGTATCTGGTATCCAGCTAATGGGAATATTGAGCTTTCAGGTTTTTCAGATAGTGATTTTGCTGGGTGTAAAACTACAAGGAAGTCCACATCAGTTGATGTCAATTCCTAGGTGATTGTCTAGTGTCTTGGCAAAGCAAAAAGCAGGTTGCAGTTTCAACACCACTGCTGAGGCAGAGTATATTGCTACTGCTAGCTGCACTACTCAACTCTTATGGCTTCAAAACCAGTTGTTGGATTTTGGTATCATTGCACTAAAGACTCCACTCAAATTGGACAGTCAAGTTGCTGAAAATATCATCAAAAATCCAGTTTCTCATTCAACTACAAAGCACATTGACATCAGAAATCACTTTGTGAGAGATTGCTATGAAAAAGGTTTGATTTCTTTGCATCATGTCCATACTTCAGATCAATGGGCAGATGTTTTAACCAAGGCATTGGATACATCTACCTTTGAAAAATTGATCTCAAGGCTTGGTATGCTAAACATGTATTAAAAACAAGTTTTCTTGTAAATCCATCTGTACATAGCATCAAAATGTTTTCAGAAATTCACAAATTCCTTAAAAATAGTTTAAAATTGAAACTTTTCAATAAATCTTTAAAAGTCTGATCACAACATCTGTTTGCTGAAAACCTCTGATAGGCTTTAAAATCTTATCCACTGATACAGTGTATCCTCTGACTTCTATTTTTCACCTCTTCAAAACCACAGATGGCTATCCTCTGATAGTGTTAACAAAATCAGTATTGCCCAAACAATGTCCTAAAATAGTGTTTTGTCACATCAACGGTTACTTTTCTCATCAGAGGTTACACGTGGCCAGATGTTAGCCATCCGATCTTGCAACAGATGCCACGTCATGTTCACTTTTTCAAAACCCTTATAAAACCCCTGTTTTATCTCACAGTGGTTACCCTAAACTTTGTCGATTTCAGAATCTCAAAACAATTTTTCTCTCAAACACCATGGCTCCCAAATCAAAATCTTCAAAATCCAAAGCTAAATCGCAAGAAGAACCTCAACCTTTCACTCTCATAATCAAACCCCACACAACTACACTGCCATACTTGAAGAAAACGACGCAAATACTCGCTATCATCCAATGATTCGAATTTTGCAAAAGTCTAAATTCTTGCACATGTTAACCGTCAAAGCCCCCATTTACATTGATGCTCTTCGTGATTTCTGGAAAAATGCAAAGGTTCACTCATCTGCTGATGGTGTTCCTTATACAATAATTTCAAGAGTAGGGGGAGTGTTGATGCAAATTAGCCCCCAATCGATCTCTCAAGTTTTCAAGTTAAATGACATACAACACCCTGTGTCATTTCCAATTAATGAGATCTAAGCAGAGTTTCTGGAAAGAGGTTATATCGGCCAGATGAAAGGTATGACCATTTTTAAACCTAACTTTCCTGCTAAGATGAGATTTTTCTTTCACACCATTCTTACTTGTCTCTCAACAAAATCCACTGCTTTCAATGAAATCCCATTGAACATGCAATATCTGGGGTATGCAATTTTAACTGACACCGATTTGAACTACTCCCAGATACTGTTCAATGATCTTGTGAATAACTTTAAAGCTATTGAAAAAAGAAAAGCTTTTTTGATGCATCCACGTTTCTTGAGTGTTTACTTACAGGATCAAATTAAAGGTCCTGCAAGTAAAATTGGCGCTGTGGTTAATACAGGCAGCCTTAATCATGAAACTTTCACCAGAATAACAAACCAAGATTAAGTTGAGAAAACACAAGTAGAGGAGGATGGGCAAGTTTTACCAGAACAAAATGTTCAATCTCAACCTCTTGCTACTGAGCCCACTGCTCTTGGTGATCAGGGCAACACAACCGCTGCCCTGAAACCCACACCAAAAATTTCCAAAAAGAAAACCAAAACAATCTCCAAAAAGCCCACCAAACCCAAAAAGGGTCCTCTGGAAGATGAGATCCCAGAGGTTAACCCTGTGCAGCACCAAAATCACAAACCACTGCTGCTACTTCTTCACAGCAGATGGTTCAAAGATCTCCCACCGGATTTGAAACTCCTCCTTCTTCCTTGCAAAAGGAAAAGGTTGTAGACACAGGGACACCACTTTATGAAGCTCTAGATCCACTTGGGTCTATCTTCCACAGCCCCTCTCCCAGGGCAATGTCGCTTTTACTCAACCACCTTCACCGATACCTTCACTTCCACCACAATTGTACCATTGCTAAATGCAATTGAATTAGTTCAGATATAAACCAGCACTTCTCAACAACCTATTACTGATAATATACTTTATCCAATGGCTGGGTCTGATTCTTTATTCATTGCTAGCCCATCAGCAAATGAAGAGGCTACATCCATTGGGTTACATGTAACCCTTGGTGATATTTCAACACGCAGCCACTACAATTGCTGAACTCCCTAGTTCTCAGTTGGACCGTGGTTTCATTAATAAGACTTAGTTGAAGGCAACCACTGCTGAGGCAACAACTGTTACCTTTATTGTGGGAAGTCCCCAGTACCAAGACAAAAGGGAATCTATGTTTGAAGCTGGTCCTAAAACCACCGCTCATGATAACATAGATATAACTACCACCACTGGTAGGAGTTCAGATGATCCTATTAAATTAGGTGATGATCTAAAATACCAGGATTTGACGGAGAGAGTGACCAGAATAGAAAACTCTGTTGGTGAAATCAAAGATTTACTAAAGCAGATGATAGCTACAAAAAGTCAACCCTCTGTTCTATCCACTACTGATCTCAAAGAAGCTCTTAACCCTCTGTTTCCACATCAACAACATTATTTGGATTTACAACACAAGCATCATGTGAATAATGTTCGAAACATGTTTGAATCAAGGTATCAAGACATTGCAGCAGACATTAAAGCCATCAAAGCACATCTACTCACAACCACTGGCCATGCACCTCCAATGGTTATATTTGTTACAACAGATGAAGCCTAAAAGGGGGAGAAACCTTTGGGTCCAAAGAAGCTAACAATAGATGATGATAAGGCCAGACCAACAATAAATATCCCAAGGCCTGATGGTTCAAAGAAGATTGATTTGACTGATGAAATTGTGGCCAAGGCAAGGGCTAGTCACAAGAAGAATGTGATTGAGGAGAGCATAGTGTTGGTTGAGAAAAAGATTGATCAGCAAAAAGAAAAAGGAGAGGTTGGTACTTCTTCAAAAAGAGTTCCTGCTAGAAAAGCCAGGCAACCAACATCCACACCTCCTAAAACTAAGCCTGAAACTAGTCCAACCATTAAAACCTCTGCCTCTCAAAAACCTATCACATCTTCAAAACCACAACCCACATCCACACAAGCAGATGTTACAGCAACTGTTGTGTCAACATATGTTGATACAGCAGAGGTTGCAACATATGCATCTCTATCCACTGCCATAATCACATTTCCCACATCAACTCAACCATTATCTACACCACCAAAAATCCCACAACCACCATCACCCACCTTAAGGTTTAAAAGGAGAAAAATCATAAAAGTGATAAATGATGATGATCTCTGCACATCTTCCACTATTATCAACACCAATGATCCCCACATCAGAGCTTACAACTTCTTCAACTCTTAAAGTCATTCCTGCAGCAAAGTTGTACCCTCTTGATTTACCAACAGTCAGGGAAGAGATTCTAAGTTTCTTTTCAGAGGAGGACCCTGACAAAAGAACAATTCTATCCCTTGATGGTTATCCAAGACCAGCAAATGTTGATGCTTATCTAGAATTGAAAAAGAAGCAAGCAGAGGATATTGTTCAAGAGTGAACCCATTGAGTATATCATGGAAAAGAAGATGTATAAGGCAACAAGGCCTCATTTCAGGGATTGGAGCATAGATGAGCTGAGAGAAGAAATCAATAGAATGCAAGAAATGTTGAAAGACCCTCTCAAAAAGCCAACTCCTCCCAACTGGGATTTATACAAGAAAGATATCTCTGAAAATGTCTTGAAGTTGAAGAGAATGAAGCAAGAACTGATCCAATTATGGTTCCAAAAACCAAGTGATGAGATGGGGTGAGGTGAGGGTGATAGACACCTACAAAAGTTTGGAAGAGAGAAGGAAAAAGGATCCATCCATGCCTCCAAGCCTGATTACTCAAAAGAAGATGCTATCCTCAGAGCTCAGCTCTCCAAAAGGTCCAGCTCAACATCTGCCCATTCCACACTTGCCCTGCAACACAGGAAAAAGCAAGGGGAAATGAATGAAAAGACTGACAAAGAGTTTGAGGATACATTTATCAAAGAAGGGATTCAGAATATGATTAATTATCACACAGATGATACAAGTGCCAAGCTGGCTAAAGACTTATCAATGTTAGCTCATTCACAAACCTCGGCAATAAAAGCTCCTTCAAGAAAACCATCAGACCCAAAAATTCTAAAATGGAAAGTCGATAAAGACACCCATGAATTGACATTGCTCAAGTCTGATGGTGTAGCCACTAAACTATCCATGGAAGCTGCTTATGAGCTTAGAGTAGAAGACTTCCAAGAACTACTATGTTTAGAGCTGGTGAAGGATGCTGATGACATGGAATCTCTTAACTTTGAACTTCAATTCAAAGGTCAAATAAGAGAATTTCTTCTGAGAAATAAAAACCAAGAATAAAGTGTTTTTGGCATCATCTGTTCCAGGGGAGATTGTTGGGATTGAACCCTATGAAAGGAACAGATGATATAAAGCCAAACAACACTATCCGAGCTTTGGTTCAACTATCAGAGGTTACATCCTCTGATGTACTTACACTGCTTTCCATAAAGACTGCTCATCCTATCATCTGCCTTCACAAAGCTTCAAGGTCTGCCAGAGTTAACAAGGACAGAGGATAGGAATCAGAGTAGAGTCAGTAGCTTAGTTAATTAATGTAACAGTGCCAAGCACTGATAGTTAGTATAAGCAGTGTTTAGAGTTAGTTACATATTGTTTCCTGTCACTATCAACCCTGACGTCATCAAAGATGCTCAGAGGTTAGATAGTTAGTATAAATAGGCAACTCTTGTAACCTTTAAACTTGTCTCTTAAAAGATCAACTTTCGCATATCATCTTCTCTGCATTTTCTCATTACCAAACTGTAATTGCAAAGGCTGAGGGGGAGTTTGCGAATCACATGCAAGTTAATTAACTTGAAAGCATGATGATGATGAAAACAAACGACCATTTCTTGTAGTAAAAGTTTTCCATCTTATTCCGCTGCAAATCTCTTTTAATTCAATCATTTTCCATTTTTGAAACAAAAACTACAAGTAATTCAAACTCAGATCGTAACAAGCCCGTTCCCCGCTTCCTAGGTTTGTTTGGAAGTAGGGAATGACAGAATCCGAATACATTTTAGATAAACCATTAACTTGATAAGGGTTTATCCGACAGTCTCAAGGCTTGAAAATTAGCAAGACAAATAAATTTATGTTATGTTTCTTTTAAATTCCAGACAATAAAAACAATTTGAATCAATAATACAAAATTTTAATTTCCATGGTTGTTGAAACAATACTTCTGTTATGACACCTCCCGACGTTTCCGCCGTGGTTTGTTGTTTTACGCGGTCGGGGTGTGACAGAAAGATTGGTATCAGAGCCAATGGTTATAGGGAATTAGGTTATTACTTTTAACGGGTGTTAAAAGTACTATAAATAGTACTTTTAACACCCGTTAACCCCATTTTTAAGCTTTATAAGGCCAAAACAAATCATCGGCGCTCTTTGCCTTCAAAGTTTTTCAAAATCTCGTTAAAGTTTGGGTTTTAATAATGTGAACAAATACAATCTGGAAGGGTGGATGCCTCTACCCTGAGTTTTCTGTCTAAGGTTAGAGTGTTCGTACAAATCCACTTAATCAGACCAGTCACTCTTACCTGGGAAAACTTGGGGTGAGTGTCCACCTATACGCTAAAGCATGTCTTTGTGATACATTACAAAAACCCATTTACTTTGATTAGTCACTGTGTTTCGTTTGTTTGTTGCAAGTAAACGAACGAATGACCACCATCCTTTCATTTCGTCGATATTTATGACATCTCATTATCCAACATTCATCTCACTCGTTTTCTCTCATATTCCCTCTTTTAGAATGCCTCCTCGTCGAAACGTACCACCACCTAACACCGAACTGGCAACTATCATAGCACAATAGATGGCTGCTATGCTACCAAATCTCATTACTCAAATCAACCAAGCCAACAACAATAACAATGCACCTGCTACGTGCAACTTTAAACAGTTTAACTCGGCTAAACCACTCAAGTTTAGTGGTTCTGAAGGAGCAACTGCGCACCTACAGTGGTTTGAGAGTCTTGAGAGTACTTTTCGCCATGTTCAGTGTCCTGATAATCGTAAAGTCAAGTTCGCTTCAAGTGTATTTCATAAGAGGGCACTCACATGGTGGAACGGAGTGGTGAGAGATAGGGGTGCTGATGTTGCGATGGGTCAGACATGGGAGGAACTTAGAGCTCTAATGATGAAAGAGTTCTGCCCCCATCATGAAAAGAGGGCGCTCGAGAATGAGTTCCACGACCTAAAGTAGGACAGTGGTGAGCACCGTGCATATACCAATCGGTATGAGGAGTTGAGCTTGTTGTGTCCTAAGATGGTGACACCTTTGAATAAGGCGATTGAAAAGTACATAGATGGTCTGCCAGATCTTGTCCAGGACATCGTCACTGGCAGTAACCCTACATCTGTCCGTCAAGCCATTGAGCTGGCTGCAACCCTTACTGAATCACAAGTCAAAAAGGGTAAGCTTCATCGAAAGGGTGACAAGAAACCGTTTGTTAAGTCTGAGAAGCAAAAGGGTAACAAAGCTGAAACCACCAAGAAGTCGAGGAAGCGCAAGGCTTCTAAGAACTTCGCTCTCACTACACAACCTAACCAAGCTGCTCCCAATCAGCCTGCTCAGCCACGGCCAAGAAACAATATGTTGGCAATGCACCTTTGTGCAACAAGTGTAATAGTCACCATCAACCACATTTATAGTGTCGCGTTTGCACTACATGTGGGAAATCTGTTCATCTTGCCAACACTTGCAGTTTTGCTCCTACCCAGAATCAAATAGCCCAAAACCCTCCACAGCAGCCTGCACGACCTGACTATCCACCTGGTTCTTGCTACAATTGTGGGGATCTTACCCACTACCAAAATAACTGCCCGAAGTTGGCAAATGCAAACCAGGCTCGTGGACGAGCATTTAATATTAATGCTAACGAGGCGCGTGCCAATAACGAAGTGGTGAACGGTACGTTCTTTGTTAACAACCGTCCTGCTTCAATTCTTTTCGATTCGGGTGCCGATAAGAGTTTTGTATCCCTAGCTTTTGAACCTTTGCTTTCCATGCATAGAACCAAACTAGGAAAGCCCTTAACAGTCGAAATAGCTAGTGGTGAACCCCTTGTTCTTGATTCTGTCATCCGTGATTGCCGATTGAACCTTAACAACCATCTTTTTGCCATTGACCTCACACCAATGCAACTCAGGAGCTTTGATATTATAGTTGGAATGGATTGGTAGGACAAGCACCATGCAGAGGTGATTTATTTTGACAAGATTGTTCGTATACCTCTCCCGTCTGGTGAAATCCTAGAGGTTCGAGGAGAAAATCCCGTCAGTAGCCTTAAAATCATGACTTGTACCCAAGCCCATAAATACCTACGAAAGAATTATATTGCTTTCTTGGCATATATCATAGAGGAGAAAGGCAAGGGCAAATCTCTTTAGGACATCCCTGTTGTTCGGGATTATCCTGAGGTGTTTCCTGACGAGCTACCTGGTTTACCCCCAGCACGACAAGTCGAGTTTCATATAGATCTTGTACCTGGTGGCAACCCTATAGCCAAATCCCCATACTGACTTGCATCGTCTGAGATGCAAGAGTTATCTAAACAGCTTCAAGAGTTGTCTGACAAAGGATTCATTCGTCCAAGCTTTTCACCTTGGGACGCTCCAGTCCTATTTGTGAAAAGGAAGGATGGATCATTCCGTATGTGTATCGATTACCGTGAGCTCAACAAACTCACAATCAAAAATCGATATCCCCTACCTCGCATTGATGATCTCTTTGATCAGCTGCAAGGTGCTACTTGCTTCTCAAAGATTGATCTACATTATGGGTATCATCAGCTTCGTGTTCTCGAAGAAGATATTCCCAAAACTGCTTTCCGCACTCGATATGGTCATTACGAGTTCACCATTATGCCTTTTGGTCTGACAAATGCTCCTGTTGTTTTCATGGACTTAATGAATAGGGTTTGTAAGCCCTATTTGGACAAGTTCATCATTGTTTTCATTGATGACATTTTGATTTATTCAAAGTCTCGAGCCAATCACGAGCAACATCTCCATTCAACAATGGAACTCCTAAAGATTGTGGTTCCCCTCACTGCTTTGACTCAAAAGAATAAACCTTTTGTGTGGGGACCCAAACAAGAAGAAGCTTTCAGACCCTGATACATAAGCTTTGTAGAGCTCCTATTTTATCCTTACCTGAAGGTAACGACGACTTTGTCGTATATTGTGATGCATCAAACTTAGGCCTTGGCTGCGTTCTCATGCAAAAGAACAAAGTTATAGCCTATGCATCAAGACAATTGAAGATTCATGAAAAGAACTACACCACTCATGATCTTGAGTTCGGTGCTGTTGTTTTCGCTCTGAAAATTTGGAGACACTATCTATATGGTACGAAATGTGTGGTTTTCACGGACCACAAAAGTCTCCAGCACATTTTCAATCAGAAAGAACTAAACATGAGACAGCGACGATGGGTTGAACTTCTGAACGACTATGACTGTGATATTCGCTACCATCCTGGTAAGGAGAATGTCGTAGCCGATGCTCTTAGTCGTAAAGAATGAGTCAAGCTACATTGTGTTCAAGTTCGATCTGATATACAAAACCGTATCTCCCAAGCTCAACAAACTTATATTACACAAGGCATGATGAGTGATGAATTACCACATCATCTTGAGCTTCAACTTGAAAAGAAAGACAATGGGTTATTTTACTATCTGGACCGTTTGTGGGTTCCAAGTCAAGACAATCTCCGCACCTTGATAATGGATGAAGCTCATAAGTCTCGTTATTCAATTCATCCAGGTGCAGACAAAATGTATAAGGATCTTCGTACCCACTATTGGTGGCCGGTATGAAGAAAGACATTGCCTTGTACGTTTCTAAATGTCTTACTTGTCTCAAAGTTAAGGCAGAACATCAATGCCCTTCTAGTTTGCTTGAACAACCAGAAATTCCGGTTTGGAAATGGGAGAGCATTGCAATGGATCTCATTACCAAATTACCGCGTACATCTAGAGGTCATGATGCCATTTGGGTAATCATTGATCGTCTAACTAAGTCAGCACACTTTATAGCAACCCGTGAGGATTTCCCTGCTGACAAACTTGCTAAAATCTATGTGGATGAAATTTTATCTCGTCATGGTGTTCCTTTGGACATCATATCTGATCGTGATGCTTGATTTTCATCTCATTTTTAGAGGACCATGCAATCTGCCATGGGAACCAAACTTAACCTGAGCACTGCTTATCATCCTCAAACGGATGGACAATCGAAAGGACAATCCAGACACTGGAAAATATGCTTAGAGCTTGTGTGATCGACTTTGGTGGTAGTTGGGATTCGCATCTACCTTTGATCGAATTCTCCTACAACAACAGTTATCACACCAGCATTAACATGGCTCCTTTCGAAGCTCTTTATGGTCGAAAATGTCGTTCACCTGTCTGTTGGAATGAAATTGGTGAATCTCAGTTTACTGGATCTGAACTCTGTCACACCCCGACCCGCAGCGGAATAAGAGCCGGGGCATAATTGGGTTATCACCAAAGCTCATGACATTTACTAATATGTTTCATATTTAATAAAGTCAAAGTTACATTTTCAAATATCCAAACATGTTCATTCAATACATAGGAAATAAACCAAACATAACAATCCCAACTCTAAATCGTTTTATTCTTCTAGTCCAAGTCCTATGTGTTCCTAGCTGCTGCTGGTTCACCTGTATCATGTGTAAAATGGGAGTTTTTGGGTCAACATAAGTTGGCGAGTGAACCTTATTAGATAAACATTTATTAATGAATTAGTGGTTAGTTTATCAATGAAAAATTGTGCATAATCATAGATGAGCGAATGTAAATAATCAAGCAATGGCAAATAGCAGTCACAACTATAACATACAATAACACATGGCAGCATACATGAACATACCAACATCATACTATAAATAGCATAAATGAAACTGTGCGATTAAGGCTCAATCAAACGGAGCCGATCGTATTGCATGTACTGAAAATGAAAATGTATGTGCAATCAAGGCTCAATCAAACGGAGCCGATGGTATGTGGGCACGCCAGGTCCAACCTCATAATGAAATGGGGAACATGCTCAACGCTCATAATGTAATGGGGAGCGACGGCCTATGAAATTGCATGTACTGAAAATAATAAACTTGCATCCAACAATAACAACACAACAGGAAACAAACTGTATACACTAGTTCATGATATGATGTATGCACAATGGTTTAAGTATATAATATATATATCAAGACACATGATACACCCCAAAACGTGATTAAAACGGGGAATTTGTAAAGGTTCACTCACCGTGGGTGCGTTGGATTGGAGATGGTGATATGCGCACGAATTAGATGAGCGGAACAACGGGGATTTCTAACCTAAATAATAACGGAAAAATATATTAAATGGGTGGATTTTATTAAGGATTTTAATGAAATTTTTAGATATATTTTTGTGAGTTTATGGCTATTTTCTATCTTTAAAAATGTTATTTTTAAGTATTTTTAATTGATTTTTAAATTAAATTAAATAAATAAAAATATAAAAAAATTGTTTATTTAGCGTTGACCGTTGACCGTTGACCGGTTCGGTCAGCGTATTAGTTTGCGCCGGGTGAGGGTCGAACCCGAGACCTCCCGTTCGCGTGCACGCAGCTCTACCAACTGAGCTACGTGTCTAACCCGTAATAATCTTGTTTTTATTTATATTAATACACTTATTCAGTTTAACCGAAATTCTCTTCAATTTCAAAAACATTTTAATTCAATCGGACCGGTGCTAATGACGGGTTTCGAACGCGCGACGTATGATTCATGTTGCACACAGTCCACCGCTGGACTGTGTGTCTAACCTGGTTATAATCTCGGTTTTTATTATACTTAACAACTAACTGGGTTATCCCGATTTAGTTTAAACAAAAAGGCCTTTTATTATACAAGGAGTGCGTATAGCAGGAATTGAACTCGGGACGTGCGTTTGTATTTTGCACACAGTCCACCGCTGGACTGTGTGTCTAACCCGTTTAAAGTACCAATTTTAATTAGTCTTAAGTTATGTTGCGTCTTCATCTTCTTCGTTGATTTTACACAGAAAAACTTATTCCGACTGTTATGACCGATTCATGACATATACGCTTTTCAGACATTACAAGTAATTTAAGAGTAAAGAAATGGAGAGAGTTTGGGGAAAAAGTTGTACCGATTGATGTTGTTCACAGAATTCCGGCAGAGGTTCGTCGGTTCTGAAGGTGAACTCCGGCTGTTGAAACCAATTAACAGCTTTGTTCGATTATTTAAGAAGTTGAGTCACTTAAACAAGGTTTAACAGAAGTTTGGGAGATCATACCCGTTCACGGTGTGTTTCCGGCAGTTTCAGGAGTTTTCCGGCGAAGGTAAGATTTTCGACAAACGTTGACTAGGATCGATTCTGATGGTGGAGTTGTGTTAGAGACTGATAAATCACATGATTGAAACAGAAAGAGTCGGAGGAAATACCGTGTGGATGTGAGTCCCGGTTTTCCGGCGACTTGCAGAATTTTTCCGGCGGTCTGATTTAAGCTTCTCTGGTGGACTGTAAGGTTGCGGAAATGCAATTGGGAGTCTTGCAGAGTGTTTTGAGTCGCAGGAGGGTCTAGGATTGAAGTAATCCGAGAATTGAAAACTTTCAGTTATTAAACCGATCCACTTCCGAATTCAAGTTACACTCATGGCAGCGTTGATTGGAATCGTCCATTTATCGGTTATACTCGCTGAATCGCGAGCATTCAGATCGACTTTGGCTGTTTGATAACCGATTTCAGTTACAATTTGTAAAATCGATTGATTTACCTTAGTCCATAAAACTTATTTGTTTCCTAAAGATAACAGAAAACAAACAACTGGCGGAGTGGTCTTGTGATTGGGTGATAAGTCGCTGAAGTGTCTTGGCTGACCCGGGTTCGAGTCCCGGCAGCATCATAATTTTTTTATTTATTTTCTTTTAACTTTTTATCAAATATAATTTTTATAGTTTAGTTTATTTATTAATTATGTATCGTTTTAACTCAAAATAATCATAAATATTTAATGTAACTTTTATAACTTGATACTTGATTACAAAACCGAGCGGGTTTTGAAAACCCGATTTTTACAAATGTTACAAACTCATTCAAGACACAGCAGACAAATTCAAAACAATTCGCGATAATCTTTTGACAGCTAGAAGCCGTCAAAAGAGTTACGCGGACAAACGACGCAAGCCCTTAGAATTCCAAGTTGGTGATCATGTCCTACTCAAGGTATCCCCTTGGAAAGGCGTGGTAGATGTGGGAAGAAAGGAAAACTTGCACCTAGATATGTTGGACCATTCAAGATCATTGAGAAAATCGGAAAGGTTGCCTACAAACTTGAGCTACCTCCTGAACTTGGAAATGTTCATCCAACCGTCCACGTGTCCAATTTGAAAAAGTGTTTAGCTGATGAAAACCTCCACATCCTTTTTGATGAAATTCGTGTTGATGACACGTTAGACTTTGTCGAGAAACCTGTGGAAATATTGAATCGTGAAGTCAAAAAGCTTAAGCGCAGACGTATACCGATTATTAAAGTTCGCCGGGAGTCCAAACGTGGCCCTGAGTTTACCTGGGAATGAGAGGACCAGATGAAGGCGAAATATCCACATCTAATCTCACAAGTTTCCTCTAATTAAATTTCGGGACGAAATTTCCTAAAGTAAGGGAGACTATGACATCTGTGCTTTTCCATCATCGTTCAATTCTGAAATGATTTTGTAATTTTATAACATTGTGTTTTATTCCAAGATTTGTGTATTTATATATGGTATTTCATATTTTCAATCCTTGTTCAATTCTGATATTTCAAATCACTTCTTGATTTGAATTCGTAAACCGTTACGCAAACGTAATCAGTTTAACACGACGTACACTCTGGAACAATGGCATAAGCTAAATATACCCTAAATACCCTTTACATAACTTAGAAATAAGTTTTCAGGGCTTCGGTATGGCAAAAACATGCTTATTCAACTTCAGGGGCTATTTTGAAAATTCTGCGAAACTGCCAAATCGCGTATTTCCTACTCCGGAACTTATACGCACATCCAAAAATTTTTGTAATCATTAAAATCTAGTATTTTAATGATTGGAATGCAAAAATATCAATCGTTACGCGTTTACGGTCATTTGCGCGTTCGTTATTGATTTTCGTCGTAATTAACCGAAAACCGCAACCATACGACCAAACGAACCGACATCCGAAAAGTTTCCGAGAATTTTTCAAGTTCCCTATGCTTTATCTTCCTTATAAAGCTTAAAAATGGGGTTAACTGGTGTTAAAAGTGCCAAAACGCGTCGAAAAACAAGTTTTTAGGCTGCAGGGATTAAACTGCGAATTCTGAAACTTTGGATTCCCAGGCGCCACGCGAGAGAGTCACCTAGACCTCCCGCGACGCGCGGGGGATGCGTAGTGGCAGCAGCTTCTTGTTCATTTAACTTGACACCTATAACTCGTTTTTGCCACACTTCTCCTGGTTGCAACACCTCACCAAACACTTGTAATGATCCTACAACATCTCCTAACACTTGGAATGATCTTGTGGCTTCAAGAAATCTATAAATACCCCCATTGTTGCAACCAAATTCCTTGCTCATTTCCATCTTTCTTCTCTCTAAACTCTAAGTGGAGTTGCTACCATATTAGGAGGCCTCCCATCTGAGTTTTTCTAGTAATCTTGGCTTCCTTAAGTGCAAGTAAGTGCTCTAACTAAGCCTTGTTCATTCTTTTAGCTTATTATGAGCTAAAAGTCAAACAGTTTGACTTACTGTTTGACTTTCGGTTTTGACCATTAGTTGGTCAAGTCAAGGTCCAATTGGACTTTGCAACGTGATCGTAATCACGATGGTTATGATCCATAGCGATCATACCTACTGATTACCACGTTTTCCTAGTCGAAGTGACGAGTCAAGGTTTCGGTCAATAATACACAAAGTGCGCATTATTCGACAGAACTATTTTCGGGTATCAAAACACTTTGTTTTGATACCAAATCAGTTTTATAAACTTAGTTAGACATGTTAAACATGTCTAACTCGTCACTTTTAGTTTAGTGCTTGTTTAGGGTCGTAAGTCGAGCGGTTTTGACCACCGCTTTGACTTTCGAATCCGACCCGTTTGGTCGATCCTAGGATCCGACCAAACTCATATTAGTGACCACAGTTATATAGGGAATAACCCTCTGAGGTTATACCTTATGGTCACGTCGTTTGGTTAGTATTATGATAGATCGTTATTTTGCCCTTTATAAATGACCAAAATGCCCTTTTTGCGCATAAATTCATTTTAAGCATAGTGGCTAAAGTTTTGACATATAAACTGATATTACAACATTATTAAACATGTTTGGGCATTTAAGACTCATCATAGGACATGTTTAACCATCCGATCATGCGTTTACGCAAATGACACGTTAAAGTAGCGTAAACTACCTTAACGGGTCATTACGGGTCAAAAGCACTTAGGATCACTTCCAAATCAGAATGTTGAGTTTATTAAATCATACCATATGAGTTCCAACACTCATTTGATTTATAAGACATCATTCTATCCAATCCACCGATTAAAGTCCCGACTTATTAACATAATTATCCGATATTAGGACTCGCTTGATTTTCCTCGGACTCTTGCGCTTTGTTATTTTTCTTGAACAAGGATACTTTTGCAACCCCAAGTGAGTACATAGACCCCTCTTTTACGTTTTCAAAAGTTTTGGGGTGATACACATGTGCCTACTTATTACTTTATTGATTTCATGCTTTTATGACATGTACTTGCTATTTTCATCTAGTACACATATAGTACATGATTTCAATTATGTTTTGCTATGTATGTTGACTTGAGCATGCTAGCACATTGATTTCAAAGACACCTTTTGTGGCATATGTTGACTTAGCATGTGAGCACATTGATCTACATTACATTTTGCTATGTATGTTGACTGAGCATGCTAGCACATTGATTTCAAAGACGCCTTTTGCGGCATATGTTGACTTAGCATATGAGCACATTGATTTACATTACATTTTGCTATGTATGTTGACTGAGCATGCTAGCACATTGATTTTATGGACATTTCTACTTCGTATGTTGACTTAGCATACTTAGTACATGGTTTAAAGACATTTTTCACGACATTGCTTACATTGACTATAACATCTGGTTTGTTTAACAGGACATAATACATTCATTAACATTGATCATGTCGCCCGGTAGTATGTACGGTACCATAAGACTTGACAAATCCCGTTCCCCACTTCCTAGGTTTGTTTGGAAGTAGGGAATGACAGAATCCGAATACATTTTTTATAAACCTTTAACTTGATAAGGGTTTATCCGACAGTCTCAAGGCTTGAATGTATGCGATAAACATAACTACATAAACGTTCATATCAAATAAAGCATTGGTTTTGCAAACATGACTTTTGATTTAAAACTTCGGTTTATTCAAGACATTGTTTTGTACATGACATTGGTTATACACGACATTATACATATGGCTTGAGTAAAGTCTTCTTACTTGCCATACAAGACATTTGTTATATAAGACATGGTTTATACCTAACATTGTGAAATATTACATTGTTTACACATGACATTTGACATTTGTTTGACAAGGTGTTTTTGGTGGTTATTTGATAAGTGATTTAAATAACGAGATGTATGTGATATGATAAAAGCATGGTGGATACGCCGCTGGTACTTCCTATATATAAGTGCTTTCATGATATTACATATCGTAGCGTTATTTAAACCACTTCGACAAAGACAAAGACATGACACATTTGGTACAAATAACATATATTTTTCACAAGACATTGTTTTACAAATGGCATATTTTATACAATTCATTTTCATTCGGTTAAATTTTTTTTACCATACATCCTCCTTTTATATCATTTGATTTTCATATTGATTTTCATATGATTTTATAAAAGAAAACATTATATAGGGTTCATGACTACTTTTTGTTAAACTATTATTTTAACTTCAAGCCATGAATCCTCATCAACAAAACCTATGTATCTCACAGGCATTTTTTATGCTGACGTACCTATTTTCACATGTGTTTCAGGAGCTAATGCTTAAGGATGATTCATGCGACACTTAGGACGGACTTGGCTTTAGTGACTTAAAAATTAGCAAGACAAATAAATTTATGTTATGTTTCTGTTAAATTCCAGACAATGTAAACAATTTGAATCAATAATACAAAACTTTAATTTCCATGGTTGTTGAAACAATACTTCTGTTATGACACCCCCCGACGTTTCCGCCGCGGTTTGTTGTTTTACGCGGTCGGGGTGTGACATGGATGGCCGATTTCGGCCTATGATTTTGGAGAATGATTCTCCAATTGTACCACCACCACGGGGAAGAGTGGCATTCGATTGAAAACCGAATTACATTAACATCCTTCCTCACTTCAACGGGCGATCGAATGACGAGCCATACACACATTTAGCGGAGTTCTCGGCTATTTGTAGCACTATTGGGGGTGGTCATTTCACCCAAGATGAGGTTCATCTACGTCTCTTCAATTCTCATTAAAGGACAAGACTAACCAATGGTTTTTGACATTGCCCACTAATAGCATTCACACTTGAGTGGAGATGCAACAAGCCTTCCTTGATGAGTATTACTCAATGGCTAAGACTGATGACGCACGTGATGAGATTAGAGCGTTTAAACAACTTTCAAGTAAACTGTTACATGAAGCATTCATGAGGTACAAATAATTGATTCGAAAGTGTCCGCATCATCAAATTGAGAAGTGGGAGTTAGTGAAGTGCTTTGTAAGCGGATTGGATGGGGAGTCATCGAATCACCTTGTGTCAACGAGTAATGGGACGCTACTAAGAAATCACGAGGATGACGATTGGGAATTCCTCGAATGGATGGCAAAGAGATCAAAGGCCAAAAAGTCGGCCGACCGGGCTAAGAAGCATCCTATTTCTCGGTCACTCCCCGATCTTGATTCTAGTTCTAAGGATCGGATTTCCACTTTGGAGCGGGAATTAGCACACACTAAGAAAGATGTGAATGTGGTGCAGTTTGCGGTTTGCGAAGATTGTGGGGAACTTGGGCGGACCGGTGAATGTTAAATGGGCATGGCCGAATACACCAAGGAGGTAAATCAAGTGTTTGGTGATCGCAAAAATAATGACATGAATTCAAACACTTATCATCCCGGTTTGAGAAACCACCCCAACTTCCACTATGGGAACGTCGCTAACCAAATGAATCCGAATTTTCAATCGGGTAACCAAGGCGGATCGTCATACCAAAACCGTCAAAGGGGTAACCAAGGGGGTTACCAATGAAATTACAATCAAGGGTACCAAGGACGTGATAACAATTACCAAGGTGGGTACCAAAGGAATTACAATAACCAATGCGGTGGTGGAAATAGCTCGGGTAATCAAAGTGGGGGTGGTAGTGATTTGAATGCCAAGATGGACGCTATGCTCTCGATGATGCAAGAGTTGAAGAAAGAAAACGAGATCGAGACAAGTCACATGAAGCATTAGCGAAACAAGTGGGCCAACTTGCGGAGGAAATGGCCCAAATGCGGGGAAGCGGTGGAAGGCTTCCAAGTGACACCATGGTGAATCCAAAACATCAAGGCTACATGAGAGGTACCAATTAATAAAATATCTTTACGTAGTGGTCGAGTCATTGATAATGGTGTCAAAACACCACCACCTCAGTTTGTTGAAGGGGTGGTAGAAAGGTGAGTGATGAGGAAGTTCATGACGGTCAAACGGGTCAAAACGAAAATATTTCTAAAAATGATAAAAATAAACCCGTTGTGACCGCATCCGTCTCGATTGCTAAGGAAAAGGGTGTGGAGGTTAATACCGCCCATTATCCGAAGCATTAAGGGGACCCGTGAAAAAAAATTGTAAACAAAAAAGGTCCACAACAAGAAGAGTTGTTGGAAGTTTTCAAACAAGTTAAAATAAATTTACCTCTTTTGGATGCAATCAAGCAAGTCCCATCGTATGCAAAGTACTTGAAAGAATTGTGTACTCAGAAACGAACCCACAAATTTCCAAAAAATAGATTTAACTGAAAATGTGAGTTCGATTCTGTCGGGTGCAATTCCACCTAAACTTCAAGATCCGGGGCGCCAATTATTTCAATTCAAGTGGGTGATTTCAAAATTGGTCGGGCGCTTTTAGATCTCGGAGCGAGTGTGAGTATTCTACCGGTAGTTTATATGACCAATATGATTTTGGTCCTCTTCAAGCAGCAAATACCATCGTGGTGTTTGCCGACTTGACTCCTAAATTACCCCATGGGATAGTCTCCGATGTGATAGTGAAAATTGAGGATTTTTACTATCCGGTGGACTTTTTAGTACTCGATTATGTGGCCATGGATTCAACTAAGCAACCTACAGTGATTTTGGGTCGACCTTTTTAGCAACTGCTAATTCCCAAATTGATTGTAAAATGGGAACGGTTGATATGACATTTGGAAACCAGAGGTTGAGGTTGCATGTTTTTTTCCCAATTGATGAATCCTTCAGTCGATGACGAATGCTATATGGCAGACGTTATTGACCAGTGTATACCTCTCAGCGACACTGTTGTAGATGAGGAGAGCACAATGGAGGAGTGTTCTATGTTTGACAGGTCACACTGGAGACGAATAGGAGCATAGACATGGAGGTGAAAAGTTTGGAGGTCTTGCGGTTAAGGAAAGGAAACTGTTATGGGCGCACCAAGTGGAGAGCTTACCGGAGACTATTGATACAAAGTTGAAGCCGTCGTTAGTGGAGCCTCCAGAAGTTGAGTTGAAGGTGTTGCCCAAACATCTCAAGTATGCTTATGTTGGTGAGGGCAACACGCTCTCGATCATAATTGCTTCGAATTTGACCGAGGAGCAAGAGAAGAAGTTGATGGGGATTTTGATCACCGATAGGGCGGCTATTGGGTGGACCATTGCGAATTCGAAGGGTATTAGTCCCTCGATAGTGATGTCACAAGATCATCATCGATGACACCATAACACCCCTCGTGATGCACAAAGGAGGTTAAATCCAAACATGCGGGAAGTTTCAAGAAAGAAGTGCTAAAGTGGCTCGATGCGGGTATCATTTACCCCATCTCTGATAGTCAATGAGTTAGTCCCACACAGACCGTCCCGAAGAAAGCAGGTATTCAAGTCGTCAAGAATGACGCAGGTGAGGAGGTGGCTACCCAGCCGGTAACCAGGTAGCGGATTTGTATCGATTATAGGAAGTTAAATCATGCTACTTCCAAAGATCATTTCCCCTTACCATTTATTGACCAAATTGTGGAAAAAGTAGACGGACAAAATTTTATTGTTTCTTGGATGGATATTCAGGATACAATCAAATTGCTATTCATCCGGAGGATCAACAAAAGACACGTTTACCTGTCCTTGTGGACACTTTCGCATTCAGGCCAATTCCGTTTGGATTATGTAACGCCCCCGCCACCTTTCTAAGGTGTATGATGAGTATCTTCTCGGATATGGTGGGGGAGTCATTGGAGATCTTCATGGATGATTTTTCCATCTTTGTGTCATCTTTTGAAACCTGTTTAGACCAACTTGAAAAAGTGTTAAAAAGATGTGTTGAAACGAACTTGGTCTTAAGTTGGGAGAAGAGCCATTTCATGGTTCAGGAGGGGATAGTGTTGGGCACGTGGTGTCAAGTCGTGGGATAGAGGTAGACCATGCAAAAATCAAAGTAATTTCTACTTCACCATATCCCAGGAGTGTTAAGTGCATTAGGTCATTTTTAGGGCATGTGGGTTTTTATAGGAGGTTCATTAAGGGGTTTAGTGATATTTCAAAACCATTGTGTAACCTTTTATTAAAAGATGTGCCATTTCAGTTCAATGAAAAATGTAAAGAAGCCTTTAACATATTGAAGCAAAAGTTGGTCGAAGCCCCGATCTTGCAATCGCCAAATTGGTCACTTCCATTTGAAATTATGTGTGAAGCAAGAGATTATGCGGTTGGGGTCGTTTTGGGTCAAAGGGTTGATAAGAAACCGGTTGCGGTATACTACGCAAGTAAGACTCTTTCGGATGCACAACTGAATTACACGACAACCGAAAAAGAGCTACTTGCGGTGGTATATGTGTTGGATAAGTTTAGGTCTTATATCTGGGGTAGTAAAGTGATTATCTATTCGGAACATAGTGCCGTTAGGTACCTCATGGAGAAGAAGGATGCTAAGCCTAGACTAATCAATTGGGTTTTGTTGTTGCAGGAATTTGACCTAGAAATCCGAGACAAAAAGGGAAGTGAGAATGTGGTGGCCGACCACTTGTCCCGGGTGGTTTTTGTGGAGGATCCTACATTTGTAGAGATCAACGAATCCTTCCCATACGAGCACATTTTGAGTGTATCTAAGTTACCATGGTATGCTAAAATAGTTAATTATCTTGTTACAGGTAACTTACCGGCTCATTGGGACTGAAGGAGGAGACAACCTTTTTTGTCTCAAATCAAGTATTCCCGGTTGGAGGAACTGGATTTGTGGAGAGAGTGTGCGGATCAAAGGATCCGGAGATGTGTGGCTGATGAAGAGATTTCGAGTGTGTGTGACGCATGTGCACTCATTTGCGTGCGGTGGCCATTTTAGTGGTCAAAACACGGGTCATAGAAGTGTTGAATAGTGGTCTTTATTGGCCAACTATATTTAAAGATGCATTTGGAGTTTTCGAAAAATTGTGTTGAGTGCCAAAGATTAGGAGGCATATCGAAAAGGGACGAGAGGCCCATGCAGCCAATCCTCATTGTCAACGTTTTCGATGTTTGGGGTATTGACTTTATGGGCCCGTTCCCCAATTTTTATGGTAATTTGTACATCTTGGTGGCCGTTGATTATGTGTCAAAATGGGTTGAAGCAATAGCCACCAAGACGAACGATCATACAGTAGTTTGTAGCTTTGTCCAATCCCATTATTTTCAAGGTTTGGGATTCCTCGTGTCATCATAAGTGATGGGGGATCCCATTTTAAAAACTTTTGGTTTGGCAAACTCTTAAAACGTATGGTGTTGACCATAGAATTGCTACCCCCTATCACCCGCAAACAAGCGGCCAAGTGGAGGTGTCAAATTGGCAAATCAAGGATGGACCGTAAGGATTGGTCAATTAAGTTGAACGAGGCCTTATGGGCCTACCGGACGGTACATAAGACACCCATTGGCACTACACCTTACCGATTAGTTTATGGTAAAAATTGTCATCTACCGGTTGAACATGTGCATCGATCGTTGTGGGCTATTAAAAAAGTTAATGTTAAATATGATGATGCAAGTAAGGAGAGGAAGCTCAATCTTTCCAAGTTGGAGGAGCTAACGGAAATGGCATATGAATGCGCATCTAAGTACAAGGACGGAATGGAGAGGGCGCATGATGCAAAGGATAAGGAAAAAGGAGTTGGTCGTAGGGCAAAAGGTATGGCTTTACAACTCAAAGCTAAAGTTCTTTCCCGGAAAGCTCCGAAGCAAGTGGATGGGACCCTATGTGATCACCCGGGTTGGAAAATTGGTGATGTTACCATCGAGGATCTAAAGGATGGGTCGCGGCAAACGGTTAACGGTCATAGACTTAAGCCGTTTCTTGATGGTAACGAGAGGATGGAGGAGAACAAGGAATCGGTGAGCTTCTTGGCAAGCATCCCGGTCTATGAGGTCGACTAGAAAGGGCCGGTAACATATTTGTAGAGTTTTGTACATTTTAATTACTTGAGTTTTGAATGGTTGTTAGTCATTACTATGCATCATATTAACTCTCTTGTGATGTGTGAAGTTCCGGAAACCATGGACGAGTCACGGAGGTGCAAGGTATGTTTTTAGACTTGTTTATGTGTATTAGGGACAATACACGACTATTTGGGGGGTGGTAGGACGTTTAACGATTGTTTGTTCGGAAGTTGAAAAACCAAAAAATTTCACAAAAAGATTTTTTACTAATTTTTAGGAATTTAATTAGCATAGACCCCTTTTGTAAAAAGTGCGTGTTTTTGGCCTATATTTTCAAAAAAAAATGAAAAATTGGAGTTAGGGATGGCGTCGCCGACGGGGGTGTGGCGTTGCCCTCGCAACCCCGTTGGTGGCGTCATTCAGTTTTGTGCGTAGGTAGCACATGGCTGTGTCATTGGTTTTTGGGTGTTCCAAGCTACGTCGACGACGCGGGGGTGGCATCGCCGACGCCCCTCCATTGTCTGAAACGCTGAATTTCGTTTATTGACTAGTTTTTAGCGAACCGGTCACCCGAACCCGTTTTTTAAACACCTTTGGACGAGTTTTTAGCCATATATCCGACCCAACTACATACCCACCTGATTATTACCTCCCTACTACCAAAAACACATCTCTTCCACTTCATCTTCTTCACCAAACACCCCAAGAACCCTAAAACCTTCATCCTTTCATAACTTTATCAAATCTCAACCGAATCATCAAATTCTTGAGCCTAAAGTGTGTAGATTTTCAGTAGCAACAAAATCCCTCTATTAGTTTCAAGTAATTCTTGCGTATTTGTGAGAAATCTGAGCTGCAAGTTCCGGGTTTTCTAGAGATTGTTGAGCTAATCTCTTGTTTTTACATTCTTTAGAGTTATCTTCCTTCTACACTACCAAAGGTATGAACTTTACTAATTTTTGAGCTTGATTATCATATGGTATGTGATTTCTTCCAAAATTTTGAACTTCATTGGTTTAAGAGTAAGTTGTTTATGATATGCTTGGGATATATTAGCTTGAATAATGGGTAAAAACATTTGAGCATAGAACAAGTGTGGGGATGTGATTACACCCACTTGTTCATATGGTTAGGTATGAGCATTATGATGAACATTGTTGAAATCTCATGAATTTAAGATTTAACTTGAAAGTTTAATTTTCTTAGATGGAAAATGTGCTACTTGGTAAAGTTTAGAAAGAAATTGGCTAATTTACATCTAATGATTAAACTTAAGTTGTTCATTATGGTTCATATTTAGAGTGGAATTGTTTAAAGGTTTTTAAGGGTTTATTGATTGTTTGTTGGTGTTGTTTTGTAGACATGGCTAGTCAAAAAAGGTCAAAGACAACCGATGCCGAAGCCTCATCGTCTAGTAGCATACTGGTCAAATGGCAACAACGTTGTAATTTGCCAGACATTGAAGATAGGTTATACAAGAAAAATTGGGATTAGTCACGATTTGATGACCCAAATGTCGGGGCTCCATGGGAGCAAAATAAGAAGATACCGTTGTACCGGTTTGACAATAAACAACTCGAAAGCAATCTGTGGAAGTATAAGATGTCAAAGGTCAATGCCATAGACAAAGTGTGCGTTTGCGAAAGGGAAGTTAATGTGGAAGAATTTCGACAGATAGGGGTTACACAGAAATTCGAGAGACCAGGTTGGGAACAAGTGTTGGAATGGTGCGAGGGTATGACTCTAAGGGTTTACCTAAAAGCGGTCGCAAAGTGGTATGCTACACTAAGGTTAGAGAACGCGGACGAGCACCCGAATAGATGGCGTCTGGTAGGGGATGCCGGAAGAGGAGCTATGACCATGAGTTTCGATTCTATAAATCAGAATGTAGCATTTGACTCATTGGGAGATTATAGTTACTTCTATTATACCCCTACCACATTCTGGCACAGTGAGTTAGTTCAAGCAGATCCGGTCAATATGCTTGACACAGTGAGCCCAATTATGACAACAGTAGATATGATCGAAACCATTTGTCGTGTGAAGGAAAAAATTTTGCAAAACATTTCTCTGGAAAATGTTATTGTGAGATTTGGAGATCGTGGGAAGTTGCGGTTGTGGGATATCCGTGTTTTGCATGCTTTACTTGTTGGAACGCCCAAATTGTCATGGCGACACATAGTCATGATGAACATTTGGGACACAAGGAATCAGTTCAATAGAAAGATGATTCCATATGTTCGACTCATCATGTAATGATCTTCCAACAAAACCGCCTACCCGAAAATTCTTTATGGGTGGTAAAAGGTATTGACACGATTGATTTTGCTTAGTTAAGGTCAGGGGCGCACATATATGTTGAGGTTCTGAACAAGAAGACCAAGGTAGTAGATCGAAAAATCGGGTTTCGGTTCGAGTATGTACAGAGGAATGAGGATGAAGAGATGGGAGAAGATGAAGGAGGAGATGACGAAGAAGAGGAGGCAAATTAGGAAGAAGATAGGGGCGAAGGCCTCCTAGGAAAAGGTACGCTCGACGACACAACGAGTCGTCGCACACTGTGGCTCAATTTATTAACAATCAAAGAAGAGCTGCCAATCTCAGTTACCCTCTTGGCACTCAGGATACTTATGATAATGTCTCAGCGGTTATAGGTGAGAACCGTGAATATCATGAAGAGAGACATCAATGGGAGCAGGCTTTCAGGCCCAAATGCAAACTCATTGGGATGCTGAAGCGGCCCGTCGGGCCAAGTTGGAAAAGTATTAGGAGGAGCAGCTGGCTCATTGGAAATTAATGGGGCAAAGGCAGGCAGACGACGCAGCTCTTAGGAGAGTGTGGGAAGAAGAACAAGAGCGTCTTCGGGTTGAGAAGAATAATACCGATGATCGACAATGGATGGTGATGGTCACCGATCAACAAATAGCCATCAACAATGCCAAGATTCTCCAAAATCGAGAAAGACATCATCGAGATTGTCTCGCCGGCCTCACATTTAAGGAACATTCAGGTTGGACCAACTACGAGGACCTCCCGGTGCCAAGAGGTCCGTCTGACCCATCTCCTTATTGGCCTGAAGCAGTGGGATCTAGCTTCATCCCACCACAGTTGCCGAGACCATCTGAAGGGGAACCAGGTCCCCTTGATAATTGGAAGATGTGATGTCATCTCTCACTGGGTACCCATACAACCCATACCCGCTGGTTGATCCAAACGGGCGCTATTATAGATAGGCGAGGTATGTTTAGTCTTGTTGTTGTATATTTGTTTCTTTTCCATTAGTAGTAGTGGTTTATTGGCTTTCCTAGATTAATGAACTTTGTGGGTGTGTTCCCTATAGAACCCTAACGAGACCTAGTCGTCCTCCCGAGCTGTCGGGAGGTTTAAAAGGCTTGTTGCATAAGCTAAATTCAACTGTGATTCCTACGAAAGTGAGTTAGGCTTGTCGTTGTTGTAAATTATTTTCCGCATAAATCAAAGATAAAATAACGTATGATCTGGTAATGTCTTCATAAAAATGGTAGAAATAGATAACTACAAATTTTAATGGTTGTGAGAAGTATGCTTCTACACAAGGGTTAAGATTTGCAGGTATATCATGTTCGTGAGACGGGCAATTTTTTGCAAAGGATGTAGAGCACATGAGAAACGAGCTCAAAAATCAGGTGCATATGTTTTCATTTATCTTTGATTCGTAGTTAGTTAATAAGTGGACTGTAAATTGTACCATGTTTTACCGGGGTGAATCTTGTGGGAATTAGCCGTGTCACATCCCTTGTGCGTAAAAGCTTTATTCTTACACATTGAGGACAATGTTAATCTCAAGTGTGGGGATGGAGAAAAATTTCAAAAAAAATGTCTTTGTTCAAGTGATCTAAAAAGCAAGTAACTAAGTTGAGAAGGGATGGCACAACCCAAGTGGTCTTTTTTCATGGTCGAGTTCAAGTATATAGCATGACGGTTATTTAACAGGTGGTTATTTGGGAATAATCCGCCTAAGAAACTTATAATTCGTGCACATCACATTTCATACCCTTTGTATGTGAGGTCTTGAGCCATTTTCCTACATCAAATATATACATATATTTATTTGTTTGAGTGGACCATTAGTCATGTATTGTAGAACTTGCATCGTTTGATATGTTTGAGACCATAGACAGAATACAAGCACAAGAATGATTAAGGCATTAGGTAAACCTTTTCTTTTAAAACCATTTATTCATCCTTACCCAAATATATCCTTTAGTAACCCAATTTGAGCCTAAACCTTTCGTTTGATTACCCACTTAGCCCACAACCATAGACCATTCCTTTTAAACCCGTGCGATGAAAATTCAACTATAGGATTATGTGTCTGTACAGTTTATTTGTCACGTAAAAATAAAAAAAATTCATTAGAAAAGTTTGCGAAAAAGAATGGAAAATCATTGAGAAAAATACAAAAACATGAGTTATTAGTCGTTGAATAAAAGGCGAAAATCATTGCCTTGTAGTTGTTAGTTATAGTTTGATTCACTTAGAATATTTTTTTTAAATAAAGATTGAATTTTTATCACTTTAGCCACTTTCAAAACACCCTATCTCCTACCCTTCTCCTAGCCCCATTACAACCCTTTGCAGACCTTTTGACTTGTGTTTAGTATTCGTGTTCGGTGGTGGAGAATGATTGAGCTGCAAGCCTATGCGGGTACATGTTCTATTCGGTATTGAGTGATTACTTTGAAAGATGCTAGTACATTATATAAATTAGCCAATTTATAAGCCGAGTAGAGTGAACATTGTGAGGGATGTGTATGAGTTGTGAGTTTTAAGGGCGAGTTAATCTTGGGTAACCATTTTATGTGATTATTCAATTACTGGTAATTATCTCGTAAGTTGTAAAAAGTTTGAACCGGGTATGATTTGAGACCTTAACTTACGTCCCAAGAATGGGAAGTGTATCTTTTATTCGACCCATGTGAAAGCAAAAAACCAGATTTGCTTGAGGCCAAGCAAAAGACAAGTGTGGTGATGTGATACGTGGTCGAAAACCGGTGCTTTGTCATGTTTAAGTTTGTGTTTTTACATAGCTTTTAGTTTCGAATAGCCTACTTTTGATTGGAATTGTGTTTTGCAGGCCTAACGGAGTTTAAGGAGCTATTCGGGCTATACGAAGTACCAGGAGCAAACGGGAACAACCGGAGACGTGTGAAATGGAAAACCGGAGAAAACCATGCTAGAGGGTGCGTCGACGACGCACCTGGGGCGTCGTGACGCGTTGCGTCGGGGAAAATTGTCGTATACAGCACAGAAATGCGTCAATAGGAAAACCCATTATCTGGGACGCGTCGGCGACGCAGGGGGTGCGTCGGCAACGCATCCTCCTGCTCTCCGACACGAGATTTTGCTGTTTGTTGCATTTAGACGGGTTTTAATGCTAATTTTGGCCCCTCTCTCTCACTTACGCAATTTTGAACTTGAAACCTTCATCTTGGAGCCAAGAACACCATTCCCTTCATCCTAGATCATCTCCAATCCACCCAATCAACACCGAATCACAAAATCAATCACCTTTACAACCAATCCATTCCACCATCACCATCATCCATACTTTTCCATTTTCACCACAAACCCTAATCCTTCATTCAAAGCTTTGAGATGTCAAGATCCAAGTTTCAATCATCCGGTGATCAAGTTCCTTCAAGCATGAGCAGCTAATCACCTTGGTTTCACCCCGGTGTAGGTAGTTGTTTAATCTAATGTTTTGAATTGTGGTCTGATTTTACTTTGTGACAACTTGTGTTAGTTTTTGAAGTCATTAACAATAGCTTACATTTGTTGCGTATTCGTAAATTGTCGAACGATTATAAAGTTATGACTTTACGAAATGGTTATGTGTATTTATGCGTTGTTATGATTAGGTTTTACCTGTTGTGATTATAAAGTGCATTTTTTCCGTTCTTCGGAGCGTTGATAGTTATTGGCACCTACATCACGGTACACTAAATCCGTTACCACTATATAATTGAGTTGAATCTAAAACTTGTAGAAACCCTAGGTTGGCAATTACTGAAACTGGGTGTGAACCATTTTTATCAAATCTTTTTTGAATCATTAGTTGTGTTTTCGTTAATTTTAATCAATCATTCGTAGTAGTTAATCAAAATTTCAATCATCGTTGGTTAATTCCAACACCTTTTCTCAAATATATAAACAAATCAAGATAGAAAGCTTCATAAAATTGTGACACCTTCATAATCCAATTAGTCTATACGTAAACCACATACTCTTCGTGGATCGACCCCTTAATATCACTAACGCATTTGTTAAGGATTTGGGCATATAAGTATTATCTTTGACCCGGGCGCGACACTCCGATCAACAACTTCACTTGAAGAACCAAAAAAAAAGAAATCTAAAACGATTGATCAGATTAAAGCATCACTAATTGATATTTGGTTGGAACAAGAAGACTTACAAATGGTGGCTGATGTCATAGGTGCATGATGCCATGATGCATGCACCTAGCCACCAAAATACGCGAGGCTAGTAGTTTAATAAATCGTTGTTATGGTCTAGGAGCATGCGAGGCAAGCACTCGAGCCTGGTCCAGGCGTAAATATAGACTAAACCAAACCAACACAGGTCTGAAGTGGCCTAAAACGGGCTTAGGCAGCCTAGACAGGTTATACTTGTTTGTTTTAACTTAATTCCATTTCTTTACCTTAACATTTATACATTATGGAAGTTACCATGTCTCTTATAAATCGAAGGTTTTGACCCGTAAACATTTTTCTCAAAACCCTTCTTGACCGGAACCAAAATTTCAATTTTTAAAAATGCCCAGATTGACCCGAATCAAAAATACTATTTTTTTAAAATGACACGTTTGGCTAAGTGTACCATATAGTTTTCTATGTACAGATCCAATTAAGTTACCCTGAAGCACCTTGGCTAAGTGTACCATATAATAAGTACAACGGCAAAACAAGCAGGTAGGTAGGGTGGCATGCCAGGTCAAAACGACTTGTTAAAAAAAGGTTATTTAATTTGGGTCAAAACGAGTTTGTGTTGGAACAAGTTTGGGTCGGGTAAGTTTAAAAAATGATATCTTGATTCTCCGAAAACTGAAGCCTGCAACAAACTAATATAAAATCGATTATGTTAACAAAATGGGTTTTGATAAAAATGAGTATGTGTCAAAATGGGTCGCTTGCCAATGTTGCAACATGCCTAACATGCCTAACTGATTATCTTTCTTATATTTAATTTTCTAAACTTAATTTAGTATTCTGGTTTTACTATCTTCATTATATAAAAACTACACAGGTTAGATATTATAAACAAGATTAGATTAATATATTTCGTATCTTTGGATTGATACTTGGGGTACTTACCTTAGCTATACTATATTTTGATAGATACGTTTACCTGGAATGTGTATAGATAGCATTTATTGGTTTTTACCTTAAAACTAGTATGTGTTTTGTGTTTAATTTTATTGTTACTTTCTAAGCACATCAACACGCGAGTACACATGAGACAAAAATGACACTATGAAAGCGACATGCAGCCAATGATGTTCTGCAAACTACTGCACCACATGATCTCCACTAGCGATCATCGAATGAGAGACAAAAGGTACAAGTGACACCAACATCTGACTAATCATGTGTCGCGGATTCACATCCTTCCCAACCTCCATTAGCGCTTAATGTATAAGTGACCACAAGGACATCATGAAAACGATGTGTGGAAGGCCCCAGACGTGCCCCCTCCTCTGCCACCACTTACGGTCAACAAAGAGGGGACTAAAGAGAGTCTGATAGTGACGTCTCACCTTATCATCTACCACCATTCCGGCTATATATACCACACTTCATCAAGGTGAAATCATGGGATACTATATACTCTCACTTATTAATTATTCTCTCAAGAACAATACTTATTCTTATGTTGGATGGTGGTTACGAAAAGAACACTCAACCTCTCCATCTCGTAACGAGACTTACGGTGTTGTTTGGTTTTGTAGATATATCCATTTAGAGAACCCGTGAAGATCGGGGCCCATTGCCCTGTTGAGCATTGTCTAATCACCTCGTTATATTGGTGTTTCTTCAATGGAGATTTGTATGTATCTATATCCATAATTTAAAGACCTTTTTTTAATCAATTAAGATTATATTTTTAAAGGCCTTTTTTTAATCAATTAAGATTATATTTAAAGAGGTAAAACAGTTCAAGAAGTTAAGTGAGGAGGATATTCGAAATTTAGTGGAGTTATATGTTGGTAAACCTATGGGCCATGATATGAGATAGAGGATGAAACCGATGCTCAAATCTTATGCCAAAACAATCAAGAAGGAAAGATTATCGAAATATAAGCCAAAGAGAATGATGATATATAACTAGTTTAACTCAAGTTTCGACCGAATCATTGCTACTGTAGGCTAAGGGGTATCTGGGGCATGAGATGGGTCATGGATTGCCACCTAGAATGGTGGATGATGTGCTACACCACCCCTCTTAGAGAACCACCATAGTTAGCATAGATTAAACTATGGCAACCAGGCACCTCTTTTCCTTAATTAGTTAAATATAGTTTACATAAAATAAATAAAAAAAAATGGGGATATCAGACGGGTAGTCGGGTATTAAATTAGACGGGTAGTCGGGTATTAACATCAAAAACATATTAGTTATAAAAGGATGTAAAGGTTTGGGACGGATTTGATATCAGACACCAGTCTAGTCTCATATGCACCGAATATATTAATATATTATATTATTTTTTAAATAATACAATAAATAGTACTTTTGAATTTGTTAAAAACTTGAAATCAATAAAGCTATCGAACTTTTAGAAATGTAGTTCAGTATTTGATATTTCAAGTCGGTTTCTAGAGGAAGTTAAAGATGGGAGTTTCGGGTAATGAGAATCTCAATTGGTAACTTTTAACCACATAAGATCATAAACAGGTATACATGAACATGATATAGCAGGAGGAAACCCGCAAACACAATGGGTGAATAAGTAGTTGATACTTGATGAGTATGAGATGGAATATGGGACCAAAACCCGGCCCGTTGTCATCTCCAGAGTGGCAGAGACATGATCAACATCTAAGACTGTCAATGACACTCATCTATAGACTAAAGCATATAGAACACAGCATGATCAATATTTAACACTATCCACCAACATGATCACATAAATCCAAAGCACAAAGATCAACCAGACAATGACAGAAAATGGTTGTTACAAACTTCCAATAGACTCATATCAAACTCTAAATATCTGCAAATAGCATGCATGTTGCATCAAATTTCAATGCCAAGACTGTATACGCAACAGTTTTTTTCTTGTGCATCTATGCATATCTATCTCTGTAAGGTGTGTATGTCCATCAACTAATCCTGGGGCCGAGGTAGAATTTGGGATCTCTGAAAAATCTTGAAATCATGTCGGCTTTTTCTGATGAAATGTCGGTGTGTTCCAGAATGTTCTCTTTTGATGCTTGAGCTATTGCTTCGATTGATCCTACAGTTTGAATTAGCTGTTGCCAGAGAAAAGTGTTCACTGGTGAGAAAACACGTTTCTAAGCATGTTAAAAACATGAGTAAATTACTTTTTGAGTCCCTGTGTTTTAGTGCTTTTGACCACTTGAGTTCAAAATCAAAAAGTTAACGCTCTAAGTTCCTAACCGCTTATTTTATAACGTTTTGAGTCCCTGTGAATTGGTGATTTTAACCACTTGAGACCAAAATCAAAGTACTAGGGTTAAAAAGTTGGACTCAAAGTCAAAACGTTATAAAATGAGCGGTTAGGGACTCAGGGCGTTAGACTTTTTGATTTTGGATTCAAGTAGTTAAAACCATAAAAACATAAGGACTCAAAAAGTAATTTACTCTAAAAAAATAAATGCACGGTGTCATAAGTTAGCAGTGTTAATACCGCATTGGCATCATGGGTTTCAACATGGGGGATAGAAGAGACTACTCTGAGAAACACATCCATGCCTTGAACTGACCTCTCCCTCTGAAAGAAAAAAAAAAGGAAGCATTGTTGTATTAGTCGGGCTGGGTCAAACGGGTCGGGTTGGGCCAAAGCGGGTAATTTGTATGGGTCAGGCCAGATTGACTCTTTGACCCATTTTTAGAGAGCTTCAAAAAAATCATTTGTGTTAAGCATGATTACAAAAATGTATAATTACAAAACTGGAGAAGGGCATAAATGTCATATAGTAAATTGCTTTTGATAAAACTTATAAAAATGGCTAAATATGAGACTGAGAGTTTAAGTGTTCAGAAATTAGAGCGATTCTATTTGATATTATAAAGTTTAGTTGGGTAAATAGGAAATTATCAAGGTAGTTCTCCCTATTTAATAAAGTAATTTAGTAGGTCGTGTTAATTAAAAACTACTTTAGTCAACTTTCAACCCGTTTTCCAAGTCGAATCAACCCACTCATAGTAAATAGGTCCATATTTCCACGTCGAGTCTAATAATATGCATTAAAAAAGAGTAAAGTACACGGCTGGTCCCTGTGGTTTACCAAAATTTTGGATTTGGTCCCTAGCTTTCCAAAACTACACGGATGGTCCATGTGTTTTGCATTTTGTAACGCATGTAGTCCCCAACCAACAAATCTAAAGGTTTTAGCAAATCCAAGTTAGGGATTAAATGCGTTATAAAGTGCATACCACAGGGACCATCCATGTATTTTTGGAAAAAGCTGGGGACTAAATGCGTTACAAAATGCAACCAAAGGGACCATTCGCTACTTTTCTTTATAACAAGGTTGAAAAGGAAAAGAAGAATGGAATAGAAGCTTACCTCAGCTTTCAATTTGGATACCACATCCTGCCTCTTGCAAACTGTAATACAGAGAGAAAAGCTTGTGTGTTAAGATAATCGAAAATTTTGCCAGTCAAAATGGGCTGGTCACATGGGTCGGATAAAAGGTCAAAATGGGCTCATTTTACTGCTCAGGTCAAACATGATTACAAATATTATATAAACTATAAACTATAAATATGCTATTTTGTCACATCAACTAACTTTGGCCCCTCAACTTTATCTATGACATGTTTAGCCCCTCAATTTTGGTAATGGCATGTTTTGGCCCCTTAACTAAAACATCAAACAACTTTAACTCTCGTGATTTGCTTATTTTTATCTACGTTTCGAACCCGCTGCGGAGCGCTGTGGTAACCCACTAGTAGTTAACAATAATCTATACTTTCTGCGACTTTGACCCATTTGACTAGTTTCTTTTAAGCTATTTTTTCACCTAATCAAAAGTAAACGGGTCAAAATTGCCACCTCTACTTTTAAGAACGGAAATTTACCACCACGTGCATGTGCTATTCTTACAATCTTCTCAAAGCCCATTTCCAGATCCAGTACTGGAACAAAAGTTGGCCTACCGATATCCATACCAAATCTAAATCAAACAAGAACACTTTCATGTGTTTAGTAACCATTTAAACCCAGTTTACGTGAAAGATAAAAGAGTGTGACTATTTTTTATGATCACCTAAAATACGAGTGTACAAAAGAGTCATTCTGCTCCTTTGTTGGAAGGATGACCACCACATACAGATGTCCAAACTGACTCTTCAATTTTTCAGCTCTGTATTAACTAACATAAGATTAAGATATATGATATAGAGCTACGTGAAAAACAAAATGTCCACCCACCTGCTGAAAATGGGCCCCGGATTGTTGCAGTCGTAATTGATCATGAAAATGAAAGCTACTGATACACCCCCACAGTTAAAAATAAAATCCTGAAAAATGTAAAAGTTCAAAATTGAAGGCAGACTTGAAGACATACGGAACTAGAGGTGGCAAAACGGGTCATTTTTATATGCGGGTCAAACCGGCCCGCTCAGGTTTGGTTGACCTGCTGACACTTTTTGCACTAAAGGTGCACATTTCAGTTAATTTTAGTAGCCAGTTAAGACGGTTATTTTCTCTTTTTTGCTTTAAACCGCTTATTACTTTAACGGGTTCGGTTGTTCACTTTAACCGACCGGTTATTTTCAGTTAATTAACCGATTATTTTCATTTTTTCAGTTTTTTTCCCGGTTAACTGGTACATCGGTTAAAAACCAGTTAAAAATAACAGGTTATTTCTAAAAAACTCCCTAACCAAATACTAACCTACGGTTAAAAATACCCACTAATTGGTTACTCATCGATCGGTTATTAACCAGATATGGTTTCAGTTAATAACTGGTTATGGTTATTTAACCAGTTATTTTGTGCACCTCTATTTTGCACATGTAAAAAATAATATTACAAAACTATATTATTAAAACAATTAGATAAAACTTTCAATAAAATGATGTAGTACACTGTAAGCATTTGTCAACAAGTAAGGAACTTTTGACACATTTAACTCGCATAGCCCATTTGACCAATTTGGATTATAACCATTATTCTACATTTGACCCATTTAAACTGTTATTAACAGTATACAACTATATTAACCCATTTCCATATAAACAGGTCAGATCTTGCCACCTCTACACAGAACTGATGAAAGAAAGTTGACTGGTAAAATCAACATTACTGGTGCAATTGGCACAACGTTTAACCGAAAGGAATTTGCACTCAGGAAGGAAGAAATAAAGTTTACGAAGGTTGGATGTTGTTCGTCTCTCCATTTGGTGCTCATCATGCAAACCCCGCCAACACCTACATTTATGCAAAAATAGAACGGTGATGCCACTAGTAATTTATAAAAAGAAGTTTCGAAGAACCTCCATAATTTCCTTATCATTCTTATTGAGCATATATTTTGAAGTGGTGAAAGTTGATAATCATATCGAGGTAAGAAACAACATTATTGTTATCGTATTAAAATGGTACTTGTATTCTAACAAACACATAGCTCACAGATAGCAAGTCTTTACTGACAATAACAAACAACACACCTCATGAGATTACATGTAATGTCATTCCTGAATATTTCCATCTCAATAAGTTTTATGTTAGACATACTTTTACAAGGACATGCCTCGCTTGCGGTGTGCACATATAATGTATATATGTGTGGGCGCTTGGGGGGCAAAAGTGAATGGTACTAACTTTAATGTTATTTTACTAATTTCATGAAAATAACGTTAAAAGCGGTGAATGGTTAATCAAGCATCATGTGGTGGCGTTGGTAGCTGAAAGACACAGGGGTACATGCACCAATCGGTCTCTTACCTGATTGCTTGAGTGTTATGTGCCTTAGGTCCAAGGCTTGATACAAAACTACAATCGAGCCGGGGGTCTCACCGGAAGCAGCCTCTATATTCCGACGGGGTAGATTTAAGGTTGTCTACATCTACCCTCCTCAGACCCTACCTTAGCTTTGCTATTGGTGGGATTTACTGAGTATGATGAAAAAAAAATACTTTTACAAGGACAATAAAGTTTAATTGGTTATCTTCATATCAAGAACAATACATATTCTATTTTCTAATAAAACATTCTATGTTAGTAGGAGGGCCACATCTGTAACAAGTTTGTAAAGAATCTTCTCTAAAATTGATATGTGTGCCACAAAAATTGTTGGTAGCTGGGAAGTAGATTAATTTATGTCAATAATACCCTCTTGCATGGAGACTTGGAAGAAGAAGCATACGTAAATCACTCAAAGCCATATGCATTGCAATGGTGTGTATGGATAATGGAATAGATATCACTACTACTTACAGAAATAGCCTTCCAGATGAAGAAATGAGCTTACAAATGTAGTCCCGATAAAGTATTATTAGGATAGATATCATGATGTCAAGCTGTTATTCATCTACGTCATTGGGTGTATGCCATGTATATGGTTCAACAAATTGGACTCTGTGAATCTAAGTCCCTCATGGTTCCAGACTTCCAGTGGATCCTACTATCAATCTTACTACAGCCTGGTTTCATCACTGCAGCTCTCTAGAGTATGCTAGTGGGCCAGACTTCTTTACATGTTTAGAACTAGAACTGATCATCCAAATTCTATATCAAATATATACCACGACAAGTCTGACCTTAGTTCAATAGTAAATTCCATGGCCATGTTCTCAACTCAAAGATGCCTAAACCAATATCGGTGTAACGTAATAGTATTAAAGCCCTTGACATTACCTCATCCCTGTTTATCATGCTATAACCAAGTATACATGAACGAATTGCCATTTAAACAGAAAATACAAGTAGAACTGTAGAACATTATAAAAAACAGCAACTAGATAACCTAATTCCTGATAATTTACCCAAACCATGTACATTGCTAGGTTTAGGGCTTTGGCAACTAATCAGCACTGATGATCACCTCACACAAACAAACTCTACATGAAATTTTATCAAATTCTCCCTCTCAGTTGCATTTGGCAAGTAATTAGCACTGCTAATCACCTCATACAAACAACTTCTACATGAAATTGCATCAAATCCTCCCTCTCAGTTTCATGTGGCAAGTAACTAGCACTAATAATCAGCTCATACAAACAAAATCTACACAAAAATGCATCAAATTCTCCCTCTCAGTTGCAATTGAACACGTAATTACTCTAGATTTGAAGCAAGACACAAAACAAACAGCTAGTGAAATAGCATAACTGCATAGCTGTCACTTGAATCTACATTGATAGATAATGTTAGCAATTAACCTTCCGTACGGAATTAACAGTACTTCAATTATTATTAACAAACAAGTAACGTGCACTAACCTAACCTAGTAAAGAAGAAGAAGAAGATCACCTGAATTACGTACAGAATAGTCGTTCTGTGCCGGAATCATTGAGAAAAATCAAATTCGTATGGAGTTTGTTTAATTAATTGGACTGTAATCACTACTCCGGATTCGTATGAGCTTCTGGATTGTGAGAATCTAGCGGAATGAGTGAAGAATACGATCCTCGAGCTTCCGATGAGTACAGCAATGGAGAATTAGGGCAACATCATAAACCCTAAGCTTCGATCATGGAGAAGAGAAGAAGAAGAAGATCGGACGGTTTTATCAACTTTTGAATTCGCGGTAAACAAATGTGGAGTGGTTTTGGTTTCGATTCTATTAACTTCTTAAACAAATATTTTAAAAAAATAAAAAATGGTTTTCAATGTTAAGTAAACTGGAATATTGACCGAGCCATTAAGAGGCTTGACCGGTTAAAAGAACTTTTTAAATCGTTAAGACTAAAGGGTGTGGCTTAGCGCCACCCTATCACTTCACCATCTATAGTGTCCCGGGACGTCATTGCCACACCACGTGCGTCAAAGAGGTGGGGGGGGGGGCTATCAACCACTTGCCAGTGCAGTAACGAGCAAATTTTGAATGGTTCGAGGTTGGTTGATCAAACATATCCGTTGCCAACGGATAGTTTTTTTAATTAATTTAATCTTTATATTTTATTTTATAAATACCCAAATCATTTTCTATATTTTTTACCTATTCTTTCTCTACTCTTTATCTAAAAACTACAAATTTTTTCACATTCACACAATGTATCCCAACAACCAATACACGTGGGATCTCAACCATCCGTTTGACAAAGTTTAGCAATCCCAACCTAGTAGCCTAAGCATCTTTCTAAAAATTACATACTAAAAGGCTTTATGTATGATTAACAGGTCTCTTCTAATTTTTATGAATCATTAGAGACATCAAATGAATTAGGGTTCTAGGTTTATTAGGAAAAAAATAAAAGATTATTATTTGTCAAATAAGAATAATGAGTTTTTAAGACCTGCACGTTACAACGGGACAGTTTAACTGAGTAAAAATAGACGTAATATTTTAAACCACACACACACATTAATAGTGTTTGCTCGCCAAATTTACACCGAAATGTAAAACATTATCTTGTGGCGGGAATTCAGTGATTATCGGTCCGCATCATTATGGTATACATAATGTACTATTGATACTCAGTATAACAATCAAAAGAGAAACTACAAAATAATAATAATTACTGATGTTTTTCGATCACTAACGGTTTGGTTCAGTTCGTTACAGAATTAGTATGGTATTGACACTCGATAAATGAATATCAGTTTTCATAGTGATGGTCGAAAAGTAAGAGAAACGTATAACTGTTATGTCAGAAAATTTTATTTAGTTAAATCGGTAAAATAAGAGTTTGGAAGTTATTATTTTATAATCAAAGAATTATATTATATATATATATATATATAATATATGATTAGGATCAAGAGTGAACAATTTCTTAAGAGTGAACTGAGTGAACTAATCTTGACCCTTGATCATTTTCAGGAGAAAGAAAATACAATTATACCATTGTATTTATTAATATACCTGGAAGTTACAAAAGATAATTACAATCTTGCCACTAAAGAAAAAATCTAGATCTACAAAATCAATAGTCAAGATAAGTTCATTTTGTTCACTAATACAACGTTGTTTCACTCATGAACCCTATCATATATATATAATATATATATATATATATATATACATAGTAGGAGTTGGCTAAAAAGCCAATTTTTCCTACAAAGTGTAGGAAGCCATCATATAATGACATGCGGCAATTATTTATTTTAATAAAAAGGGCAAAAATGTAATTAGATATTATTTATGGTACATATTTATTATAGGTATCACTTGAGAAATTTAAGGAAACACAATATCACATTGAAATCGAATTGCTAATAATATTAGGATCGATTAATTGTTTATCATTCAACTCGCAATTCTTCTTCTTCTAAAGTGTTTGCTGAAAAAATAAACATGGTGTCATGGTGTGTTTTATCACTGAAACACACTGCTATGAGGAACACATCTATGTTGTGTTTTAGCAGTCAGTAATTGGTTCGTCACGTTGTGTTTTATCAATCAGGTGCTGGTCCGTCATTGTGTTTTATCACTTAAACACACTACTATTAACACACCTAGTATCCAACATCAAGTGCAGTAAAACATAGCACTATGATCAAACTTTATAAAAACACGTTGTCTTCAACAAACATACCGATTACATGTATATGCAAAATCTAATCGCAATGTAACTTTAACACATCAATCCTTAAAACAATATCAATGTAAAAAAACACCTTTACCAAGTTATTCACTTGTTCGCCACATTGTGTTTTTATCACTAAAACACACTACTACGAACACATCTAGTATCCAACATCAAGTGCAATAAAACACAGTACTATGATCATCTCTTACGCTTGTATTTCATGCCGAATTTGTAATCTTGACTCATGAGTCTGGCTAATTTTGGTATACAAGATGGTTATTGATAGTGGGTTTTAAAAAGAGAAAAGGAAATGTGCTAGATTATAGGAGGTGTGTTATTTTTTACAGTTATTTGATTGATTTAAAACATGGTAAATGACCAGACTACCCATAATTTATTATAACAATTAATTAATGACACACAAATATTACAAAAATGCCACCAACTTAATCTCAGCCATTAAATACACTCATCCAATGGTCATGATCGCTTCCTACACTTTGTAGGAAAAACACACTTTGCGCAGGAACCCCACTATATATATATATATATATATATAATTGAAAAGTGGGTATGAATACTGTCATGAATAGTTTTTTTTTTTTTGCAATGTTCATGAATAGTGATTTGGCTTTTTTAATAATTTTTTTTTATTTTTAGTATTATTTTATCTTTTATTCATTTGATTTTTAGCAATAAATGGTAATTGATAATTGTTATGTGTTTGTTTTATTTTTAATTAGTAGTATTTTATTTAGCATTCAATATGATTTTTTATAATAACTTACTTTCGTTAACTTTAAAAAAATCTAAAATTGAATCTTTGTTTTTTTAACATTCCAAGTTATTTGTCGCACATTGTGATGGTACGTTACCGCGGACATTGGATTAGTATCGATTCGGTTCGTTGTAGTACCGGTATAATTCATGCACTCGGTATAAAAATCAACACGTGTTTTACATCAACCGAAAACGGACACCGATGTTGTTCAAACGGTATCCATTGGTTCAAATTGTCAAGCTACTGGTACCGATATCTAATTATCGTCAAACACAGGGTTGTATAAATGAAAACATTTTACACTAGAAACTATATAATAAATACAGGTATCAGTATCGATATTGTTTGGTATGGTACGCTAACGATACAATGTAATTTTATCGAAAGAAAAAACAATAAAAATAAATACCAATACCAAACTAACGTTGTTTATTCGGTTCACTACGACAGCGACACGAAATCTGTTATCAAACAAGAAACCATAAATATTACTCCCTCCGTCCCATTAGAAGTGTCCTTTTTGAATTTTCAAAGTCTTTATTTATAAACTTTAACTTTAATTATATATTTTTTGAGTTTTATAAAACTTGATGAAAATTAACCCGATAAAAACATATGTAAAACACACTCAAATCATTTAACTTTCATCAAGTATTAACTAACGCAAACAAAATTATTTAAGGTCAAAGTTTATAAATCAAGACTTTGAAAATTCAAAATAGGACACTTCTAATGGGACGGAGGGAGTAGTACATACCAGTATTGATGTTGTTTAGTTTGGTACAATATGGTAGCGGTATACCAACCGAATCCACCGTGAAGCGCGGGAGAAAGTCACTATTATGTTATATTATATTATATCATATCATGTTATATTATATTATATTATATATCCTAGATTCATAACATTAATATACAGGCAGCTTGCTATTGGCTAACTTTTTTTAGTAAGTTTTTGATTTTTTTAGCTTTTAGCCTTTAATATTTAATATTTTCATTTACAACCTTTCAACTTTCTAAAATTTATATAATATTTTCTAGTGCTTATATTTATGTATGGATCGATGTAAATTTACGTTGATTACCGTTTTTTGTCTTTTAGTAAGTTCTTTTTTTTTGCCTTTACCTTTCAACATTTAGTATCGGCAGTTACAACCCTTCAACTTTCTAAAAACTTTATGATTATTTTTTACATCTTTATATTTATGTACGTGTTAGTATAAATTCAAGTTTATTACGTTTCTTTGAAAATTGGTAGGCTCATATATAATATGTTTTTCCGCTTTTTTTGTAAGTTTTCAGTTAATCTACGTTTTAGCATAAATTTAGTTTTAACACAAGTCGGGTCAAATATAATATGTTTTCATTAGCCTTTATAAATTTGGCTCACTTTACGTTTCGGTCCCACCGTAACGCGCGGTACCATTTAAACTTAAAACAACATAATTTTTTTACTTATTTTTAGTACGTATCGGTATAAGATCAGGTTCGTGCTTTTTTTTATGTACATATTTAGTTTATCTACGTTTTAAGGTAACTTTTGTTTAGAAACGGTTCAGGTCTTTTATTGCATAAATCTGAGTTACTTTACATTTGCACTCAACGCATCGCGCCGGGAGATTTACTAGTTATATATTATACATATTAAAAGAATCTCTTCATGAATAATGATTTTGAGTTTTTAAATTATTGTTTCAATTTTTTAATAAAACTTTATTATACATATATTTTATTTATTTTTTAACATTACAAATTAAACTGTAGTCAACGTTATGATATTTTTTTTTTTGAAAAAAGATACCGTGCCGCTATCGTCCTAAACTAAACCGAAACCGATTTTTTTTCAACATTACAAATTAAACTGTATTGAAAACGGATATTATACTGCTATCGTACAAAAAAACCAAAATCGATCGAATTTATATATGTATCAGTACTGGTATTTATTTATATTGTTTTTTATTTCAATAAACCAATATTTATTTATATATATATTTTTTGCTTTCAGTAAACAGACATCTTATCGCTACTATACCGTACCGAACAACATCGGCACCTGTACTCATTTGTATGGTTTATGTTTGATAATGAATTTTGTGCGGCAACATAGTCAACCAAACCAAAACCGAACGAACAACATCGATATTGGTACCGGTACTTATTTATATTGTTTTTACTTTCAATAAACTAACGTATTCTACCGAACAACATTGTTACATGTACCTATATTCATTTTTTATTTCTGGTTTTGATAATGTTCATTTATACAACTCTGTCTGCGATGTTATAAACGAATATCATTACAAGTACCATGACGATAAGAACTGATCGATACCATTTGGACAACATGGTTAGCGGTACTGGTGTTCTTTTTTTCAGATGATATAAAACATGTGTTGATTTCTATTCCGATTGCATGTATCGTACCAATGTTATAACGAACCTAACCGATACCGACGAATGCCTGTAATAACATATCGCTGCAACGTATGGAAAAAAACCTATATTTATATATATATATATATATATATATATATATATATATATATATATATATATATATATATATATATATATATATATAAGTAGAAAGTCATCATAAACAATGATATAAATTTTTTAAGCATTTGTTTATTTTTCTTTTCTAAATTTTGAGCATAAATTTATTTGTTATTTTATTTTATGAGCCAACCCTTTTTAATGAAATTTTATTCATTAGTTAATTTGATTTTTTTAAAAAGTTGTGTTCGTTAACTTATTTTAAAAAATATAACTTCGCGACTATGTTTATTTGATATAATTTTATTAAGTATTTATTTATTTTTATTCTAATTTTAAACATATTTTGTTTTTCTTTTATAATATTTAAGATACGATGTTTTATAAATTAATGCCGTTTACCTTCTTTCGTTATTCTTATAATATAGTATAATGATTTATAATTCCCTGAATACGTCGTTGCGACATGCTTATTTTATCTGCGTTTCGATAAAAGGTTTGTTCAAAATTAATGGAGTCAATTATAATTGAGTTTTTTGTTTATCACCATGACAAACTGAATCGAAACTATCTCAACACAGTATAGAGTACCTTTTATATCATAAGATATACCGAGTTCCTGTGATGAACAAAGTGATACCGTCCGAACAACATTGGTACCATGTCAAATTTAAATGAACATCGGTACCAATATTTATGTTTTTGAAACCTTGTCGATCTTTATTTTTATATTTTTTAATCCATGTAAAGAATGCGTGGATACGTTTTTTGGCATATCATGACTTTAATGTTTGTGATTTATCTTTCGGTCCCTATACAAAGTGTCGATTATGGTAACGATATTTCATTGAATAGAACCGCTACCAAACTAACTTCCCGCCGCAACGCGCTGAGGAAGTCCACTAGTTATATATTATTAGTGAAGAAACATGAATAGTAATTTTATTTTTATAATAATATATAGTTTTTTACTATTTATTTATTTAATATATTATAATTTTTTATATTTTTTATTTTTTCCTTTTTTTAAAACCATATATTTCCGTATCATTTTTATAGTGAAGAAACATGAATAGTAATTTTATTTTTATAATAATATATAGTTTTTATTATTTTTTATTTAATATATTATATTATTTTAGATATTTTTAATTTTCCTTTTTTTAAAAACCATATATTTCCTTTATCATTTTTTAATAATTCTTTTTTCTTTTTAAAACATATATTAATCTATCAATTAATTTGATACTTCTTTAATAATATACGTTTATAACTTTTTTCTAAAAACTTAAGTACATAATTGTGCTTGATTTTTACCCTCGACATTCCCTTATAAGTTTTGTTAAAAACAAAGTTGTACTCAAAATAAAGTATTTATTTGGTATCATAAAACAGTACGATGATAAACTAAATCGTTCTAATGGTTTAGCTTTGTAACCACATGCTTATTTTCAAATTATGTTTGTTTTACATTATCATTTGCTCGGTTTCGCCACAACGCGCGACGTAAAAAAAAACTAGTGTGTGTGTATATATATATATATTAATGGGTGCAGTTATTGTAAAAAGGGTGTGTTTTATGAGAAGTGTAAGAAAAAATCTACACCTTTGGATCTAGAGTCTAAGGTTGAAATCATAATGGCAAAATTGTAAATAATGTTTACTATTAAATATATTATTTTTCTAGATTAAGGATATAAAGGTAAATTTAACATTTTTAAATTAAGAAACTAATATTAATCCACATGCAACTTCCCCCCGTCTTTTTTAAACGTCAATAACTTTTTGCACGTAAATTTTTTTTTAAATTACACCATAATAACGAGCGTTTTTTATCTTTAATATGAGTACCATATTACTATACTTATATAGAGAGAAAAATATGTTTAGTCTATGATGTTTTGTCTATGTTCATACAAAGGTGTTTTAATTGTATTGTGATTCAAAGCGTGGTGTTTTAAACACATACTGGATTGCAGGTGTAAAACACTATACGATGAACATGCGAAGAACATCTACTGGAATGTAGGTTTAAAACACCATGGTTGTCACACCCCGACCCGCAGCGGAATAAGAGTCGGGGCATAATTGAGTTATCACCAAAGCTCATGATGTTTACTAAAATGTTTCATATTTATTAAATTCAAATTACAACTTAAATAGTCAAATCAAATCCATACAATTACAAGGAAAATGAAACTAAGTAATACAATCCAAAGCTTAAACTGAATTATTCTTCTAAGCCTTCCTATGTGTTTCTTGTCTCAACGGGATCACCTGTATCATGTGTAAAACGGGGAATATGTTGGGTTAACAAAAGTTGGCGAGTGAACCTTGTTAAAACATTATTATTGATTCCTTGTTGTATTTAGTATTAAAAAAATTGTGCAATAATCTCATGTGAGCAAACGTATGTATATAACAAAAACACAAACCACATTGGATGAGTATATGATATGAATGATGATGACTGTGAGATCAAGGCTCAATCAAACGGAGCCGATCGTATGACATGAATGTATGTGAGATCAAGGCTCAATCAAACGGAGCCGATCGGATGAGGCACCTGTACTCAACCCGTATCCCACGGGGAGCTGATGGGCCTAATGAAATGCTTGCACTGAAAATGATAAATCCAAACTAAACATAATTCACACAACAATTTGTACACAATTGATACACATTAGATCACAGATATGATGAATGCACAGGTGTTTATATTTATATAATAACAGAATTGTACGACACATGATACACCCCAAAACGTGATTAAAACGGGGAATTTGTAGAGATCACTCACATTGGGTGCGTTCTTTTGATGACGTTGGATGCGCACGAGTTTTGGGATTTGATCGAAGAGGAAAGCTAACCTAAATAATAACGAAAGTGGTTCGGTAAATAAATAGATTTTAATTCATAATCTTAATAGGGTTTTTAGATTCATTTTTGTGAGTTTAAGGACGTTTTCTAACTTTAAATATATTATTTTTAAGTATTTTTAATTGATTTTTAAATTAAATAAATAAATATAAAGAAGTAAAAATTTTGACTTTTTGACCGTTGACCAGACCGTTGACCGTTGACCGGTCAGACTGTGGTTAAGTGTGCGCTGGGTGAGGTTCGAACCCGAGACCTCTCGTACGCGTGCACGCAGCTCTACCAACTGAGCTACGTGTCTAACCCGAAATATTCTCTGTTTTAATTATATATATATACTAATTAATTGTTATTTTTATTGGGTTAATATTAAAATGATTTAAAATGGCAACCGCTTGCAGGGACCCGGAGTCGAACTCGGATCCTTCGGTTCGTATGCGCATGTCCCAACCAGTTGGGTGTGTGTCTAATCTGTTTAACTTACGGTTTATATTACTCTTATAAACATGTTGTGGCTTGTTCTGATTCAGTTTTAAAAAGGTTGGTTTTAATTCTGAAAGTCGGTATGTTGTAAGATTCGAACTCGTGACGTGCGTTTATGTTTGCACACAGTCCACCGCTGGACTGTGTGTCTAACCCGGTTAATCATTCAGTTTTAATTATACTTAAACACATTTCGGCTTCGTCTTCTTCATTTATAAAGACACAGAACAAAGGTACCGACTGTTCTTGTTTAAATCGGTCATCTATCATATAGTTGATTGAATTAAAATGGATAGAGAGGGTTACGGAATCGAATTTACCGATCAGAATGTTTTCTTCAGAATTCTAGCAAGAGTCGTCGGCTCTGATTTGTGACTTCCGTCTGAGTGAATCAATTAACAGTTTTGATCAACGAGTTGTGAAATTAGGTTACTAAACAAGGGATATCAGGGGGTTTAGATGATTGTACCGATTCACAGCGAGACTTCGGAATTTCCAGTGATTTTCTGGTGAGTGCAGAAATTCCCGGCAACGTTGTCTGAGTCGGATTCTGGTTGAACGATTTATGTTATTACTTGTCTAATAATGGATTGAAAACGAAAGAGTCGAGAAATTTACCGATTTGGTGTAAGTCTCGATTTTCCGGCGAAAGTCCGGCGAATGCAGAATATCTCCGGCGAGTGCTAAAGCTTCCAGAAATTGTGCGATTTTGAGCGAAAATATTACCAGAGGTTTGGGTGGGTATTTATAAGGAAGAATCAGGATGAATTTAGTCTGAATTTGGTCTTGATTCGTGGTCAAGGTTTCTCCGGCGGTTACGACTGGTATTGGGGGATTAGACATCGGTTATAACCGATGTCGAAGTTATTTCACGCGTTCAGTCAAAGAAAAACGGTCGTGATTTGCGAAATCGTCGGTATTTCCGGCGATTGCGGACTGGGCGCGCTGATCTCAGGATTTGATTTCGAGTTTTATTTTAAGTATTAATTGTTTCAGTATATGCACAAAAGATTCATGTGGCGGAGCGGTGTGTTGTTTGTTTGATGAACCGGCTGACCCGGGTTCGAAACCCGGCAGCTTCCTTTATTTTTTTTCTTCACTCGTTTTTATTGTTTATTAATTATAGTTTTTAAATTCTAAAATATTTATTAATTATGTATCGTTTAAAATAAATTTAAGCAATAAATGTGAAATGAAAAATTATGACTGGATATTCGATTAATAAACGAAGCGGGTTTGGAAAACCCGTTTTTCGACGGATGTTACTGTATCCCCTACTTTTAGAAATTTCGTCCCGAAATTTAAGTAGTAGTGGTAACAGGAAAAAGGTGCGGGTATTTCTCGCGCATTGAGTCTTCACGTTCCCAAGTAAACTCAGGTCCTCTTTTCGACTCCCAGCGTACCCTGACAATTGGAATACGACTTCGTTTTAAACGCTTCTCTCCGAAGTCCATAATTTCTACTGGTCTTTCAATGAAATGCATAGATTCATCGACTTGAATGTCTTCTAGAGGAATATGGAGGTTTTCATCGGCGAGGCACTTCTTCAAGTTTGATACATGGAATGTGGGATGAATTCTGTTGAGCTCTTCTGGTAGGTCAAGCTTGTATGCTACAGGTCCTACTCTTTCGAGTATCTTGAAAGGTCATACGTAGCGTGGTGCTAGCTTGCCTTTCTGGCCAAAACGAACCACTCCCTTCCACGGTGATACTTTTAAAAGTACTTGATCACCAATGTTAAACTCCAAGGGCTTTCGTCGTTTGTCTGCATAACTCTTTTGACGACTTTGTGCCGCTAGAAGATTGTTTCGAATTTGATGGATCTTGTCTGTTGTTTCTTGAATTAATTCTGGACCGGTGATTTGTGCTTCTCCAATTTCGTGCCAACATACTGGAGATCGGCACTTACGACCATATAAAGCTTCGAAAGGAGCCATGCCGATACTTGAGTGATAACTATTGTTGTACGAAAATTCAACTAATGGTAGATGAGTGTCCCAATTTCCCTTGAAGTCTATGACACATGCTCGAAGCATGTCTTCAAGAGTTTGGATGGTGCGTTCAGATTGTCCATCAGTTTGAGGATGAAAAGCGCTACTGAGGTCTAATCGCGTACCCAAGGCGGCTTGTACGGCTCGCCATGTTCGTGAAGTGAAACGACCATCACGGTCTGAAATGATGCTTATAGGTACACCATGATGGCTTACGATTTCGCTGATGTAGATACGAGCTAACTTCTCATTCTTGAAGTCCTCGCGAATCGGAATGAAGTGAGCTGATTTTGTAAGACGATCAATGATTACCCATATGGTGTCATACCCACTGGAGGTGCGAGGTAACCCGGTAATGAAGTCCATGGTTATGTTTTCCCACTTTCATATAGGTATTTCAGGTTGGGTTAGAAGTCCTGAAGGTCTTTGATGTTCAGCTTTTACTTTGGAACAGGTAAGGCACTTGGAAACAAAAACAGCGACATCCTTTTTCATGCCCGGCCACCAGTAGGTGTATCGTAGGTCTTGATACATCTTGTCGGCTCCTGGGTGTACAGAGTATCGTGTTTTGTGCGCCTCATCCATGAGGAAATCACGAAGGTTATCGCGATCGGGAATCCATATGCGATTTAGATAGTATAGAATACCGTCGGATTTGGTTTCGATTTTAAGTTCTGCTCCACATGACAGCTCATCGCGTACGTCGTTTTCTGTTACTGAAACATGTTGAGCTTCTCGGATTCGATCTTTGATGTCGGTTATGATTTGCGAACATAGAAGATGAATGGAGTTCGCATAACCCTTTTGAGTGAGTGCATCAGCCACCACATTTGCCTTTCCAGGATGATATCGAATTTCACAGTCGTAGTCGTTAAGAAGTTCGACCCATCTTCGTTGCCTCATATTCAACTCCTTTTGGTTAAAGATATGTTGGAGGCTCTTGTGGTCAGTGTATATTTCACACTTGGTACCGTAGAGGTAATGTCTCCATATCTTAAGAGCGAACACAACGGCTCCAAGTTCCAGGTCGTGGGTGGTGTAATTCTTTTCATGAACTTTGAGTTGCCTAGAAGCATAGGCTATCACTTTTCCTCTTTGCATCAGTACACAGCCTAGTCCTTGCCCTGACGCGTCGCAATAAACCACGAAGTCATCACAACCCTCAGGGAGTGCGAGGATAGGTGCGTCACAGAGTTTTTGCTTTAGAGTTTGGAAGGCTTCTTCTTGTTTAGGTCCCCATATGAAGGGTTTTCCTTTATGAGTCAAAGCCGTGAGTGGTACAGCAATACGAGAAAAATTGGCAATGAAGCGGCGATAGTAACCAGCCAAACCAAGAAATGATCTTACTTCGGTAGGGGTACGTGGCGCTTGCCATTCCTGTACTGCCTTGATTTTCGAAGGATCGACATGTATTCCCTTGTCATTAACGACATGTCCAAGGAATTGTACCTCTCTTAACCAGAATTCGCATTTTAAGAACTTAGCGTAGAGCTTTTCAGTCCTTAAGAGTGTAAGGATGAGTCGAAGGTGTCGTTCATGATCGGATTTAGACTTGGAGTAGATGAGGATGTCGTCGATGAAGACTATGACAAAGCGGTCGAGGTAGGGTTTGCATACCCTATTCATTAGATCCATGAAGACAGCTGGGGCATTGGTTAAACCAAACGGCATGACCATGAATTCGTAATGACCATAACGAGTTCGGAAGGCGGTCTTTGGGACGTCTTCTTCATGTACTCTGAGTTGATGATAACCAGAACGAAGGTCGATTTTTGAAAAACAGGTGGCGCCTTGAAGTTGGTCTAGAAGGTCATCGATGCAAGGTAATGGGTAGCGGTTCTTGACCGTTAACTTGTTGAGTTCTCTGTAGTCGATACACATGCGAAACGTTCCATCTTTCTTCTTCACAAAAAGAACAGGTGCACCCCAAGGCGATGAGCTAGGACGTATGAATCCTTTGTCAGTCAGCTCTTGCAGTTGACTGGCCAGCTCTTGCATTTCGGATGGGGCTAACCTATAAGGAGATTTTGCGACTGGCGTAGCGCCAGGTATAAGATCAATGCGGAATTCGACTTTTCTCACGGGAGGAAGTCCTGAGATGTCGTCGGGAAAGACTTGTGGGAATTCTTTCACTACCGGTATATCTTCGAGTTTCTTCTCCTTGTTTCCCTTCTTGACGACGTGAGTTAGGAATGCGACATAGTTCTTACGGAGGTATTTTCAGGCTTGAAAGCGGGACATCAATTTGAGTCCTTTCGAAGGGGTTTCTCCGAAGATTCGTAGGGTCTGACCGTCTGCAAGAGGAATGCGAATGAACTTTTCGCGGCATACTACTTCAGCGTGATGTTGGCTGAGCCAGTCCATACCGATTATAATGTCGAAACTTCCCAACTTCATAGGAATGAGGTCAACTGGAAAATCGTGATCGTTTAGAGTGAGGGTACAATTTCGTATAATAGAGTTTAATAAGACTGGTTTTCCGTCAGCAACTTCCACCGTTAGAGATTCCATGAGGTTATCACGAGTTTGGTTGAGGATGGGTTCAAATTCTAAAGACACAAAACTCTTATCCGCGCCAGTATCGAATAACATGGATGTATAACTACCATTTACGAGAAACGTACCGTTAACCATGTTGTTGTCGGCCCTAGCTTGATTGGCGTTGATGTTGAAAGCTCTTCCTCTAGCAGGTGGAGGAGCTTGGTTAGCTTGGTTTACCGGATTTGCTTGAGCTTGGGCATGAATGATGTTCACCAAGCGGGGACATGTGTTCCTGAAGTGGTTTGGGTCTCCACAGTTGTAACAAGCTTGCATAGGTTGCATCATGGGGTAGTTGGGTTGGTAGTAGGATTGGGCTATATGTTGGGCAGGTGGTAGGAGTAAAGGTTGTTGGGCTTGACCCACTATCTGATGGTGGGTTTGGGTTGAGGGTTGATTGCGGTTCATTCGCTGAAGTGCGCGACAGGTTTGGATGGTGTGACCCGCACGGCCACAGCTGGTGCAATGTTGGCAAGGAGTTTCTGGGAAGTGATGGTATTGACAACGGTTGCATTTTGGGTATGGGCCGGAGTATGGCTTTTTATATGGTGCAGCTGAGGGAGCAACTTGGGTGATTGGCGCGGCAGTGATAGGAGAGTTTGTGTGTATGACGGCAAAATTTCTGCTGTTTCGTTTCCTCTTACCAGCAAACTTTGAAGAGGAGATGGAATGGTTTGAAGTTTGGGCCTCAATGGGGGCTTTCTTTTTCTCATCCTTAAATTTGCCGTTTCGGATGCGATTCTCGGTAAGCTCGGTAGCTAGTTCCATAGCGGCTTCAAGTGTTGCAGGCGAAGTGCTTAGAACCGAGTCTTGAATTTTCGAGGGGAGGCCTCGAATATAGTGTTCAACTAAGCGTTACACTGGGGTGAACAAGTTGGGGATCATTTGGTTCAGCTCAAGAAATCTTTTGTTGTAGGAAGTATGATCTCCTTCCTTTTGTTTTAGCGAGTGGAATTCATCTTCTAACTTTTTGATTTCGCTTCTTGGACAGAAGCGTCTAGTCATGATTTCCCTTAACTCTTACCATGTTAAGGCCATTGCATCTTCGATTCCTCTCTTACCCTTTTCTGTGTTCCACCAGGTAAGGGCTACCCCAAACAGTCTCCCAGTTGCGTAACGTACCTTGCGATCCTCAGGACAATCGCAATTGAGGAAGGTGTTCTCCATTTCTTCAAACCAGTGGAGGAGAGCAGTGACACCTTCGGTCCCTTCATATTTTGGGGGATCGCAAGAGTTGAAGTGTTTGTAGGAGCACTTTTTGGAGGGAGGGTTGTCGACGTTCTGGTCTTCTTGATTGGGAGAGTTAATGGGATTCGCGGTGAGAGCTTGTTGGACTTGAATTACGATATCAGGAAGCACTGCGGCCATTTGTTTTGCAATTTGGGTGGCCAAGCGTTCGTTTGATCTTCCTGACTTCCTACCTCCACGTAGCTGCCTAGCCGACATCTACAGGAACATACATGGGAAGATTGTGAGTTTAAGAAGTTTTTAGGTGTCATGTGTCGTTAAAAGAATAAAAATAACATAATCATCAATAATGCAACTACATCCATAGGATGTCTTGGGTTTGCTCATGTTTGGGCCTCCAATGTCCCCCATACCATCGCCTGTATAGTCATGTGGGCCCCCATAACTATTGGCTTAGTAGGATTCACATTGGTGTTGGTGGTTTAACACTCACATCACCCGAATGAAAACCATGAAATATGATTGCGAGATGTATGGTAGGAGGGTGTCCAGGTATAGACACAATGACAACTCAAAGTGGGGTTAGCTCACACGACGTTTGGTATAGCATGCTTTGGCCTAATAGGTCCTTCGTACTCTCATCGTTAGTCCCCAGGTAGGCAAATTGGTCCTTTATTTTGGATTTATACGAATGCCAAGCCTAGACAGGACGTTCCAACTACCGGTACTCGTACCCTTCCAGTTACTACATGCCCGTCATGGGAACTCACTTTGATGTGATTTGAAAAATACAAAAATCGTTGCAAAAATCATAGGAATTGTGAGGTGTGTGCTCTCATGGATATGATATGTTATGAGGATATGATTCATGATGAGCATTGTATAATAATATGTACTTATGAACATGCTTGCATAACATTGAATGTAACAATAAACATAAAACATATAAACATCATGAATTTTGTATGTAACACATAAACAATTTTAAAATTCTAATCAACTATAGTATAGGCTCTAAGGGTCTAATAACCTATCCTATATCCCTATAGTCATGGCTCTGATACCAATCTGTCACACCCCGACCCGCAGCGGAATAAGAGTCGGGGCATAATTGGGTTATCACCAAAGCTCATGATGTTTACTAAAATGTTTCATATTTATTAAATTCAAATTACAACTTAAATAGTCAAATCAAATCCATACAATTACAAGGAAAATGAAACTAAGTAATACAATCCAAATCTTAAACTGAATTATTCTTCTAAGCCTTTCTATGTGTTTCTTGTCTCAACGGGATCACCTGTATCATGTGTAAAACGGGGAATATTTTGGGTCAACAAAAGTTGGCGAGTGAACCTTGTTAAAACATTATTATTGATTCCTTGTTGTATTTAGTATTAAAAAAATTGTGCAATAATCACATGTGAGCAAACATATGTATATAACAAATACACAAACCACATTGGATGAGTATATGATATGAATGATGATGACTGTGAGATCAAGGCTCAATTAAACGGAGCCGATCGTATGACATGAATGTATGTGAGATCAAGGCTCAATCAAACGGAGCCGATCGGATGAGGCACCTGTACTCAACCCGTATCCCACGGGGAGCTGATTGGCCTAATGAAATGCTTGCACTGAAAATGATAAATCCAAACTAAACATAATTCACACAACAATTTGTACACAATTGATACACATTAGATCACAGACATGATGAATGCACAGGTGTTTATATTTATATAATAACAGAATTGTACGACACATGATACACCCCAAAACGTGATTAAAACGGGGAATTTGTAGAGATCACTCACATTGGGTGCGTTCTTTTGATGACGTTGGAGCGCACGAGTTTTGGGATTTGATCGACGAGGAAAGCTAACCTAAATAATAACGAAAGTGGTTCGGTAAATAAATAGATTTTAATTCATAATCTTAATAGGGTTTTTAGATTCATTTTTGTGAGTTTAAGGACGTTTTCTAACTTTAAATATATTATTTTTAAGTATTTTTAATTGATTTTAAATTAAATAAATAAATAAAAAGAAGTAAAAATTTTGACTTTTTTGACCGTTGACCAGACCGTTGACCGTTGACCGGTCGGACTGTGGTTAAGTGTGCGCTGGGTGAGGTTCGAACCCGAGACCTCTCGTACGCGTGCACGCAGCTCTACCAACTGAGCTACGTGTCTAACCCGAAATATTCTCTGTTTTAATTATATATATATACTAATTAATTGTTATTTTTATTGGGTTAATATTAAAATGATTTAAAATGGCCGAACCGCTTGCAGGGACCCGGAGTCGAACTCGGATCCTTCGGTTCGTATGCGCATATCCCAACCAGTTGGGTGTGTGTCTAATCTGTTTAACTTACGGTTTATATTACTCTTATAAACATGCTGTGGCTTGTTCTGATTCAGTTTTAAAAAGGTTGGTTTTAATTCTGAAAGTCGGTACGTTGTAAGATTCGAACTCGTGACGTGCGTTTATGTTTGCACACAGTCCACCGCTGGACTGTGTGTCTAACCCGGTTAATCATTCAGTCTTAATTATACTTAAACACATTTCGGCTTCGTCTTCTTCATTTATAAAGACACAGAACAAAGGTGACCGACTGTTCTTGTTTAAATCGGTCATCTATCATATAGTTGATTGAATTAAAATGGATAGAGAGGGTTACGGAATCGAATGTACCGATCAGAATGTTTTCTTCAGAATTCTGGCAAGAGTCGTCGGCTCTGATTTGTGACTTCCGTCTGAGTGAATCAATTAACAGTTTTGATCAACGAGTTGTGAAATTAGGTTACTAAACAAGGGATATCAGGGGGTTTAGATGATTGTACCGATTCACAGCGAGACTTCGGAATTTCCAGTGATTTTCCGGCGAGTGCAGAAATTCCCGGCAACGTTGTCTGAGTCGGATTCTGGTTGAACGATTTATGTTATTACTTGTCTAATAATGGATTGAAAACGAAAGAGTCGAGAAATTTACCGATTTGGTGTAAGTCTCGGTTTTCCGGCGAAAGTCCGGCGAATGCAGAATATCTCCGGCGAGTGCTAAAGCTTCCAGAAATTGTGCGATTTTGAGCGAAAAGATTACCAGAGGTTTGGGTGGGTATTTATAAGGAAGAATCAGGATGGATTTAGTCTGAATTTGGTCTTGATTCGTGGTCAAGGTTTCTCCGGCGGTTACGACTGGTATTGGGCGATTAGACATCGGTTATAACCGATGTCGAAGTTATTTCACGCGTTCAGTCAAAGAAAAACGGTCGTGATTTGCGAAATCGTCGGTATTTCCGGCGATTGCGGATTGGGCGCGCTGATCTCAGGATTTGATTTCGAGTTTTATTTTAAGTATTAATTGTTTCAGTATATGCACAAAAGATTCATGTGGCGGAGCGGTGTGTTGTTTGTTTGATGAACCGGCTGACCCGGGTTCGAAACCCGGCAGTTTCCTTTATTTTTTTTCTTCACTCGTTTTTATTGTTTATTAATTATAGTTTTTAAATTCTAAAATATTTATTAATTATGTATTGTTTAAAATTAATTTGAGCAATAAATGTGAAATGAAAAATTATGACTGGATATTCGATTAATAAACGAAGCGGGTTTGGAAAATCCGTTTTTCGTCGGATGTTACAATGGTGTTTTAACATATAAAATCTGGAACATCTACTAGCATGCAGATGTAAAACACCATGCATGCAGGTTTAAAACACCATGTACAATAAACATATTATAAACACTATACTAAGAACACATTTTGTGTAACACTATACATCTATCATAGACCTGTTACAGAATACATAGCACTATAACAATATATAACACTATACATCCATCATAGACCCGTTACATGAATATATAACACAATATAACATTCGTATTCCTATAATAAAGGGTGATAGTCATGGAAGGTTATCAATTAATTGAATGAATGAGAAAATTACTTGTTTACCCTTTTGAATTAATTTAGATTGAGGACACATGTCATCTCCCCAATATTTCTCACATTTCTCACACTTTGGGCCTTTTTTTACAGGATCCTTTACCATATATTAATAAACAAACCTAACGAATAGTATTTTTATTATTACAATATTATACATAGTTTTTTTAACACTTTTATTATTTTCATATTATAATAATAATTATATTCTTTATTATTTTTCTTTATTTTGATAGCATCATATGTGAGGCCATTTAACTGGCTTTTTTGACGTGATTAGGTGTAAAGGTTATAAGGTGTCACAAAACATGAAAATAAAGGCTGGTTTTTGTCAATTTCATAGTGAAATGTACGAAGTGCAGTTTTGGTATAATATAAAGGTTGATTTCTATAATTTTATTTAAATTAGCTAATCATTGGGTAATGATTAGAGGGTAAGTTTTATATGACCAGGTTATCCAACTTTAGACATAACGAAAAAGCCCAATTAGCAAACCAACTTTAGAAAAAAAAAAAAAACAAAGGTCCAATTCGATAACTAAAATACATTTTATTTTTGAACGGAATTATAACTCCAATTTAATGCAGAATGCAGTTTTTAGCCTACCTAAATTACGGGATTTGCAACCACCATCTTCTGATTAATCGTCTCTAGTATTTCTCATCGACACTGTAAAATCATGATTGGGGGGCAAATTAGGCCTCAACTTTGTAGTTCTTTTAAGGTCTTCAAAAAGGTTGGATCAACCATGCATACCTCCTAACTTAATTTTTTCTTTTCATATAACAAAAATATTTTATTTAACCATCTTGATTATAGATTTTTGTAAATTGATTAGAATGTATATTCCAGTATTATATTTGGAACATGCGTATTACAAGTGTTAAATAAATACAATATTTAATAGTTTGTAATGGACTTTTAAGAGTTATAAAAATATATTTTGAAGTCAAATATCTCACATAAGTTACTATATTTAGTATAGAATGGATTGCAAGTTTTGTCTTTTATCTTTATTCCTAATTTCAGACAGTGTCATTTGTCTTTAAAATTGATGAGTTTTGTAATTAATGTTTTAAAATTCTGTACGTTACGACCTTTAGCTCTAACCTAATTATAATTTTCTGTTAAATTATATCCCATAAGGGTAGTATAGTCTTTTTACCCATCTATTTAAAAAAATATTTTAGCGAATAGATTATATACATAAACAAAAACTCTCTTACCTCTTTCCCTCCCCCTACACCATCAACCACCTCCAGCCATCACTTGCCACCGCCATAGCCACCACTTACCCCACACCACCTGCCATTGTTAACACCTAGCAGCAACGCCGCCACCTTCATCTCTATACAATCCCGATGCGGGTGATGTTTGGATCAACAAACACGGGTTATGTGTCTAATAAAATTAAAGATCAGTCACACATATCAGGTGTAAATCGAGATCCCTAATTTGTTATTCGATTTAGGGTTTTGAAATCTCCACATTGCTATCATCTGGTTTTGTAGTTATAGATTTGGTGATTTGATTTTGAGATCAAATCTTTTCATGGTTTAATCATTTGTATTTGCTTCCGTTGCTTGATCATGTTGTGGTGGTGGTGGTGTTTGAAAGAATTGTAGAGCTGATTTTATGGTGGCGACGGTGATGCTTCCTCCGCCGAGATTCTGGTGGTGAGATGACGAAGTATTTTTTTAATACAAGTGGAAGTGTGACGGGTGCGAAGAATGCCACACTTCTAATTTTTTCTGTACATACAAGTGTCAAATGCTGTTGAAAATATAGTACATAACTATATGAAAGAGGGTTGTGATAGTGGTGGTATTTTATTTGGTTCGTTGATTTAATTATTTGAATTTAGGTGGTCGGGTGGTAATGGTAACTGATGGTGGTGGTCTATAGGTTAGAGAAAGAGAGTGTAGATTAGAGAGTGGTGGTAAGTGGTAACCAGGTTTAGTGGTGCTGGTGCTCTCTAGGTTAGAGAGAGAAAGAGTAGAGAAACTATATATTTATATATCTAATTTATATATATCGTTTCCTTGTTTTACATAATAGTTCATAGATATCAAATTTCTGCACAATAGTCCCTCTAATGGTGGAAAGAAAACTGGATTATAGCTAAAGAACATAACGTACACGATTTTAAAACATTAAGTAGAAAAATCATCAATTTTAAAATGGAATAATGGATTTTAATAATTATAACTATTAGCCGTTAGTCGGCAACGGTCCCACCTTTTCACATATTGTAAACCAATGGACCTTTAGTATCAAAACCTTAATTTCTTTTTGTCCCATTAACATTTTCGATTTAGTAAAGGTCCATTAGTTTACAATATGTGAAAAGGTGGGACCATCACTGGTTATGTTTTAAGTTTGGACCGTTGTCGGCAAATGGCTAATAGTTGGGATTATTTAATTCATTATTCTTTTAAATTTACTCTTTAGTATATTATGTTTTAGAGTTAATTGCCCGGATGGCCCATGTGGTTTGTCATTTTTTCACCTTTAGTCCCTACCTTTTTAAAATGGCATATTTGCTCTTTGTGGTTTGCTCACTTGTTACTCGGGTAGTCCCTACACTAGATGTCACACCCCAACCGATGGTAGAAACATCGGGGTAGTGGCACTAGGCGAACCAGATTGTCTCATGAGAAATTCCATAACACTATTTAAGCGACTATTTAAACGTTAATATCTCATACTACTAACATATAATCCTTTTTCAAGAATACCAAATCCTAATCCGTTTGCAAAGTAGACAAATACTCAACCTGCCACATATGTTAAAATAAAACGTCAATACAATTAAGTAAAGGTGAGCATAGAGGTTTTTCGTACATAATAGATATAAAAGCGTTTAGCATACGTCGCATGACATATGTAAGAGATGTGAACTATGTATCTACTTAGATTCAAGCAAACCAATAAACGCGATTGATCGAGGCATGCGAACAAAATGAGAAATAAAGTGCAAGCCTTAACAACTCCGGGCCTCCGGGTGGCGGGTCAACCTCTAGCATACTATCATGTTAAGGGTGGCGTACTAGCAATCAAGCAATACATATAATTCAGCAGATTTCACGTATAATCATGTAACAGCGGGTTGCGAATAAGCATTTAAGATTTGTGTGATGTGATTTGATATAGGAACATATGTGACACCCAAAAGTGCGTTTAAGCGTAAAAGGGGTTCAAGTATACTCACTGTCGGTGCGTTTCGGGAGAGATGAGAGATCTGAGAGGATTTGCGGAGAGTGCCGGATCAGCCTGTAAGCGAACAGAAGTGCATCAGTCTTTTGAATTGCTGAAACGGTTAAAGGTTGAGAGAACAGTAGACAAGTTCGGGCGAACTTGTACTTTGAGGTACAAGTTTGGGCGAATTTGTCTTATTTGGTGGATGGTGATACAAGTTCGGGCAAACTTGTGTGTATTTGATGAAGAATTGATCAAGTTCGGTCGAACTTGGTCACCAATCTGGTGACAAGTTCGGGCGAAGTTGATGCTTTCCGAGCGAACTTGACTGTTTATTGGCATCCAAATCGTGCGTTTTCGCGTCGTTTGCTGAGGAAATCGAGTGTCCATCCCTCCAACCTTAAGCCAGTGAGTAAAACTTAGGCTGGAGAGGTCTTTTGGAGCGAGTTTAGCCATTCTATAGAAACTCGGGCTAATCCGGGCAAACTTGAAGGTCCGTATAGGTTAGTCCAGCTTGTGTAAAGTGACGATTTCGTCCTTGTGCTTCCGGATCTGAGATCTTCCTTGACAACGCCTCGTTCCACTTCAAAGTGAACGGAACATACGTCATTTAGTCCGAATATTGTGTAAAAATCAATGTTTGAAAGGTTTTACTTAGATCTAAGCATAGATCTAAGTGAAAAACATAAGTTTTGTAGAAAAAGATGAAGATTTTTCGTAAACAGAAGAGATTTGATGAAAACGAAGGCAAAGCCTTGTGCAAAATCATTGTAAAACGTTGTAGAACGTCGTTGTAGTTGAAAACGAGTTGAATCTTACTTAGAAAACAAAGGGTTTCGGTTAGGGAGCTCCGGGCGAACTTGTAGCAAGTTCAAAGGAGAAGAGGAGCTGGGTATTTATAGGTGGAGGTTAGAAAGTGGGTTGAAACATCAAGTTCGGGCGAACTTGTTACAAGTTCGAGCAAACTTGTTAGTTTCTTGTGAGTTTCCAGACAAGTCCGGGCGGACTTGTGGTGAAGTAAGGTTTTTGGTGCACTAGAAAAGTTCGGGCAAACTTGTAATGCACAAGTTCGGCCGAACTTGACCTAGTGGATAAGTTTTGTTTGATTATTTCGTGTTAAGAGTACGTTTGGCGATTCGGTTCGTATTATATAGTTATATTAAGCGTTGTAATTGATACAATAGTGCGATTTAGCGATTCATTCGGGTGAGAGCGTTGCGATAGCGATTATAACCATAACATAAACAAATATAACACACATAAAACATAATTCCACATAATTAACTGCGAATTGCGATGCGATGGGGTAAGCGATGCGATGGCACAAGTGTTTATTAAACAATAACACACTTGGCTATTAAAGTAACACAGTTACCTATGATTGCGATGAATTACGATTAATAAGCGATTAAATGCGATATAATTGTAAATAAACATAATTAGTTAACATAACTTTCTCATAATCGAATCTTCGGAGTACAACGATAGCTACAACGGAACAAAAAGGAAAATAAAATAACAACGAATTTCCGAGTTGTTACAGTCCCCCCTACTTTAGGAAATTTCGTGAAATTTAAGTAGCAGCTGTAACAAAGAGATGCGGAAACTTAGCTTTCATGTCACTTTCCAATTCCCAAGTGAACACTGCGCCACGTTTGCCTTCCCATCGGACCTTCACGATAGGGATGCGAGAGCGCCATAATTTCTTGGTTTCTCGGTCCATGATTTCGACACGCTTTTCCATGAAATGGAAAGTCTCGTTTATTTGCAAGTCCTCGAGAGGGACGTGGAGATTTTCTTCAGCTAGGCATTTCTTGAGGTTTGACACGTGGAAAGTCGAATGAACGTTGTTGAGTTCCTCCGGTAATTCAAGTCGATATGCCACTTTGCCAATTCTTTCCAGAATCTTAAAGGGTCCTACATATCGAGGCGCTAGCCTTCCTTTCTTTCTGAAGCGGATCACTCCCTTCCAATGTGCAACCTTTAGGAGAACGTGATCTCCCACTTTGAACTGTAGGGGCTTGCGGGATTTATCGGCATAACTCTTTTGACGACTCCGAGCTTTCAAGAGATTGTCTCTGATCTAGAGGATTTTGTCTGTCGTTTATTGAATCAGCTCGGGACCGGTGTTTTGTGCTTCTCCGATCTCGTGCCATGCAATAGGCGATCGACATTTTCTTCCATACAATGCCTCAAAAGGAGCCATTTGAATGCTTTTGTGATAACTATTATTGTACGAGAATTCAATTAAAGGTAAATGCATATCTCAATTACCACCAAAATCTATGATGCACGCACGAAGCATGTCTTCGAGGGTGCGGATCGTGCGCTCAGTCTGACCGTCGGTTTGAGGATGAAAAGCGGTATTGAGATTAAGCGTAGTACCGAGAGCGGATTGAAAAGTCTCCCAGAGACGTGAGGTAAAGCGACCGTCGCGGCCAGAAATGATGTCATGAGGCGTCCCGTGTCGACAAACGACTTCGTCGGTATAGATTCAGGCTAATCGTTCGACCTTAAAGTCTTCTCGTATGGAAATAAAGTGCGCAGATTTAGTAAGACGATCAACGATAACCCAAATGCTATCGTGACAAGAGGAGGTACGAGGGAGCTTTGTAATAAAGTCCATGGCTATACTCTCCCACTTCCACATTGGGATTTCGGGTTGTTCGAGCAAGCCAGAGGGCCTTTGATGTTCGGCTTTAACTTTCGAACAAGTTAAGCACTTTAAGACGTACACGGCGATATCCTTTTTCATACCTGGCCACCAATACTTAGGACGAAGGTCCCGGTACATCTTGTCGGCTCCGGGATGAATGGAGTATCGAGATTTATGAGCTTCGGTCATTAGCAATTCACGAATATCACGGCTGGGAATCCAAATACGACCGGGATAGTAATAGATACCCTTAGGTTTAACAACAAGCTGAGTTTCGGCACCACGTTTCATTTCTTCCTCCAGGGTATTCTCGTTAAAGCAAGCGAATTGCGTGGAGCGAATCATGATTTCGAGATTATCCAAAGCTTGAGAGTCACGAACACTATACACATAGCTTCGTCGACTGAGAGCATCGGCAACGACGTTTGCTTTTCCGGGATGGTAGAGTATCTCACAATCGTAATCGTTGAGAAGTTCAACCCATCTGCGTTGGCGCATATTCAGTTCCTTTTGATTAAAGATATGCTGTAAGCTCTTATGGTCGGCGAAGACCGTAAACTTGGTACCGTAAAGGTAGTGTCGCCATATCTTCAATGCAAAAACAACTGCACCGAGTTCGAGATCGTGGGTTGTGTAGTTTTTCTCGTGGATCTTGAGTTATCGAGATGCATACGCGATAACCTTGTCTCGTTGCATGAGGACACAACCAAGACCAAGATTAGAGGCATCGCAATAAACAACGAAATCATCGTTTCCGTCGAGAAGAGCGAGTACGGGAGCGTTGCATAACATACGCTTGAGAGTTTGAAAGGCTTCCTCTTGTTTGGAATCCCAAACGAAGGGTTTGTCTTTATGAGTTAAAGCGGTAAGCGGAACGGCGATTTTTGAAAAGTCGGCGATGAATCGAAGGTAGTAACCCGCCAATCCAAGAAAGGAACGGATTTCAGATGCATTCTTCGGCGTAATCCAACTCTTGACGGCTTCAATCTTTGCAGGGTCGATGTGAATTCCTTGACTATTAACAATATGGCTGAGAAATTGGACTTCTTTGAGCCAGAATTCACATTTAGAGAACTTAGCATAAAGGCAATTACCTTGGAGAAGTTCAAGGATTAAACGGAGATGGCACGCGTGTTCGTCTCTCGACTTCGAGTAGATAAGGATGTCATCGATAAACACAATGATGAAACGATCTAGAAAAGCTTTACACACACGGTTCATCAAATCCGTGAAGACCGCGGGTGCATTGGTAAGACCAAAAGGCATGACCACGAATTCGAAATGGCCATAACGAGTATGGAAGGCGGTTTTTAGAATATCTTCTTCCAACACGCGTAACTGATGATAACCGAAACATAGATCGATCTTAGAAAAACAAGTAGCACCTTGAAGTTGATCAAACAAGTCGTCGATTCGAGGAAGAGGGTAACGGTTCTTTATCGTGAGTTCGTTAAGTTTACGTTAATCGATGCACATTCAGAACGTCCCATCTTTCTTTTTCACAAAAAGAACGGGTGCCCCCCTTGGCGAAGTGCTCGGGCGTATGAAACCTTTATCAAGAAGCTCTTGAAGTTGGCTAGATAGCTCGCGCATTTCTGATGGTGCGAGACGATAAACATGAATAGCACCGGGAATTAAATCGATACAGAATTCGACATCACGAGTAGGGGGTAAACTGGGTAAATCGTCGGGAAAAACTTTAGGAAATTCACAAACAACGAGTACATCTTTCCAGGTGTTCTTTTCTTTCTCCGGGTTCACGATATGGGCTAGAAAAGCAACACATTGCTTTCGCAAACATTTGTGTGCTCGAGTACATGACAAAAGCATCAACTTCTTTGAGGGAGTTTCACCAAAGACATGTAGCTGATCACCGTTAGGAAGAGGGAAGCGAATCATTTTATCGAAGCATATAACTTCAGCATGATTTTCACGAAGAAAATCCGTACCTACTATGATATCGAAGCTGCCTAATTGCATAGGTATGAGATTGATCGAGAAGATGTGGTTGCTGAGATCGAGAGAACAACCACGTAGGACGGAGTTAACGGTAACGGTTCTTCCGGTGGCGACTTCCACATCAAAAGTCTTTGGGAGTTTAGCGTGTTTACATTTTAAAACCTTTTCGAATTCTAACGATACAAACAATTATCGGCACCAGTATCAAATAAACATGAAGCATAAATGCCATTAACAAGGAACGTACCATCGAAAACATTGTTGTCGTTCTGAGCTTGGCGATGATTGAGGTTAAAGGCTCGTCCATGCGCAGCCTGTGGTTTCTGCGGCTGCTGTTTGCTGCGGCTTTTGTTTGACGGCACGGTTTGGGCAGGCGTTGCTGAAGTGATTCGGTCACCGCATGTGTAACAAGCGCGGGCCTGAATTGCTGGCGCTGGTGGTGCTTGGTTAATGGGAGCAACAATGATAGGAGCTAGCGGAGTTGCGAGAGCGGGATGAGCTTGCTGACAAGAACCAGTACGGCAATGTGCCGTGAAATGACCATAAATGTTACAGTTAGCGCAAAAGCGGCAGTTTCCTCCAACTCCGTGATGATATGTGCACTTAGAGCACAGTGGGTGAGGTCCTGTGTACGCACGCTTAGCAGCTGGGTGCGTTTGGTGTAGTGGCTTGGCGAGGCTGAGAGCTTGGAGCGGGGACCATTGCGCAGTTCTTGTTGTTTCCCTTGCGCTTGTGATTATGGTTACTTCTTTGGGGACTTGAGATGGAGCAGTATCGATGCTTGGCTCAGTGGTAGCTTGGCTGAGATTCTTGGTCGAGTTTTTGAAATAACCAGCTTGAACCCGTTTGTCGTTGATCTCTGTGGCGATCTGGTAAGTTTCCTCGATGGTAGTGGGTCGGGCTGCTTGAACAAAGTCGGCTACGCAATCTGGTGAAGCGCGGAGATACTTCTTAATTGCCTTTTCGGTAGTATCCACCTGACCTAGTCAGATAAGGCTGAGCTGCTTAAAGTGAGCGGTGAGACCAGCATTGTCACCACCATTTGCTTGATACCCTGAAACTCATTTTCCAACTTCTGGATTTCGTGAGGTGGGCAGAACTCTTTGATCACTAGCTCCTTAAGTTCTTCCCACACGAGAGAGTAAGCTTCGTCGTTACCGCGCCTGTTGCGCTCGGCGGTCCACCAGTCAAGTGCCCTTGACTGAAAGACACCAGTGGCGTTAACAGTGCGGAGATTTTCAGGGCATCCGCTTTGTCTGAAGGTGACTTCAATCGAATCGAACCAATGAAACAACTTGGTTGGTCCGTCTTCGCCGGTGAATGCTGCAGGACCGCAGGCTTTAAACTGCTTGAAGTTGAAGCGGGATTTTGGAGCATCATTCTTGGAGTCAACAGATGAGTTGCTGTGCCGCATGTATCTCGCTGACGATTTGTGGGATCACCTTAGCCATTTACTTGGCTACAAGAGAGGCGATGCGTTTGTCAGCGTTGTTGCGCTGAGCGGTGCGGCGAGTGTGAGATCCCATTGATGCCATCTACATGAAGGATTTGATTGGATGAGATTCAATTATAGTAGGTTTATGTTTAAAAGTTTATATTATTATTAGTCAAGTAAGGCACAAAATCACATAAACACGTAGGCAGGCAAACACGTAGGCACATAAGCACATAGCACATAAGCATGTAAGCACGTAGTCACATAATTCATGTAAACATATACTTTGCACGTATTCACCTTCCTATAAGTACAGCGTAGCGCATTCGAGATGCGAGGTATAAGCGTAATAAGCGAGATAAACGAGGAATACCGCAGACGTGGGTATTCGGGTAGGTGGGTTGAGCGTTTTAGTTTGGTTGTGTATTAATTAGCATTTTAGATTACGAGTGCTGTGCGAGTAGTGCATATATCGATGGAGCGTAAAAGCGATAATATAATCGAGAAATCGATAAAGCGTAAAATCCATAAGTTTAAACACATAATTAATAAATAAACTCGATGATGCGTAAAATCGAGGATTATAGGCTTAAATCAATTGGGAGCGTCTTGGGTTTTGAGACAGCGACTACCCAAAGTGATTCGAAGATTCTCTGAGTTCGGACACACGATTTGGCCTAATAGACAAATGCTCTCGCCGTACAACGGTTAACGGCATTCATCCTTCCAGTTACGTCGTGTTCCGAGTCATTGAAATAATCGAGACTTTGGTGAGATTGAAAATCGAGGAGCGGAACTAGTCATTAAGATGCGGGTTTCACCCCTAACTTAACAACTTCATTCCTAGTTGTGGTTATGCTCACCGATCAAATCGGGAGTTCCACTAGATAGAAATGGAGATTTCCGTCGAGGTTTGGATATCACTCCTAACTCAACGAAGGTATCTCGTGCGAGAGAAGGCGCGGAGTGAATGATCTCATCGAGAGTTCTTGGTTTTCACACCTAATCTCGACTTGATCACTCGTTTGTGTGATACGAGCGTTCTTCACGTGTATTGTGGTTGCTTTAGGAAAAGCAATGTATAAAAGTTCAACTCAAAGGATTTGGTAAAGTTCGAGCTAACTTATTCAAACCCAATTGAACTTAGTTGATGTTGTAGGGGACTGACAAGTTTGGGCGAACTTGGTCAAGTCCGGGCGAACTTAATCAAGTTCGGGCGAAACTTGATCAATTCGAGCGAACTTGTCCCCAAGTTCGGGCGAACTTGTTGTTCGTACTAGTTTCAAGCGTTCAATCGATGCGTAACGGGTCTGATTTGGTATCCTAACTATAGACAGGTCAAACATGGCAGTTCTACCTAATTTCCCTATAGTTATGGCTCTGATACCAATCTGTCAAACCCCAACCAATGGCGGAAACATCGGGGTAGTGGCACTAGGCGAACCAGATTGTCTCATGAGAAATTCCATAACACTATTTAAGCGACAATATTTAAATGTTAATATCCCATACTACTAACATATAATCCTTAAACAATATTACAGAATTCCAGCATTCTCATAATACAAATCAAGTTCGGTATCCCCTAGATTTCTATTACAATGCGTTTCTAAATACCAAATCCTAATCCGTTTGCAAAGTAGACAAATCCTCAACCTGCCACATATGTTAAAATAAAACGTCAATACAATTAAGTAAAGGTAAGCATATTGTTTTTCGTACATAATAGATATAAAAGTGTTTAGCATACACCGCATGACATACGTAAGAGATGTGAACCATGTATCTACTTAGATTCAAGCAAACCAACAAACCGCAAATGATCGAGGCATGCGAACAAGTGTCCACATCCTAAAGAGAAAATAAATGAGAAATAAAGTGCGAGCCTTAACAACCCCGGGCCTCCGGGTGGCGGGTCAACCTCTAGTATACTATCATGTTAAGGGTGGCGTACTAGCAATCAAGCAATACATACAATTCAGCAGATTTCACGAATAATCATGTAACAGCGGGTTGCGAATAAGCATTTGAGATTTGTGTGATGTGAATTGATATAGGAACATATAGTGACACCGAAAAGTGCGTTTAAGCGTAAAAGGGGTTCAAGTATACTCACTGTCGATGCGTTTCAAGTTCGGCGAACTTGTTACAAGTTCGAGCGAACTTGTTACAAGTTCGAGCGAACTTGTTAGTTTCTTGTGAGTTTCCAGACAAGTCCGGGCGGACTTGTGGTGAAGTAAGGTTTTTGGTGCACTAGACAAGTTCGGGCGAACTTGTAATGCACAAGTTCGGCCGAACTTGACATAGTGGCCAAGTTTTGTTTTATTATTTCGCGTAAGAGTTCGTTGGGCGATTCGGTTCGTATTAGATAGTTATATGAGGCGTTGTAATTGATATAATAGTGCGATTTAGCGATTCGTGCGGGTGAGAGCGTTGCGATAGCGATTATAACCATAACACAAACAAATATAACACACATAAAACATAATTCCACATAATTAACTGCGAATTGCGATGAGGTAGGCGATGCGATGACACAAGTGTTTATTAAACAATAACACACTTGGCTATTAAAGTAACACATTTACCTGTGATTGCGATGAATTAGCGATTAATAAGCGATTAAATGCGATATAATTGTAAATAAACATAATTATTTAACATAACTTTCTCATAATCGAATCTTCGGAGTACAACGATAGTTACAAAGGAACAAAAAGGAAAATATAATAACAACAAATTTCCGAGTTGTTACACTGGATGTGCGTTAAGCTATTTAGTTAATGTGTATAAAAATACAAAAATACGCTTAGTATTAAAAGCAAAAATAAAAAGGAAAATATAAGTCTTAAACTCAAGAGGCCCACTAAACATATCTTCATAAAAAACAAGTCCCACCCCATCGGCCCATCTTACACTTAATCAAATACTGTTAGACCACCACCGTCCTCCCCCTCGCCGCCGACACCACTCCACACCAACCTCACTGTTCTGCCTTACTCTCACCAAATCAACAACTCCACACTCCCGGACTCATTCTCCGCATGAAAGAATCAGATGTTTCCTAAAGCGTGACATCAACATTGAGTAGAACGGATGCTTGAGAACTTTATGGAAGATATGTGGAAGCTCGAGAACTTTACCGAATCAGACGTTTCCTGAAGCATGATGTTAATGTAAGAGTAATTATAAGAAAGAAGCAGCAAAGATTGGGAATTTATGGGTAGTGGTGGTGAGCTTTTGATAGAATAACTAAAAAGGAGAATAATTCTGAGAAAGAAGCAGCAAATTCGAGACATTTTGGGCGTCCTCCTTGCCCACTGCCGAGTCCATTCGAGAGATTTCACCGTGTGTTGGGATTGGGGATTCTGATCAGCCATTGAAACAGAATAATGGCTCAAAAGAAGATGAAAAAGTGATTGTAAAAAATCGGTGGGCGCCAATGAAGAAACACCAAACCAATCTGGTGATTCGTTTGTGGTGAGTGCCTTGATAAATAAAGGTTAATTTTCTTCGTCTCGCCTGATCAAGCTATGATGATCCTGCAAAACTAACAACACACCGTAAGCACGTTACAAGGAGGAGAATAGGGGGTTCTCCTCGTAACCACCATCCGGCGTGAGAATAAGTATTCATTTTGAGGATAATAGTGTATATAGAGTGAGAGAGCAAGATAGCGATGCCTAAACCTGGAGGTGAAGTCCTCTATTTATAGCCGGGTGATTTGTGAAGGAGATGGGCTGATGGGCCTTGGACCTGAGGTCGACAACAAGGGATATCCATTTTGCCCCCTCTGTTGTGACCGTTAGTGGATGTCAGCTAGAGGGTCGTTGGCACACGTTGATTGATCCACGTGTCCTGAAAGTTGTCCTTGTTGTCTGGTCTATCATCAACAGTGTAGTGGAGATCTTGGGACAGTGGTCGGCGCAAGCTGAATGGTGCCACGTATGCGTCCTTGTGTACTTCTTGTCTCCTGCACGATTGATCATCGTGCAACATGATATAATATAGCCTGTTGACCCGCTTATTGGCTCACTGTCCTGCCACTTGTACTTTTCGTACCTTCTTGCGCTTTGTACCTATACTTGGTATAGGTGCATCCTCTGTAGCCGACGCAAGGTAGTGGGACTTGGTCCTTTGTCTCAGAAGGGCAAATGTCTAAGAATCGTTAACTTTACCTCCTGACCCCGCGCGACCTTTGAGGCATCTATTCAGTCAGCGCAAGGTATGTGGAGTTATTACTCACGTTTGTCTAGGGTATGGTCTTACGCGCGACCATGGAGATGTTTATCCAGTCGGTGCAGCTTTTAGGACCATACCCCTTCAGATTGGGAGACAAATTGTGAATATGGTGCATGCTTGTCATTTCATGGGGGTTATACATAGAGATTTAAAGCTTGAGAATTTCTTGATGGTTAGTCAAAATGAAGAAGCTCCATTAAAGGCTACCGATTTAGGGAGTTTTGTCTTCATTGAAGAAGGTTAGTTTTGTGGTATTATCTCTTCATTAATATTATAATAGCTTAGCCATTTTGTGGTTTACCACAGAACCCATTGACCCCAATGATGCACTGAGGTTGAAACATGAACCCTTGGAACCACCTGTGCAACTCTCCATCGATTCAGATGCGGAATTGTCGTCGGTGGACTTAGATATGCAACTAGGTCCTGCAAACTTGGCGTTGCCGGAAAAAGAATCAATTGACTAGTTTGGTGTTGCCAAAATGTTTATTGAATTCAGAGTGGTGTCGATGAACACCGTTTACATCTGTTGTGTTGAAGCTGTGGTGGCGTTCAACATCGTTTTCAGGCGAGTGTTTCTCCGACGGTGATTGGGCCAGAGAAGGAAGGGGTGTGGGTATTATTCATATTATTAATATTTAGTTAAAAAAAGGAGGGTCCCACTATTTTAATTTATTAATTTTATTTTTTGTTTTCATTATAACATTAAAGGGGTATTTTAGTCAATTCACTTGGACTTAATTAGGAACCTTAACCGCCATCCAGTTAGGTAGCATCCGAGTAACCTAAATCTAAACCGTAGGAAGCAAATATTGTATTTTAAAAAGGTGACGACTAAAGGTGAAAAATAGCAAACCACAAAAATCATCCGAACAGTTAACTATGTGTTTTATTACTGTAAAAATTAAAAAGGATAAAATAAGAGAATCAAAAATATACAAAAGGATAAAATAAGAGAATCAGAAAGAAAACAAAACAGGACATCCTATTTAATAAGATTCTTTTTTATTAAATACAACATTTATAGTCTTTTTATTTAAACACATTATTACAAGAATCTTACGGTTTTCAACATAACATATAATTTATATTTATAATATATAACACGATCCAAAATTTCCAAAACTCCGATGATAATCAAACAATAATTAAAAGGACAAGATGAACTTAATTGTTTATTGCACAACCAGCTACCAAGTATACCACTTTCGTTTTAACACGGAAGCACTTGTGCCATATTTGCAAGTTGAGTAACCAAACACAACAATTGTACCATCATATGCACACTTCAAGCAACCAAATCAGACTCTGCAACTGCAAATTTGGAGTTAAATATGGGTTCAGAAATAGAAACAGAGGTGATTCACTCATGGTCTGCTCCCAGATCGTTAAGCACCAGCCTCATGTACTCTTTTGCTCAGGTAATTCATCTTCATTTTATCCAGATTTCTTAGATCATATATTTCTTTTTGATTATCCAGTTGAGATGGAGTTTGAATTCAAAAAAAATTTGTGGGTCAATTTGTTGTCTTTGATGATAGTGATTTGAGATTTTAAGTGTTGACTAACAGAAAATTGAACTTTTGATGAAAGTGAGAGAGAATCTGGTGGAGTTGAATGGATTTGGTTGCAGATTGAGAGCGTATATTTTAATCTTGATAGTGAATGTTCTATATGATTTGGGGGTTCTTTTGAAATGATTATTGTCACTTTTTAGTTTTTTTTTTCGAATATAATAAACAATTTTAAATATTTAATGGTATTAAAGCTATAAAAATGAGAAGTTGTTTTAATGAATCTCCATAATTAAATTTTTTTTCAGTGACAATAAGTTAATAAATATTTAATTAAAATGTTTTTTTTTTTCATTTGAAAAAGATCCTGACCCAATATAAATTGTCATAAATCAGAATAAATAGTATACAATATTAAAAAAATTCTAAACATAAAGTTTTGTAACGTTTGAAAATATTCTAGAGTTAAATTACGTCAAAATAAGCAATTTTGATATTTTTTTGGCCAAAATTTCACACTGATTCTAAGTAATTTTTTATAGTGTAACTCAACGATTAGAGTTTAGAATTTTAGGTATTTGTTCATCAATTTAGAGTCTAGTTGATGATAGTGATTTGAGCTTCTAGAATTTAAGTGTTGAGGAACAGAAAATTGAACTTTTCATGAGAACGAGACTATAAAGGCAAGTGAGACGGGGGCCGCTATTGGTGCTTCCGCCATTTAATGGCGAGTGCCAAAAGCAAAGGAGTGGACCAGGCCCGTCTTCGAGTTTGACTCTGATACCAATGTTAAAGCCCACACAGAAGAACTTAACTCAAAAGACAAGTCTGATGGTTGAGAGAGCCCGTTTGGTCTATAAACACCACATTTGTTGCCCTTACAACTGAGGTCAGGAGGTGCGACAAATCCCATACTTGAGTCTGCACCAGTTTGGTAGGGATAAATACCTAGCGCTACTAGGCCATTGGCAAATGATTTTTGATTGGGAAAAGATTGTGAGATGAGATACAATATTGAAGAAGCTCTAAACATAAAGTTTTACAACGTTTGAAAGTAATTATTATTAGTTTTAAATATCATGCCAAAACAACCGATTACAAACAAGTGGCAAGTAAACGGGCATAATTTTACACTATTTTTATGGGGATTTTTAACTAGTAAAGTCATTTTGGGACTAAAAAGTAAATCAATCAGACTCGGTATCTTGGGAAACATGGCTTTTGAATGTTGATTGTTGATGTACATACGGGCCTGGTTATTGATGTAATGGTATGCAAATCAAGGTGGAGCAGAAACAAGTTTAACCATGAATTCATCATCTAACTATGTGTGGGCAAATTGTAAATTAAAAGATATTTTTTTCTTGTTGGTCCCAGAGTTTTTAATTTTATTTTTTGTAAGTAAATTCTACCATATTCACCATGATTATAGATTTCTTAAGGTTTAGTCTTTTCTCCAAATTTCTTATAAAGCAGGATGTACATGTCATATAGTGATACTTTTTTGGATGTGTCGTTAATGCTCTAGACGACTGATTTGGTTATTGTAATTGTTATATTTCTAATAATTACAATCCACTGACCATAGTTATTAACTTATTATGACTAATTTGAAAGGGGTAGCGGCGCAGCTTGTTGCCCGTTTACCTTCTATCTCGATGTAATTATTAAGGAATTTTAAACGATTGAACAGTGATTAACAATTTATGTTATATTTGAAACTTAATTTGCAAACAACTTTGCATGTATTGTAACTATGATAAACAGTTGATATTCTACAATAAACTATTTTCTTGGCATTCAATAATTTTTATTTTCAATTTCCAGTATTTAACAAATTTCTGTATGTATCTTATTCTTCAGAGGGATGATACAGAAGTGCTTGATGAACCTCTATATGCACATCATCTAAAGGTAACAGGGGTTGATAGACCATATAGAGAAGACCTTCTTTCAAAAATGGTACGTAAATGTCCTGTATGGATAATATTGTGCTTAATGTGATTAAATTGTTCGAAATTCTCAAAGCACGCTGGATAGTATACGATACATGGAAATCGGCTTATAATCAAGTAATCAACTGTTGGCAGTATAATCGCTGCTAATAATAATTATTTATTTTTAAAATGCATAGGAGTCTGATGGAAATAAAGTTGTGAACAACATCATATACGGACCTGGAGGAAAAAAGTACCGATATTGTAAGGTAAATTATTATATACCTAAATTTGCACACAATGTCTTTTTTAATTTTATATTTTTACTCATTTTTATTTGATGTTTGATGCATGAATAATTTTTTTTCCATCTTAACGGAGCTCATGACGTTGAATTTACAGCATATATCAAAACAACGTCTGCCTGGTTTAAGCGATGAGTTGATAAAGAAAGGAAAACACTTTATACTGATTCGAAATCCCCTTGATATATTGGTATTATTTTTCTTTCTTTTCAGTTCACTTAATTTAAATTCCAAATATTATACTAATTTATTAAATTTGTTTTTTTACTAGCAATCTTTCGACAAGGTTGTCCCCTCATCCTTCCATGAACTAGGATTAGGAGACCTCGTTTCTATATATAGTGAATTATGTGCAGCAGGAAACCGCCCTCCGATAATTGATGCCGCCGAACTTCAAGAAGACCCTGAGGTCATTAACTTATAAATTCTTTTGTTATGTTATGCTATTGATATTCATGGACAACTTTTTTTAATTATATGTTTACTCTTGTTTGTAGGCTGCTTTACGTGGTCTTTGTGAAGATCTTGACATTCCGTTTCAGGCTTCAATGCTCAAGTATGTCAGTGTTCTACCAGTTAGCTGCTGCCTTATTAAAATACTTAATATTATTATGCATAAATTAAGAAACTTTTCTTCTTTTCGTGTTACATTAGTCTTCATGGTAGAAAATGCACATAAAAATAAGCACGAAAACGTATTATATTTGACCAGACTAATTTCTGGAAAAATTAACGTCGAAATGTAAATCAACTTGAATTTCTATCCATAAATACATAAAAATAAACACGTAAAACTCGATTACAAAGTCTTTAGAAAGTTAAGGGGTTGTAAGTGTCAATGCTAAAATTGGTAAAAGTATAAAAAACAAAAAAAAAGCCAAAAAAAATAATAAATAAATAAATAAAAAATTCAAAACACTGTTGACAACTTTGCTTATTTTGTGTGTATATATATATACTAATTTGTTTTATTATGAACTGTATTCTCCAACAAATCTTACCACTAGCATTCATTCTTACTATTTAAATTATTTTAAGTCTTATCTACATATATTTATGCAGATGGGAAGCTGGTCCAAAATCTGTTGATGGCATTTGGGCTCCATGGTGGTACAAAAGCGTGCACAAATCTACAGGCTTTTCACGAGCCTAAATTATCCTCCTGTATGTAACTCATGCTTTTGTAGTTGGTAAAAAACTGTTTTTTTCAGTATGTTAGTGTGTTAAAACAAGTGGGCCCGTTTGACCTAAAACACTTTTCGTCTATCGTTTTTAGTTTCTTATTTATAATCCTTGTTTCAAATACCTTTACAAAACGTATATTGTTTCTGTAGTAATATGGTGTGTATATTATTTATAGGTTAAATTACACTTTGGGGACTTTTGACCTATTGACCCGTTCAAACCATTTGACCCATTTCCAATTATTATATTGAGTAAAGTACAGAGATGTTGCCTGTGGTTTACCAGAATTTTGTATTTGGTTCCTAGCTTTCCAGCAGTACGCGGATGGTTCCTGTGGTTTGCACGTATTTAGTCCCTAGCCAACAAATCTAAAGGTTTTAGCAGGTCCAAGTTAGAGACTAAATGTGTTACAAAGTACAAACCACAAGGACCATCCATGTGCTTTTGGAAAAAGCTTGGGACTAAATGCGCTACAAATTTCAAACCATAGGGACCATCTGTGTACTTTTAGAAAGCGAAGGAACCAAATCCAAAATTTTGGTAAATCACAGGGACCATCCGTGTACTTTACTCTATTATATTTTTGCGAATTTTTCCGCTTGACTGGCTATAGATAAACCATAACCCAAATCGACCCATTTACACACACACCAATGTAAATATATTTCTATATGTATTTTTTTTTCGACTCTCATATAATTTCCTTATTCCCATTTTAGGCTTTTCCACGATCACTTTACGAACTGCTGGGGCAAAGTTTACCGTTTTATAACATGCTTAGGTGTCACGCAAGACAAAAACGATATCCCAAGCTTGTAAAGCCATCACTTCCCGTTCCCGCTAATGAAAAGATTCTTGTTTGGGTGGGGGATGAACTTTTACCCCGTGACAGTGCAACGGTACGCCCATAAACAAAAGCTTTTAATGACTTTGGTTTGTAAAATCATAATTTTCTTTAGCTAATGATGTGTACTGCTTCCGTATTCTTATTATTTTTTTTGTGACTTTAAAGGTTTCGGTATTTGACTCAATTGTCCAAGGTGGTGACTCGGTATGGGTAGGACTTAGAATATATAACGGGAAAGTTTTTAAGCTTGAAGAGCATTTAGATAGGTCAGCAACTAAATACAGTTTCTTAAGTTGTACGCAGACGGCAGATCATAACATCAGCTGCAGAATTAGAGGTGTAAGAATGCCAGCATGGGCAGGTCTGGACGGGTTGGTTAACGGGTCAACATGGGTTCGGATAGAAAATGGGTATTATGTTAGTGTCGGTTGAAATGAGTTTTGCTGGGTTGATCTTGAAGCACTTGCTTGTCCACTTTTCGTTTTTTATTAATATTTAATGCATGAGTTAGGATTATAGAAATAGCGTTACTTCATTACTAATATGATATTTTGAATTCTAAAAAGTAAAATGCCATTTCCGTCCCTGAGGTTTGGCCAATTTTGTGAATTTAGTCCAAAGGTTTGTTTTTCTGCATCTGGATCCAAAAGGTTTGAAATCTTGTCATTTTCATCCAGCTCATTAACTCCATCCATTTTTCTCGTTAAGTCAAGGGTATTTTCGTCTTTTGTCAACTTAAAGGGCAATTCGGTCTATTTCACATTATGTTAAATGCTTGTACATAAAGTGATAAAGTAAAAAGACTGAATTGCCCTTTAAGTTGACAAAAGACGAAAATACCCTTGACTTAACGGAGAAAAAATGGACGGAGTTAATGAGCCGGATGAAAATGGCCAGATTTCAAACCTTTTGAATCCAGATGCGGAAAAACAAACCTTTGGACTAAAGTCGCAAAACTGGCCAAACCTCAGGGACGGAAATGGCATTTTACTCAATACTAAAATTTCACTTTGGATGGTTTTAGACCCATTTGACCCGTTTTGTTTTTAGCGAAACCTTTTCTTTTTATTTTACTCATTTGACCCATTAGGAATAAAACCACTACCCAAGTTAATCCATTTTGCAAATAATAGGTCTAATTACCACCTCTCTTCAGCAGCATGTTGACTGATTATGGGTTATGCTGACTGTGTATGTCAGGTTATTTGACTCCGCAAAAGCTCTTGCTTTCAACAATGTACCAACTCGTGATTATGTGAGATCCCGTTTTCAAGCTAAAGCTAATTACTTAATTAGACTGTTTTTTTATTTCTTTAATTTCTCTGCAGTCCAGTTTGTCTCATTTAACTTATTAATTGCTCATATTTTCTATTTACTTTTCATGTTATTCCAGGTTAAGGAGGCCATATTCAAGACGCTAATTAGAAATGGGATGTTTAACAATTCACACGTTCGTTTGAGTTTGACACGTGGCAAAAAGGTTGTTTTTGTACTTCTATGTAATATATAGAATATATTTAAATACAGTTTATTATATTTGTTTATTCATATAAAAGTTTACCTCTATGGCTCTTATCATAATTCATAGTTCAAATTCTGAAATATATAAAAGTATTTAAATTTTCTTATCTTTCACTTTTGCCCCCCAAAGGCTCATGCATATATACATTAAATGTGCACTAATTTTAACGTTATTTTACTAAATTTCGTGAAAATAACGTTAAAAAGAGAGGGACGGTTAATCATGCATCATGTGGTGGCGTTGATTGCTGAAAGACAAGGGGGTACATGCGCTAATCGGCCTTTGTCCCAATTGCTGAGTGTTATGTGCCTTATGTCCAAGGCATGATGCAAAACTACTATCGAGCCGGGGGTCTCACTGGAAGCAGCCTCTCTATTCCTACGGGGTAGAGGTAAGGATGTCTACATCTTACCCTCCTTAGACCCTACCTTAGCTTTGCTATTGGTGGGATTTACCGAGTATGATGATGATGATGATTTAAATTTTCTTATTGTTTAAAATATTTAAAATCTATAGTTTAGTATATTTATACATTAAGAGTTTATTATATTCACATTCGTTATATTAAACACGTAGTTATAGTTTAGTATTATTTATGTACATTGTACTAAAAGTATATATAGTTCATTAAAATCAATAATTTTGCTATGAAATATTAGTATAAAAAGTGGGACCCAACTAAAAAAAATAGTTGTAAATTATTTATTTATTTTTTATCTACGTATTTATCATATGGTGCTACTGTGAAAATATGAAGGTTACTTCAGGGATGAGCCCGGGTTTTAATCTTTATGGATGCACCTTAATAGGTACGTTAAAAGTAATTAAAAACAAAATACATATTCATAAAATAATTGACAGTTGATAATTCTTTTCCCGATTTGAATAATGTAAGTATATTACCATTTCTTGTATTATGCAGTTCTCGCAGAGTGGAAACCACCAGTCTATGATAATACAGGGGGTATTACTCTGGTGACCGCCACCACTCGTCGTAATTCACCAAGTGTAAGGCTCATAATTCTGTGTACATATGGCAATAGCGGGTTGGGTGTTTGGGTAACGGGTCAACACGTGCTCGGGTCAAAAACAGTAATGTTTGGTGCATGTCAAAACGTGTTTGACTGGAAGCATTGTTCGTCCAAATTATTTTAACTTTCTTTTTAAATGATCACTATGTCATTATTATAGATATTAAATTATTCCAGTCATAATATATTAACTTTAATCCTTTACTTCCTTTCCAAAATTTGGATTCCAGAATTCACCATAACAACCTCCTGAACAATATACTTGCAAAGGTAACGCCATTTTCTTTTATTTCTCCTAATTTATAGTTTTATATTATTCCAGTAATATTAAACATATTTATATAATAATTATGATTTTGTAAGTGGTTCAATTATAAACTCTTTAAACTGATGTAGATAGAAGGAAACAATGCAAATGCCGATGATGCAATCATGCTTGACAAGGATGGGTTATGTGTCCGAAACAAATGCGACAAACATCGTAAAGCCCATGTTTTCATCTTTTTAATAACTTGACATCCATACATATTTTATTAGTTTATATTAAACAATTCAACATACATTTTTGATTTCTTGCGATGCAGTTCTTGGTGAAGAAAGGTATTGTTATGATCCCTCATGCTGATTACTGTCTTCCAGGCATCACTCGCGCAACCGTAAGAATTTACATAACCCACCCTTACAAATCGTGTAACTTTTCATATTCCACCCTTAGAAATCATGGTCAGACCAGTCAACATGTTCTATAGAATTATAGATGAACCTTCTAGAATTTAATTTCTTCACTGCATGAAAATCATGAACAACTTTATTCATATCTCATATTTATCAACTTGAAAATTGAAACATTACCACCCGCACTCCGCAACGGGTTTGAAACGTAGATAAAAATAAGCAAATCGCGAGAGTTAAAGTTGTTTGATGTTTTAGTTGAGGGCTAAACATGTCATTATTAAAGTTGAGGGGCTAAACATGTCATTATTAAAGTTGAGGGGCTAAACATGTCATTGTTAAAGTTGAGGGGCTATAGTTGTTTATTTTAAAGTTGAGAGGCTAAAGTTGCTTTAGTTAAGGGGCTAAACATGTCATTATTAAAGTTGAGGAGCTAAACATGTCATTATTAAGAATGAGGGGGTAAAGTTTTTTATAATTAAAGTTGAGGTGCTAAAAGTTGTTTTATGAAGGGGCTATACATGTCATTATTAAAGTTGAGGGGCTAAAGTCGTTTTATAAAGGGGCTATGCATGTCATTATTAAAGTTGATGGCTAAACATGTCATTATTAAAGTCGAGGGGCTAAAGTTGGTTAATACCAAAGTCGAGGGGCCAGATTTGGTTGATTTGACAAAATAGCATATTTATAGTATATATAATATAATATACTTTTTTTTTCAGGTCATGGAGCTTGTAAAGAATGAAAACTTTGTTTTGGAGGAGAGGCGTATCAGTCTATCCGAATTTCATACGGCAGATGAGGTCTGATTTAGAAAAAAAAAACAATATTTTGAATATTTCACACTGTTTATTATGTAAACATTTAACGCTCAAGTAGATAATCAGGTTCATACTTTGAGTGTAAAATTTTATGAAAATATGGTATTTTTACTGCAGGTATGGACTACTGGTACTATGGGAGAACTCAGCCCGGTATGTTACCTTTTTGCATGCAACTTTAAAAAAAAATTGATCTAAACACATTATGATAACAAAAACAACGATAACATAGAATTTAAATATACAGTTTGCTGATAGTGTAAGTCAAAGTTAAACATGATATGTTATATGCTGCTTCTTGTTTGTTAAAACAAAACTGAATTCTGGTGATGACAGGTTTTAAGGATTGATGGACGTTTAATTGGCGACGGTACAGTGGGACCCGTTACTAAAAGATTGCAAAATTCCTTCAAAAAACTGACTGAAGGACTTGGAGTTCCTATACCCACTTATCAACAACCAGCCTGAACCCTGCAAGTACACCAAACTTTATCTCTTTTATGTTATAAATAATAAAACAGATTTTGTTCGTTTTTCACAGTAATTTTATTTTTTATTAGGAGGAGACTGGACTGGTTGACCAATGACCATGATCGAGATCAGAGTCAGTCGAAAGTTTATAAAGGTTGTTATGTTTGTAGTTTAATGATAGTGATCCTAATAAGCTTCGCCTATATCATGTGCTATGCAATGTAACATTTTGGACAACAGGCAAATCGTTACAAAATGTAATCAGACTCGTTATCCGTTATTGTAAACTTGAAAGAAAACACTAGTTAATCTACGGTAGCCTCCATACATCGGATTATTATCACACTAACCATATACATAACCTGCTTGAGCGACAGAATGGTCATACCCGGGCCCTGAAGTGGAGCAGGAGCTGTTTGAGATAAACCGGGCACCAAAAGCTGCCATTCCTGACCACCTCCATAAGCTGGATTTCCTGCTCCTTGATAGCCGTAACCTGAACTGTTTGGAGCTACTTGTTCAGTATATCCAGGTTGTGTAGAAGGGTACTGATATAACCGCCCACGGGTCCTGCCTGAGCATAACAGGGAGCCAGCGACTGTCCACTGGCCTGATCATACCCAGTATCAGGTTGACCATAATCACCATGCACTGCTATACCCGTTGTTAACTCCAGAAATCCAAGCAGCACCATATTGTAGATAAACTTGCTGCATTGGCCCACTTTGTGCAGAGTATGGTTGCGGTTGTGGTTGTAGAGATGGTTCTGTCGTATAGTCAACCTGTGCGCCATAGTAGGCATAACCGGTCTGGTCTGGTGGCCCCTGCATGTTAGTTGGTGGTCTTTTGAGTGTGAAGAATGACCCCAAGGTACCACATTAGGACCCGATTCAAGTGGACGAAAATTCGGCTGATTATCACCCTTGGTTTTGAAAAGCGCACAAGATGTGGCGTAGGTTTGTGTTTTCTGTGGCATAAGACGTGAGTAATACATGTAGAGCAACTGAGGCGCTATTTTGTGGGCTTAGTAGGCTGCTGAGGCGAGCGTCTTTTATATGGGGCGAGTTTGTTATAGCTAAAAACATGTAAGTAGTCTACCAATTGGTTTGTGGAGAGGTGGGAAGGTTTCCCTTCGGGGTTCCTGCCCGGGTGACGCCGGTTCGAATCACGGGGTATGCAAATTTATGCAAAGCCTTCGGGCGAAGGGTCGAAACAGTCCGCATGCGCGTGGATTCGAACTCGGGGGGCTAGGTCGTTGGCCGCGGTCCTAGCCAGGTGAGCTGTTTGCCGTCCAAAAAAAAGTAATCTATCAGTTCATATATAAACCTTTTTATAGCTAAATTTTGGGTAGAACATGCTAAAAAATATGATATATAACTCTATACGTATCGTATAAGTACAGGGGTCTAAAAGTAAGATTTTTGAAGTGTGGGAACAGTCCAACGATTAAAATGAAAAAATTCTTAGCAGCATCATTATCATACTCAGTAAATCCCACTAATAGCAAATGCCTAGGGGTGTAAACAAGCCTAGAAGCTCGAGAGCTACTGGTTATCGACTCGGTTAAAAGCTCGAACGAGCCCGAGCTCGTGCCTAAAATAGAGCTCGTTTAGGTTTAGTTATCGAGTTCGACCCTGAAATACAAAGCTCGACTGGGCGCGCAAGCCTACACAGCTGATATGCACAAAATAACAACATATAAATTATATCAAACAAGACATAAAATCAACCATTTTCATGTACTAATGTTGGAAAAAGTGCATTTCGTATACTTTTGATTTTCAGGACTAAATGAACTTAAACGTACAAAAGAAACAAATTAACGGCAAAAACTAACATAATACGAGAAAGAGGAATTGACACACCATGCCTACCCTCCAAGCTACACCCCAAGACCAGAACAACAATCCAGGAGACAAACACAGGGCCGTGCCACCAAGGCATAGGGTCGTGTCCCACTACAGAATTTGTTCAGAGTCCATACAAATCAAGACAAACAAGCAGACAAGAGACACGAGGCCATGTCCCATGGACACGGGGTTGTGGTCAACTCCCAGATATGCAGAATCTCCTAAAGGACCCTATGGTACCGACCACGGGGCCGTGCCTAGTGACACACGGAACCGTGTGTAACAACTCGCAATTTCGTTGTTAATTTTGTTTTATTTTATTTCTGTGTAATTCGTCTATTTTCTTCGTTGTACTCTGGGATTCGATTATGGAAAAGTTTGTGCTAAATAATTATGTTTTGTCACAAAGATATCTCATCTAATCGCTTATTAAACGCAACGCTAACTCAAATGCAATCACAAGTAGCTATGTTACTTTAATAGCCGAGTGTGTTGTACTACAATAACCACTTTGCCATCGCATCGCTTATCTCATCGCATCACAAAACGCAGTTAATTATGTGGAATTATGTTTTATATGTGTTATATTTGTTTATGTTACGGTTTACTATCGCTAAAACGCTCACGCAACTCGCTCTCTATCAGTTCAATAGTAATATAACGCTTAACGCTTCGCTAAAATGCTTAATATAATTATCTAATACGAACCAAATCGCCAAACGAACGCCCGCGAAAATAACAAACAAAACTTAGCCAATAGGCCAAGTTTGGCCGAACTTGTCCAGGCCACCAGAACTCAGCATATGAGCCAAGTTCGCTCGAACTGGCTCCCAGATCAAAGGAATTCATCAAGTTCGCTCAAACTTGTAACAAGTTCACCCGAACTTGATCATTTCCAGCTCATTCTCACCTCACCTATAAATACCAAGCTCCTCATTCATGCTCCCCTTGTTGACCAAGTTCGCTCAAAGCTCTCCCGATCGAATACTTTCGTTTTTCTAAGTAAGAACCAACCCGTTTTCAAGCTACAACAACGTTTTACAACGATTTTGCACAAGGTTATACCTTCGATTTCATCAAAGCTCCTCTGTTTACAAAAATCTTCATCTTTTTATGCAAAACTTCAGTTTTTCACTTAGATCTATACTTAGATCTAAGTAAAACCCTTTTTAAAAATCGATTTTCACACAAATTCAGACTAAAGGACGTATGTTTCGTTCACTTTGAAGTGGAACGAGGCGTTGTCAAGCAAGATCTCAGACCCGGAAGCACAAGGACGAAATCGTCACTTTGCACAAACTGGACTAACCCGTACGAACCTTCAAGTTCGCCCGGATTAGTCCGAGTTTCTGTAAAATGGCTAAACTCGCTCCAAAAGACCTCTTCAGCCTAGGTTTTGCTCAGTAGCCTAAGGTTGGAGGGATGGACACTCAATTTCCTCAGCAAACGACTCGAAAAAGCACGAATTGGTGACCAAAATAGTCAAGTTCGCTCGGAAAGCATCAAGTTCGCTCGAACTTGTCACCAGAATGGTGACCAAGTTCACCCGAACTTGATCAACTATTGTCAAGAAACACACAAGTTCGCCTGAACTTGTACTGATTCCAAGGAAACAAGTTCGCCCGAACATGTACCCTTCCAAGGATAATAGCACAAGTTCGCCCGAACTTGTCTACTATTCTTTCAACCGTTAACCGTTTCAGCATTTCGGAAGACTGATGCACTTCTGTTCGCTTACAGGCTGATCCGGTGCTCCATTCCATCTACATCAGATCCCGTCTCTCTCTTAAAACGCACCAACTGTGAGTATACTTGAACCCTTTTACGCTTAAACGCACTTTTGGGTGTCACATATGTTCCTATATTAAATCATATCACACAACTCTCAAACGCTTTATTGGGTGTCATATGTTTGACCTAGCCTATAGTTAGGACAACAAATCAGACCGTTACGCATCGATTAAACGCCCGAAACTAAGACGCACTAACAAGTTCGCCCGAAATTGAGGCAAGTTCGCTCGAACCAGATCAAGTTCGCCCGAACCAGATCAAGTTCGCCCGAACTTGACCCACGTTCGCCCGAACTTGTGAGTCCCCTCTCAAACTTAAAACAAGTTCGCTTGAAGGTCAAGTTTCCCCAAAGACAGTCAACTTCACCCGAACTTGATCAAACGTCTTCGAAACAGACTTTTAAACTACGTATGTGTTTCCTAAAGCTACCACAATACACGCTGAAGAACGCTAGTATCACCCAACGAGTGATCAAGTCGAGATTAGGTGTGAAAACCAGGAACTCTCGATAAGATCATTCACTCCACGCATTCTCTATCGCACGAGATACCTTCATTGAGTTAGGAGTGATATCCAAACCTCGACGAAAATCCCCATTTCTATCTAGTGGAACTCCCGATGTGATCGGTGAGCATAACCAAAACTAGGAATTAAGTTGTTAAGTTAGGGGTGAAACCCGCATCTTAATAACTAGTTCCACTCCTCGATTTTCAATCTCACCAAAGTCTCGATTATTTCGATGACTCGGAACACGACGTAACTGGAAGGATAAATGTCGTTAACGTTGTACAGCAAGAGCATTTGTCTATTAGGCCAAATCGTGTGTCCGAACTCAGAGAATTCTCGAATCACGTTGGGTAGTCGCTGTCTCAAAACCCAGGACACTCCAAAATTGATTTAAGCCTAGGATCGCCGTTTTACGCATCATCGAGTTTATTATTATTTATGTGTTTAAGTTTTACGACTTTATGCTTTATCGATTTCTCGATGTTTATACGCTTTTACGCTCCATCGATATATGCACAACTCCCACAGCCCTCGTAATCTAAAACGCTAATTAATCACCAACCAAACTAATCGCGCAACTCGCCTACGCTCATGAGGATATTCGTGCCTCATACGCAGCTTTACTCGCTTATTACGCTTATATCACGCATCTCGAACGCGCTACGCTTTACTTATAAGAAGGTGAATACGTGCAAAGTATATGCTTACGGGTGAATTATGTGACTATGTGCTTATGTGCTATGTGACTACGTGTTTGCTTGTCTACCTGTTTACTTGCCTACGTGTTTATGTGATCTTGTGCCTTACATGAATAATAATAATAATAAGTAAACTTTTGAACATAAACCTACTATAATCAAATCTCATCCAATCAAATCCTTCATGTAGATGTCTTCCATGGGATCTCACACAAGGAGGAACATCCAGCGCAACAACGCTGACAAACGTATCGCCTCACTGGTAGCCAAGCAGATGGCTAAAGTCATTCCGCAGATCGTCAGCGAGATCCATGCTGTCAGCAGCAACTCCTCTGTCGATTCCAAAACTGACACGCCAAAGTCCTCGTTCAGCTTCAAGCAATTCAAGGCATGTGGACCTCTTACTTTCTCTGGCACGGAAGGACCAAGTGCTATATTCATTTGTTCGATTCCATCCAGGTTACCTTCTGCCAAAGCGGATGTCCCGAAGCTCTGCGCACCATCAATGCTACCAGCGTGTTCCAATCGAGGGCACTCGATTGGTGGACCGCCGGAGCGCAACAAGCGCGAAAACGACGAAGCTTACGGGCTCACTTGGGAGGAACTCAAGGAAATCATGGTGAAAGAATTATGTCCTCCGCATGAAGTTCAGAAACTGGAGAACGAATTTTGGGATATCAAGCAGGATGGCCCCGACAACGCTGGTCTCACAGCCCGTTTCAAGCAGTTGAGTATTATCTGTCCTGGTCAGGTGGACACTACAGAGAAAGCAATCAAGAAATACCTCCGTGCTCTACCAGATTGCGTCGTTGATTTTGTTCAAGCAGCGCAACCTACCACCATTGAGGAAACTTATCAGCTTGCCAAAAATCAATGACAAGCGAGTTCAGGCTGTTTACTTCAAGAAAAGCAAAGTCCCAAGCTATCACCGAGCCGAGTGCTACCACCGATCCACCTCGTGAATCAAAGTCCAGTCGCCGAGGTCGCAAGAGAGAAAACCCAAGCAAGAACTGTGCAGTTGTTGCACCGTTGAACTCTCAACCATTTCAGGCTGCTACACCAAACGCACCTCCTGCAAAGCGTGCGTACACTAGTCCTCACCCGTTGTTTCAAAGTGTACCAATCATCATCCAGTTGGTGGCAACTGTCGTTTCTGCACCAACTGTAACATCTACGACCACTTTACTGTCAACTGCCGTAGTGGTCCTCGTTAGCCAGCTCCTCAAGCACCAGCAGCACTGCCAGCTCCACCTCGTGCTCCTCAGACCAATCAGCAACAGCCTCAGCAGCAAGCACCAGCCCCGAAAGCACGTGCTTGCTACACTTGTGGTGATCCAAACCACTTTAGCAATGTCTGCCACACAAAGCCGTGAAGCAAGAATAGCAGCCTCAGGCTCAGCAGCCACCGCCGCAGTCGCAGCAGCAGCAACCATAGGCTGTGCGTGGAAGAGCCTTCAATCTCAATCATCGTCAGGCTCAGAACGACAACAATGTTGTCAACGGTACGTTCCTTGTTAATCGTATTTATGCTTCATGTCTATTTGATATTGGTGCCGATAATTGTTTTTTATCGTTAGAATTCGAAAAAGTTTTAAAATGTAAAAGCGCTAAACTCCCAAAGACTTTCGATGTTGAAGTCGCCACCGGAAGAACCGTTACCGTTAACTCCGTTCTACGTGGTTGTACTCTCGATCTCAACAACCATATCTTCTCGATCAATCTCATACCTATGCAGTTAGGTAGCTTCGATATCATAGTAGGCATGGATTTTCTTCGTGAAAATCGTGCTGAAGTTGTTTGTTTTGATAAAATGATTCGTATCCCCCTTCCAAACGGTGATCAACTCCATGTTTACGGTGAACTCCCTCAAAGAAGTTGATGCTTATGTCATGTACTCAAGCGAGCAAGTTCTTGCGAAAGAATGCGTCGCATTCCTAGCCCACATCGTGAACCCGGAGAAAGAAAAGAAAACCTTAAAAGACGTACCCGTTGTTTGTGAATTTCCTAAAGTTTTTCCCGACGATTTACCTGGTTTACCTCCTACTTGTGATGTCGAGTTCCGTATCGATTTAATTCTCGGTGCTACTCCCTTGCTAAAGCCCTCTATCGCCTTGTACCATCCGAAATGCGCGAGCTATCGAGCCAACTTCAAGAGCTTCTTGATAAAGGCTTTATACGCCCGAGCACTTCGCCAAGGGGCGCACCCGTTCTTTTTGTGAAAAAGAAAGATGGACGTTCCGAATGTGCATCGATTATCGTGAACTTAACAAACTCACGATAAAGAGCCACTACCCTCTTCCTCGAATCGATGATTTGTTTGATCAGCTTCAAGGTGCTACTTGTTTTTCTGAGATCGATCTACGTTCCGGTTATCATCAGCTATGCGTGTTGGAAGAAGATATTCCGAAAACCGACTTTCATACTCGTTATGGCCATTTCGAATTCGTGGTCGTGCCTTTTGGTCTCACAAATGCACCTGCGGTCTTCATGGATTTAATGAACCGTGTGTGTAAAGGCTTCTTGGATTGTTTCGTCATTGAGTTTATTGATGACATCCTTATTTACTCGAAGTCGAGAACCGAACATGCGCGGCATCTTCGTTTAGTTCTCGAACTTCTTCAAGGGAACCACCTTTATGCGAAGTTCTCCAAGTGTGAATTCTGGCTCGAAGAAGTCCAATTCCTTGGTCATATTGTTAACAGTCAAGGAATTCATGTCGACCCTGCAAAGATCGAAGCTGTAAAGAGTTGGATTACGCCGAAGAATGCATCTGAAATCCGTTCTTTTCTTGGATTGGCGGGTTACTACCGTCGATTCATCACCGACTTTTCGAAAATTGCCGTTTCGCTTACCGCTTTAACTCATAAGGACAAGCCTTTCATTTGGATTCCAAACAAGAGGAAGCCTTTCAAACTCTCAAGCGTATGCTATGCAATGCTCCTGTACTTGCTCTACCCCGCGGAAACGACGATTTCGTTGTCTATTGCGATGCCTCTAATTTTGGTCTTGGTTGTGTTCTTATGCAACGAGACAAGGTTATCCCGTATGCGTCTCGGCAACTCAAAATCCACGAGAAGAACTACAATACCTATGATCTCGAACTTGGTGCAGTTGTTTTTGCATTAAAGATATGGCGACACTGCCTTTACGGTACTAAGTGTACGGTCTTCACCGACCATAAGAGCTTACATCATATCTTTAATAAAAAAGAACTGAACATGCGCCAACGCCGATGGGTGAACTTCTCAACGACTATGATTGTGAGATAAGCTACCATCCTGGCAAAGCAAACGTCATAGTCGATGCTCTCAGTCGACGAAGCTATGTGTATAATGTTCGTGACTCTCAAGCTATGAATAATCTCGAAACTCTGATTCGCTCCGCCCAATTTGCTTGTTTTAACGAGAATACCCTGCAAGAAGAAATGAAATGTGGTGTCAAAACCCAGCTCGTAGTTAAACCCAATGGCATTTATTACTATCTCAATCGTATTTGGATTCCTACGTGTGACAATCTTCGAGAGTTGCTAATGACCGAAGCTCATAAATCTCGATACTCCATTCATCCCGGAGCCGACAAGATGTACAAGGACCTTCGTCCTAAGTATTGGTGGCCGGGCATGAAAAAGGATATCGCCGTGTACGTTTTAAAGTGCTTAACTTGTTCGAAAGTTAAAGCCGAGCATCAAAGACCCTCTGGTTTGCTCGAACAACCCGAAATTCCGATGTGGAAGTTGGAGAGTATAGCTATGGACTTCGTTACGAAACTCCCTCGCACCTCCTCTGGTCACCATAGCATTTGGGTTATCGTCGATCGTCTTACTAAATCCGCTCACTTTATTGCCATACGTGAAGACTTTAAGGTAGAATGATTAGCACGAATCTATACCGACGAAGTCATTTGTCGACGCGGGACGCCTCGTGACATCATCTCTGACCGCGACGGTCGCTTTACCTCACGTCTCTGGGAGACTTTTCAATCCGCTCTCGGTACTATGCTTAATCTCAGTACCCCTTTTTACCCTCAAACCGACGGTTAGACTGAGCGCACGATCCGCACCCTCGAAGACATGTTTCGTGCGTGCATCATGATTTCGGTGGTAATTGGGATACGCATTTACCTTTAATAGAATTATCGTACAATAATAGTTATCATACTAGTATTCAAATGGCTCCTTTTGAGGCACTGTATGGAAGAAAATGTCGATCGCTATTGCATGGCACGAGATCGGAGTAGGGATGGCAAAAATACCCAAGCCCGATGGATATACCCGAAACCCGTCACAAATGGGACGGGTATACCCGATACCCGACGGTATTGGGCCGGGTATGGGTTTAGTTTTAAAAATTTCGTGGGTATGGGTCGGGTATGGGATTAGGTGATACCCAACCCGATTACCCGAAACCACATACCGTTTACCTGAACTATATACCCGATCATATACCTGAATTTTTTAATTTATATTTTTATTTTCATTAAACCTTATCTATTAGTGATTTATTTTTAGTATGCTCATAATGTGAAAAATATTTTTTTAATATATGTATTTGATAATAGTATTTATATTTTGTATGTTGTGAATCATATACATATAAGTGTATGAGTATTATAAAGTTATTATACATTTATGATAGAACTTATATGTATGTAATGTACATTTTAAATTTATAATAATTATAATAGTAAAATATGTATTTAGAAATCCCAACGTATATCTTTTTACAAACTAATGGGTATATCCGATACCCGCGGGTATACCCGGTACCAGACGAGTAATTACCCGACAAATACCCGACGGGTTTTGGGTCGGGTATGGGACATGATTTTACAACCGGGTATGGGTATGGGATTATCAATACCCGACCCGAACCCGACCCATTGCCATCCCTACTCTGGTCACGATAGCATTTGGGTTATCGTCGATCGTCTTACTAAATTCGTTCACTTTATTGACATATGAGAAGACTTTAAGGTAGAACAATTAGCACGAATCTATATCGACGAAGTCATTTGTCAACACGGGACGTCTCGTGACATCATCTCTGACCGCGACGGTCGCTTTACCTCACGTCTCTGGGAGACTATTCAATCCGCTCTCGGTACTACGCTTAATCTCAGTACCGCTTTTCACCCTCAAACCGACAGTCAGACTGAGCGCACGATCCGCACCCTCGAAGACATGCTTCGTGCGTGCATCATAGATTTCGGTGGTAATTGGGATACGCATTTACCTTTAATAGAATTCTCGTACAATAATAGTTATCATACTAGTATTCAAATGGCTCATTTTGAGGCACTGTATGGAAGAAAATGTCGATCGCCTATTGCATGGCACGAGATCGGAGAAGCACAAATCACCGGTCCTGAGCTAATTCAAGAAACAATAGACAAGATCCTCCAAATCAGAGACAATCTCTTGAAAGCTCGGAGTCGCCAAAAGAGTTATGCCGATAAACGCCGCAAGCCCCTACAGTTCGAAGTGGGAGATCACGTTCTCTTAATGGTTGTACCTTGGAAAGGAGTGATCCGCTTCGGAAAGAAAGGAAAGATAGCGCCACGATACGTTGGTCCTTTTAAGATTCTGGAAAGAATTGGCAAAGTGACCTACCGACTCGAACTACCGGAAGAACTCAACAACGTACATCCGAATTTCCACGTCTCGAACCTCAAGAAATGCCTAGCTGAAGAAAATCTTCATGTTCCCCTCGAAGATCTACAAATAAACGAGATTCTTCACTTTGTGGAAAAGCTAGTAGAGATCATGGACCGAGAGACCAAGAAACTTCGACGCACTCGCATTTCTATTGTGAAAGTCCGATGGGAAGGCAAACGCGATGCCGAGTTCACTTGGGAATTGGAAAGTGATATGAAAGCTAAATATCCACATCTCTTTGTTAAGACAATTACTTAAATTTTGGGACGAAATTTCCTAAAGTAGGGGAGACTATAACAACTCGCAATTTCGTTGTTAATTTTGTTTTATTTTATTTCCGTGTAATTTGTCTGTTTTCGTCGTTGTACTCCGGGTTTCGATTATTGAAAAGTTTGTGCTAAATAATTATGTTTTGTCACAATGATATTTCATCTAATCGCATATTAAACGCAACGCTAGCTCAAACGCAATCACAAGTAGCTGTGTTACTTTAATAGCCGAGTGTGTTGTTGTACAATAACCACTTGTGTCATCGCATCGCTTATCTCATCGAATCACAAAACACAGTTAATTATGTGGAATTATGTTTTATATGTGTTATGTTTGTTTATGTTATGGTTTACTATCGCTAAAACGCTCACACGCTCACGCAACTCGCTCTCTTTCAGTTCAATAGTATATAACGCTTAACGCTTCGCTAAAACGCTTAATATAATTATCTAATACGAACCGAATCGCCAAACGAACGCTTAACGCGAAAATAACAAACAAAACTTAGCCAATAGGCCAAGTTCGGCCGAACTTGGTTACACCAAGTTCGCCCGAACTTGTCCAGGCCACCAGAACTCAGCATATGAGCCAAGTTCGCTCGAACTGGCTCCCAGATCAAAGGAATTCATCAAGTTCGCTCGAACTGTAACAAGTCCGCCCGAACTTGTGAGAAGTTCGGCCGAACTTGATCATTTCCAGCTCATTCTCACCTCATCTATAAATACCCAGCTCCTCATTCATGCTCCCCTTGTTGACCAAGTTCGCTCAGAGCTCTCCCGATCAAATACTTTCGTTTTTCTAAGTAAGAATCAATCCGTTTTCAAGCTACAACAACGTTTTACAACGATTTTGCACAAGGTTATACCTTCGATTTCATCAGAACTCCTCTGTTTACGAAAATCTTCATCTTTTTATACAAAACTTCTATTTTTCACTTAGATTTATACTTAGATCTAAGTAAAACCCTTTTTAAACATCGATTTTCACACAAATTCAGACTAAATGACGTATGTTTCGTTCACTTGGAAGTGAAACGAGGCGTTGTCAAGCAAGATCTCAGATCCGGAAGCACAAGGACGAAATCGTCACTTTGCACAAACTGGACTAACCCTTACGAACCTTCAAGTTCGCCCGGATTAGTTCGAGTTTCTGTAAAATGGCTAAACTCGCTCCAAAAGACCTCTTCAGCGTAGGTTTTGCTCAGTAGCGTAAGGTTGGAGGGATGGACACTCCGATTTCCTCAGCAAACGACGCGAATACGCACGAATTGGTGACCAAAACAGTCAAGTTCGCTCGGAAAGCATCAAGTTCGCTCGAACTTGTCACCAGAATGGTGACCAAGTTCGCCCGAAATTGATCAACTATTGTCAAGAAACACACAAGTTCGCCCGAACTTGTTCTGATTCCAAGGAAACAGGACAAGTGGAATCTGTACAAGTTCGCCCGAACTTGTACCCTTCCAAGGATAATAGCACAAGTTCGCCCGAACTTGTCTACTGTTCTTTCAACCGTTAACCGTTTCAGCATTTCGGAAGACTGATGCACTTCTGTTCGCTTACAGGCTGATCCGCGCTCCATTCCATCTACACCAGATCCCGTCTCTCTCTTAAAACGCACCAACTGTGGTATACTTGAACCCTTTTACGCTTAAACGCACTTTTGGGTGTCACATATGTTCCTATATCAAATCATATCACACAACTCTCAAACGCTTATTCGCAATCCGCTATACATGACTATACTTGAAATCTGCTGAATTGTATGTGTTACTTGATTGCTTGTACGCCACCCTTAACATGATAGCTTGCTAGAGGTTGACCCGCCACCTGAGGCCCGGGGTTGTTAAGGCTCGCATTTTATTTCTAATTTATTTTCTCTTTAGGACGTGGACACTTCTTCGAGTGCCTCTCACTAGCGGTTTGTTGGTTTACTTGAATCTAAGTAGATACATAGTTCACATCTCTTACGTAATGTCATGCGGTGTATGCTAAACGCTTTTATATCTATTATGTATGCAAACCTGTATGCTCACTTTTACTTAATTGTATTGACGTTTTATTTTAACATATGTGGCAGGTTGAGGATATTTGCTATTGCTGCTTTTGGTTTAGGATTTCGCTTAGAAAATCATGTAATAAATCTAGGGGAGATCGAACTTGATATGTTTTAAGAGATATTATGTTTTGTAATAATTATTGGGATTTTATTGTTTAACAGTATGGGATGTTGAACATCTAAATATTATCGCTTAATAGTTGTTATGGAATTTCTCTTGAGACAATCTGGTTCGCCTAGTGCCACGCCCCGATCTTTCCGCCATCGATTGGGGTGTGACACCGTGTGTGCATACGGACTGTCATTGATCAATAAATGAAGACAGAGAAAGAAGGGCACGGGGCCGTGTGAGGAGTCTGATTTCAGCTATAAAAGGAGAGGCTTGGCTCACTTCTAACGCATCCCTTGGCAAACCACTTCTCTCCCACTTGCCACCATTACAAGATTGATCGTAAGAGTTATTGTCAATCAAAGGCCATGTTTGGCAATTCTTTTACATCACTTGGTGAAAACAAATCTTTTATGTATTACTTTTGATTTCCAAGCTTTGACTACTTTTTATTTAGTTTTTTATTAATGAGTTTAAGAAAATAGTTTTTTATATTGTAAGTGTACTTTACTCTATCATTTCTTTATGTTTTGTTGATTCATTCATTCGTATATTTACGGTCTACATAAAGCACGTTAACTGTCTGGAAGGGGGTTAGAATGGTGGTTTGGGTAAAGTTCTTACCTCGTTTATATGAGGACTTGATTCAAGTTTATTAGGACTTCTCTTGAGGCAGATAACATCAAATCGGGAGAAGTAAGAACGACTTAAATCCCTTAAAATAAACTACTATTAAAACTTTAACCTAGTCTTGCGAGACTGTATCCCCGACGGCTCAGACCAATACGACTGAGGGTAGCGTTGCCTCCAAAAGAGGGACATGCCATATTTTGCATTAATAATTTACTTAATTATCTTCCAATAATTCGGCCTTACGTGATTGTATCACTGCTGACTCAAACCAATATGGCTGAGGGTAGCGTTGTCTCCTAAAAAGGAAGCCCAAATACGAAAATCATCAAAGGATACGTAAATGACGAGTCAGAACCAAGTGATTCTATCTTGTTTATTGTTTTTACTGACATTTTATTTTTATTCCATTTTTTCTCTTTTTAAACTAATTAACATCTTTTCTCAGAATTTTGGTTAGATTAAACGTTGACGACATTCCGGTATTAAAAGCTCTTGTGTCCTTGGACGACCTCGGTATCTTACCATCACTATACTACGACAACGATAGGTGCACTTGCCCTAACGTGTTGTATTTTATGGTGTTTTATAAATTTAAAACTTGATAAACGAGTAAAAAGTGCTAAAAATATATTAAAAAGTATACCACACTAGCACCACGTCACGAGCCCATACAAAATTTTAGATTTTATATATATAGTTTAATAATAATAATAATCACATTGGCGAGCCGAACTCGAGCCGAGTTTTGGCTCGTTTAAGCGATATTGAAGCGAGTTCGAGCCGAGCTTTTAACTCGTTTAAGCGATATTGAAGCGAGTTCGAGCCGAGTTTTTAACTCGTTTAAGATTGTTCTCACAATAACTCAAGCCAAGTCGAGCTGAGCCCGAGATTTGGGTTTTACTCACGAGCCGAGCTTGAGCTCAAATAAGTAGGCTCGATCTGAGCCAAGCTCGAGCTCGAGCCTAGTGGAGCTCGGGCTCAGCCCGACTCGTATACACTTCTAAGCAAAGCTAAGGTATGGTCTAGGGAGGGTAAGGTTTAGATAACCTTACCTCTACCTCGTAGGAATAGAGAGGCTGCTTCCGGTGAGACCCCCGACTCGATAGTAGTTTTACTTCAAGTCTTGGACATAAGACACATAACACTCAACAATTGAGACAAATGCCGATTAGCGCATGTACCCCCTGTACCCCCTTGTATTTCGGGCTATCAACGACACCACATGATGCATGAGTAACCATCCCCCTCTTTTAACGTTATTTTCACGAAATTAGTAAAATAACATTAAAATTAGTGCTCTTTCACTTTTGCCTTCTCGGGGTCCATACATATATACATTTTATGCACAAACCGCAAGCGGGGCGGTGAATCAAAACTTTATATTAAAATAAAATAATAATGTAACCTTATTCTTTGGGGTATGCTAAACCCAAAACCAAACCAAAATATTGCAGCGGCGCCTACAAACTACAAAACAATGCTACAGGCGGAACGGCAGGAACACAGCATCGACGGAGCACAAGAGAGTACGAACATGAAGTTTGCGATTAAAACATTTTGCAAGACCGGTCGAGCACGGGTGGGCCTCCTGCAACTGACCAGTTTGGGTAAGGAGATAGAGATAGAAACACCGGCACTTCTACTCACCACTCGCAAAGGCCTGCCGGCTTTTATTCCGCCGGACCACCTGCCGTTTCTTCCGTCCCCTGATTCTCGTCTTCTTCAGTTTAGCCCCATGCATTTGTGAGTAACTTCTGATTTTTCTATGTGATTGAAATAGTTTGTGAATAATGTGTTGTTATATGTGGTTTTGAATTAATTTAATTACAAATAGCAGTTTAAATTGATGTTACATTGACAGTACAGTACCTATTTGTTGGTAAATTTTGGTGTTCAGGAGTACTGTTAGAATTGACTTTTAGTAGATAGACAATGCCCTTGGTTTTATAAAGAGCTAGGCTCACCCTGAGATGGGGTCTAAAACGATACGCAAGGCGCAAAAGTGCAACACTTTTTGTACCCCAGGCGAAATTTAGTTAGTGTTAGTCTATGCAGTTAATATCGGTGATATCTCAGTTATCAGTCCCCATGTAAAATATCGTGTCAAAATATCAGTACCGATATTATCGGCGATATTGACTGATATATCACCAATATTTGACCAATATAACCGTTATATCACTGAATTGTTAGTGTTAAATTGGTATATATATAAATTCTGCATGATATAAATATTACTGATATCTCACCGAGATAACATATATTACAAATATTGGTCCTTGAACGATATCCGATATTTTACCGCATTAACTGCATAGGTGTTAGTTAATCAAAGTTTAGACATAGATAAGCACTATATATGTTTTAGTATATCAATAATCTACTTTCCAATCTGAAAAGTATATGTACAACATCCAGATGGACAAAATCTTTCTCATCCGAAAGGCGCGCCTCATGCCGATTTTCTGTTTGCATTCTGTATAGTGTACACCCTTCGCCTTTTATAGTCTGAAGCGCAAGTCTATGCGCATTAGGCCGCCTTGCACCTACGCACGCTTTTATAAAAAGACCAAGACAATGTCTGCAATTAATGTAGAATTTTGGGGATGTTTGGCATGGGAATTCGAAAGTGGAAGTGATTATGTGAGGCAAACAATGTTGTGTTTGCAAGGTGTCTCAACCTATTTCGGGTTTGACCTCAAGTAAAGTTTTAGCTTCTCCTAAAAAATAGGATAACAACCAATCAACCATCTTCTTTATCTGTTTTTTTCGTAATCAGTTTCGTCTAATAAATCTGTAAACTGTTATCAAACATTGGTAAATAAGAAAAAAAGACGGACATTTCGTAGAATTTGCTGTCCCACATTGAGCAGGGAGAAAATGGTGCCAAAGAAAACGTGTTTATAGGAGGCTCCCCTTAACCAAAATTTTCAAAAAAATTTAACAGGAGCTGAGCTGCCCCTGCTTCTGTGAAACAATACAGGCTTCACATGATAGAATTTGGATACGGTTTTGCAGTTGGAATTTTGAAACTGTTTAACCAATAATTGTTTCATTGTTTCGCAAATAATGATTACTTATGTACTTACATATAAAACAACTCAATGAACCCTACATAATAACATATTCAAAAACCTAAATAAACAAACAATTTCACTATAACCAAACCAATTATCAAAAACCTTACTTCAGGTTCAAATGTAGAAATATATCATTTTGGTCTTAATATTGTTATGTATTTAGGTTCATTCTTTCGATAGGAAGCTAAATCATAACGCTTTCATTTGTTGTATCTTGCAGCATGGAGTGTCCTGATTTAAAAACGATATCAACTATCGGAGGAGTGCACCGGCTTCTCGGTTTGCAAGGCTACGGATTTGTGGCTGTGCCAAGGGATTCTATTCTGTCTCTTCCGGAATGCAATAGTAGTAACAAGAATGGAGCATCGTTTGAGACCCCGTGCTGGCGTTTCTTGGTAATTCACTTTTAACACTTTTCCTTAACGCACTTTCTTTTATGGATAATCACAATTAAACGTTTTGAACTTTAGTCAAATTTTATTTTGGGCGACCAAACTTTTTTACCCGAGAAAGAACCACTAAAGTTTCAAAATTTTGCCTGATGTGTTGAAAACGTTGACTTTTATTGAAGTGGTGTCTAGTAACCAGCTTGAAAGGTTTTTTGAACTAAAAAGTTTGAAATGTTGATGTTTTTTTTTGTCTGAGATAAATATTTCGAGTTAACTGGCATTTCCGTCCTTGTGGTTTGTCCAATTATGCTAGCCCAGGCCAAATTTCAAACTTGTACCATTTGCCCCTGACATTCTTGAAACATTTCTGTTCCGTCCAAAATGTTCCGTCCAAAAAACTAACGTCTGTTAAAACCTGCTGTTTAATGAAGGGTAAAATTGTCATTTTTCATTTTTTCTTTTATTTCCCCTCTTTTATAACCCCTATTAAAATCCCACCCCTTTTACGAAAAAAGGAAAATGACGTCTTTACCCTTCATTAAGACCAGGTTTCAATAGACGTTAGTTTTTTTTGGATGTAATCGGCATGTTTCAAGAATGTTGGGGGCGGAAATGGTACAAATTTGAAATTTGGCCTGGAGTGGCAGTTAACTCTAAAAATTTCTCTTTCTTATATTTTTGGCGACATATATCCTTTGTTATTATACTTATAATAAGTGATATTGTCACAGGTGAAGCCTTTGGAGTACATGAAAATGATATCTTCAATGAAGCCGGACTCGTGGGTCAGTTTAGCCGATGAAGTACATGCTTCAGTTACCGTAAAGAGAAATAAAGCGTCTGTTGATCGAACAATTACATGGCTTGATACTTGCATTTCACTAAAACCGGTATGTTTTGTGGTTTTGACAAAATTGGACATTATAAACCTTTTTATTGTTTGCAATGTCTTTTGTAATGTAGAGAGATGGAGTTCTTTTCGGATCAGTTGTTGGAGGGTGCAGTGTTGAAGAACGGACACGTTGCGCTCAAGAGGTAGCAAAAAGAAATGTTTCCGGTATGTAGTAGAAACCTCTTGATGTAGGACGATAAACAATTATTTACAAATGTCAAAATGAATCGAAAGCATCTAGGACTAATAAAAGAGTAAAGTTCACGGATGGTCTATGTGGTTTACCAAAATTTTGGATTTGGTACCTAGCTTTCCAAAAATACACAGAGATTCCCTTGCTTTGCACTTTGTAACACATTTAGTCCCTAGCTTTTTTTAAAAAGTACATGGATGGTCGCTGTGGTTTGCACTTTGTAACGCATTTAGTCCCATCTTTTGTAACGTATTTAGTCCCCATCTTTTGTAACGCATTTAGTCCCCAACTTTTTTCAAAAGTACATGGATGGTCCCTGTGGTTTGCACTTTGTAACACATTTAGTCCCCAACTTTTTTCAAAGCACATGGAAGGTCCCTGTGGTTTGCACTTGTAACGCATTTAGTCTCTAGCTTGGACATGCTAAAACCTTTAAATTTGTTGGCTAGGACTAAATGCGTTACAAAGTGCAAACCACAGGGACCATCCGTGTACTTTACACTTTATAAAATATTTCAAGGATTAGTGAAATTTTTTAAAAAGAACGAAGAAGGATATCACTGAGCTTCATTTTATTTTTATGTTTATTTCAACATCACAACCCACATTCATCTTTTATCATCAGTTTGATTTCTTTCACATAATTAACCAATTTTTTTTCCAAATTATTATTCTATTGAGGTTATGATATGACCTGGCATTCTAGGTTATTATATTGGCGGTTTTGGACTTGGAGATAGCATTGATGAGCGATCAACATTTCTGCATGCTGTTACGGTACTGTACTTTTTAATCCATTTATATTATAAGTGCATCTTTTGTAAAAAAATGATATGTTTCAGGACTCATTACCAAAAGAAAAACCTCGTCAAGTTTGTGGACTAGGACTTCCAGGTATCATTTTTTTTCTGCTTACGAAGCTAGTATTTTTACAAGTTTTAATGTGAGCATTTGCCAATAATTCTTAGAGTTCGTAATTGGGCCAGCTTGACATTCTCATGAGTAGTATATATTTTGCAATAGATGGAGCATAATTTTCATTTCGAAAATTGGTTAAAAAGTTAGGAAAATTGGGTTTTAATAATCCCAACTTTGACCTATTGGCCAGGATTAATCCCAACTTAGGAAATGTTTAACGACAATCCCAACTTTGAACATATTTTACTTCAGCGATCCCGTACTAACTAAAAGTTAACCTAGTTAGTATTAGTTTTTGTTGACGCGGAATGCCACATAAGCACACCACATCAGCAAAACTTTGCCACATAAGCAGTCCATGTCATCAATATATTCTACATAAGCAATCCACATCATCAAAACATTGACCTTTTTGCCACATAACCTGTCTACGTCAGCAGAAACTAACTGGTTAACTTTCAGTTAGATGAGATCAATGAAGGAAAATATGTACAAACTTGGGACTGTCGGTAAACATTTTCTAAGTTGAGATTAATCTCGGCCAGTTGGTCAAAGTTGGGATTGTTAAAATCCAATTTTCCAAAAGTTATTGTTTCACAAAATGTTAGACCTCAAATTGATTAAATAAGTAGCGTACTAGTAGTTGCGTCGGTATACTTGATATGAGGAGAAATAAAGATGAGACCCATATGATAGAGAATAGAACGAAATGGGATAAACAAATGATACCTTTTCTTTTGTCTTGTATTTATATCAGGAATCATGAAATTATATTGGTTTCGTTCAAATTTATAACTTGGGTGAACTGTTTTTTCTAATAAATTATCTTTCTTCCATGGAAATAGAGGAGGTGTTACAGGGGATTGCTGCGGGAATTGATCTCTTTGACTCCACGTAAGTAGGTTTTATTAACTACGTTGACTTTTTGTTCTCTTGCTGTCCTTTTGTCAACCAAAAGTGATTGTTTTGACAGGTATATTTACCATTTGACCCTTGAGGACTTTGCACTTATCTTTCCACTTAATGACAAATGCAAACAAGATCCTCAGTTATGTGCTATGGCTAGTGACTACACAAAGATAAATCTTAAAGCAACTGTCTACAGGTAACGATGGTTGTATACACACAATATGTTTTATCTCTTAACAGGTTTATATATGTATTTATGTATATTATCTGTATGTTCATTGCTATATACTTATGCAGGAAAGATACATCACGAATTGTTGAAGGGTGCACGTGCTACACATGCCAGAACCATACAAAAGCTTACATCAATCATCTCCTCAATGTCCATGAAATGCTTGCTCAGATTCTGCTTGAAATGTAAAAAAATACAAATTTTTTAAAAGAGTAATATGCCATTTTCGTCCCTGAGGTTTGGCTAGTATTGTGAGTTGTGACTTCGTCCAAAGGTTTATTTTTCCGCATCTGGATCCAAAAGGTTTGAAATCTTGTCATTTTCATCCTGCCCGTTAATTCTATCCATTTTACTCCGTTAAGTCAGGGGTATTTCCATCTTTTTTGCTAACTTAAAAGGGCAATTTGGTTCTTTTCACTTTATGTAAAAAGACCGAATACCCCTGAAAAGACCAATTGCTCTTTAAGTTAACAAAAAAGACAGAAATACCCCTGACTTAACTGAGAAAAATGGATGGAGTTAACTAGTTGGATAGATTTTAAACCTTTTGGATCCAGATGTGAAAAAACAAACTTTTGGAGGAAAGTCGCAACACTGGCCAAACCTCATGGAAGAAAATGACATTTTACTCTTCTTAAAATATTAAAACTACCAATCTTAAGTGGCAAAACAAGTTGGGTAACTGATTAGAAGCGGGTCAAATGGGTAACCTTTGTTTACTGGTCAAAATGGGCTGAACTCGGCTCCTCTCACTTTTTTGGCCCATTTTTATTGAACTTGTAATTAATTAGCGCGTTTTAAACCATTTGACTCGTTTCTTTTAATTACAACTTGAATTGGCCCGTTTCTATATAAATGGGTTGAAATTGCCACCTCTGCCAGTATATCTAAACTTGTTTTGTTCTTGCAGACATAACACACACCACTATTTGTCATTCTTTCGGTTAATAAGAGAAGCAATTACCGAAGGAAAATTTGAGGAATTCAGAGAGAAGTTCATTCAGAACAGGCGCGCGCATCTTCTGGCAGCTTCACCAATTACTTTCGAGTTAGAAACTCCAGTGCGGTAGTTTATGTATGATCAACCACGTGTATACTTCATCTTATAATTTTGAGAATCCTCAACCCTGATATTATATGCAGTTCAGCTAAAGAGCTGAACCTAAACCTAACCACACTGCGTTAAACTCAATTTGTGGTTAACCTATCACTTTTAGCGGTTAACTAAACAAAAATGACTTGTAAAGGGCTAATGTCTCATTTGGGTTCAGATTGTTTAAGTACTAGTCGGCTCCAGCTTGAATATATTTTTATGATACTTTTTGAGCTCAAGCTTGAATATTTTGGTTATCAAACATTGTTGGTGCTCATTTTGTTTTGTGATATATTTCGGTAGTATAAATTTTAAGCTTGAGATGGTTGTTTATGGGATCAAGATTAATTATATGAAATTGTTTATGATTTAATAATGTGCTTTAAATCTTGAATTGAGGCTCATAAAATTTGGGGTCGGTTTGGTTATTTTGTTGGTCAAGACTGAAAACAAAACCGGATTCAAAATGGTCAAAACCAAACCGAAACTGCGTTTGAATCTGGTTCGGTTTTGGTTTCAAACCCAAAACCGAATTTTAACTAATTACTTCAAAGTTTAGTCAAGTACATAGTTTACGATGTGAAATGAGCAACAAAATTCTATATTCTATCTTTATAATAATAACACAGGCTACAAGTTGATAAAAGTGCATGCAGGGCGTACCTAAGTTTTGTGAGATCCTAAGCGAACTATGAAGCGGGGGCCCTAATTTCGCCGATAAACTCTCCTCCAATCCCGACGCCATGGGTGATTACCCTTACTTTTTTCGTCTAGTGATGGCCGATAGTCCAGAAATTTAAAGCAAGTTGCGATGGGAAGTGGGAACGATTTTTGCGGCTGTATTTAGGGGCTTTAGGCCGCTAAATAATGATGATTAGGTCGATGGTTGTTGTGTTGTAATAGCTGGAAATCAAGGCGAAATCGGATTTGAAACTTGGACTTTTTTTGCTAAACAATATTTATTTTGGACTCATTCAATGAAAAACCTTTTTAGTTTTGAAATAAACGTATTTATTTGGTCCTACTACATATACTTATATATAAAAACTTTCTAAAAACTTGGAGACTCTTATTTTTTGGTGGCCCTAGGCTCGTGCCTAGGTTGCCAAGCCTATGGAGCCGGCCCTGGTGCATGTGTCGGCCTCAAGGGCTTTCAAATTACACATTTGCACTCCAACTCATGGCCCGACATGTTTTTTTTTTAATTGCACCCCAATCACTTTGGTCTATAACTCAAGTATAGTGAACCCGAACCCCACTGGCAATCACGTAACCTTGAACATCTGAGACAAGTATTCGATATGGGCTATGTATGAGACTACTTTAACCTTTTGTGAGTATTTGATAGGTATGGCATTTAGTGTTATCCAGCCTCATCACTCGAACTATACTCTGAAATAGATTTATCTATTTTCATTCAGTAATAGAATAATCTAATTTGGTAAAAGTTGTATTTAGAAATTCTAACATGTAATGTGACTAAACAAACTAACTATATCCGATGCCTAACAAGTATTGAAACGGATATAAAACACAATTTACACTTATAGTCGAATATGAGATTGAGAATAATCGAATATTCATATCCATTTCAATATGTCACATCGGCATCCCTAGAATACAACGCCTATATCGGATACTTAACAAATGGCGAACTAGATATAAAACACATTTACACTTTACAATCGAATATGAGATTGAGATTACCAATATCTATTTCGACCAGTCACATTGACATCTAGGAATGAGCAATCGTGCCTGGGTACCAAAAAACACCGGTGCTGAACCATACCATACCGTACCAATCGAATTTCGATACCAAAGTGGTACCCATACTTCCAGTTCGTTATGGTACGCAAGTTTACCCACTTTTTATCTTTGAATACCGTACAAGTATCATACCAAGCCTTATTGATACCAATACCCATTTTTTTTACTTTTAAGATTGGTACTTTCAGTAGTACCAGTACTGAAATACTGATACCAAAATTCGTCAAATACAGGTACCGGTACTGAAAATGTTCAGTACGGTACCGGCATTTGAGGGTAAAATTCAGTAAAATACCGATACCAATACTGAAAGTACCGTTACCGAAAACGTCAAAAAGTGAGTACCGATTCGATACCGAAAAAACGGTATAGAAAATTCAGTACCCGTACCAAATACTCACTTCTACCGAGTTCAACCCGGGAAGTCATAAACCCACCCGTCCACCTCGGGACTCGAACGATAACATGCATACACACCCCACGTGACTCTCCCGTCGCTTTACCCAATTTTTCCATAATAAACGGTTTATCACTTGGCATATTCTCTCTCTCTCTCACATCCTTCCTCTCACTTTCATCTTCACATACGCATTGATTACCACTAAATTCCTCCATTATCATCCCATACAATGATCACTCACTCTCACAATCCTCTTCTCCCCTCCAATTAACCTCCAAAACACTTCAATTTCACCTGTAATTTCATCCACAACAACAACAATTGAAAGTTAATCGTGATGGATCTGTGTGCTGTACAGATCAAAGCTGCAGCTCGATGCCCCTACGTATCGAAGAACAATCACGTTTACGATAAACCTAATTCTCCGTGGAGATCGAAGAAGGTGTTCGAGATCAGTGTGACGAAATCTACGGTTTGTTCTCGTCAATCGCTTGTTGTGCGAGCTATGGGGAATAAGAATTCGCAGAATAATTCTGATTCGTCGTCTTCTACAGGTGCGATTTATGTTTTTGTATGATAAATTAGGGTTTCTTTTGAGTTTTGATTGTGTTAAAATTAAAATATATGAATTTAGGTTTTTGTGTAACTGTAGATGTGTTTGTTGTTAATTTTGGTTTCTGATTGTTATAACATTATTTTGTTATGAATTTATTTTAAATTGTAATTAAAATTAGGAGTTTGTGATTGCTAAATTGAAAGTAGATTTTAGTATATTTTTATTAGTAATTTAAATTGTTTTTAGTTAGGTTTTCTAGTTGTTGATGATGATGATATTGACTAAGTTTAATGTTTATCCATTTCGAGATTGCTTTGAATTTTTCCATTATTTTGTTTTTTAAGCTAGACATAATCTACTAATTATTTTGTTTGATTAATAAGGACAATTTCTAAGTTGAAAGTAGATCTACATGATATTTTTATTAGTGATTTGAATTGTTTTTAGTTAGGTTTTGTAGTTGTTAATGATATTGACTAAGTTTAATGCTTGTCTATAAGAGACATAATCTACCAATTATTTTATTTGATTAATGGGGACAAAGTTGTTATATAGTTTATGTATATCCAAGATCATTATTAATCGCAATGTGAAACACGTCAAAGATGGAAGATTAAAAAAAGAGTTAATTACTATTTTCGTTCCTGTGGTTTGTCAAAAATCACTATTTCAGTCCATTAGTTTAAAAATTGCGATTTCAGTCCCTGTGGTTTCACTTTCGTAACCAGTTCAGTCCCTGTGGTTTCACTTTCGTAATCACTTCAATCCATTTATTCTGTAAGTACAGGACTGAAATGGTTGCGAGGTGGACTGAAATGGTTACGAAAGTGAAACCATAGGGACTGAAACCTCAATTTTTAAACTAATGGACTAAAATAGTGATTTTTGACAAACCACATGGACGAAAACAGTAATTAACTCTTAAAAAAATAATGGTTAAAGTTGATATCAATGTTTTAGAATGGTGATATCAATGTGGCTGAATGCCACCTAACTTTTGGAATGGTGGAAGTATCTATTGCATGAACCTATTCATTGTATTTGTGTTGATGTTGCAAAACATTATTGACATGTAATCTGGCCCACTCCAAAAAGTATTTTAGACTAATGGATCATATAACTGTTAACATAGGTGACCCAAATAGTAGATTTGCAATATTTATGAGGTGCAGATAGTTATATTTATATATTCAGTGGTAACTTAGTATATCATGCCATGTTTATATTCAGTGGTAACTTAGTATAAGAATTAAGTAATCCAAGGCCAACTAAAAACATTCACAAGTAAATAATTTCCCCTGTTAGTTATAAAAGCTTGTTTATGCCTGGAACAGTACTTGTTGTTGGTTAATATGGATGCTCTCATTATTAAATTTTAAAAAATGCATGTACTCTCTACAATGTTAAAGATGTCATGATTACATGTTGTATGATATATGTTATATGTATACACATTAATATAGAAATACATACACATGTATATACACATATGTGCTTGGTTTAAAAAGCGTGCCTGAGGTTCACCTAGGCGCAAGGCTCCGGGGACCCTATCGTCGTGTGCCTTTTTTGTAAATTAAAACAAGCATATGTATAATGTAAATATTAAACATATCAATAATAAAAAATGCATGTATTTTTGTTTATACTAGCAGTTCTTCTGAAGACTTTGTGCTCATTTAATTAGTTTTTGTACTTCGGGTTATATACTTTTGCTCATATGTTGATATACATCTATAACATATATACATATGCAACGTATATGCATATACATATAGATATACATACCTATGTACATAAACAGCTTGATGAGGCACAGTTAAAGGCATATGACTGGAAAATGACCAATATACCCTTTTCTTTTTCATACAATATTTTCTTCTTTATTTATTTATTTATTTATTTCTAAGACTATATTCATAAATCAAACAATACAAACTTAATTTTTTTTTAATTTATATATCAAAATCATAATTATTGTTGAAATTAAGCTCAAACATTAACCAAAGATTCGATTATAAATTATAGGCAATGGTGATCATTCAGGTCCAGAAGGAGAGGGCCTCAAAGGAAACAATCCCGCTGAAAGCAACAAATCAAGTGATAACGGTTCTCGAAAGTCCCCGCATAAAGCAGCTGACTGGAGAGAGTTTAGAGCAATGCTTCATCTGAATCAACAGGCAATATATCTTAATCATGCTAGATATCTTTATGTATAATATGGAAGTGTCAAAATGGGCCAGGTGGCTTGAATAATGGGTCAAAAAGGTCGGTTGGGATCGACAAGAAACACTCAAAATTTAACTTTTTTATTAGTGTGTCAAATATGACTACAAAAATAATATTTTTGAATAAAGTTTCATTTTAGAGTAGAATGCCATTTTCGTTCCCGAGATGTGGCCAGTTTTGCGACTTTCGTCCAAAGGTTTGTTTTTCCGCATCTGGATCCAAAAGGTTTGAAATCTTTGTCATTTTCATCCGGCTCGTTAACTCCATCCGTTTTTCTCCATTAAGTCAGGGCATTTCCGTCTCTTTTTGTTAACTTAAAGGGAGATTCGGTCTTTTTCACTTTATGTACAAGCATTTAGCATAATGTACAAGTATTCACAAAACCGAATTGCTATTTAAGTTAACAAAAAGACGAAAATACCCCTGACTTAACGGAGAAAAATGGATGGAGTTAACGAGCCGGATGAAATTGACAAGATTTCAAACCTTCTGGATCCAGATGCGAAAAAACAAACCTTTGGACGAAAGTCGCAAAACTGACCAAACCTCAGGGACGAAAATGGCATTTTAATCTTTTCCAGCTTAAGTTTCATTTTAACAGTGAAATGATGCCATGTACTTTTAAGTTATAACATATATGTGTTCTCAAGATCTAACTTAATATGGAATGGGAATAAAACTAAAATTTTGGGTATTTTATGCAGTCAATGCTTAACAAACAAGATGAAGGGGTCATTGCAGAGTCTAAACGTCTAGGGTCAAAATGGGCACACCCTCTTACCTCCACTGAAACAGGCTGCGTTCTTGTTGCAACCGAAAAGCTCGACGGGGTTCAAACTTTCGAAAGATCAGTCGTCTTCTTACTGGGCTCAGGAACCCGACACCCGCGAGAAGGCCCGTTTGGAGTAATCATAAACCGACCCCTCCATAAAAAGATCAAACACATGAAACCTACTAATCTCCATTTAGCCACCACGTTTTCTGAATGCTCATTGCATTTTGGTGGGCCCCTTGAAGCAAGCATATTCTTGTTAAAAACCAACGGGAAAAACAATGTTCTTGATTTCGAAGAAGTTGTTCCCACCTTATGTTTTGGTTCCCGAAACGGGTTGGATGAAGCTTCGGCTTTAGTGAAAACTGGGGTTTTTAAACCGCAAGATTTTAGGTTTTTCGTCGGGTATGCTGGATGGCAACTTGATCAGCTTAGAGAAGAGATTGAAGCGGGGTTATGGCATGTGGCGGCATGTAGTTCGAATTTGATATTTGGTGGGGCCCAGAATGAGAGTTTGTGGGAAGAAATTTTGCAACTTATGGGCGGGAGTTACTCGGAGCTGAGCCGCAAGCCGAAGCAAGATTTATAGTGGTGTTTTAAAGCAATTTCGGTTAATATAATATGAAAGTACTTGAGGTTTTATGAATATTTATAAGCAGTCTCAAGTTGTACAGAATGGACAAAGTAGAGTCTTGTTTTTAACTTATAAATGAACCATAAGCTACTATTTTGATAAGTCGAACATCATTTGACTTTTGGTTGAAATGTTGAATCGTGTCGTACGAGTCTACCTTTGATCTTGTGTAAGTGTGTTTTTTTTAGGAACTAGGTTATTAAAATATATTACCAAATATATAATAACGAGACTCTCGTTATTCATTGGAAGTATGAAACTACAATCCCGATTGCAATAACTAAATAAAAAGAATATAAAATATAATTTTATATACTAATCTTGATTCAAGCTTCATCTCTGGTTGGTCCTTCACGCGCATTTGATAGCATCGTAGACTCTATTATTCATCATCTTAAGTCTTGAAAAATACTTCTTGACTGCAACAAAGAGCACACTAAAACGTTGACGATTTTGGCTGAGACACGTGTTCAACACGTTTCCCTTAAAATAGATTTCACGCCTCTACTAAAGACGACGCGTCTGTCTCCCAGGGTACAACAGCCGAAGCAGTTTGTACTGCCGAAGATGGCTCACGCGCCCGAGGTTACATCGGATAATTGTAGTGTTTGAACTCATGTGGTGGAAAACAAGTAGAGATTACTCCTCTCTCTAGTTAGTCTTCAAGTGTTCATCATCCTTCTAGTATTCTTCATGTATGAAGCAATACCATCTTCTTGTTATCACAAAGGAAGCATAAAGCCAACTATTTGTACAAGAGTTAAGGACTAGTGAAATGTTTCACTTAATTAGTCATTTAATTAGAGACTTAAAAACTCTAATAAAAACTAATGAAATGTCATCAAGAAGCTCTACTCAAAGTTTCTCTTTTATTCACCACATGAAGATTCTAAATATTTATAATTTCATTAAATTGTGAATATACTAAATATCCATTCACCAAATTTCCAACAATCCCACACATGAATGGAGATTTATCAAAACACATAAAGTTTCAAATGGATCCTCGACAGTTGAGTTTTGCATACGATAGGTAGGTGTTACCCTTTGAACCTTCGCTCATGAAATGAACTTAGCCCACTAGCTCTGAGTAGAACTCGATGTCTTTGAACTCGTTTGCCGTTTGTGTAGACGACAATACACTTCACACAAGACTCTCCCTAGCCGGGTCATCTCCTCATAGTCGTGTCAAATAATGGTCGTGGAACACTTTCCTGGTTCTGCGAGAGCTCTAGGAATTGTGCCCTCAATTCCATTCGAAGCGACCCCACTTCTCTCTAACATAGGTGATTCTTCTTAGATCATTAAAAGCATTGTGGTTATCGTGATTTATCCAAATCATTTACCACATATTATGCTTAGCCTCACTCTTTGTCACTGAATTTCATAGGAATGAACTAGGACGTATTTAAACACCCTTTTATCGTTTAGGAGTTATATATAACCATATATACTAGCTTATGCATATCAGCTATGCCCCCACAATGACCACCCTTAGGCATATGAATTCGTTGTCCTATTGAACTTAGATCTTGGGATCTCCAGTCAGCTAAGTTATGTTTCCTCCACACACCCTTTTTCCATGGGCTTTAATCTCATTCGACAACTTGATCTCTAATAAACCCTCAGGTTGTTGGATCCATAACATTATTTTTTGACTTGTCTAGTCACAACAAATAACTTTGCGTATTTGAGATCAGTTGTCATGATGTGTTCTTAACTCGAAAGTTAACATTGCCTATTGTCAACTTCTAAGACTATAACCTCAGTGGCCATCTGAATCTGGTTATAATATATGTCTTTCTAAGATACGCGTATCATTTAAGGCAAACACATCTCCATTATGCACTACGACCTTTGTGTCCTCCACTTAGTCGTCTGTTTGCAATGTTAGACTGGATTACAAAATCCTTATTGCCAAACTTTTATGATACAAATGCAAGACACCCTCACGTTTAAGCGCTATAGGATCTCATCCAGATGGGATAATGAAAACCATTTCTATATACCTTTATAGGGTTGTTTCTAAATGGATCGTCCCCCACATTTCTTGCCATTTGATCAATATTTCCGTAACTTCACTTATGACGACATTTATACACATATGATTGAACAAGATCAACCTCATTGTATCAGTGAATTCAACTCATATTGCATTAGCTTACATATGCTTCCGAGCTAACCAAAGCAACACATGCAATTGTCATAAGTTTGTCACCAAATTAGAATCATTCTAATTTAACATCTAGAATAAGCATAGACAATGAGTTCTCCTCATTAGCTTTTCGAACAAACTTTCAAAAGTTACATGTCTTTTCCTTATAACGAATGAAAATTCTTCCTCAACTTTTTCTATACACAAATTGTTATTGTGTTCATACACATTTGAATGTTTAGAGTTAATTAGTCTCCGTCAAGACCCATAATTAACCAAGTACTAGTCTAGCATGCTTTAGACTATAATACTTTAGCATGTGAACAGAAGATGCATCATTCTGATTCTTCACAGCCCCAAGAATATCAAATATCACTTTGCAACATTCATCCCTTGTCAAGACAAAATAATGAGACTTATTCATAATCCTTAAACATCAATATTTAGGAAAGTCTCACAAATTATTGTATGTAGCACATAGCTAAAATTTATCATTTAATTAAGGAACATAACTTGTTTACCTTTGATCCCCAACGTTTTACCATTGACTCATAAGGACTTAAACATAAGTCTTAATCCAAGTCACTTGTCGAACACATTCATCACCGACAAGATGAATGTTTCTCGTCTATAATCATTATTACGTGTGAGAGAGAGTCAACTAGATCGACACTCAACAACATGGCATTCATAATTAGCCATAACTGATTTGTACACATATATTGTTATTCATTAGGAGATATGTATATTTAGGATTCTCTCCTAAACGAATATAAAATCTCCATATAGTTCTAACAGTAATTAAGTGGTAGACGCATCTACGTGTAGATCACTCGGAACAAATCTCGCAAGATTTATCAAAGGTATACAATAACATATAGTACTTTTTCTTCCATATGTTAGAATTCATACTTGTGAATTTTCAAATTGACTTCTAATGAAGTACTTCAACATGAATCTCGTTTGTGTATTTCATCTCAATACACTCACTACTCACTTGTGATGTGGTTACACATTTGATGTCTCATCTTTGACTTTTAGTCAATGCAACAACTCTCAAGTTGTTTATATCCAAATATTTTCATGTACTATCCGTTTAAAACCATATTCTTTTAGACAATGTATAGTTGACATTATAATTACTTTCCATAAAATAATTTATACGTCACAAACATTAGTGATTTATTTTTTTGTAAAAATTGCATGTGTTATCCAAAGATATTGAACACAACAATAAAATACATTAGAAACTAAATCATAAGTGGCAAACACTTTGAATATTAAACGGAAGCATAGACGATATGACACATCAAATATCAAAGTGCTTTTAACTTCAACACTTTATATTCTGACCGATATCTTCTCAACGATATCGTCCCATGGCATGTCTTGAGGTACTCCCTCAATAAGACTCCATGCACTTGTAAGTATAAGTTCCCCATTTCATTTTTGAAACTTTGAACTTGGACAAGTTTGCTCAAACAACACCAAGTTGTTACAAAGGCTATATTTAAGTAGTAAATTTGAACAATTAAATTTGTTCACCACAACACCAAGTTGTTTTCCATCAAATAATATCCACGAGCACGAACGTTTACATAAAACGTTTTCCAAGGATAAAGTTTATAAAATAAACCATTTTCATCATTTTTAATGCACACATAGGCAATTAAATGTTTACATAAAACATTTCCATTCATTATGGCTTATACAATGTACAATCTCTAACGTTGTATTTGTGATACACGTTTTCTAACACACGTGTTAGAAAATTTAAGTCATTATATATATATATATATATATATATATATATATATATATATATATATATATATAAACATGACCATTTGGATTTAGAAATCACAAACTAGAGTTGGTGATAAATCCCACACAACTACACCATCACTTTATGGTGATTTAATTCTTGTATTCTTATTCTTGTAGTTTTTCAATCTATCTAGTTAGGCAATAGCCTATTTTTAATACAAGAGACATGGGTTGGAGAAAAATCTCCCTTAATTAGAGATTTTATTAGAGACATAAACTCTAATAAAAACTAATAAATTGACATAAAACTCTACTTAAGAGTTTATCTTCCATACGAAAGTCTAGTAAATTAATATAATTTTATTAAATTAATATAAATAACCACACCTACACTTTATGGTGATTTAATTCTTGAAGCCTATCAAACATCAACTTCAATGTATGAGCGTTTATTTCTAAACCATACAAAGCATTATATTTATTAAAATCAATGCCACAACAAATTACTTATATAAAATGTTTACATAAAACATTTCAAACCATTTGTAATTTAATCATTTTTAACAAGTATGTTAAAATGTTAAAAAGAAAGAAATTCTAACGTGCACGTTAAAAATATTAACATTTCCACAAAATGTTAATTCGACTTGTTATAACCATATATATGGTTCAAATAAATAAGTAATTTCTAATACACACGTTAGAAAATAAACTAACACTTTTTATGAACCTTTTCTAGCCCGCATGTTAAAAGATAAATGATTACAAAAATCAATAGTTAATGGTTTTAAAAAAACGTTTCTAACACTTTTGTTAGAAGTAAACAATTACAAAATTACTATAAAGCTTATCAATAAATACGTTCTAACTAGCTGTTAGAAATACACGATTACATAAATCGTTATAAAACGTATCAGTTTATATTAAGCGACTCTAACATGCTCTTTAAAATAAGTGATTACAAAAATCATGATAAGACTTATTTGTTCATATCAATCCCTGGGTGGATGAAAAATCTACTTTAAATAGAGACTTAAGTGGAGACATAAAACTCCAATCAAGTAACATAAAACTCATATTTAAAGACATGAAAATTCTACTCAAGAGAATTTAACGTTTACAAAAAAACGTATGATTTACACCCATAATTCCGGTCTAACACACAAGTTAGAGAAATTAACTTTACAAAAAACGTATGATTTACACATAAACACATTCTAACACAAAGGTTAGAAAAAATTAACGATTCCAAAATCATTTCAAAACCAAACGATTGAACCAAAACTATTCGTTTTGTACCACGGTATAGTATTTAAGATTGTACCACAATCTCAATAAATCCAAACTTACCAAGTTGTATTACATACATATTTCTCAAAGATAATATTTATAAGATCATAATTTCTAAAAATACATATTTATAATAAATCCTTTTGGGGACCCAAAATCCTTATAAAGTTTAAGATTGTAGCAACAATCTCACAAAATCTGTTTTAAGTTTGTAGGAACTAGGTTCACTTTTAATTAAAATATATTCCAAATATATAATGACGAGACTCTCGTTATTCATTGGAAGTATGATAGTACAATCCCGATTGCAATAACTAAATAAAAAGAATATAAAATATAATTTTATATACCAATCTTGATTCAAGCCGCATCTCTGGTTGGTCCTTCACGCGCATTTGATAGCATCGTAGACTCGAGTATTCATCATCTTGAGTCTTGAAAAATACTCTTTGACTGCAACAAAGAGCACACTAAAACGTTGACGATTTTGGCTGAGACACGTGTTCAACACGTTTCCCTTAAAACAAATTTCGCGCCTCTACTAAAGACGACGCGTCTGTCTCCCAGGGTATAACAGCCGAAGCAGTTTGTACTGCCGAAGATGGCTCACGCGCCTGAGGTTACATCGGATAATTGTAGTGTTTGAACTCATGTGGTGGAAAACAAGTAGAGATTACTCCTCTCTCTAGTTAGTCTTCAAGTGTTCATCATCCTTCTAGTATTCTTCATGTATGAAGCAATACCATCTTCTTGTTATCACAAAAGAAGCACAAAGCAACTATGTACAAGAGTTAAGACTATGAAAGTTTCACTTAATTAGTCACTTAATTAGAGACTTAAAAACTCTAATAAAAACTAATTAAATGTCATCAAGAAGCTCTACTCAAGAGTTTCTCTTTTATTCACCATATAGAGGATTCTAAATAATATTTATAACTTCTTAAATTATAAATATACTAAATATCCATTCACCAAATTTCCAACATTTCTTGAACTGCTGCTTGAATGCCTTTCGTGTTCTTTAAGCATGTGTTCAGTTCTTCCACCTGGGAGCAGCAATGGTTCAGACTTCAGAATGAATGGTGTATCTTCTTTACATAGCGCTGAAAATGGCTCGTAATTTTGACAAATTGTTTCTTCATTTGCAAGTAAGTGTGATTCAGAAAGATTACCTCAAAAGAAATGGGTGGGTTGATATGTTGGTGTATCTTCTAATGCATCGAACATACTAAATTGTTTTATTCAGAAAGTTATTATAGAAGGAAGATAAAAATGGACACAAAGGATGTCGGGCCAACCAGACCCGACCCATTCCAAGTGCAGTTTTGACAGTTTCCCAACTTGCTTGACTCGTACAATTTGCCACTCCCATTGAAAAGGTTCAGGTTTGAAAAAGGAACCTATGCTTTAGATTGTGCTTTCGATTCCTTTGCACCGACCCGAACAGATACAGGCATATGTCAACGCATGGCTTCAGCTTTCTGCCTATAAAACTTTCTAGTTAACATTAGAATAAAGCCAGAAAGATGGTGTTTTAGCAGTGATGGATGGTATGTGGTTCGTTTTCTAAAAATAATGGACATTTTGGTCTTTTTCGCCGAATTAGTAAACTTGGTGTACCTTCTAGCTTGTTTTATTCACCACCTAGCATCACCTGGAGGATATACTAGTATTTGAGTGGATCACAAGGAAGAAGTTCTGTGGTGAACTGGGTCATGAAAGAAGTTCATGTCAATAGGTTGACCTGCCCAAGTAGGCAGGTCAACTTGTTTCGATCCGTCTAGATCCATTTAATACAAAAAATAAAATCTTTATTGTTCACTTTTATAAACTTTTACATCACTCACTTGGGTTAAAACATGATCCCTTTGGTTGGGTCATGGGTCGGACCTTTAGCCGATTCAATTCAAATTTGGCCCATTGACCCGCCCACTACAACAAACCAGTACCAGGGCTCAGTAGGTACCATTTGCTTCTTACATTATCGTAACTACAAAACCGATGTGAGAGAATAATGCCAGACAACTGCCTTCAAAACTATATATAACTAGTTTTACTAATGGAAGTTAAAAGAGTTTATGATATACCTCACTAGAGAGGGCAGAAGTTGAGGTACCATGTACGTTGGGTTCAACTGCAAGAAGGGTATCTAAGAGCGCCAAAGTAGAAGGCGGCTGACCCATTTGGTAGCGGCACATGTTTCTTAAAGGGGAGGTTCTAGCTTCAAACCTGGGCAAAAGGAGTATTTTGTAATATTTGGTGTAAAGTAGAATAGAGTATTTTGTAATATTTTGTGTAAAGTAGAATAAAAATAATATTTGGTGTATTTTGTAATATATGGTCTACTACCGATCTTTTTAACCTATAAAAAAATTAATCATAACTTTTTCGAAATATAATACATTATTTATAGAAAATAATAGATGCCAAAAATGGTTCATGTAACCATAATCAAACATAATTAGTAAATAGAAAGCTATTTTTAAACCATCAGTTTCTCATTTAACTTAGATCATTTCGATTCAATTATTCCAGATTCAATTATTCGCCTGTTTAGATGCTAGTTTTAGTCATGTAAACGAGCCGAATGAACATGAACATATAATCGAACCATTTTTTTTGTTCGTGTTTGTTCATTAAGAAAATAAAACATGTTCATGTTCGCTCGTTTAAAACCTACACGAATAGTTCACGAACGTAAACAAACATAAACAAACAAAATTTAGACAATCATAATTAAAAAAACATAAACGAACAGTCCAACACAAATGACCATAAGTTCCGTTGAAAAGCTCGATTTGTTATATTTATACAAGTAGTTAGAAAAATAAATGAACCAAACATAAAGAACGAACATAAGTGGACGTTCATAGATATAAATGAGTGAACAAAACATAAGTTCGTGTTTCTTTGTTTCTTAAATAGATGAACATAAACGGAGTTTTTCGCTTTTTTTTAAAAAAATTGTAAATTGACCAGAGACTGGTTGCGGTGGCATTATGCATCACACTTTCTTTAAGACAACAACCTGAGAAGGAAACACGTGTCCGTTACATCCATGACACCGAACTCAATCGCCACCTACACAACCACAAGTAATCTAGTACCATAAGTTGCTATCTTGTGAATATATTCATTCTCATCGTATCCAACCGTCAAATATCTGTCTGTGTAATCTGTTTGTATACAATATGGTGATGAATCATATGATAAACTATGTGCTTGATCGGGGTGTACCACATGCAAGCCTGGTGATGCTTGCGTTCGCATGGCCGACGCTTACTTTCATAAAATCATGGGAGAGGGTTTACTATTATTTCTTTGCTGAGTCTATGGATGACAAAGTTGTTGTTATCACCGGCGCTTCTTCTGGAATCGGAGAGGTACTTGTGTTGGCTGTTTGTTAGATTTATTAGTACTGCTAGAGTAAACTGACATTTTGGTCCCTAAGGTTTAGGCAGTTTTGTCACTTTAGTCAAATCTTAAAGTTTTTGCATCTGGGTCCATGTGGTTTCAGTTTTATTACCATTTTGGTCCAAAAGTGAAATTGGGTCATATTTTTCAAATTAAATCCTGATATTTTATCCTTTTCCTTATGGGCAAAATGGTCAAACGCACTGGTTTTCGTCCTGTCATCCTAGGCCAAATGCTATTTTGTCCATTTTGCCCCCGAGGAAAATAACAAAATAGCAGGATTTAATTTGAAAAAATATGACCTGATTTCACTTTTGGACCAGAATGACAATAAAACTTAAACCACATGGACCCAAATGTAAAAACTTAGTGCGTTTGACCATTTTGCCTATAAGGAAAAGGATAAAATATCAGGATTTAATTTGAAAAAATATGACCTAATTTCACTTTTAGACCAAAATGGCAATAAAACTGAAACCACATGGACCAAGATGTAAAAACTTTAAGATTTGGACTAAAGTGACAAAACTGGCCAAACCTCAGGGACCAAAATGGCAGTTTACTCTTGCTACTAGGATAGTAAACAAATCAAACATTTAGTGAACTATTTGTGCTTGAGAAATCCCTTTATGTTCGCTTATTTGTTTGTTAAATAAACTAGCACAAACGGGTTTTTATGTTCGTTTATTTAAATAAGCATCGAGCCGGTCTGACCGGAAGCAATCTCTCCATTCCAACACACGTTTTAGTTTTGCTATTGATGGCATTTATTGAATACAATAATGATTAATTAAATAAGCAAACAAACATAAATAAGTTTATATGTTCGTCCGTGTTTATGTTTATTAGGCATGGGGACGTGGGGCATGGTTTGGGTAATTGATTGTCACGTAGGAACACGAATCAATTGCTAATCAATTGCTACAACACCCCCTCATCCACCATGGTTCGTTCGCGTGGATTAAACCACGGACCTCTTTTCCTTTTCCTTTAACAAAAATAATTAAAATAAACAAGGGATAGTGGTTTGGGTCATGACCATACCCTTAGTGTAAGTGGTTTTAGACGGTGGATTAAAGGTGGGTGACATGACGCTGGCATAGAGGGTCATGATGGTCATGACCACACCTTATAGCCTTATAAATATAAACGTTTTTCTCGGAATCAATACTTTTTTTTGAAAACCGCTGTACGTTTTAATTTTGACTGATTTTTAAAAAGCAGGACATTGATATTTTGTGTAAATACGTACACACTAGCACATGTGCCATTTTTAGACTTGTCAAAAAGAAAATCAGAAGAAAGAAAAAGAGTATGTAGACATTTTTTGCCCGTTTTATCCTTTTCATTTAAGCACCATGTACATGTAGTTAAACTGCAATTTCTCGTAATTTTTAACATAATATTGGTTCCGATGGTGAGTTATTTATATTTTCTGAAACTTTTATATTTTAGCATGTATGTTTATTTACTCGAGTTCGTTCGTTTATATTAGTTAATAAAAATACATTTTAGCAAGTTAGAATAAAAATTTGTCCGTTTGACATTTCAATACTTGTAGAAAAACACTAGAAATTAGGTTGGGATTGTGTCAAATTAACCTGGGGTACAAACCTTTTGATCTTGTCAGCAAATCGCATATGAATACGCTAAGAAGAGAGCAAATCTTGTATTAGTCGCACGGAGGGACCAACGACTGCACGGGATCAGTGAGAATGCTAGATTACTTGGTGCACCAGATGTGTTAATAATGGCTGCAGATGTTGTCAAAGAAGATGATTGTAAGAGATTCATCAACGAGACGATCAATTATTTTGGCCGAGGTAATTAATTATCTAATCCTTCATTTATTCAGAGAAACACGAATAAACACAATGCAACCACTTACCATACTCTTTTTCGGACTAAATTTGTATCTTATAGCACGGTCATCTATTTATAGCATCCTTATACGTTATATAATTTGTTTTGGGTTAGTTTCATAAATGGAATAAATCTCATTATCCAAGGATAATAAAAACAAAACCAAAAAAAAAAAAATCCTTATTTGCCCTTTTTAGGATCTAATTTTTGTGACTTGTATTTTCATTTTACAAGCCCTCTACTTTTTCTACAAAAGTGTCCTTTGTGGTCATTTAAGTGATCATAAATTGCCAAACAATTTAGGCATCTAACATTTGCAACCTTGAAAAACACAAGCACATCCGAACATTATCGTTTGGAACTTGTTTGGTTGTTGATTATTTGATTCATTAGGATTTAGGATTATTCAGCATTACATAATCATTGATCACTTCTAATAATGACATCCAACACACCCTAAAAAAGAGTTCAAGCTCGATATCTAAGAGTCCAATAAAGTACTTTTCAACTTTGAATGTGATGTTCAGCATTTTTCAACTGATCAATATCGATGACAGGTTATCCTGATTAGTTTTTTTGGAATGATCCAAGACTTTATTGAAATGAAAGAAATGTAATGATTGTCATGTGTTATGTTAGCGTTCTAAAATTATGAACTTTTACACACTATTTTGTTGCAGTTGATCATCTCGTAAACACGACAAGTTTAGGGCATACCTTCTACTTTGAGGAAGCAAATGATACATCGGTTTTCCCTATGTTGATGGTATACTCAAAACTCAATAGGGCTAGAGGGTGATTTTATGTTTCACATACTCTAGGCTCTTAGTTGTTGAGTTCTGTGTGACTCTCATTTCTTAAATTTCAGGATATTAATTTTTGGGGGAACGTCTATCCTACTTATGCGGCTCTTCCTTATCTAAGACGGACTCGAGGTCGGATTGTAGTTAATGCCGCAGTCGAGAACTGGTTACCTCTCCCTAGGATGAGCTTATATTCCGTGAGTACCTTTGGATCCACATGGCCACCATAGGTGCCATATTAAAGGTCAAAACGGTTGATGGTTGGTACAAGTCAAAACATGTATTTTTTAAGCCAACGGCAACACTTTATTTTCGAGAATTATGGGTTATGAATAATTAGGTATTAGTCTATTACGTATGATTGTTTTTAAAAAAATATTTACAAAATGATCATTCCATTTAAATGATTCAAGTCCTTAAACTAAGCAAAAGAATGATCTTTCTGACTAATCTAGTTATGTGAATTAAAATGATTTATGATGTTGTATGCATCCATATATACAATTTTTGACCAATTTGACCTCACCTTTTAAGGAATTTATTTATTTTTTTAAGCATTTGACATGTTACTAATGAAACATAACATACATTATCCACTAATACGAAAATCGTTACATTTAGTCATTTAGAAACTATATGTTTCCCAAGCGAGGAGTGTTAGTGCAATAACATCAACTTTCTTTTCTTTGCTTTTTCCGTTTAAGCATGTGTTGACCATTGGGCTTTTTTCCCCTAATGTTTGTTTGACCAGGCAGCCAAAGCTGCTCTAGTGAACTTCTACGAAACGTTGAGGTTAGAATTGAATGGTGACGTCGGTATCACTATTGCTACACACGGTTGGATTGGTGCCGAGATGACCCATGGGAAATTCATGCTAGAAGAAGGCGCGGATATGCAATGGAAGGAAGAAAGAGAAGTAAGTTTGTAAAGAACTCAATATTTCCCTATTCTGATTACCAAAATCCTGATAACTATGCGTTTGGTTAATCTTTGGGTTATACTTTATAAACTTTGAAACGGGTAAAATAAGAAAATAGCTAAAAAGAAAACGTAGTAAATGAGTTGAATTTGCCAAAAGCATATTTTTATTAGTATTTTATCTACTAATAATTACCATTTCAGACTGTCGGGGCATACAACCCACCCATTTTACCACCTCTTGTGATGGGTCTGCCAAAATTTAGTTCAAATTCATATTGCCACTTGTTCTACTTCAATTTTGAACTGTGATGCTAATAATACCGGTTCGTTAATCCTATTTGACAAGGATTAAAAAGATGTTTGCACTTTGCAAGCTGACCCACCAGTGTTATCTCGTGCTAAATATTACTTGTTTTGACTCGTTATGTAACCTTTGAGAGATACTTACATTTTCTTTGTTCCTTATGATCCTATTAAGGTTGAAGCTTCAGGTAGTCCAGTGGAGGAGTTTGCAAAGTTGATTGTATCTGCAGCTGTGCAAGGCGACGCAAACGTGAAGTTCCCGAAATGGTACGATGTGTTTCTTCTTTACAGGGTGTTCGCACCGGACATATTGACATGGACCTTCCGCCTGCTTTTATCTCCCCAAGGTACGAGGGCAACTTCTTTTATTGGTACCGGAAAAGCTGTTTCCGAATCACCATCCCCACCAAGACGAACATACACCTCATCACCTCGAATTGAACTTGTTGAATGAACATAGGAAGTAGTTTTTATGTCTATGATGTTATTTATCTTTCAAGGATGGTTTAAATTACTGGTGACTGAGTTGTTTGTATTGTTTTAAAGAATCGTATTACAACCTCTAAAAGTGCCCGCATAGCGAATTAAGTCGTAAAGAGCTGGAGTTGTCATTTTAGTATTTTCTTTTCCGAGGTAAATAGTAAATAACTGGTATAAAAGACGGGGAGCAGCCTTCATATTATTTATAGCCGGAAAACCTGTTTGGAACATTTTTGTAAACTCTAGACTTGCTTATGTTTTATCCCATGTATATTTGTTATGGGTGTTTTGGCGTTTATTTGATTCTATTGTTAGAAATTTGGTGAATAGATATTTAATATATTTATAATTATAATTTAATGGAATTATAAATATTAATTAGAATCTTCATGTGGTGAATAGAAAAGAAACTTTTGAGTAGAGCTTCTTGATGATGATATTTAATTAGTTTTATTAGAGTTTTTAAGTCTCTAATTAAGTGAAATCTTTCACTAATCTTTAATTATTGTACAATTAGTAGGCTATGTGCTTTTTTTTGTAATTGTAAGAATATTGTATTGCTTGATACATGATAGATACAGGAGGACGAACACTTGAAGACCAACTAGAGAGATGAGTACTCTCTACTTATTTTCCACCACCGGCACATCCTTATTTGTTTCATAAGTTCTAACACTACAATTACCCGGTCTAACGTCAGGCTCGTGTGCCATCTTTAACAGTACATACTACTTCGGCTGTAGTACCCTGGGAAACAGTCGCGTCATCTTTAGTAGAGACACGAAATCTGTTTTAAGGGAAGCGTGTTGAACACGTGCCTCATCCAAAATCGTCACTGTTTTAGTGTGCTCTTTGTTGCAGTCAAGTTGTAACGCCTCGTATTCTTGTACTTTCATTATTTAGAAAGTATTGTTATATTTCTATTTTTCAAAACTTATATCGTATTCATATCTTTCATTTTCAACCATTGTACTATGAGATTATGTTCATAATGGAAACTTATTTGATACTTATGTAAGTTACTTAAACTATATGTTACAATCTTGAGTACGTGGTTATATGCAAGAAAATCATACTTGGAATACTTGAAGTACTTATATCTTATTTGCAAATATACTTATACGTTATTCTCGTATACTTAAAATACTTAAAACCGGTTAAAACATGCAAAAACGATCCGAATAAGCCAGCTTCGCAAGAAGTGTACATGACTTCACACGAAGTGACATCCGCAAGAAGTGTACATGACTTCACATGAAGTGACATCACCTCGTACGACGTGATGTCCCCTCATACAAAGTGATGTCACGCGTACAAAGTGGTACATCTCGTACGAACTGACCTGTTTTGCTATAAATACCACTCAACTTCCCCACCTTCACACTTTCCGTACACACCACCTCCCACTCTCAAACACTTGGATTCTGAGCAGACTCGTCTTAGGCACCGTTCTAAGTGAGTTTAACTCACTAACACCTTTGTAATTTTGTAATTCCTCTTCTGTTTTGCTCTCTTTTTCTTTTGCACCAAGTGTGTAAGCTAAACCAGGTTCTGTCGAACTTAGTTTTCAGCTGCTGTGAGAACGTTGGAAACTTGGGCTTCCGAATTAAGTTCTACCACCACTTGTGCATGTTTTTTTTTCACTTTACTTACTGTACATTCATGACCAACCGGGTTTATCGACTATGTGGATAAACCTTGTGCTTTGGTGAATCATATAATGAGGTGTTCGCACCCCCATGCTTGACTTCTATGATTAAAGTAGACTAATATACATAACTTTTCGTACTTTCTTAATAAACCGGTGTGAGCATAATGTTAATCGCATTCTGAATAACTGTTATGGCTCCAGACTGTTCTGTCTCGTGTCAGAAACCCCGTTCATAGAAACCAGTGTCGAAAGGAGTACACAACAAGCTAAAACGTTCCAGGATTGTCACTTCGCACGAAGTGGCATTTTCACGTTTTCCTTTCTGTACTTTCTGCTTCAAAATCTGGACCCATCATCTAACTCAGAATACTCACGTCCTCCTGCTTATCCCTTGTAGGGTAGCTTCGTGTTGCATCACCTCAACACTCATCAACACGAACCTGCTAAGGAAGCCTGCAAAACTGTGAGTATACTCGACCTCGTTTACCTTTAACACTTTGGGGTGCAATACAAATAAAATCACACAAACATGCTTATTCTTAAATCACAAACAATCCTTGTATACATGCTTATTATGCTAAACTTAGATAAATACATGCTGATACTTGCTATGCTATACCTCGTCATTTACTTTGATCAAGCCTCCTTAACATGTATAACGCTATAAGAGTAATGCACCGCTCGTATAGTGTGCTCTTTGTTGCAGTCAAGTAGTATTTTCAAGACTCAAGATGATGAATACTCGAGTCTAGGATGCTAGCAAGTGCGCGTAAAGGACCCACCAGAGATGCGGCTTTATTCAAGATTGGTATATATAATTATATTTTATATTCTTTTTATTTAGTTATTGCAACCGGCATTGTACTATGATAATTCCTACGAATAACGAGAGTCTCGTTATTATATATTTTGTAATTTTATTTTATAAAAAGTGAATCTAGTTCCTACATCTATTTAATTGCTTAAAGACATGTAAAATCTTTGTTCTAAAAGGTGAGAGGCTTCTGTTCATTTGAGTTGCTTGCTCGAGGAAATATCCTTAAAGATATGTACCAATTTGGACTTAAAGTGCATGATGCGAAAGCGCTAGCTTTACGTCATGCGAATCACGTCCAGACACCGTAAAGTTGGTTCTTACGGTCTAGACACTATAAGGTTCATTCTTACGGTCATTCATCTAATTCGAGTATTCTAGATCGGGCTTGTTCTTACAGTCGTTTATCTAGAATCCTAGATTTGCATATCCTAAGTGGTATAATCATATTTACTCAATGTAAAGTCAACATTTTATGTCAACCAGGTCCCATTTGGGCTAGATATTGAAGTAGCCAAATGTGAAAATAGATGCGACGGGTCAAACAGGTTGAAAGTTTGCTAGGGGTTGAAAGTCTGCTAGTGTGTGTTCAAAATGCCTAAAACAACATAATCCTTCATAAATTAGACTATAATTTTACTAATATAGATCTTGAATAATATTCTGAACATTGATAACTAGTTTAATACTCGTCCGGTGGACGGGTTACGCTAACAACGTAACAAACAAAGATAATGTATATTGAGGGTGTTTGGGATTGCTTCTCCTTTTCTTCTTTTCCATCTCCGTTTTGAAAAATATACCAATGAATTAATAATCAAAGCCCAATTTAGTTCTCCAACACATGAGTTGGGAAAATGCTACTATAACAACTTTAGTTGATAATCTTTCATAACTTTTGCAGATTAAGTGCAAAAGTAACCATCTTGATTAATAGTTTTAGTTCAAAGATCCTAAATCTTGAAGAAAAATAATACCTTTGTAAGAACAGATGAAGGAGAGCTTAAGAGAGCCAGCCTTGAAGTTAAAAGTGGAGAAAGACAACATCCCCTTTTGACCAATCAAATTTGACACAAAAACTGATTTGGGATCAAATAGTTTCAAATCCATTACTCAAAATCTACACCACAATGATACCCCAGATAAGTTATCAAACTATAAAATCTTTATAAAAAAAGTCTACTGAAAGAATCTTGATTAAAACAATGAGAGTTCTTGGAGATTATCAATATCGGAGAAAACTAAACTTGGTGCATATACAATGATCAAGAAATAGAAAATGAGATATTTTTGTAGGTCGAAAACTGAAATGGGGTTTGAAGATTAAAATTAAGAGATCATGTGGTGGAGTGAGTGTGAGGGGGAAATGCTGAATGGCTGTGTGTGGCTTAAAAAACAGACCATGATGGTATTATAATACTTATATATATATATGTTCATACGATTATACAATGGATAACAGAATTTAAAATCATTAATGTATATTCAAAATGACCATTTGAAAAACTCCCAACTAAGTGTGTGAATTTAGGGGAATGTCAATATCTCTCTTCTTTTAAAAAAACCCCCAAGTGTGTGAATGTCGGCTTGCGATGTCATGTTGTTCTTGGTGCCGCGGCCCCTAGACTTGTCTCTTATCCCCATTCTCATTGGACTCTTTAGTCTTTAACATATCAAGAGTTTCACCTACTTCGAACCCTTTTCACCTACAAAATCAATCAAACATCATTAATAGAAATTCAGGGCTTATAAGCTGCTGAGTAATCTTCTATGTGGGTCAAAATGCATTAGCACAGTTGCCCAAACAGGTTCTAGGCTCATTCAAGCTCTACATAATGAATCCAACCTGCTATATTTATAGGCAATACAGCAGGTGGACACGCAAAGCAAAAGCATCCCACACGAAGCATACATAGCAGACAAGTAGTTCACTAACGATGAAGAAGAGTTCCTGTAAAATTTTAAAGAAATTACTTAATAAATTAACAGAAAAAGCACATATATTGCATCAACCATCAGATTACTTCCAACTACTTACATGAAAATAAAAATAATCATAAAGCCGTAAAATTTGGTGGTCATTTGCTAATTTAATTCAGTCAATAGATCCTTATTCACATCAAAACCGGCGCCGCGTATTCCATAAAGATAGTAAGTACATTATACATTAACACATCCTTAAACATAACAAACCATGGGTCAACAAACCTGTTCTCTTGAAAAGCTATTTGTTTAAAAACCACTAACTAAAATCAACTGAATAGAAATAAAGCGATATTAGTGATTTTGATTACACGTCATTTTGTGAAACCAATTTAAAGCAAGAATAGTTTATCATGTAAAACTATGAACAAATTCCACCCAACTTAATAGTTTATATAGAAGAAACGCAAGGGTTATAGACTTACAGTTCATTGATCTCTAGAATAATGATATATCATATAAGATCACATTTAGCTGACTAAAATTTTCAATTTCGTACCTCTTTATTACAAACTTACAAACAATTGGCTTGTTCAAACTGGTTATGAACAGCAGCAACTCTGCTTCTCCCACTTAATTAAGATCAAAATGTTTCATCCCCAGTCCTGCACTCTTCTTATTTATTTTCCTGTTCAAAATCAAGAAACGGTTAACCAAACTACATAATTTGTAGTAAACAGTAAACATGAATTTAAATAATTTTGAAAGTATCTCCCAATAAAACCATCCAGCATGTACGTTTAAGTTTTTTAGGGCTCGTTCAAAACACTATATGAAGACCAGATGTAGGATCCCAAGGGAGACAGGTGGAACACAACACATCTGAGCTTCTAAAGTCCTTCATGATGAAAAACAAAGAGTAACCATCAACACAAAACTTGTGGGAAAGATTCATGATATAAAGGTTTTAAGATGACAGTTATCACAAATATCTCTAAATCAACCCGAGTGTTTTAGTTATTTGAAGGGTAATTGCAGAAGGTTTTAAGAAGACAATTATCACCAATATCTCTAAATCTAACCATAATCAACTTTCACTACAATCGACATGTCACGTATTACTTAGTGGATATATATTCTGTCATAGAAGCCATAGCATAAGATGAATTATCTTCAACTGAAGCATGGGGCTGTAGCTTAAAATGACATACCTTTTCGATAATCACAAGCAGAATAACATTATTCTACCAACCCAATTTGAATGAACTCTGCTGTAAAAAAAGAGTCAAATTAAATAATAAGTTATATCACTACATACACATTCAAAAAGTACCTTCGATAATCACGAGCAGCAGCAGGCGTTACATTTCCATATGCTAAAGTTTGCAGAGTCGATTTAACGGAATCCGGATCTATGTCCACCCATGCCATGGGAACAACTAAAACCGGAGAAAACGACAAGCCAAGCGAACGAATTACAAGATTGTGGTTGAATGGCGTGTACCTGGGCCAAGCGAACAACCAAAAGAACATTTAGCCTATTTCTGAATTGTTTGATATGGAGGTGTACCTGGGTCAAAACGGGTAATACCAACATCTCCGTAAAAGAGTACCAAGTTGCATATAAACGAAAGGGATGGTTCAGACCGAATGCTACGGGTCACTGACTCACTATCATTATGGACCACGCGGTGCTTCTCCTTTCTGGGCACCCAGACCTGACTTGTGCCACATCAGCACCCAGGTAGTGAACCCATATGTCAGTCTCTCTTTGCCTTCAACATTAATCGGTTCAAGATGATCAGCTTTTATTTTTTGTAGATTTTTCAAGAGATTTACATGAACTATCTTCTTTCTGGAAATTTGGTGCATCACCATTACACGGTTGTCCAAATACCTTTTTATCAACTTCAATAACTCAAACTGCATGATGCAATCTTCCGGTTTTTATGTTCTGAATAGGCAACCACATGTCATGCCTCTAGCCCTCTCTAAGATCATTAATCATTGCACAACAATCCCTGCATAAAATATGCAAATTCAATCATATGAACATGAGTTCAAATCAAAATCAATAAATTTTGAATGAAAACATACCCGAGGGTGTCGTCACAAGGTAATATTTATCACGAATTCCAATTTCAAGAAAATTATGTGAATCCCATGAAGCAATAGAAATTTTGAATTATTCAAACCATTTTGGACTATATCTTGGTCCATGAACCTGTAGGCACCTAATTGGTCTTTCATGTAATGATTAACCAACCCTGAAACGTAGTTTGGTAGCGCACACGTCGATTAAACAGTTTGGAAAATTATTGCCATTTTTGAAGTTAACTTACCGTTCATGTATGCTGGTTTCATATCAGATCCTTCCACAATCATAAAATTGGAAATTAAATCAACGGAAGAAAATGAGCATGAATAGATGAATTAACCTAACATATAACATATAGACAGATTTCGCGATTAGTGTTTCCTTTCTCATCACACCATCTTTGTACACAATCTTTGTGTGTGAACTAATGATGAATCAAAACAACTTACATAATCCAAAACAAAACAAAAATCGCCTAGAATGGAAATCATTAAAGAGAACACACATGGTCGCTCTAGAACATGAAGCTTGAGGGTTAAGCCGCTGCAGGAAAACGCCATTTGTGGTTGTTGTGTTGAGCTCAGCCATATATTTGATGAATGGAGAAAGGGGCTAGGATTTTAAGGGGTCGGTAGTAGAAGAAATTACAATAGCGCTTGGAAATTTCATCCAATTTTAAAGACAAACACAAAATTTATAATCATAAGAAACCCTAATGCTTACCAGATTGCGATTCAATAACGCTTGAATGAAGGTTTGAGATTGCGATAGACTAATGCTCGTCTGTATGAATGTATATATAAGATCTGCTAAAAAGGAAAGGTTAGATGCTACGTGGGGAGGAAAAATAGGAGACACAAAGTGTATATGGAGGTACGTGGGCAGAGAAAGGTGGAGATTAGAAAAACTGCAAATAACTGCTCTCTTACAGCAGTTATTTTTGTGAGTGAGTTCTGATCTAATGGTAGAGATGAATTTAAAAGGTGGTTAGACTTAATGGTCTTAATATATATATATATATATAAATAGACTATAGTTTTACTAATATAGATCTAGAATAATATTCAAAACATTGATCACTTATAAAATTCACAAAAATGAAAGATGAAAAGCCTTGTTTTGACCAACACGGGTTTTGATTTGTTACCCTGGACCTGTCTATTTTGCCATCTCTTTCAAGTAACTAATTACTCGGTTCATTTCCTTCTTTTACCAAACGGGACGAAATATAGGTGAGCTAATTCGCACAGGAATCTAATATATTGGGTGTTTAGATGCCCCTCTTTACCCAAATCCATTTTGGACGAAACCCTTTTGATGATCCACCCGTTTTGGCAAGCTTAGTCACAATATCTTATTTAACTGTTTGGAAAAAAATACTTATAATTTTAACATCTAGACTATTCAGGATCAAAATATGCTTTCAACTATGTCCAAGTTAACTCATTCATTTGATATCAGTAGTGGTTATACAAGGTCTAGACATTCCACCAAAAACTATTTCTGCCGATGCATCATTTGGTGCAGATCCTTCACCATTAATCATGAGGATAAGAAAATAAACTCCTCAAAGAAGGTGTAAGCACTCTATAACACAGGGTTCTTTGGAAACCATTCTTTGATTGACCCATTTCTCAAATAAGATGTGCTATCAGTTGATGGACACATTGTTATGTATTTTATTTAGTTTATGTTTAAGTTTTATTATTATTGTCAAGTTAAAGGATTAGTATGCTATTTTGGTTTAGTGCCTTGTGTAAGTTGCATGTTTATATAATGGGTTTTATGTATGGAATGGAATCAAGCAAGAATTGAGATATATCTACTTCCTATTCTCTAGCATCTTTCTATGTTTATTTGTTCTAACCCTATCAATGGTATCCGATCCCAGTCGATCCTTACCGGAATCACGCATACAACCATGACAAACACACGTAATCAATCAAGATGTTGAAAACATGCTCAAGGATCACAAGGCCATCACTGAATTGAAGGCTACGCTTGCGACCATGTTGAAGCAACATGAGGGGATTTTAATGGTAGTCAGCAACAACAAATTCCTAGCTTCGCATAGTGGACCAGGTAAAATGGATGATGGAGACCAAAGATTGGGTAATCGGCAGATGAGAGTGGGGAAGGTCGAGTTCCCTTGGTTTAGCGGCGAGAATGTAGACAGGTGGATCTACTGTTGTTAGCACTTCTCCAAGATCGACCAGGCCCCCAACAATCTGAAACTCAGGCACACGGTCATACATCTCGAGGGATATGCGATTGAGTGGCATCAATCGTTTGTGAAAAACACGGGGTGTTACCGTAGCCAGTGGCAGATTTATATGTAAGGTAGGGTGGGCACAGGCCACCGTCCCATCCCTCCGATCCACTAAATATGTTGTTTATGGGGTGTCGAACTGATAGGCTATTTTGTGGTTTGACCCTCCAAATCGTTTCATGAAGAACGTAGAATATTTTAAAGAAGAAAAATGCCATTGTCTAAGGTTTTTCCAGCCATCATAAACTCTTCAACTTTAATAAGACGATGAAGAAGAAGGGTCAGCAACTTTAATAAAACATAATATTCTATTTACACTTTTCTAATTTCTTGGTACGTCCAATTCCCAAGTGGGCTCCACTAGCTAATAAGTTACAATTCATTATTTTTTTTGAGTTAAATGCTTGGTTGGTCCCTGTGGTTTGCAAAAATTGCAGACTTCGTCCTAGTGGTTTGCAAAAATTGCAGACTTCGTCCTAGTGGTTTGCAAAAATTGCAGTCCTAGTGGTTCACTAATTACATACTTGGTCCCGGTGGTTGTAATTTTTGCACTCGGGTGGTCCTTATCACTAACATCTGTTAAGTTTTTCAGTTAAGTCCATGTTAAATGACCAAAATACCCTTGCTTATTACCAAGTTATATATATCTTCACAGGTCTCTTCTCAAACAAGCAGCACAACCACCACCATATCACCTCCGCCGCCATCTCACCTCCACCCTCGAACACCCACCGCCACCGTCTCACCTCCGCCACTTCTCACCTCCACCCCGGAACACCAAAACACCCACCAACACCGAAACCCACCACCACCAACGAACACCTCACCACCGGGCAGGCTTTCACCACCGCTGATAACCACCACACCAGCTCGTTGCCCCTGCTGCTTCACACCGCCACAACCACTTTTTCCCCAAATCACCGCCACACATATATGCATCAATTACACATAACACACGTCAATTTTTAAATAGCACAAACAATCAGGAACAAAATTACACAAAAACAAATCATCAGAAACTAAAAAGATGCAGTGACGTCGAAGGGGCGACGGAGGAGCCGGCGATGTCGGATCCGATGATGCACATATCGGTGGGGGAAGATGAGTTGCAGGTTCATTTTTCCGGGTAGTAGGTTCTGGCAGTTCGATGTGCATCATCAGCTGGGAGGTAGAGAGAGAGGTTGAAGGGTGTACGGTGGAGGTTGAAGGAGGTGGCGATGGCGATGGCAGGTAGGTTTTGTGGTGATGGGCGGTGGTTTACGATGACGGCAGCAGTAGCGGCGACTGGTGTGGTGTTCCGACGACCCACGTCGTTTTTCCGGCGGGTTGGGTAGTTGAGGGCAGTGAGAGTGGTGGTCGTCGGTTGTTATTGGGTGGTAGGTTTTTTTAGGAGATAAGATGATGATGAAGAGGCCCCCTGTTTTAAGTTTAGGAAAGTAGAGAGATTAATTACCTGAACCAGTGAATGGGAGGAGAAGGTAGGAGACGGTGGTGGAGGCGGTGGTGGAGGCGGTGGTGGAAGTGGGAGATGGTGGTCTTGTGGTTTTAGAGAGAGAAAGGAAAGTGAGAGAGAGATCAGGGTGAAGAAGAAGAAGGTGTTTATATTTTTGTTTTTTAATAGTAAGGGTAGTGTGGTAATTTTACATAGACTTAACTGAGAAAGTTAACATGGGTTAGTCATAAGGACCACCCGAGTGCAAAAATTGCAACCACTGGGACAAAGTGTGTAATTAGTGAACCATTGGGACCAAATCTGCAATTTTCGCAAACCACAAGGACCAACCAAGCATTTAACTCTTATTTTTTGTTTATAGTTATTTACTTCTTTAAGTTTATATAATTTTGCTGTATTTTATTTGCCGCTCAAAAAAGTATATTATTGTTTACTACTTTACTTTATTATAAATTACTTTTATTTGATTTAAGTTTAGACTCCATCATATTTTGTAACAATTACATTAAGATCCTCCATGCTTTACCACAATGAATGAGATCCCAAAATTGCTTTAACAATAAGGTTTTCATGAAATATAATAAATACTTAAGGTACAAAATTATAATTGAGAATCGGAGTGTTACGCTAATTCGAAGATCAAAGTTGGTTAACCTAATTTGATGATTTCTTTACATAACCTTATACAAGATGCAAATATTTTACCCTTTGATAGTCGATCCACGTTGTGCCCACCGTAGAAAAAAATTCTGAATTCACCATTGACCGTAGCTTAATTGCCATGGGAAAATTATGTTCGGCCCATTAATTCCCGTTTTTCCAATGCCATGTTTGAAGACGTCACTTACCCAAACAGGTTCATTGAAAGAGTACATTAGTTCTTTTGAAAGCTTACTGAATATGGTGAGTATTAGCAAAGCTTATGTTGTTAGTTTGTATCTAAAAGGGCTGAATCCTGAAATCAAAGGACCCGTAAAGATGTTCAAGCCACGAACATAGCATGAGGTGTACGGCTTAGCGAGAATTCAAGATATCAACTTCCATTGCTTCCAGATCCAACATGAGTCACCGGGCCACCGTTTTATAAACCGACAACTATAAAAGGTGAGGAACTCAAGTTGAAAAGGTCAAAAGGAGAATGTACACAGAAAAGTTCGTATCAAGACATTAGTGCAAAAAGAAACAACTTTTTGTGATTAACGTGGAAGGCATTGCGGAAGCTGAACAAGATGATAAGAGTTAATGCTTGAATTGAAGGCTTACTTTTTAGGTCAAAAACTAGGTTAAGGGGGAGTATCATTATGTATTTTATTTAGTTTTTGTTTAAGTTTTATTATTATTGTCAAATCATGGGATAAGTATGCTATTTTGGCTTAGTTTGGAGGTGTCTTGTGTAAGTTGCAAGTTTATTTAATGGGTTTTAAGTCTGGAATGAAATCTGGCAAAAACTAAGATATATCTCCTTATTATTCTCTTGGGATATATCTCCTTCCTATTCTCTAGCATTCTTCTCTGTTTATTTGTTCTAGGTATTGGATCATGTATGAAAGAGAATTTTCATAAGTATACTTGACATTGTAGGTTTGATAGGTGTCATTTATTAATTTAAGAAGGAAGAATATTATGGTCTTTTCTCCCTTGAATCTATTTACCCCAGATTTCAAATGGCTATAAATTTTTCGTAAGATGATAATTATTTTTTAAATATTACACTATATTAACAAGCATTTTATTCTCTTTAATTTGAGTATACTATTGCTATAGTTTTCTTAATTAAAAAAAAACTATTTTACAACCTATAAAGGTGATTTGTGTAACGTTACGTGATTATGTTCCGGTACGTACCACATGTGCAAGCAGTAACAAATGATTAATGTGACCCTACATCTATAACCGTGTACCATTTGTAACAAGTGTAATGTCACGTGATTATGTATCAATACGAAATAGCTTATTATAATTTTTTTATCGTATAATGTTTATTTTTTACTAAAGTAATGCTTATATGTGAATATACATTCACTATATATAATATAACGAGAACTTAATTGTTTTTATGTTATTACGTGATTAGATCTGTAATTAAGTCATTAGGTGATTATAATCTTTGTGTTACATTGAACATTTGTTACTGCTTGCATACATGGTAAGTGATTATTAAATTGAGAATGGCGCAGAAAAAGATAATAATACTCGTAGTCTATTTGTTTTTTATGTTGTACAATTCTATTATTTACAAAATTGTCATTGTGCTATTTAGAGCCATTGATCTTGGGGTAACATATGACTGAGATTCTCACGTACACTCCACACATGAGATCTCTCTTATATAATAACCCCTCTCTTTGGTCTAAACCCTATCACACATGATACAACCACCCAGCACAAGATGCTTACAATCAGTCATGATTTTTAATCAATATTTTGATTGTCGGTTCTGGTTTTGGAATTAAAAGTGGGTCATAACTGTCTGGCCTGCAAATTTGAAGCTTGTTTCCAATATATTCATGAGAAAAATTCGATATAATATAATTGAACGTTATAAGAAAAGGGTGAGGTTAATTAAACCCAAAATTATTGCCAGAATAAAGAGACACAAACCTAAGCTGTTTAACTTTTTTTAATCAATATATCACTTTAAATTTTATAATTCTTAACAAATGTATATGTTATGTATATAGAGAACCCAAGACATTTTCACAAACTTTCAACATCATTTGATTAAATTTCAATCCGGGTAAAAAGTAATTTAAAGAAAACCTAAATATATGTTTTGAAATATTAAACTAAAATGTTTCTCATGTAAAAGAGTTAATTACGTTTTTCGTCCCTATAGTTTGTCAAAAATCATTATTTCAGTCCATTAGTTTAAAATTTGCCATTTTAGTCCCTGTGGTTTCACTTTCGTAACTGTTTCAATCCATTGGTTTGTCAAAAATCACTATTTCAGTCTATTAGTTTGCAATATAGTGTCAGAATAATTGGATGGAGTTAACGAACGTGGATTGAAATAGTTACGAAAGTGAAACCACGGGGACTGAAATGACAGTTTTTAAACTAATGGACTGAAATAGTGATTTTTGACAAACCACATGGACGAAAAACGTAATAACTCCATGTAAAATAAAGAAGTTTATTGTTTTTACACTATTAACTCTATTTAAAATTATTATTTATCTAAATTATAAATTATCCTATAAACCTTAAACAGCTTCAATCGCATATTTCTAATAACTAATCCCAAAACCATGAAAAAGAAAAATGTTCCAAGCCATTGCCCAATTTACAATCTGGAGTGTTTGGGCTACTAGGAATAAGTTAATTATTAATGGCACGTATCCAACGATCATGGAGGAAGTAAAAGCCATGAGTTTCTTATGGGTTAAAATCGCTCTAAAGATCCAGCCATAACTAACAGGGGAGAACTGGAGGAGATTCGAGGGCTTTAGTTGAGCAACTTTTGTTTCAGCCTTGTTCCAGTTTGTTTGCTTATGTTTGGTTTGTGGCACTTTGGCTGTCTTGGTCTTTGTTTCCAGTTTGTTTTTTGTTTTTGTTGGTGCGCCTTTTGTTGGCTTCCTTGTATGTTTGGTGTTAGCGTCATGCTAAGTAATAAAGAGTTATGTTGGTTGTTAAAAAAAAATTATCTAATTGTTGACCGGTGGAACCGTGAAGAGGTACATTCGGTAGGAGTATGAATTTCTGACATGACCCAAAAACACGACACGAACCTAACACGAAATTAACGGGTTTAGGTTTAGTCTAAACGGGTTCGGGTCAGTTTCAGGTTGAACCCGCGAACCCGTTTAGCTAAACGGGTTAGGTTCGGGTCAACCCGGTCGGGTTGGCGGGTTGACCCGTTTAACCAATTTCTATTAAAATTATATTTTTTTTACAATAAGTTTTATGTCATAAGTTAAATGGGGTGTGTATATTATGCTACAATTCTAACTTAAAAAGGGAATTTGACATAAGATTTTATGATTTAATGTAATTTTATCATATAAATTTGTGTTTTTTGTAGTAAATGTTAATTTTAATATATTAATTTGCTGAAAAAAAATAAAAAAACAAAAGTTTTCGGGTTGATGGGTCGGGTTCGGGTCAGCAAGAGAATATTGGGGCCAGGTTCGGGTTCATACATATGACACAATTTTCGGGTTCGGGTCGGGTTGAACCCGTCAACCCATGAACATGACCCGTTTACCACCTCCAACATTCGGTTTGATCCGAGATGGGTTCGTGTTAAGCTAAGCGCAATAGCCTAAATATTATTTACCAAGTCTCATGCTGCAAACCATTGTATATGTATTGATGATGGTAGATTTCCGAACGGCAAGTTTCATTAAGGCTATACGTAATGGGGCTTTATAGGGTCATGGAAGATTTTGATAATGCCCTTACACTATCCTTGATGGGCATTTTAGCCTAGAATAATGCCCAACAAGAAAGAAAAACAAGACAACTAATAAATGAAAGGGCATTTAAAAATCTTTAACCATTACATGAAGCATAATGATGATGATATGACAAAAAATGCCTCTTAAGAGATATTAACTATTACCCATAGTCTAAGCCAGGCCGCAAACATGGAGCTAGCAATGCCCAACATAAACAAAATTAATGATGGTGGATAGCCATTAAATCAAACGAAAAAGACTATCGAGACAAATTCAATTTACACCATTATTTCACATTGACCTCTAGAACCAATACCAATTATGGCAATTAATGTTGATCATTTTATTAATTTGAAGTTTACAACTATACTTTTTGTTTCACATGTCAAGATTTTAAGGGGTTCGACATTTAATTCTGAAACTTTCCTGTGGTCCACAACTTTAATTATCAGAACACAGTGATATTATTTGAGTTCAAAAATTCTTTATGAACTTATCACTTTTCATGTATACCTCACATGTAAGATTCAACTGTAGTGTTGCTTAAAAACAAAGGTTTTTAAAATAATGATTACAATTTATAACTATAAAAACAAGTATTATGGCAATGATGAGGCGACACAAGACACGCCAAACCGAACATATCTAGATACGAGCTAGGAATCGCCACATGACACGCTCCGACATTAGGAATCGCCCGGCCAAGAGAATCTATGTAACTAACTATGTGCCCCACTCCCACTAATTACCAGATAGTGACTGGTCCGGTATAACTAACCTCGCCAGATTAGCATATCCAAAACTATAAATACCACACTTAAAACTCCAAAATAGGTAATGTGTACTTTCTCTCTTTACTCCCCTAATCTCTCTCAGTGACACTTTCCCCATCTCTAAACACGTATCCTCACGCCTGCTTGGTCACAGAGAGGCTCCCCTCCCTATGATGAGGCTAATGGTGTGCTTCTTTGTTGTGATCTTTGCAGGATTACAACGATTCTGAGACTCTGTTTCTAGATCAGCTCGAGGCGCTGGTTTTTGAGTCTTGAGTGGCGCCATCCTCTTGAATTCACTAAGTTCTTTTCTTATCTCATCGTTTTCTCGCATTCCAAATAGCTTCTCCTCCTCCATCTTATGAAGAAATCGCATCTGGAAATGTTTTTTCTTCAAACACAACATCTACAGTCCCTACTCGCTCTGCGGTTACTTAAGGGTTGCAGTCAGCTCCATTGACTGTCAGTTCGGTCGTCTCCGCGGCAGTTGTTGCCCCTATCTCTTCAGCCATGTCTGAGTTCGATGATGCTTTTATGCAGCGTAACTTCGAGCTCTTGCGACAACTTAAGCAGCAACAACAACGGGATGAGATGCTGCAGGCTCTACGGTCAAATTTGTTTGGAGGTTCTCATCTAGGGTCCACCGCCATGCCGACAGGAGTCTTCTCCTCTGGACCACTGGGTTCCTTGGGTCCAAACCCCCAAGATGAAGAGCTTATTATGCCGTACCGGCTGATTTCTATGTCATCTCAATCGAAGTTCACTCCAAGAATTGCAAATGCTCCGTTACCCGCAAAACTTAAGATGCCACCGTCGCTAAAATATTATGATGGCACGTCCGACCCGGACGGCCACATGTTCTCTTTCACCGGAGCTGCTAAAGTTGAACAATGGCTGATGCCAGCATGGTGCCACATGTTCGCTCAGACACTTACCAGATTGGCCAGAGTTTGGTTCGATGGCTTGCCTGAAGGTTCGATTAGCCATTTCGAAGACTTCCGACGTTTATTCCTCTAGAACTTCTGCCAACGGCGACGATATTCCAAGGACATCACAGAAGTTCATCACATTAAACGTCGCGCTTGAGAGTTCGTCGAAGATTTCCTCGATCGTTTTAACAAAGAAACTATGCAAATCAGCGCAGCCGTCGATCAATTACGAGGATCTGGTTTTTGCCACGGGGTTCGTAACAACCAGCTGGTAGAGAAACTCCATGAGGATTTTCCAAAAACCATGAAGATCCTCATGGAATGTGCGCGGGCTTTCGTACGAGGAAAAAGTACTTGTGGGAAACCGAACGAAGCGTCAACCAGAAATGCAAAAGCTCTGACGACTTCTTGGAAGCGGAACGTTTCGCCACCAAAAGATCGAAGCTCTAATTGGAATAGAAACCGAAACCCATACCACAAGCCGGATCGTAGTAATACACGACCGGAGCACACACGCTTCAACATGTTCTCCGAGCTATCAAAGTATCCGAGCGAGATCCTGAGTACCGAAAACACCCGTTTCCCAACCCCTCTAAACAGCGGCCTACGTCAGATAAAAACTCAAAAAAGTTTTGCGAATACCATCGGGATAAAGGGCACACAACTGACGAATGTCCGTACCATCCGGAAAACTTTCCCACCTGATAAAGGAGGTTAAAGAAGGCAAAAAACCAACACCAGCCAACAATAGCGTAAATACCGAACCTGGTATAAATATGATACGGTCCATCGAATCTCGGGGAACGAAGCGGGCTAGTCAATACATGGCGATCTGGATGTGCCAGCCGACGAACTTCCCAGTAATTAAACCGGAAGACGCACGGGATGGCCCGATAATCATGTCAGCGGTTATCGCCGGACATTATGTCCGACGAATATACGTTGACGGAGGAAACGCTTTCGAGATTATGTATATGCAATGCTTCCAGCAGCTCTCAGAACAAACAAAGCAGAAGCTCATCAAAGTCGCCACTCATTTGGTAAGTTTTTCGGGCGAAATAGTCCAGCCAGTCGGAAAAATTACGTTACCAGTAACACTCAGGGAAGACAAAAAGTTTCAACCCGTACAACTCACATTTGTGGTCATGGGATCTAAATCCACCCACAACGTGATACTTGGGCGACTAGGAATGCATGCCCTTGGCGCAGTCAGTTCCACTATTCATGGAGCTATAAAATTCCCCACCAAATCGGGGGTCGCCACGATCTATACCGACTCAACTCAGTGTGTCGCTGAAGTTCGACAAGCTACAGCTACGAGTTCAAAAACTTCGGAACCCCCTAGTGAGCTATGGTCGATCAACCCCGAGTTTCCCGAACAACAAATTGCAATCGGAGCCCAGTTGCCAGAACGCACCAAGAAGCTTCTATAGAACTTACTAACCAGTTCCATTGACATTTTCGCATGGCAGCACTCAGTTATGCAGGGCGTTCCGAGATTGATGGCACAACACCACTTAATGTCAAGGAGTCGATAAAAGAAATAACACAAAGAAGGAGACACATGGCCTCGGATCGAGCTAAAGCAATAGCGAAAGACGTACGAAGTCTCTTGGACGTGGGGATTATCCGGGAAGTTTCTGTACCAAACTTGGGTCTCCAACCCAGTCATGGTCCGAAAAAGGATAACTCATGGAGAATGTGCATCGACTACACAAATTTGAACAACACTTGTCTGAAGGATTGTTTTCCACTCCCAGAGATCGATGAAAAAATTGATTATGTTGCCACGTTTCGCTTGAAATGTTTCTTAGATGCATACAAAGGTTACCATCATATTCAGATGGCCGTCGAGTACGAAGATAAAACGGCCTTTGTAACAAATGAAGGGATATATTGTTTCACCAAAATGCCTTTCGGTTTGAAAAATATCGGAGCAACATATCAACGCCTAATGAACAAAGCTTTTAAAGATCAAATCGAGCGAAACTTGGAAGTGTACATCGACGACATTGTAATCAAAAGCAACACCGAAGATATCATGCTCAAATATATTCTTGAGACCTTCACCCGGCTCCAAAGCATAAACATGAAACTGAAACCCAAGAAGTGTACCTTCAGGGTAGAAGAAGGAAAATTTTTAGGAGTCATGGTTGGGTCGAACGGATTGCGAGCCAATCCAGACAAGATCGATGCAGTATTGACCATGAAACCACCACCGTCCGTTAAAGAAATTCAATCTTTGAACGGACGCCTCACCGTCCTCCACCGTTTCCTATCTAAAGCTGCTGACAAATCATTACCCTTCATGGATGTGCTTCGAAAAAGTTCAAGATAGATTTCAAATGGTCGAATGAGGCCACCCGAGCGTTTGAGGATGTAAAGACCTGTTTAAGCACGTTGCCAGCTCTCACAGTCCCAAAAGAAGGAGAGACATTAACAGTTTACTTGGCCGCGTCCCAAGGTGCGATCAGTGTCGTCTTGGTAGCACATCGAATCGGTTCCCAGATCCCGATCTACTATGTCAGTCGAACCTTGAAAGACTACGAAACAAGGTATCCCAGTTTAGAAAAGCTTGCATTAGCCCTCGTACACACTTCTCGAAGATTACAACGATATTTCCAAGTACATCCGATCGAAGTTCAAACGGATCAAAGGATCCAGCATGTTTTGCGAAAACCGGAGGTTTAAGGACGAATGGCCAAATGGGCCATAGAACTCGGCGCTTTTGATATTACATTCCAAACAAAAGGCCATTAAAAGGCCAAGTCATCGCCGATTTTCTGGTAGAAATATCCGAAGAAAGCGGCGAGGTTTCAAACCAAGAGACCGATTCAAAGGCACCATGGAAATTGTACACTGACGGGGCAACACGCGCCGAAGGGGTAGGATCATGTTTAATATTAACTGATCCAGAGGGATCCGACATAACTTACGCATTACGCCTTGAGTTTAAAAGCTCGAACAATGAAGCATAGTACGAAGCCCTGCTCGTAGGTTTCGACTCACCGAAAATTCAGAGCCAAGAACATAATTGCACATGTTGACTCTCTGCTCGTAGCAAACCAAGTAAATGGGGAGTACGAAGCCAGGGAACCCAACATGATTAAGTATTTAGCACAAGTTAAGCGAACAATCGAAGCATTCGACTCATGCAAGATTGAGCACGTACCTCGAAGCAAGAACAAAAAGGCAGACGCATTAAGCAAGCTGGCCTCGGTATCATTTAGCCATCTGGCAAAAGAGGTACGAGTCGAAGTCTTGACTACTCCGTCAATTATCAAACCAGAAGTCTTACAAATCGAATCTGAATCACCATCTTGTATGACCCCAATCGTGAACTATTTGGTTCATGATATCCTCCCAAGCGATAAGGCTAAAGCAAGAAAAATCCTGATCAACTCTTTACAGTACCAGATGCAAGATGGTGCCTTGTATCGAAATACCTTCTTGGGTCCATTATTGAAGTGCCTCAACCCGGAGCAAGCCAATTACATAATAAGAGAAGTTCATTACGACATATGCGGAATCTATGCCGGACCAAAGATGGTGGTAACTAAGATAAAAAAATGTAGGGTACTATTGGCCCGGCATGCATGAAAGCTCGTTAAAGAGCTTTAGCAATGCGATGAATGCCACACGCACCTGTAAGCCTCCGAGCAAAAAACGAGATGATTCCGGTCACCGCTGCTCGGCCTTTTCAAAAGTGGGGAGTCGACATCGTCGGGCCATTCCCCAGATCAAGCGGAAGCGCCTAGTACCTCTTAGTAGCCGTTGATTATTTTACCAGGTGGGTTGAAGCGAAACCATTCACGGTGATTTCCGGTTTATACGTAACCAAATTTTTCTGGGAACAGATCGTATGCCCTTTCGGCCTACCACTATACATTGTAAGCGACGACACAAAACAATTTGCAAACAAATCCCTTCAAAAGATGGTGTAAAAATCTGAAGATAACTCAAGTTTTTTCATCCGTTGCTCACCCCCAAGGAAACGACCAGGTCGAACAGATAAACCGACGAATTGTTGATGGTATTAAACGAAGGCTCAGAAATGAAGGAAAAAGTTGGGCCAACGAATTGCCGAATGTCTTATGGGCACACCGGACGATGCACAAGACTAGCAACGGTGAAACCCCATTTAGCTTAACATACGAGAGCAAAGCTGTCACACCAGCCGAAATCGGCTTGCCAAATCAATGGATCAGAAACGAAAAAGAAAATGAAAAAGAATTACGCTCAAATCTTGAGTTGTTAGAAGAAGGCACATCAAAGCTATCAAAGAAGCCCGGTACAAAGAAAAGTTAGAAAAATTCTATAACGCTCGAGCAAAATTGTACAAATTCAAAGTTGGCGATTACGTGCTCCGAAACAATGAAGCAAGCCGAACGGAACCACCCGGAAAGTTAGCACCTAATTGGGAAGGGCCGTATCGCATCAAAGAAGCCACTGAAAAGGGCTCATACGTTTTGGAAACGATGACTGGAGTCCCGATCCCTCGAACGTGGAAGGGGTATATCTAAAATGATGCTTTATGTAATTCGTCCAAATCACCATCAAATAGATCACTTTTCTTTATTTCCACCATACGTCGAGAGGGTATGCCTCGGAAATGTTTAGAATAAGTCTTTTGTACGTGCTCCGAGAGGGACTACCTCCGAAGCTAAAAGATTGTATTTAGTTTTCTTAGATTCAATAAAGTGATCGAATGTTTGGATGGTGATATGCTTGATATTATTCTCCGTAAATTTGTTCATGAATACAATACGCAAAAAGCATATAATAAAAGTGCACTATGGGCCGCGACCTATGCCTCGCGCCGATCGAGAAGATTCGACTAGTTCAATATATATATATATATATATATATATATATATATATATATATATATATATATATATATATATATATAAACTATCGAATAATGTATTACAAGTATATGCCAAAGCTAATAAACCTACAAATGTATGATCAAACATTTCAATGGTTTACTTCGAAACGTTTTTCCAAACAACACCCAAATCCTTTCTCTCTTAAAAAAAACAACACACTCATTATTAAAAAGATTCCGAACTAATCACGGACGCGTGTTAGGTTCAAATCAAGCATATGAATGAGTAAAGACAAATATCGAAAGCAAGATTAATTGACAATTAGCATATCATTCACCACAAGTTTTAAACAAGAGTTTAAGCAAAATATTACATCAACCCGAATGTACATGACAAGAAACACAAGGCACGAACAAAGGATTTAAGACTCCTCACCTATAACATCTTGTTTGCTCAACTCTTTAACCATGGATAAGGGCTCATTCGCAAGAGCTGCTACTTTCGAAAGACAGGAAATGCTTAGGTTATCAAAAGCCGTAATGGCAACATCCAAGGCGTCCTTAGCATTTTCGTCATAACCAAGCACATCAGACACAAGCATGTCCGAAGTCTTCGCAACATGGTATCCTTGTTTAATACCTTCGTTCACTCCATAAGCATTAACAGAGTTGGTAAGATCAGCAACAACTTTCTCCAGCTCCGGACTTTTAGGAGCCACTTCTTCGTCAACAACAACTCTGATACGAGCCCATAAAGCTCGTACGTCTCTCCTTCATAACGACTAATAAGGTCAGTTAAGCGGGCCAACGTCTCTTGATGAGTTTTAATGATCTGATCCCTTGACCTGCTCACTTCATCTTTCTCTGTTTAACAAAAAACGGTCAAAGTAAAGACTATGCCAAAGAAAATAATGTAAATCTAGTAAACAGAAAAATCATGACCGTTCTCTAGCTTCACGTGATCGGCCAACACTTTATCATGTGCTTTCTACATTTCACTTCGTTCATCCCTCCACTTCTCCTTGACCTCAGTAAGCTTCGATTCAGTTTCCTTTAACTTCACACTCATCACCTCCAAATCCTGTACAACTTTATCTCTCGCTTCGAACGCGGCGAGAGCCGACGCCTGAGAAGACTTGCTAAGTTGCTTAGACTCAATAACTTGACTTTGCAGCTTGTCAACGCTAGCAGTCAACAAAGCAATTTTCTCCTTTACCTCTACGCTCATCCCCTCTTGCTTCCTTAGCATTGCCACTTCCTTCTTAAGCTTCCGAGAGTTTGACTCAGCTGTAACCCACCTCCCAAAAGCCTCCACTGCCAAGAAATTCGATTGGGCTTGGTTAGGCATCAGGGCATTACTAAGTTCAGGACCACTCATATTCCGGTAATAATGGCGGTTGCAGGAGTAACAATGTGAAATAACGACATCTTGGCAGAAAGGGCATCAACAACTCTATCTTTCACAACTAGAGTGTCACACCCCAACCGACGCGGAAACATCGGGATGAGATGAACAAATTGCTCAAAACTTCATAATACTAAGTGACTATATAGATTAAATTCAATTCCATGAAATTGCTAACAATGTCATACAAGAATCAAATAAGACAACATTGGTTCAAACATACATTGACAAAATAGATTAATCTAAATGTGTTTCTAAGTCCACCTAAATCTTGTTTCTTCGCTTAGCATCATCTTGTTTATCGAACCTGCAACATGTATTAATATTGAGTTCAATGCAAAAGCAAAGGCGAGTATACAAGTTTGATACATAGCTTAAAATGATTTAAAATAGTCTAACGGCTCGTATCCAACATGAATCACAATATGCAAGTTACTAGTATGTTGAAACGGTGTCAAGTATATGTTCAAACCCAAGAATCCAATGCGTTAAAATAGCCTATCCCAAAGAATAACGGGAGGTAACATGCTTAACTTAACAAAACCCCGAGACTAATGGGCGGTGCATTACTCCTATAGCGCTATAATTGTTAAGGTAGGCTTGTACGAAGTTAATGAGCATATAGACACAAAAGTCAAACATAACATACGAGATTAACAAGCTGATAGTTTCATGTTCAAATATGGATAGAGAGTGATTCAAATAGTTTCAAGTGTTTCGTGTTTTGATATAGAATACATGTTGCACCCAAAAGTGTTTAAAATAAAAATGGGTTCGAGTAACTCACATAATTTCTAAGTCTCCCGATTATCCAAGTGTTGACGAGTGTATGAGATTAGAAGGATGGAACACCGAGGTCGCCCTATTTGGGCAAACGAAAGTGGTATGAATATTTGGAACTAGGAGGAAGGATTGAGGTTCGAATTTAGAGTATGAATTTATTTTATAACTCCATTTGAGTCTGGATACGTTTTCATTAATGTTTCGACTATAAAGTGGATATATGTATATATATTTTAACGAAAATCGGGCAGAGTCTCCTCTGTTTTTTGACGATCCTGACAATATGAGTTGTAAATATAATTTCAAAACTCATCAATTAATCAACAATATATATATATATAGAGTGGGAGTTGGCTAAAGTCATTTTTTCCTACAAAGTGTAGGAAGCAACTATGTGATGACAAGTGTCATCTAGAGAATTTTAACAAAATGGCACAATGGTAATTCATTAAATAAGTTAATTTTGGGAAGAGATAATTATAAAACAATAAAATGAGATTTTTTAGGAAACCCTATATCACATATTTTCAAATTTTTCAGTTACAAAAAACTTCCAGGGTTGTTTCTTTAAACATCCAGATGATTTTGTTCATATTTTTTCACATACTAATACCGTTGTGTTTTATCATGCTGGTAATGCTGGCGGATTTCTTGACGCTGTGTTTTATCATGCTGGTAATGCTGGAGGATTTCTTGACGTTGTGTTTTACCGTTCATGCTGGTAATGCTGGAGGATTTCTTGACATTGTGTTTTAACAGCAAGCAGATTAATACCGCTGTGTTTTAGCATTCATGCTGGTAATGCTGGAGGATTTCCTAATACCGCTATGTTTTATCGTGCTGGTAATGTTGGCGGATTTCTTGACGCTGTGTTTTATCATGCTGGTAATGCTGGAGGATTTCTTGACGCTGTGTTTTACCATTCATGCTGATAATGCTGGAAAATTTCTTGATATTGTGTTTTAATAGCAAGCAGATTAATACTCCTGTGTTTTAGTATTCATTCGGTAGTGGAGATTTGACGCTGTTTTTACTTCATGCTGGTATGGGAGGATTTCTTGACGCTGTGTTTTTACCATTCATGCTGGTAATGCTGGAGGATTTCTTGACATTGTGTTTTACCAGCTGCAATCCTTCATGAACAATTTCTTGAGGATGTGTTTTACCAGCTACAATCCTTCATGAATAATTTCTTGACGCTGTGTTTTACCAGTTACAAGTTAATTCACAATGTGTTGTAGCAGTTTATGTTTTAGGAATGATGTGTTTTCTTGGATTTCTTCAGCTGTGTGATATTTGTCACGATGTGTTTTCTTGATGTTGTGTTTCTTTATGAATGATAGAAGGAAGAGAGAGAAAGAGAGAGAGGGAGAAAGAGAGAGAGAGAAAATCGCAATTAATAATTTCCATATTTAAAACAAGCTAAATGACACATCTACCCCTAATTAATTAAATAATCCTATTTTTAAGACACACATATTACCAAAATGCCACCAAGATGATCTCAGCCATTAAACACACCCATCGGATGGCCCAGATCGCTTCCTAGACTTTCTAGGAAAAACACACTTTGCGCAGGAGCCCCACTATATATATATATATATATATATATATATATTATATATATTATTATATATATATATTATATATATATATATAGAGTGGGAGTTGGCTAGAAAACCTAAGTTTTCTAGAAAGTCTAGGAAGCAAAAAGGAGGTGACATGTGGCTTTTAGTTTTTTATTCAAAAGGGCATGATGGTAATTTGATTATTAATTTAATTTTGAAATATTATATATCCTAAACTAACTAACCAGATATTTATGGAAAGGTTCTCTTTGACAATTTCAAATCATTACGATTTCATAAGGGCAGTTACTTTAAATTACAAAGTTCAAATCTGTAACAATTTCTTCACATTGTGTTTTATCAGTTACTGGGCTCATCAAATGTGTTTTAGCAGTTACTAATTTCAGTTACTGTTTCATCACAATGTGTTTTAGCAGTTACTGGTTTCATTTATTGTTTCATCATAATGTGTTTTATCAGTTAATGGTTGATATGATTTTTGGCATTCTTGATGTTGTGTTTTATCAGTAATTGGTTCACGTTGTGTTTTATCAGTTACTGATTTCATCACAATGTGTTCTATCATTTATTGGTTGATGTGATTTTGGCATTCTTGATGTTGTGTTTTATCAGTTACTTGTTTCATCACATTGTGTTTTAGCAGTTACTGGTTCCAATTACTGTTTCATCACAATGTGTTTTATCAATTACCGGTTTTATCAGTTATTGGTTGATATGATTTTTGGCATTCTTGATATTGTGTTTTATCAATTACGGTTTCATCACAATGTGTTACACCAATTATGATTCATGAATGGCATGTTCTTTTGTATTTTATCTACTGTTTCATCACAATGTGTTTTATCAGTTACCGGTTGATGTAATTTTGGCATTCTTGATGTTGTGTTTTATCAGTTATTGGTTTCATCACAGTGTGTTATATCAGTTACTGGTTACAGTTACCGTTTCATCACAATGTGTTTTATCAGTTACTGGTTGATATGGTTTTGGCATTCTTGATGTTTTGTTTTAACAGTCAGTCACTACTTCGTCACATTGTGTTTTATCGCTAAAACACACTACCATGAACACATCTAGATCTGATTTATCATTGTTTTTATATGATTTGGTGTTTTCAAATGTGAGGGATTAGAGGGAGAGAAAAAAATTGCGATATTTTTGGAGGTGGTTTTATGATTGGTAGTTATTTCCTTATTTAAAACAACTTAAATGACACATTTACCCCTAATCATTTAAATTAGCCTATTTTAAAGACAAGTATATTACCAAAATGCCACCAAAATTATCTCAACCACTAAACACACTCATCTGATGGCCCAGATCACTTCCTACACTTTTTAGGAAAAACACACTTTCCGCAGGATCCCCACTCTCTCTTTATATATATATATATATATATATATATTATATATATAAATTATCATTAATGTCAAAACGTATGTAATCACTACGTATAATGTTTGGAATGCGTTTTCGAAATAATGAATACTTATCTAAATAATTTAACTAAATTTGTGTCGACTATGTATATAAATGTATAATTTTCGTCAATAACGTATAGATATATCATTCTCGTCAACAATGTATAATATATTTGTCATAAGTGTAAAAAATACGATCTTGTCGAATGTTTAAAACACATTTAAATTTACTTGAAGGATATTTACGTATCGATCCAATTTTTATAACTCAAAACATTAAACTTATATATATATATATATATAAAAAACGAAATAAATAAAAAGGCGTCGATTTTACCAAGCATCGTGTTTGACCAGTTGACCAAGCTTGCCCGAGACATGAACTAAGGCTGACCCGTGTTGACTGTTTGACCATAGTTGACCAGGTTTGACCCGGTTTGACCGAACACCAAACTGACCCGCGACCAAAACAAAACCCGAACATAACCGAGCCAAGACTTGAACTACTGTTGACCTGAACCTAACGGAGCCGGAACTGAAACGAGACTCGACATGAACTCGAAGCTGGAACTAAAACGATCCGGAGCCAATACCTAACTCGAAAACTCAGCTGGGCCAAGACAACACCACCACTGCCACCGCTGAACGGAAGTCGCCGGAAAACGGCCTGCCGACGTGTGTTGCGTTGCACCACCACTACCGCCGTCGTCTCTCTCTTTCCAGCTCGCTCTCTCTCTCATCTTGTTCTTTCTCTCTCTTGTCGCCGTGTGCCGTCGGTCAGGCGAGGGTGTGGGATGTTGTGGTGTTTGACATCTGAACCAAAGACGGAGAGGAAGGGGCAGGGGTGTTTGAACTGTGGGTGTGAGTAGGAGACGAGGAGAAGGAGGGTGGTTGACAGAGGAGTGTGGGTGTCTCGTCGGAGGCTCGTAGGAGACAAGGGGGATGGCCGATAGCCGGAGTTACTCCGGTGACCGGAGTAATGGCAGAGGAGGGGGTGTCAGCTGGTTCAAAGGGGGGCTAGGGTTTCTTGATTAAAAAAGAGGAAGGTGTTGGTTTATGTTAGTTATAAAGGCTAGGGTTTAAGGGGGGTTGGGTCTAAATCCTGCTAGCGGCCCAAATGCGTTTCAGGACCTGTTTTCGTACCGAACTTTATAAAATGTCATATAAAATCGTTTTAGGTTCAAAATACGTAAAACGGTGTCGATATTCGGTATTAGTTACGTTCGTTCGTTGTTTGCGTTAAAAAAAGCGTAATGCGCGTAGTTTCCGGTTTTCGTTCTTTTTTTTCGATCAAATTTGAATAGCGTTTCTAAAATAGGAAACGAACACGAATTTTTATAAAAATAAGGAATTTCGGAAATACGAGGCGTTACATAGAGTCCAGCTTGGAACGTACGTACCTGAAGCCTCATAGGAATCCAAATCCTTAAAAAAACATTTTCATCACCAAGTACCTATTTCGACTCAGCTTCATACCACATTAGCAAAGAGGAAGAACTCTCACCGCCGTCAATCTGTTGAGGACTAGGTCAAGATGCATGAGATGAAGTAATGCCCGTTGCAGCTTTGACGGGTAGAGTCAGAACAAGCTCTCTCGGAGACGTCGGTTTAACCATGTCAGCATCATCACTCGCCACCAACTTCGTGTCAACGTGGCCAAACGAAAGGGGACTGGAGGCGGTATACGGACGATCTCGGAAAGTTTGCCAGCATGAATATGGACGTACAGATTCTCCAATAAGCCACCAGCAGTAGAAACCCCCTAACATCGGTTTCATCTTCCAAAATCATTTCTGGGCGAGACTCAGAACCAGATTTCGTTTTCTTAGCCTGTTTCGGGTTCGAATCTACCTTAGAGTTTGTCTTGTGGTGACGCTTCAAAGACTCTTTCGGGTAGAACGTTGCCTCAGTACCCTCATCCATCGGACCTTCTGTAACATCCGTCAAAAACGGATTTACCAAACCCGCTCCGTTTATCAACCGAACAGTCAGTTAAAATATTCGTTGCGAATTAAATGCCCAAAATAATTTTAAACGATACATAATCAATTATTATACGGGAATATATAATTAGTTTTTGAAAAACTGTTAAAAATCGCAAAATAAAAATACTTTGTTCCTGCCGGGTTTCGAACCCGGGTCAGTACCGGTTCAACAACAACTTAACACTCAACATTTAAACCACTGCGCCACGGATGTTCCTTGTTAAATATTGGAATCATTTAATTCATATCATAACTTCCGAATTCAAGCCGGCGCCCAAAAGTTCAGTCGTCGGAAATCCCGGCAATCTCGCGAGTTTTAACGACATCTTCCGTTATAACGTAAACATTTACTAAGACATCGGTTATAACCAGCGTCTGAGTCCGCGACCAAAGTTATAACCGCCGGAGTTTTTATAACCGACGAATCCAGTCGGAAATCAGACCAAGTTCATCGATAATTTGCCCTATAAATACCCCCTCGAACCTCTGCAAACCTTTTCGCTCAAAACCGCACCTTTTCTCGGCGAAAACTCACTTGCCGGAATTATTCTGTTCATCGCCGGAAAACCGGTTTCCCCATTTCTGAGCCTTACTAAACCCTTTGAGCTTATACCGAAGTCACCCATACCTTTTTCAAGCTTTCTGGAGACTCGCTGCTGCAAGACACTCGTCGCCGGAAGGGATTGTTGTCGCCGGAGTTCTGCCGGAAAATAGAGGAAGCTAGTCGGTATGCCTCACGCCTAATTTCCTTTCTTTTTACTTTTATCTCATCGGTAATTAACCTAAAACGCTAAAGAAACCTGAATAAAAAACTCGAACCAGTCAGACAGCATCTCTGGTTAAAATCCGACGAAGAAGACGATGAACCTGTAACTCATAAGTATAATTTAAATTAAGAAATAACTCGGGTTAGACACACAGTCCAGCGGTGGACTGTGTGCACAATAAACACACAAAGGTCTCGAGTTCGAATCCTGTTCCACACACGCTGCGTAAATAAAAATGTTCTTTTTTTGTTAACTGAACTGGATTCATTTTATATATATGTTAAGTATATTAATAATCGGAAAAATAACCAAGTTAGACACACAGTCCAGTGGTGGACTGTGTGTATGTTTAATCAAAGTGCACGAGTTCGAGTCCGGTCTGCTGCATCGACCCGGACAATTATTAAGTTTTTTAAATAAGTCAGAAATGAAAATAATTAATTTGTGTTTAAGTATAATAAAAATCAGTTAAGTTAACAAGTTGTACACACAGTCCAGCGGTGGACTGTGTGTTATCATAACCCACAGGTCCCGGGTTCGAGACCTGTGGAGCGCATCGTCCGAATCAATTAAACTGTTTTTAAAATAAAAGGATTTTCTGTTTAACTTAATTAATATATAAATATAATTAAAAACAGATATATGACGGGTTAGACACGTAGCTCAGTTGGTAGAGCTGCGTGCACGCGTACGGGAGGTCTCGGGTTCGAGCCTCACCCAGCGCACTTATATTCGCACTCGAACCGGTCAACAGTCAGTCAACGGTCAAAGTCAAAGTCAACTGTCAGAAAAAGTCAAATTTTTTTATTTAATTATTTTAATTAAAAATCAATTAAAAATACTTAAAAATAACATTTTTAGGGTTAGAAAATAGCCTTAAACTCACAAAAATACACCCAACAATCCTACTAAAATAGATTAATAAAATCCGTTTACTTACCGAACCATAATGCGATTTATCTAGGTTAATCTCACTCGTGGTTAAAACCACTTCGCGTGCATTCAACATCATCAACCGAACGCACCCACTGTGAGTGAATCTTACAACTTCCCCTTTTAAATTACACGTTTTGGGGTGTGTCATGTGTCATAAAAATAATTAACTTGTTTATTTAAACTTATGCCATACCATATCGTGATATAAACTTAGATTCTTTATATTGTTGTGATTACTTATTTCATTTTGTCAAATTATATGAAATCAATTCATTAAGCCCATCAGTTCCTCGTGGGAGACGAGTTGAACAACGCGTGCCTCAAAACCAATTCATTATTGTTCATGTGTGTATCATTGAGTTTATATTGTTTGTAGTTGTGTCATTCATATTATCATGTTTATGCAATTCATTCATTAGGCCCATCAGTTCCTCGTGAGAGACGAGTTGAGTAACGCGTGCCTCTAAATGTTCCATTATTGTTCATGTGTGCTTTATTTAATATCTTATGATTGTTGAATAAGTTTACATCTATTTTTACTCATGTTTGGTTGTACACATATTTCATAATCAATTTAAATAAACTTGTTCAAATGTTTTCCATAGGATTCACTCGCCAACTTTATGTTGATCCAAAACCTTTTTACACATGATACAGGTGAACAGGTTGAAGCAAAGAAAACATAGGAAATGCCTTAGAAGAGAACAAAGAAGCTTAGATTGATAGTTAGAACATGTTGTAACATTTATTGTAAATTTCCATTAAATTGTATCTAATGAATATGAAACGCATAATAAATGTCATGAGCTTTGATGATAACCCAATCATGCCCCGATCACCTTTTCCGCTGCGGGTCGGGGTGTGACAGATTGGTATCAGAGCCATGACTATAGGGATATAGGATAGGTTATTAGACCCTTAGAGCCTATACTATAGTCTGCCTAAATTTTAATTGATTAGGTGGTTACATACAAACTTGTGATATTTATTTGTTTCATATTTGTTTACATTTACAGTCAAACATACATGCTTATATACATATTCATTATACATATATATCGATGTTCATGTATTCAATTTATTTTCATACTCTCATTATCCAAAGATTTTATTGCAATTTTCAAATCTCATCAAAGTAAGTTCTGCGACGGGCATGTAGTAACTGGAAGGGTACAAGTACCGGTAGTCGGAACGTCCTGTCTAGGTTGGCATTCGTATAAATCCAATATAACGGACCAGTTTGCCTACCTGGGGACCAACGATGAGAGTACGAAGGACCTATTAGGCCAAAGCATGCCACACCAAACGTCGTTCGAACTAACCCACTTTGAGGTGTCACCGTGTCTACACCTGGACACATTCCGAATATCACACGTTGTATACATATTTCTCGATTTTCTCCGGGTTTTTGTGTACGCAACCTGGCAAACCCGTGCGAACCATATGAAAAACCGGTATTCATGGGGGCCCACATGATTACACAGGTAAAGTATGGCGGCATGTAGGGCCTAATGGCGAGAAAAGCCCAAGACATCCTATGGATGTAGTAGATTTATTTTTCTATAATTATTTTATGAATGTTCATTCCTAATGCGACCCATGAACCCAAATCGCTCAACAAATGGCTGCCGTAATACCCAACATTGTAATCCAAGTTCAACAAGCACTCACCGCTAATCCTGTCAATCAAGAAAACCAAAACATTATTAACTCTCCCTCAAATACCGCTAAATGCACCTACAAGCACTTCAAATCATGCGACCCTCCAAAATACAAAGGGACTGAAGGTGTCACCGCTCTCCTCCATTGGTTTGAAGAAATGGAGAACACTTTTCTAAATTGCGATTGCCCTGACGATCGCAAAGTGCGATATGCTACCGGTCGATTATATGGGATAGCACTTACTTGGTGGAATACAGAGAAGGCCAAACGAGGCGTCGACGATGCTATGACCTTAACTTGGAACGAATTGAAGGAAATCATGACTAGACGATTTTGCCCAAGGAGTGAAATCAAGAAATTAGAAGATGAATTTTATTCGTTGAAGCAAAAGGAAGGAGACCACACCACCTACAATAAAAGATTCCTCGAGTTACATCAAATGGTTCCCAACATGTTCACTCCCCTCTACCGTTTGATCGAGCACTACATTCGTGGTCTTCCGTCAAAGATTCAAGACCCTGTAATAAGTACCAAGCCTGCAACTTTGGAAGCAGCAATGGAGTTAGCAACAGAGCTTACCGAGAACCGAATCCGAAACGAAGACTTCAAGGAGGAGAAGAAGAAGGATAAAGAATCGACTGAAACCTCCGACTACACCCAAACCGAATCCCTTCTCAACCCAATCCTAAGAAAAATGAGACGGGCAACTTTTCGCTGCTATCCAACGAAACCAACCTATTTCACACGCCATACCTATCCAAGCTATCCCAATCACCCAAGTGGCACCCAACTCAACTTACCCAAATAAGAAGCCATATCTTGGACCTCACCCTCGATGCAACAACTGTTTTTATCACCATCCCCTTACCTTACCTTGTCGACTATGTACAACTTGTGGACGCTATGGTCATTTAAGCAAGGTTTGTCACACCTTCCAAAACCAAACCTCTTCCCCTACTCAAAACATGGCCCAAACTTATCATCAACCCCAATACCCCGTGTTCCCATATGCTCGAGCTTGTTTCAATTGTGGCGACCCTACCCACTTTAGAAACACATGCCCTCAATTGGTTAACGTTATCAACACTCAAGCCTAATCAAACCCAGTTAACCAAGTAAACCAAGAAAACCCAACCACTATGCCACCAGCAAGAGGAAGAGTCTTCAATATCAACGCCAATCCTGTCGAAGATAATGACGGCCCAAACGAAGATACCCAACTAGTCCTCTTCACCGAAAATCCAGATTCAACTCCTATCGTTTAGTTTTATGTTTTTCTTTATCACATAGAACCAAACATAACTTAAGGATAAAGCCAATGAAACTTTGACGAGAATATGGTGGATACGCCGCTGGTACTTCCTATATATAAGTATTCTTGTCAAAGGATCAGAAGCATTATCTGGCGGTTATGAGAGGTTCCATGTGTAGACTATTAGAGTAATTATTGTTTATTGTTTTCAGTATATGCATTTGCCGAGGCCGCAGCTCCCCATCCATGAGGTTGAGCTTGTTCCCCATTTTATTATGCGGTTGAACTGTGGCGTGCCCGCACGATCGGCTCCGTTTGATTGAGCCTTGATCGGTCATATTAGTTTGTTGCTGTTAAGTAGTTATTATTGGATGCAAAATATTATTACAGTACATGCATTTGCCGAGGCCACAGCTCCCCATCCATGAGGTTGAGCTTGTTCCCAATTTATTATGCGGTTGAACTGTGGCGTGCCCGCACGATCGGCTCCGTTTGATTGAGCCTTGATCGATCAGTTTATTTTAGATTTTCATTACATGCAATACGCTCGGCTCCGTTTGATTGAGCCTTGAGCGCACAGACAATTTCATTTTCAGTACATGCAATACGTTCGGCTCCGTTTGATTGAGCCTTGAGCGCACAGACATTTTCATTATCAGTATCTTGTGGTTGTGGTGTTTGTAGTAGAGTCGCATAGAACTAACCATAACTTGCGGATAAAGTCAATGAAAATTTGACAAGAATATGGTGGATACGCCGCTGGTACTTCCTATATATAAGTATTCTTGTCAAATGATCGGAGGCATTATCAGGCGGTTATGAGAGGTTCCATGCATAGGCTGTTTGTGTGATTGTTGTTTAGATTAAGTTGTTCATTTTCAGTACAAGCAATACGTTCGGCTCCGTTTGATTGAGCCTTGAGCGCACATACAATTTCATTTTTCAGTACATGCAATACGTTCGGCTCCGTTTGATTGAGCCTTGAGCGCACAGACAATTTCATTATCAGTATCTTGTGGTTGTTGTGTTTGTTGTAGAGTCGCATAGAACTAATCACAACTTGCGGATAAAGTCAATGAGAATTTGACAAGAATATGGTGGATACGCCGCTGGTACTTCCTATATATAAGTATTCTTGTCAAATGATCGGAGGCATTATCAGGCGGTTATGAGAGGTTCCATGCATAGGCTGTTTGTGTGAATGATGTTTAGATTAAGTTATTCATTTCCAGTACATGCAATACGTTCGGCTCCGTTTGATTGAGCCTTGAGCGCACAGACAATTACATTTTCAGTACATGCAATACGTTCGGCTCCGTTTGATTGAGCCTTGAGCGCACAGACATTTCATTTTCAGTACATGCAATACGATCGGCTCCGTTTGATTGAGCCTTGATCGCACGGATATTTTTCATTTCAGTAATTTTATGTTTGTTGTATTGGTTATAGAGTTATATAGGACTAATCATAATTCACTGATAAAACCAATGAAAATTTGACAAGAATATGGTGGATACGCCGCTGGTACTTCCTATATATAAGTATTCTTGTCAAAGGATCAGAGGCATTGTCAGACGGTTATGAGAAGTTCAATGTAGGATTTATTAGTTTCTTGGTAACTAATCATAATTTGTGGATAAAACCAATGAAAATTTGGCAAGAATATGGTGGATACGCCGCTGGTACTTCCTATATATAAGTATTCTTGCCAAAGGATCAGAGGCATTATCAGGCGGTTATGAGAAGTTCCATGTAGGATTTAGTATTGCCTTGGTTGAAATTGTGTTACATTTATATCATCTTGCTATTTAGAGAAATTGGATTTGTGTTCCATTTCTACATAAACTAACCTCTCCATCATAACAAACGAGAGAGGAACTTCCACCATTCAAACATATATGCTATCAGAATGTGGATTCAAATATTTGCTGTTGTGTTTATTTATGTTCAAATATCAGCTGTTGTGTTTATTTATGTTCAAATATCAGCTGTTGTGTTTATTTATGTTCCCTGTAGGTTGTAGTGTTAGAAGTTTTGCCTTAGGATATAACCATACTTTTCCAAACGTATCCAAACTCTTATGCATGATATCATTTTTAGCGAATCATTTCTGCTTATCAATACTTATACAGTAGGCAACAAAAAGCGATTCCTGTAATAGGGTACTTAGCCCTTACAAGGAACGTTACCGCCTCAAACAAAAACTTAAACCCTTACTTTTTCTAAGTATGTAACTGTCAAAACTAAACACCATCATTCTTTTAGTCAAATATATATCACTATTTAAATTTCGGGACGAAATTTCTAAAAAGCAGGGGATACTGTAACATCCGTCAAAAACGGATTTACCAAACCCGCTCCGTTTATCAACCGAACAGTCAGTTAAAATTTTCGTTGCGAATTAAATGCCCAAAATAATTTTAAACGATACATAATCAATTATTATACGGGAATATATAATTAGTTTTTGAAAAACTGTTAAAAATCGCAAAATAAAAATACTTTGTTCCTGCCGGGTTTCGAACCCGGGTCAGTACCGGTTCAACAACAACTTAACACTCAACATTTAAACCACTGCGCCACGGATGTTCCTTGTTAAATATTGGAATCATTTAATTCATATCATAACTTCCGAATTCAAAGCCGGTGCCCAAAAGTTCAGTCGTCGGAAATCCCAGCAATCTCGCGAGTTTTAACGACATCTTCCGTTATAACGTAAACATTTACTAAGACATCGGTTATAACCGACGTCTGAGTCCGCGACCAAAGTTATAACCGCCGGAGTTTTTATAACCGACGAATCCAGTCGGAAATCAGACCAAGTTCATCGATAATTTGCCCTATAAATACCCCCTCGAACCTCTGCAAACCTTTTCGCTCAAAACCGCACCTTTTCTCGGCGAAAACTCACTCGCCGGAATTATTCTGTTCATCGCCGGAAAACCGGTTTCCCCATTTCTGAGCCTTACTAAACCCTTTGAGCTTATACCGAAGTCACCCATACCTTTTTCAAGCTTTCTGGAGACTCGCTGCTGCAAGACACTCGTCGCCGGAAGGGATTGCTGTCGCCGGAGTTCTGCCGGAAAACAGAGGAAGCTAGTCGGTATGCCTCACGCCTAATTTCCTTTCTTTTTACTTTTATCTCATCGGTAATTAACCTAAAACGCTAAAGAAACCTGAATAAAAAACTCGAACCAGTCAGACAGCATCTCTGGTTAAAATCCGACGAAGAAGACGATGAACCTGTAACTCATAAGTATAATTTAAATCAAGAAATAACTCGGGTTAGACACACAGTCCAGCGGTGGACTGTGTGCACAATAAACACACAAAGGTCTCGAGTTCGAATCCTGTTCCACACACGCTGCGTAAATAAAAATGTTCTTTTTTTGTTAACTGAACCGGATTCATTTTATATATATGTTAAGTATATTAATAATCGGAAAAATAACCAAGTTAGACACACAGTCCAGTGGTGGACTGTGTGTATGTTTAATCAAAGTGCACGAGTTCGAGTCCGGTCTGCTGCATCGACCCGGACAATTATTAAGTTTTTTAAATAAGTCAGAAATGAAAATAATTAATTTGTGTTTAAGTATAATAAATATCAGTTAAGTTAACAAGTTGTACACACAGTCCAGCGGTGGACTGTGTGTTATCATAACCCACAGGTCCCGGGTTCGAGACCTGTGGAGCGCATCGTCCGAATCAATTAAACTGTTTTTAAAATAAAAGGATTTTCTGTTTAACTTAATTAATATATAAATATAATTAAAAACAGATATATGACGGGTTAGACACGTAGCTCAGTTGGTAGAGCTGCGTGCACGCGTACGGGAGGTCTCGGGTTCGAGCCTCACCCAGCGCACTTATATTCGCACTCGAACCGGTCAACAGTCAGTCAACGGTCAAAGTCAAAGTCAACTGTCAGAAAAAGTCAAATTTTTTTATTTAATTATTTTAATTAAAAATCAATTAAAAATACTTAAAAATAACATTTTTAGGGTTAGAAAATAGCCTTAAACTCACAAAAATACACCCAACAATCCTACTAAAATAGATTAATAAAATCCGTTTACTTACCGAACCATAATGCGATTTATCTAGGTTAATCTCACTCGTGGTTAAAACCACTTCGCGTGCATTTAACATCATCAACCGAACGCACCCACTGTGAGTGAATCTTACAACTTCCCCTTTTAAATTACACGTTTTGGGGTGTGTCATGTGTCATAAAAATAATTAACTTGTTTATTTAAACTTGTGCCATACCATATCGTGATATAAACTTAGATTCTTTATATTGTTGTGATTACTTATTTCATTTTGTCAAATTATATGTAATCAATTCATTAAGCCCATCAGTTCCTCGTGGGAGACGAGTTGAACAACGCGTGCCTCAAAACCAATTCATTATTGTTCATGTGTGTATCATTGAGTTTATATTGTTTGTAGTTGTGTCATTCATATTATCATGTTTATGCAATTCATTCATTAGGCCCATCAGTTCCTCGTGAGAGACGAGTTGAGCAACGCGTGCCTCTAAATGTTCCATTATTGTTCATGTGTGCTTTATTTAATATCTTATGATTGTTGAATAAGTTTACATCTATTTTTACTCATGTTTGGTTGTACACATATTTCATAATCAATTTAAATAAACTTGTTCAAATGTTTTCCATAGGATTCACTCGCCAACTTTATGTTGATCCAAAACCTTTTTACACATGATACAGGTGAACAGGTTGAAGCAAAGAAAACATAGGAAATGCCTTAGAAGAGAACAAAGAAGCTTAGATTGATAGTTAGAACATGTTGTAACATTTATTGTAAATTTCCATTAAATTGTATCTAATGAATATGAAACGCATAATAAATGTCATGAGCTTTGATGATAACCCAATCATGCCCCGATCACCTTTTCCGCTGCGGGTCGGGGTGTGACACCTTCATCCTCGATCGATAAATGCTCACTACCGTACAAGATTACTTTCCCGGCCGAACCACTCCTTCCTATCGAACCATGACCATCACCGGACCCAACCTTCTTTTTTCCCTAATTGGTTGCAGCAGGCACACTTTCAGCAAGAGACAAAACTACTACATTCTTCGCGGGTACTGAACTCGAACCACCCTGACCTCCGACAGGAACTGGATCGCGAATCTGATAAAGATTCTCATTCACAAGGTCAAGATACGACGGACCCTCCTTCATTTTGGTCACCCGAATCTCAAGCTCCGTAACATCGAATGACTTCAATCTCAAAGCATCTTTTAAGCCCATGGTTACAGAAAACACGCATAACCAGACAAAAATGTTGAGTAAATAAAGCCATAAAAGGGGGGGGGGGGGGAGAAGGGAAGAACATGCAACAATTTATAACATATAATATAAACCCTAACCCAAAGGATACTAACCCTTTCCATCCCAACGGAGCGTCGGATGTGTTCCGGAAGTTTCTGAATACGACCGGCCTCCCTGACCAAAGAAGCATACAGGGTCTTGTCATATTCAAAATCATCAAGAAGAGCTCTGGGAAGAGCATACCTCTTAAATCTCCATGTCATCTCCATTGGAATGCACCGATCATCAACCAGAAAGAAACGATCTTTCCAATCCTTCATACTTGAGGTGATCCAGGAAAAGCACGAAGCATTCTTATTCCGAACCTCGAATGTATACCATTTCCCGCTCCGGTTTAATTTGTAAAAGGCGCGAAACACATCCAGGTTTGGGTCCGATATTAGCGCCCGACACGACAACTCAAACTGATTTACCTTGGCAAGGCCGAAAGGATTCATCTGGGATATATGGACTTGATGAAACATCAGAGTCTCAATCAGAAACTTAGTAAAAAGGATCCTATAGTTACAATACTCAAAAAACTTGGTATATAACGAAATCTTCCCAGCAACAAAAGGATACGCCAGGGTGTCCTTCTCCGGAAGAACTGGATGCAAAGACCAGGGATCTGATACTTATTTACAATCCAATAAAATCCAGGCTGGGTTAAAACATTAAAACTAGAGCTTAAGTTGTCTTTATTCCCATAAGACATAGAAGTTAAAGAAGTACTGACCTGGTCAACAGTATAGCTCGAATCACGAATGAGGAAGAAGAAGAAGAAGGAGACAAAGGGATAAGTGAAAGGTAGAAATTTTTTACCATCAGATTTTTTCTGATATTATATATATATATATATTATATATATATATATATATATATTATATATATATATATATATATATTATATATATATAGGGTAAGGTTCATGCGAGAACACCTTTATTGTCAGAACCGCGAGAACCACCTTTACTGCAAAATAAAATCTAAAAAAATCAAAAAAGCACTCAAAATTTTTTTAATAAATTTTTAATAAAAATCGTTATAATTCAATACCAAAAAAACACTTTTTTTTTCGAGTAACAGTTATCCATGCACATGTGCATATGTATCATAACTTCGACAAATTCAATAATACGTTATCACTAGTAGACAATTGCACTTTAATTTACAATACCATCCATAATACACTCAATTTTCCATTAAATGTACATGTGCATCATTATGTATAACAATTATATACGGTGTTTTGGTACAAAAAGTTTGTGATTTTGAATGATGAAGTAGGCTCATATATATGTTTTTTGGTTAGTTATATCTAGTGGTTGATGGGTTCATTATAGTTATCACTTTATGATGTAATATGTTGATTGGATGGTATAAACGGTGTTTATATACATGTAATAAAGTGAAAATATTGGTATTGGTGTTGTATTATAAATGGTAGGAGGTAATGGTATTGTATTATGGATGGTAGGAGGTAATGTAAGTGTATTATGGATGGTATGATAGATGAAAGAGAAAGTGTATTCAAATTTGTGTATCAAAACACCTTATTTCATGTTGATACATATAGATGCACATGTGCATTTCTTATATTGGTAACGTAAAAAGTAGTGTATTACACATGGTAGTGTAAATGAAAGTACAATTGTCTAATGTTTCTAATGTATTACGGAATTTGTCAAAGAAACGATGAAAATGCACACGTGCATGGTAGTGTATTATGGATGGTATGATAGATGAAAGAGAAAATATAATCAAATAAGTGTACCAAAACACCTTATTTCATGTTATATATATAGATGCACATGTGCATTGCTAATATTGGTAACGTAAAAAGTAGTGTGTTACACATGGTAGTGTAAATGAAAGTACAATTGTCTAATGTTTGTAATGTATTACGGAATTTGTCAAAGAAATGACGAAAATGCACATGTGCATAGATAGTTGGTACTAAAAAAAAAACTTTTTTTTGAATTTTTTTATTGTTGAGTAAATATAGCGACTTTTTCAAAAAAAACTATTAAAAAACAAAAAAAAATTGGTATTTTTTTGGAATTTTTAGGTATTACCACTTGTGTTCACACTGGTTCTCACAATAAAGGGTGGTTCCTAACGGATCCTTGTCCTATATATATATAAGAAGGATAGTTGGTACTAAAAAAAAAACTTCTTTTTTTGAATTTTTTTATTGTCGAGTAAATATAGCGATTTTTTCAAAAAAATATTAAAAAAACAAAAAAAAATTGATATTTTTTTTTTGATCTTTTTAGGTATTACTGTTTGTGTTCACACTGGTTCTCATAATAAAGAGTAGTTTCTAACGGATTCTTGTCCTATCTATATATATATATATATATATATATATATATAAGAAGGTGAAATGACTGACGTGACAGCCCACCACCGCATCATATGAGCCAATCAAAATAAAACACTGTCACATCTGTCCTTTTAATTATCTCTTCTTAATATAGTTAAAGGGGGCTTTATAAAGAGCGTTATTTCACACCGTGCAAGTTAATGATAAGCCCTCGTTTATGTATCGCCTACGTGATGCTTACGTAGCATGATAAAACTCATAGGAACATAAGACTACACCACCTAGCCTAACCATATATCTCTCTCTTTATTTTTATCTCCCAATATTTATGTTGGGCACCACATTAAAATATTTGTACCAACTCTTGCGAGTACTTCTATGAAGTGATTGATAATTATAAAAATAAATATGTCATTACCAACTCTTGCGAGTACTTCTATGAAGTGATTGATAATTATAAAAGTAAATATGTCAATAAATAAATATGTTTATTCAAAATTTAACTAATTAAAAGTTGTTAATTATGGTAAGATTATTTCTATGTATAAATACATAATGGTTGTAATGCTCTAGAGTGGTATGTGAATAATTTTTTTTAAAAAGATCGTCGGTTAGAGTTTTTTATAATAAAAATGTTATGTATGAGATAATGGTTTTATCACAACGGGTAAGTTTTCCTTAGAATTAGTGACAATCCAGGACACTAGCGTTGTGAGTAGTATATTGTCTATGGTCGGTTGGACGTTTAAAGAAAAAGAATGTTAAAATAAACGACAACATGTTCGGTAAGGTAATCTCTTTATACACAAAGTTCATTGAAAACTTTTTAGGAATCTTATTAAGCTTATGAATTAAAAAATATAAAATAACAATAATCAGGTAACAACTTTAGTGGCAACAACGACACGCTATGTTTCAAAGCTTGGAATACACGACCACGTGAAAAGTACAACCCAAAATGTATATCGATCCCCAGAAAACAAAACCCAAAAAATAATCAATAATTATCAACAATCAAAACGTTGCAGCCGATGTTGAAAGTGCAAATCCGCCATTGTTATCCTTAACATTTTGATTCAGAGTCATCTGAATCGGTTGAATCTGCAAAGATTTCATTTCAAACCCTCGTCTCTTCCACAAATTCATATTCGATCCCTGATCTCGATGGTGACATTTCACCACCGGCAAAGGCGGATCGAGCTCTTTATCCACCACAACTTTCATAATTTCCTGTTTGTTGATGTAATATTTGTTTTTGTTGATCGGTACTCTGTTTCTTCCGTTGCAGCTCTTGCTTCTCTTTGTAACGGATGTGCTTTTGAAGTTGTTGATCGAACATTTTTCAGTTGTAACTGTTTACTGTTGAGTTTGTTATTCGTAACAGATCTATAGTTGTTGATAGAATTTTTGTCGTTTGCTGGAGAAATTAAGTGTTTGCTGGAGAAGAGTTTGTTGAGCTTGGTGTAATGGTTGGAGTGGCTGGAGGTTTTGGTGGCGGTGGAATCTGATAAGTTGCAGACGAGGAAGCGGTTGTTGTTGGTGGTGGTGGTTGTTGTGGTTTGTGGTTTGAGCGTTTTTTGATTTGACCGATGTAGGTGAGTTTGGGTGAGGAAGGATCTGTGGTGGAGGAATCGGTGAGTTTGGGTGGTTTGACGGTGTCGTTTAGGGAGAAACGACATAGCATTGGCATGAAGAAGGATTTATGTGATTTGTTAGCCATTGGAGAAGGATGGTGTGAGAGAAAGTGTATTTTGGGAACGAGGAAAGGGGTGGCTTGTGTTTGTCGAGTAGTGTGTTGGTTCCAAAGTAAACATCTGTTTGTGAAGTCTGTCACTCTGTCAGTCAAAGCCTTTTAAAACTATAATTTATGTCTTATTTTTTTGGAAATGAGCCTTTTTTTCTTGTATTAGAGTAGGGTGGTCAATCATACTCACAAACTTTTAATTAAGTTTCGCAATGTCATCAACCATTATTCATTACTCACAACCTTTTTTGTGAAATGGTCATCACTTATTTAAATTCCATCACTTGTAACTTTTTTCATTTTTATTTTTTGATTAATAAATTAACAATAAAATTATAAAATTCATTTAAATAAAACCTAAATTACATACTAAAATATATAAAAAATAAACATTGGAACAAATAACCTAAAAAGACCGACTTAAATGGATGGTATCTCCCATCCCCACCTTTCACAAATCTCGCGTTTTTGTTGGATTACGATTGACTTGAACGGTTCGTTGAGATGGGTGTGCGGCTCACACAAGATTTTTAAATCATTTTGTCTTTCTATTGCTTTCAAGTGTCCCATATACGCATGCTCGCGTTCAAGTTTTGCGGACATTAGTTTTTCTCTACTTTCTGTGGATTTGCTTATTTCCGCCAATTTCGCCTCTTCGATTTTGAAGATTGACTCCGTCACCGCTTCCTTTCCTTTACTTGACGATTCACCACTTTTCTTGCGATGCGGCCCTTTTAGGTGTATCTTCTTGAACGGGATTCGTCAACGGGTTGATTGGGCTCGTCATCGGGGTTGTCGTTCAAATTTATTTGGGGCAAGTTATCCGACGTGGAAGTCGTGTAGTTCCCCGATTCGGAGGTCTTTGATCGTTGGGACCTCCTCTTTTTTTGGAGCCGTCGGCCCATCCATGTCGACCAATGTAACCGGTACTCACTTCGGGTGATTTCTCGCGACCTTCCATGCCTCGATGTGTGGAAAACCCTCTTTTTGTATCTTTGACAATATAGGGCCAAGGCAGATTCCATGATAGTCGCCTTGCTTGCTCCAGTTTGTGGATTTCGGTTCCACAAAAAATAAAAAAGTTATAAAAAAACTGTTTTTAATAAATAAATAAAAAATCGGTTTTATAAAAATGTACCAACTGAATGAAATTTATGCTAATTTTGCGGTTCAAATCGCCCCACTTCGACGTCATTTTATCAATATTTCGATCGGTTGCACCGAGAAGTTTGCTAAAATGAGCCATGACTCGTCTCCAAAACCTTTTTTTCGTTTGATCGTTGGAATATTTCTTGGTTTCGGAGTTGTGCAAGAACGCCTTGACCAAGGCGACCTCCTCCTCGCTACTCCATGGTCTCCGACCGGATTTCGAGACAACTTCTTGAACATATTGTTCGTCGTCTTCTTCCTTCGTCTTCTGGAACGTCATCATCATCTTCATCGTCATCGAGACTTTGTTGCGGTTCGCGGTACGCTCTTGCAAAATGATGGATGAGGGTGTTATCTTCTAGTGGGTCGACTTGGTGGAGTTGGGTTTGATAGTGTGGGAATATGTGGGGTTGAAATTGTTCAAGTTGAGACGGTGGAACGAACAGTGAGTTTTGATACGTTGTGATTGAAAGGGTGGAAATTGTTGGGTTTGAAAGGTTGGAAAATGTTGCGTTTGAAAATGTGGGATTTGGTTGGGTTCGTCTTGCAACCTAAAGCGCGGCGGCTCGCCAAGATTCGCTCGAACCTTGGGTCGTACGGGATTCTTCCTCGAACCCGATCCTCTTTTGCTAGAGCCCGGGCCTCTCTTGCTTGAACCATCCATGATTTTTTGTGATATTTTTTGGATTAAGTTGAAGGATTTTTTTTAAGTTGAAGAATTTTGTGATTTTTGGATTGAGTTGGAATTGGGTATTTAACATATAAAAAAACAAACGGATACCATTCCAACGGTCAAAACAAACGGATACATTTCAAATTCAACGCGTGATAATCTCCACGCGTTATAAGTTCTACGCGTGAAACTTGGATCATGCACGGTTTTCGCTTACGTTCATTATTTTCAGAGTACTTTCATATGGAAGAGAGTAATCAAACATCCATGGTGTTGAGAGTTGGGCTTAAACCTTGGATCTTGATGCAGGTCGAGGGTTATGTTCTAAAACTTGTGTTTGTGATTCGCTTTACGTTTGAGATCTGTTTTATGCATCATTTGAACCTACTTGATCCTTAGTATACCAAGTATATCTTGGGGCTTTGAATGGACCAGAATGATAGCTCAAGGATGGAGAAAAGTTGGCAAGAAAGTCACTCGAAAGTCATCTTATGACAAAACTAAGAATACAACATGTAGAGCTTCTTACTTGCTATCATTTACTTCTAAACCCTCCAAAACACAATATCCTATTTTAAGCCACGTGTATAATGAAGTTTGGATGATAAGAAGGTTAGGATATGATGTGTTAGGTATGTTCGCGAAGTCTCCAAAGTTTTTGATTAACTTTAGGAAAACCTTAGTCTTAGACCTTGAGAGATGGATGGTTGCTTCAAAATACATGGAAATGATTTAAACACTTGTCTAAAACTTGTATAAGACTATAAATCACCAGATATGATAACATGTATGATCAAAACAAAGAATCCAAGACATTTTATTGCTTAAACATTAAACAAAATTACCTGGAATATGAAAACGGATCGGGTTACAAAAACGGGTTGGGTTCTAGGATCTGTTTTTGACCGATGTTACAGTCTCCCCTACTTTTGGAAATTTCATCCCGAAATTTAGAGGAAACTGTGTTCGATAACTGTTTTAGCATATTCCCTAGGATTTACATTAGGATGGAATCAAAGTAGGGTTTAGGTTCGGTTGTGGTGGTAACGTTCCGGGTAGAGGAATCACTCTTTGTTGCCAGAGGTGTAGAAGTGATAAGCGTCATAACACGGAGATGGCTCGTGACAAAGATTTACTACTGAATTGTAATTATACTCATGACGTCTAACTGGATATTGTATCCTGATAAAGGATTTTGAGAAAACCGAAACATCATAATGATAAAGTTACATAAGAAATTACAAAACGAAGTCATTAACCACATTGTTATCTGAATCGTGATTGACACTACTTACACATAACTTCTCATGACAATCCATCAACGCTTTTGATCATTTGATAAGAACACTTATATATAGGAAGTACCAGCGGTGTATCCACCATGTCCTTGTCAAATTTTCATTGGCTTTGTTATAAAATCATGATTAGTTCTATGTGACTCGTCCTAAAATCTACCAAACATAACTAAAAACAACAATTAATGCTTGAGTCTCAAATCCGAAGAAAGCAAGACTAAATGATGGCGGTACCTCTATCTTGTGTTATAAGGAAGTGGTCAGCCTATGAAAAAGTGAGACGTGACCCACTTTCCTTAAGTTATGAGAGGAGGTCCACCATGAGGTATGATGACATGAAATTTAATCGATGTGAAATGACATGATATGAAATGTAATGAAGAACAATTGGTGTAGCATAATATTAATTGCAACGATGGAAGTAATATGAAATAATGTTAACTTGTAACGTTACAACCCAAATTGAAAACAATGGTAACTTGAATAGTCAAGACAAGAAATGGAATTGATAAAAGCTTGGTGCGGAAATAAAAATAAAATAAACAACTGGAGTGGAGTCTTGAGTCTTCATGATGGAAAAAGGGCTAGTTGGGTTACTCGAACGCACCATTTTCGTTGACCTCAGTTGGGTTTGTGCTGATGTTGTAGGCTCTACCCCTTGCTGGTAGGGGTGCTAGGTTTGCCTGGTTCGCTTGGTTAACAGGGCTTGCTTGGGCTTGAGCGTTTATGATGTTAACCAGTCTTTGGCACATGTTTATGAAATGGGTAGGATCTCCACAATTAAAGCAATCTCTAACATTGGGTACCATGGGGTAGTTCGGCTGCTGGTAGGGTTGGGTCATGTTCTATGTAGGAGGTGGAGCTTGGTTTTGAGGAGCGCAAAAAGTGTTACCCAAATAACCATAACACCCACATTTGGCATACAGTCGGCAAGGAACGGTGGGATGGTAGTGATAGTGGTAGTTGTTACATTGAGGGTGAGGACCAGTGTTGGGTTTCTTGTTTGGGTAAGCTGGGTTCGGTTCCACTTGGGTGATTGGGATGGATTGGAGATGTACGGCTTGTAAAATTGGGTTAGTCGAGGCAACGACATAATTTTTACCGTTACGCTTTCGTTTGGCATCGAAACGGGAAGATGATTCAGTCCTGGTTATCTTTAGCTCTTCTACGAGAATGAAGGCAACAAAAATGTGAGATTTTTTCGATGGATTTGCTAGCAGGTATGCGAAAAATATAAACCTATGATAAAATGAAAATTGTTGGGTTGTATTAGAAAACAATAACTCATGATAATTCAACACTTTTAAAGTGTTCTTGGGCTTTGCTTGTAATTTGGCCTTGCATGCCGCCATACTTCACCTTCGTAATTATGTGGGCCCCCATAATTACCGGGCTTTTGTATGGTTCGCATGTGTTATCCTGGTAATGTACACTAAAACCGAAGAAAATCGAGAAATATGAATGTAATGTATGAAAGTCGAAGAGTATCCTGGTGTGAACACGGTGATAACTCAAAGTGAGGTTAGTTCACACGACGTTTGGTGTGGCATGCTTTGGCCTAATAGGTCCTTCGTACTCTCACCATTAGTCCCCAGGTAGGCAAACTGGTCCGTTAATTCGGATTTATACGAATGCCAATCCTAGATAGGACATCCCGACTACCGATACTCGAACCCTTCCAGTTACTACATGCCCATCAGAGGAACTCACTTTGATGAGATTTGAAAACAAAACATCACAAAAGTTTGAATAACGTGAAATACGTATTTTGAAAATAGAGGGAAATGTTTCAAAAATTTAAAAGAAGTCGAGATTTTATAAATAAGGGTTTTATAAGTTTCGTATGATACATTTCAGGTGGAGTGACATATATACATATATATGTAGACTTTAAATATAACACATTGCATGTATCACATAATCATGTAGCAAAAAGAGTGCTTACATGCGTTCGTGTGCCAATGAATGAATGTATGTTGTACGGTATTATGGTGTGCTGCAAGGTCTAAGCTCAATCAAACGGAGTTGTCCTCGTATGGTTGGCAACGTCAAGTTCCGCTCATAGGTAATGGGGAACAGACGAGCTATGATGATGTGATGTCCAAAATGTATGAAAATGCACCAAATGATAAACAACCAAACAAAACATAACATAGATACTTCACATAACGGTAATTGCACGTATTTAAACTTGTAAAATGCGAAAAAGATATGCGATGCATGATACACCCAGAAACTATATATAAAAAAATAAAAAGGGGAGTTGTAAGATTCACTCATTGTGGTTGCGTTTGCGATTCCTTGTGAAAATAAGGCACGAGTAAAAGGAGAAAATAAAAAAGACAAGCGTGATTTAACCTATACAAACGAATGCAACAAGGAAAGGGTAAATGTTATGCTAGGCATAGCTAATGAGTGAACATGATATGTTGGACTCGTTGGGACTAACGAGCCTTTACAAGGCTACGCCAAGCCTAAAGGGGAGCCTAAACTAGGCTACCTAAACGAGCCTAATGCTCCTTAACTAAGAACCTAAACTAAAATAATTAAACTAAGAAAGAAATAAAGAAATGAATAATGAAAAAGAAATGAAGATTACCTCAAAGAAAACTTTACAAAGTCAGAAGAGCTTGAAGGGCAACACCTCCTCGTCGAGAGCGGAAATAAAAACTACTACGCACAACACCCAAAGGGGTATTGCGCTTGTGGAACCACCAAATTTGGTTATTCCACTTGTTTATACTCAAACTAGGTATTGCAAGCTATAAGGAACCAAACAAGGGTATTTATAGGTGTGAAAGAGAGTACAAAATGGTATTTGGGGCGATGTGGGACAGATTTAAAACATGGTTTTCGCGTCTTGCAAATCAGCAACAAACCCCAAACTTGTTTTCGCGATTCCCGCTTCGTTATAAATCCGTTTCGCACATGGTTTTGCTACGTTCATTATTTTCAGAGTACTATCATATGGAAGAGAGTAATCCAACATCCATGGTGTTGAGAATTGGGCTTAAACCTTGGATCTTGATACGGGTCGAGAGTTATGTTCTAAAACTTGTGTTTGTGATTCCCGTTACGTTTGAGCTATGTTTTTTGCATCATTTGAACCTACTTGATTCTTAGTATACCAAGTATATCTTGGGGCTTTGAATGGACCAGAATGATAGCTCAAGGATGGAGAAAAGTTGGCAAGAAAGTCACTCGAAAGTCATCTTATGACAAAACTAAGAATACAACATGTAGAGCTTCTTACTTGCTATCATGTAATACTACGTGTTTTTACGTCCAATTATTTTCCGACACGTGCCCAGTTAATCCTTGTTTGCCGTATGGTAAAACAGGAGGGGCCAATGTTGTTAAAACGATAAATTATAACCACATTATATGAATAATGGAAGTCTAGGGGCTAAAGTGGCAAAATGCCAAAAATATCCATCTCTGGGAGTGGTTGCGGACCGCAACCACAACTGGTTACGGTCCGTAACCAGTTTTCAATATGTGGGTGCCTAAGGCCCTTAAGGACAACATGGCAAACCCATACGGTCCGCAAGGGACCGCCTGTGACCAAAATGTGGCAGCTTGTTGTTCTGCCACATTTTTCGCCATTGCTACCTTCTCTTGCATGTTGCAACGTCTAGGGACACTTGTTTACGTCCATAAACAGATGGCAACACCTCCTGGATCCTCCTTAGCTTTGTTTAATGAACATTTTGTGAGTTGCAACAAACTTGCATTCACTTTAAACTCACCAAGTTGCAACAAAAGTCAAACTGGCCAGATTTCATAAAAATTCATAACTGAATATATAGATGTTATAAAATATGTTTTGATGCATTAACAACTTAAAAATAAGTATTAGAACATGTATAAACTAATTTGACCCGTCAAGTCTCGGTCTAGAGTCGGTTTGCAACCAAAAGTCGTAAGGTTTGACCTCTGCTTTGACTTGTAGTTCTGGCCGGATTTTGTAACTTAGGTTACTGACTTTGAGTTGTTTTTAGGAACATGTTATAGTGTAGAATAACCTCTTAAAGTTATACTACATGGTCCGTTAGTAATCTGCGTTTTTATGCAAGTTTCCATTATTATGCCTAAACTTTGCAAAAAGGTCCTTTTTGATATAAACCAAGGTTTTAAACATTAACCACCATATAAATGAGTTATAAACTGATTTGTAAACTTAATTAAAATGTTTTGATGTCAAGATTCTGGTCATAACCTGCTTTTTGATTAAATAGCGTTAATGACGCTTTAAAAAGGACTAAAATGCCCTTTTCGGCATTTAAGGAGGATTAAACATAATTTTCTTTGTTCAAACTTCATACATACTGATGTAATATCATAAGTAGGGTTTATTGGGATAATAATTCTGATTATAACCTGAGTTGATGCTATAGATTCGTATAATGCCGATAAATGACCAAAATATCCTTTTTCGCATAAATTGGTTTTGACCAAGCTTTTCATGACCAAATCTTTTACCTACTGTAATAACATGATAAATGACTTATTTTGGTATTATAAAATTTATCATAACTTCAGTTTACACTAAAATTTATCATAACTTCAGTTTACTTTTCCTGCACTTGAACAATTTATATTTCCTGCACTTTAAATATTAGTACTTTGTGATGACTGGAGGTGGAGGGATCCTGAGTTTTAGGACGAAGCCTTTAGTCATCAATGTTTATATGATTTAGAACTTATCTCAATTCTTGGTGGATGGGTCTTGGTTTAAGACGAAACCAAGAGTGTGACATTTTGGGTTGCTAATAATAGACTAATCTTTTAGCCTTATCTGTTGTTGTTATGTTTTTGTTTTGAGAAATATGTTTGGAATATTCTGATCAAATATCCTGATCAGGATACTGATATAAATGTTCAATACTTTTGTTATCTCTTAAAAATATTAGACAAAAGCCTGGTTGAACATTACTTTATAGAAAACTTAGGTTATTCAGATAGGGCTTTCAAGATTGAAAAATAAAAAGCCATACCAGAGACACTTATGCAATAATTTCCGACTTCAACCTTTGAATCCTTCGCAATGTCCCCAGCATAGATGTCCCCTGTCTGTGCAGGATATTGCATTAGTGCATGGCATACTTGAGAATTTCTTCATTTAGTAATTGAACTTCGTAGCTTTTCATCCACAAAGAATGCGTATAAACACAATCATAGTCTGCTATAACTTTAGAATTTGTTAACAACTTTAGTTTCACTGGGGATAAACCTTAATATCCTGGGGTTAAACCCTTAGTATCCTGGGGATAAATCCTTAATCTCCTGGGGATAAACCCTTGTTTCGTGTGCTACAGGCGGGAGTGTATTAACTCCAAGACTTAGAAAGGTGAAAACCTTTAAACCTTTGAGAGTATGAAAAATACCCTTTCGCGAGAGAGGGTGATCAATCCTCATATACCTTCAGGATCCAGGATATAGCCAATAATAACGAAATTGTCAGCCACTGTTACATGAACTGGTCCCGCTATCTTGAACTATACATGGATACTTGCGCTCCAGGCGGGGGGTTTAAACCCAATTCGGGAGAAAGGTGAACACCTTTAAACCTATGAAGGGATCTGTATCCCTTAAACGTGAGAGAGGGGGCCAATCCTCTAGTCTTTCGATCCATTTTGAGTTAATATCTTGGAGCATTATCCTGAAGCATATCCTACAAAACACTTTCAAACTAAGGTGGGTGTTAGCTTGGCTAACACCCCTATTGGGTTTGAAAGGATGATAAATTTAATTAAATATATTTAAAAAAGTTAGAATTCATACCATCGTGAGTTAGAATTAAATTCTAAACTCACTTGAAAAAAGCTTTATGATGTATAGCATTCCAGGATCTTGGTAACATATCCCCATCCATGGTCTTGAGTCGGTATGCTCCCTTTCCTGATTCTGATTCAGTTTCATATGGTCCTTCCCATTTTGGGGCTAACTTCCCATCAATAGGATTGGTTGTATTCTGAAATGCTTTCCTCAAAACCCAATCTCCAACTTGGAACCTCCTAGTCCTTAAATTCTTATTATATGACTTGGCTATCCTCTGTTGATAAGCTGCCATCCTTAGTTTTGCTGCATCCCTTGTTTCGTCAACAGTATCTAGTTCTTAACATAAGACTTCAGGATTTGCTTCAGGATCTCGTAGGCTTGATCTTGCTGTAGGTATCACCATTTCTGTTGGAATTACTGCTTCTGCCCCGAACACCAAAGAAAATGGGGTTTGCCCAGTAGTATTCTTCACAGTTGTTCTATCAGCCCATAGGACAAATGGTAGTTCCTCTTCCCATTTTCTTTTTGGCACCTAACCTCTTCTTTAAGTTATAGACAATTATCTTGTTGGAGGATTCCGCTTGTCCATTAGCCTGAGGATGTACTGGTGTCGACGTGATCATTTTAATTCCCCAACTTTTGCAAAAATCAGTAGTTCTTTTATTGATGAATTGAGAGCCATTGTCACAAATTATTCGGCCAGTATTCCGAATCTTATTAGGATATTCCTCTTGATGAAAGATACCACTTCTTGATCCCTTACTTGGACAAAGGCTTCCGCTTCAACCCACTTGGAAAAATAACCCGTCATTGCCAGCATGAAAACCTTTCCTCCCGGAGCCTTAGGTAGTTTCGCCACTATATCCATTCCCCACTTCATAAATGGCCACGGGGATATAATGGAATATCATGGTTCAGCAGGCTGATGTAGTATATTGCTGTGTCTTTGGCATGCATCACATTTTCGAGCATACTCCGCAGCATCCTTTCTCATGGTCGGCCAGTAATACCCTGTTCTCAACACTTTTGAGAATAAAGATCTGCCCCTAGTATGGTTGCCACAATCTCCTTCATGTATATCCTGAAGTCCCACCTTGGTTTCAGGATCTTTCAAGCACCTTAGATATGGACCTGCAAGAGATTTCTTATACAAAACATCGTTTATAATAATAAAATGGGATACCTTCATTCTAAAAGCTTTGGGATTCTCATCCTTTGGGATATCTCCTTTGTCAAGATACTTCACAATTGGAGTCATCCAGGATTCAGGATTCTCCTTAGGATATCCATCACCAGGATCCTGCACGGTTACTACTTCCTTATCCTGAGACTTGAAAAGTTCCATAGCCGGGTACATGATATGTAGTATTGGTATCTGAGTTCATTCAGGTATCCTGACAGTAGATCCTAAATTTGCATGAGCGTCTGCTTCAGCATTTTCTTCTCTTGGTACCTGTTCAAGTGTAAAATTTTCGAAATATCCTGCTATTTTTTTCAAGATTTCAGCTAACTTTTCACCTTTGACTGCATAAGATCCATTGAAATGGTTAGTAATCAACAGGGAATCAACATACACTTGTAAACATTCAACATTCATATTCTTAGCCAATTCTAATCCTGCTATCAGGGCTTCATACTCAGCCTCATTATTAGTAGCAGGAAATTCACACCTAATAGCCTGGGGTAATATGTCCCCCTGTGGCGATTTTAGTAGTACCCCTAATCACCTCTTACATTAGATGCACCATCAGTATACAATATCCAAGATCCTGAATTCTCACCTAGTTGTTGTACTTCTAGGTCAGCCGTATTCTGAATATCACTACTAAAATCTGCCAAAAAGTCTGCTAGAGCCTAAGACTTTATAGCATTTCTAGGTTCATGTATTAAATTAAATGCACTTACTTTTACGGACCACTTTGCCATTCTACCAGACATTTCGGGTTTCCTAAGCACATTTTTAACAGGATAATTGGTTTTAACATGAATCCTATGTGTTTCAAACTAATGTCAAAGCTTAGTTGATGCCATGACTAGAGCTAATATCAATCTTTTCTAAGTGTGAGTATCTAGTTTCAGCATCTAACAAACTTTTACTAACATAATAAACAGGATACTGCTGACCTTCGTGATCCTTTACCAAAATAGCACTTACTGCATTCCCTGATACTACGATATATAGGTATAAGGGTTCACCATCCTCAGGCTTCATCAGCAGAGGTGTGCTTGAAAGATACTAATTCAATTCTTGTAGGGCAGCTTCATGTCTCTCTCCCCATTCAAACTTTTTGTTCTTCTTCAGGATATCATAAAATTCTTTGCATTTCTCTGAAGATCTTGAAATGAACCTGTTCAGAGTTACTACTCTTCCAGTTAATCTTTGTACATCCTTATTGGATGGTGATTTGAGATCCAGGACAGCTTTAATCTGTTCTAGACTTGCTTCTATCCCTCTCTCGGTCACCAGGTACCCTAAAAACTTTCCTGCCCCCACTCCAAAATGGAACTTAGCAGGATTCAGCTTCATATTATACTGGTCCAGGATATTGAAAGCACACTCTAAATCCTGGAGGTGATTCTCCGCTTTCTTGGATTTCACCACCATATCGTCAATATATACTTCCATTGTGTCCCCCAGTTTGTCTTTAAACATCATATTGGCCAGCCTCTGATATGTTGCACCTGCATTTTTTAGACCAAAAGGCATGGCAGTATAACAATATATACCTGTGGGTGTCATGAATGTTGTGTCTTCTTGGTCGGATGGCTCCATTTGGATTTGCTGAAATCCTAAGGATGCATCCATAAAGGTCAGCATTTCATGATCGGCAGTTGCATCGACCATCGAATCTATATGAGGTAATGAGAATGGGTCTTTAGGACAGGCTTTATTGAGGTCTGTGTAATCTACACAAACTCTCCACTTCCCAATTTTCTTTTGGACCACCACCACGTTTGCTAGCCACTTAGGAGATCTTGGATTTTAGCAACCTTTCAACCTCTTCTTGTATAATTGCATTCCTTTCATGAGCGAATTTCCTTCTCTTTTGTTGAACAGGCCTGAAAGATTTGTCAATTCCAAGCTTGTGAGTTATAATATCTTTCGATATACCTGTCATATCTTCATGTTTCCGTGCAAATGTAGTCACTCTACGCTTCAAAAAGTTAGTAAGCTGATTCTCAATATCCTGAGGGATATTGGCCCCTACAAGCACCGAGATATCCGGATTATCCTGATCCAGGATAACTTTCTTAACATCCTGCTCCGAAGTTCCCACGATATCCTAGGCTTGTATCTTTAATTGCTATCCTGCTCTGGATTTTGTTGACGCCTTCATCGAAGAGGAGTAGCATTCCTTCACCTCCTGTTGGCCGCTTTCCACTTTGACTACCCCCCAAGGGATAGGAATCTTGACACACTGATGATAGGTGGAAGGTACAACTTTCATATCATGAATCCATGGCCTGCCTAATATAATATTGTAGTAGGATAATGAATCCATGACACAAAATCGTTGCATTGAGTTCACTCCTTCAACGTATACATGCAGCTTTATCTCTCCAACAATGTTCTTTGCTTCTCCATTGAACCCTACGGGCACAGTGGACTTCGAGGTAATCTCCATTTCTGGGATGTTCATCCTCTTCAGGGTCTCTAGTTGAATGATGTTGACCGAGCTGCCATTGTCCACCAATATCATGCATACAAAATGGTTAGCAATATACAAAGTGATTACCAGACCATCATGATGTGGATCCTGAATGCTATCACGGTCTTCACTGTCGAACGTTATCACTTTGTCAGTTATAAGTGTTGTTGTCACCCTCGTTGGCTTACCCTCTTTCTGCCTTTGCCTCTTTGGCATGCCTCTTAGCTGCAGAATAAGAGGTTCCGCATATATCGGATCCTCCAGATATGAAATTGATTATCTTGGCGTCTGGGGGAGGCGATGCTGCTCGCTCGGGATCCTTGTCAGTATCCTGACCCGTATTCTTCTTCCTGCCGATAAGATCTTTTAAGTAGCCTTTGCTTAGCAGATAGCTTATCTCCTTTCTCAGGGCTATGCAATCTTCCATTACATGTCCAAAATCTTCATGGAAGGCGCACCACTTGGACTTATCCTTCCAATCAGCCTTTTGTTGGTTCTTCCTTAGCCACCTTGCTTTTTCTCCTAAACCCTGCATTGCATATATTAATTCAGAGTATTAACAGAAAAACAGTATTCAGATAACTCAGGATATTCTTCGCCATCTTCATCCTCGACATCATTCACTTTCTTGCTGTGGTTTTTACCATACGGCTTAGAGCGGTACGGTTTGTACGAGGATTCCGATTTCCTGTTTGTTGATTCGTATGTTGAGGATGAATTCATCCTCTCTTGCATTTTCTTGTCGTCTTTAAGCCTGATATATATTAGAGCCCTGTTTCGAGCTTCGTCCAAATTCCTTCAAGGATTCATCACAAGATCCTGATAAAAAGGAGATCTTTTTGTAATCCCATCTTGAATGCTTGTACAGCTGTAGCAACATCAGGATGTGGGATATCTAAGGATTCCCTACTAAATTTGTTCACATAATCCCTAAGGGATTCTTTAGGTCCCTTTGTTATCCTGTAGAGGTCACTTGTTAGTTTTTCAAAGCTTTTACTACAAGAAAATTGACTGTTAAACAAATTAACCAAATGAGCAAATGATGTAAATGAATGAGGTGGAACGCTTAAGAGCCACTTCAAGGCTGATCCTGTCAAAGTAGGCCGAAGCCCTTGCAGAGACATGCTTCTTTAAGATCCGGTGGAATAGGATTCACTTCCATCCTCTCCTTATACTGGGCAATATGCTCTTCAGGATCCGTCGTCCCATCATAAAGCTTCATGTTGGAGTTTGGAATCTCTTTGGGATTTCAGCATCACAAATGTGGCGAACGAAGTGGGATATGTTGTGACTATCCTGGGATACTTCCAGTATGGGCTGCACTACCCCAGGTACACTTGATATCATATCCTTCAGCTTCTGAAGCTCTCTGGAGAGTGCTGAGGTTACACTTGTATCCTACGAAGATCCAACATTGTTAGTAGCAAGAGTATTAACATTATTAGATAAGTTACCAGCCTGTTGATTCTGGGTCCTGGAGCGTATCCTGAGCCCCTCACAGTCGATATCCTGGTTGATGAGGGTATCTCAGGAACATTGCTCTGGGAACGGCTTGGTACGACATTGCCCTGATTATCCTCAGTATACACCGCTGAACTAAAGTTCAGATTCCTGTGCTGCAAGGGAGTGACAACATCCTCAGTAAGTCTCTTGGAGTTGGACTTCAAGAGTTGTATTTCTCTCATTATCCAGTTAGTTTCCTACTGTTGCTTCATCTGATCCTGTACATTACCAAACAAAGCTAAAATTTCATCATTAGAAACCATACTAGGAGTTCTCCCTGGAACACCAGATCTGTAGACATTCTGAGCAGGCAGAGTGTCTCGGGATGGAGGTAGTGGAAGCACTGAACCGGTTGTAGCAGAGGTTGTAGCAGGTGTGGAGGAAGAGCTCATGTTTGATTTCGAAGCCATCGAAAACAGTCGTGAAAAAAGTTTTGAAAATAAAAAGCCAAGTAATGATTTTAACAAAGCTTTTAGTAAAAATAGCACCACTCGCCCCACAGTGGGCGCCAAATTGTTTTGGTCAAAAATTACCGAAGCAATTTAGTGATCAAATTAGTTTTGTGAGGTAGTGTGCTAGTACTACTCGTGAAAATATGTTGGTTTATTTGCTTATAAAAACAGTTTCAGGATATAGCCTCAGGATATGAAACTATACCAATGATCAAACAATGAGCAGTAAAAGTAAAAGTGGACACATGATATACGAGGAAAGCCCTTGATCAATCTAGATCTCCGGCATAAAACCTCGGGAGCTGACAAACATCGGCTGCCTTGTTCTTCTTATTGCTTAAATATTCAGGATACAGTGCATGATAATGCTCAGATCGCTACTAAGTGGTATAAAGATTGCTAGCGTAAAGTGTTTGTGTGTGAAAGCGGTAGAAATGAGTGGGAGTAAGAGAGCAGAGAGTGAAGTGTGAATGATTGATGTGTGTCCTACGATCTGGCTCATCCTTTATATAGTTACAAGAAATAACAAATTTTCCTATAATCTTGGGGTGCTCCGGAATATTCCATTTTGAACGTTGTAGACCCGGTCTTGGCGGCTTCAACGTCCATATTGCAACTGAATAGAGCGAGTCTTCAAGGGAAAAAGGTCTTCGTATACGTTGCAAGTCCTACAGCCATTTTCTGCACGTAAAATATTAGTGGCTATCAGGATACTCCCTCAGGATGTTACCAACATCCTGTCATGGTATCCTGGTCGCAAACAGACGTTAATTAGTCAAGATATAAGTCAAGATATGAGCTCAGAATTTCACCCATAACAATAACCAATTCCATATAGCCTGTAACAAAAACTCATTGAAATTAAATCCGACTGGTGATGTACTCACCATTCAAGGAGACCTACACTATGGAATGCCCGAGAAAGCGTCATTCCTCAAGGCATCCCAATGTATAAAGAAAGGTTGTGTCATCTGTCACACCCCGACCCGCAGCGGAAACAAGAGTCGGGGCATAATTGGGTTATCACCAAAGCTCATGATGTTTACTAATATGTTTCATATTTATTAAATCCAAATTACATTTCAAAGTTTCAAGTCAAATTCATACAATACAAGGAAAGGAAAGATTAACTAAACAAATCCATAATCTAAACTGGTTTATTCTTCTAGGCCGCCCTATATGTTTCTTGCTTCAACTTGATCACCTGTATCATGTGTAAAAATGGGAAATTTCGGGTCAACAAAAGTTGGCGAGTGAACCTTGTTTAAAACATTTGTTATTGGTTAATTATTGTAATTTAATTTAGGAAAAATTGTGCAATAATCATATATGAACAAATGTATGTAAACATAACAATCACAAACCACCTTGCTTAAGCATGAAATAAAAGTAACAATGTATGTGTTGGCAACGTCCCGTTCACGCTCATAGGTAATGGGGAACGGACGGCCTATGCTAATGTATGTGAGATCAAGGCTCAATCAAACGGAGCCGATCTTATGTGGCAACGCCTGGTTCACGCTCATAGGTAATGGGAACAGCTCACGCTCATAGGTAATGGGGAGCGGCGGCCTATGAAATGTATGTACTGAAATGATAAAATTAATCTAAACTTCAACCACACAGTCAATGGATACACCTTGAATACACATTGATCCTAAACATGATGGATGCACAATGATTAATTAAAATAAATAAGTACGACACATGATACACCCCAAAATGTGATTAAAACGGGGAATTTGTAGAGATTCACTCACATTGGATGCGTTTGTTTGAAGATGTTGGATGCGCACGAGTTTAGGGGATTGATCGACGAGAGATAACTAACCAAATAGGAAATGAAAAGGCACGGTAAGTATGTGGATTTTATTAACAATTTTAATAAGATTTTTGGGTATAAATTTGTGAGTTTAAGACTACTTTCAAATCTTGAAAACGTTATTTTTAAGTATTTTTAATTGATTTTTAATTTAAATAATTGATTTAATAAATAAAATAAATAATAAAAAAAAGTTGACTTTGACCGTTGACCGAGACCGTTGACCGTTGACTGTTACTGTTGACCGGTTTCATTGTGCGAAATTGTGCGCTGAGTGAGGCTCGAACCCGAGACCTCCCGTACGCGTGCACGCAGCTCTACCAACTGAGCTACGTGTCTAACCCGAAATAATTCTGTTTTTAATTATACTTATATACTATTTACTTTAAACCGAAAATTATTTATTTTTAAAAAGCTTTTAAACTTAACGGACCGGTGCTGACCACAGGTCTCGAACCCGGGACCTGTGGGTTAGCGTACACACAGTCCACCGCTGGACTGTGTGTGTCACTTGGTTACTAACTCGGTTTTTATTATACTTAACATATACTGTGCGTCAACCCGGTTTAATTAAAAAGGCGGAATTTTATTTCAAGTGGGTAAAGCGGGGACAGGATTCGAACTCGCGTCTCGTGTATGTTTGTTGCACACAGTCCACCGCTGGACTGTGTGTCTAACCCGTTTATTAAACCGATTTTAATTATTCTTATATTATACCACACTTCATCTTCTTCGTTCAAAACATAAACATTGATCAAGAGACTGTTATTTGCTAAGTTAACTCAATGAAGGTTATGAGTCATCGAAAATAAAATGAATGGAAAGAGATTGGAGGGTTGATTGTACCAACTGTTCGCTTTTCTTCAGACGTCCGGCAAGGTCGTCGGCTCCGTCTTGGTGAGCTGCGGCTGATAGAGTCTATCAATAAATTAGAGGGGTTAGATGCGAAGTGGGACTACTGGGTAATAACTATCAGTGAAACAGATGAATCATACCGATAATCAGCAGTTCCCTGAAAGTTCTGAAATTTTCTCCGGCGAATCAGATAATCCGGCAACGTCAACTGCAAAGGATTCTGGGTGAGGGATTTATATTAGAACTTGTCTAATAAAGGAATGAGCCAGAAAATCGAAGTAATTACGTGCAGGTGGAAGTCTCGTTTCCGGCGACTTGCAGATGTTTTCCGGCGAGTAGATTTTCGTCGAGAGAAAGTGCGATTTGGGAGCGAAAAGTTTTCTGGCGACTTGTGGGTGAATTTATAGGGTAGTATCGAGGTGAATGTGGTCTGAATTCGGTCTTAATTCGAAGTCAGCGTTTCTCCGGCGGTTACGGCTGTTGTCGCGGGTTCAGATGTCCGTTATAACCGTCGCTAAAGTTAATTCAATGGTTAATTCGAGCGGTAACGTAATTTATTGGCGAAGTCGTCGGGATTTCCGACGACTGCTGTTTGGGCGCAAGTTGACCGAGTTTGAATTCCGCATGTCATTATTTGATTTAATAAATCCAGTAACTTAACAGAAAATCAAAGTGGCGGAGTGGTTTATGGCGTGTGAGTTAAGGCTTTGAGGAAATAACCGGCTGACCCGGGTTCGACTCCCGGCAGCCGGTTTTCCTTTTTAATTAATTCATTTTGATATTTTTACAATTTTAATTTATATCTTTTAATTTGTTGATCAATTATGAATCGTTTAAAATTAAAATAAGCCGTAAATGAACAACAAAATTTTAAAACTGATTGTTCGGTCATTAAACGAAGCGGGTTTCGAAAACCCGTTTTTCGACAAATGTTACAGTATCCCCTACTTTTTAGAAATTTCGTCCCGAAATTTAAGTAGTAGTAGATACAGGAAAAAGGTGTGGTATTTTTCACGCATTGAATCTTCACGTTCCCAAGTAAACTCAGGTCCTCGTTTCGACTCACAGCGTACCCTGACAATTGGGATGCGGCTTCTTCTTAAACGTTTTTCTCCGAAGTCCATAATTTCTACTGGTCTTTCAATAAAATGCATAGATTCATCAACTTGAATGTCTTCTAGAGGAATATGGAGATTTTCATCGGCGAGGCACTTCTTCAGGTTCGATACGTGGAATGGGGGATGAATTCTGTTGAGTTCCTCCGGTAAGTCAAGCTTGTAGGCTACAGGTCCTACCCTTTCGAGTATTTTTGAAAGGACCTACGTAGCGTGGTGCTAGCTTGCCTTTTTGGCCGAAACGAACTACTCCCTTCCACGGCGATACCTTTAAAAGTACTTGATCGCCAACGTTAAACTCCAAGGGCTTTTGTCGCTTGTCAGCATAGCTCTTTTGACGACTTTGTGCTGCTAACAGGTTGTTTCGGATTTGATGAATCTTGTCAGTTGTTTCTTGTATCAATTCTGGACCGGTGATTTGAGCTTCTCCAACTTCGTGCCAACATATAGGTGATCGGCATTTACGACCATATAACGCTTCGAAAGGTGCCATGCCGATACTTGAATGAAAACTGTTGTTGTACGAAAATTCAACTAATGGTAAGTGAGCGTCCCAATTCCCTTTGAAGTCTATGACACATGCCCGAAGCATGTCTTCAAGAGTTTGAATGGTGCGTTCAGATTGACCATCAGTTTGGGGATGATAGGCAGTGCTGAGATCTAATCGCGTACCCAAAGCGGCTTGTACAGCTTGCCATGTGCGTGAAGTGAAACGACCATCACGATCCGATATAATGCTTAAAGGTACACCATGACGGCTTACTATTTCACTGATGTAGATGCGGGCTAGCTTCTCATTTTTGAAGTCCTCGCGGATAGGAATGAAGTGAGCTGATTTTGTAAGACGATCAATGATTACCCATATTGTGTCGAACCCACCAGGAGTGCGAGGTAACCCGGTAATGAAGTCCATGGTTATATTTTCCCACTTCCATACGGGTATTTCAGGTTGGATCAGAAGTCCTGAGGGTCTTTGGTGTTCAGCTTTCACTTTTGAACAGGTAAGGCACTTGGAAACAAAAACAGCAATATCCTTCTTCATGCCAGGCCACCAGTAAGTGTATCGAAGGTCTTGATACATCTTGTCGGCCCCTGGATGTACAGAGTATCGTGTCTTGTGAGCCTCTTTCATAAGAGTATCGCGAAGATTGTTGTGATCAGGAATCCATAGGCGATCGAGATAATACAGAATGCCGTCAGATTTGGTTTCGAGTTTAAGTTCTGCTCCACAAGATAACTCATTGCGTATGTCGTATTCTGTTATGGAAACATGTTGAGCTTCTCGGATTTGGTCTTTGATGTTGGTCATGATTTGCGAACATAGAAGACGAATAGAGTTCGCATAACCTTTTCGACTGAGCGCATCAGCCACCACATTTGCCTTGCCAGGATGATACCGAATTTCGCAGTCGTAATCATTAAGAAGTTCGACCCATCTTCGTTGCCTCATATTCAACTCCTTTGGTTAAAGATATGTTGGAGGCTCTTATGGTCAGTGTAAATCTCACACTTGGTACCATAGAGGTAATGTCTCCATATCTTAAGAGCGAATACAACGGCGCCAAGTTCTAGGTCGTGAGTAGTGTAGTTCTTCTCATGAGTTTTGAGCTGCCTAGAAGCGTAGGCTATCACTTTTCCCCTTTGCATTAAGACACAGCCTAAACCCTGTCCTGATGTGTCGCAATATACAACAAAGTCTTCGCAACCTTCGGGGAGTGCGAGGATAGGAGCGTCACAAAGCTTTTGCTTAAGAGTTTGGAAGGCTTCTTCTTGTTTAGGTCCCCATGCGAAGGGTTTTCCTTTATGTGTCAAAGCCGTGAGTGGTACAGCGATACGAGAGAAATTCGATATGAAACGACGGTAGTAACCAGCCAACCCAAGGAAAGATCGAACCTCGGTTGGGGTACGTGGCGCTTGCCATTCTTGTACTGCCTTGATCTTTGCGGGGTCGACATGAATTCCTTTGTCATTGACGACATGACCAAGGAACTGTACTTCTTGTAACCAAAATTCGCATTTGGAGAATTTAGCATAAAGCTTTTCGGTCTTCAAAAGTGAGAGGATGAGCCGAAGGTGTCGCTCATGATCAGTCTTAGACTTTGAGTAAATGAGAATGTCGTCGATGAAGACTATAACGAAGCGATCAAGATAAGGTTTACAAACTCTGTTCATTAAGTCCATGAAGACGGCTGGAGCGTTGGTTAGACCAAAAGGCATAACCATGAATTCGTAGTGACCATATCGAGTTCGGAAGGCGGTCTTTGGAACGTCTTCTTCATGTACTCTGAGTTGATGATAGCCGGAACGAAGGTCGATCTTTGAAAAATAAGAGGCACCCTGGAGTTGGTCTAGAATCATCGATACGAGGTAACGGATAGCGATTTTTGACCGTTAATTTGTTGAGTTTCCCTGTAATCAATGCACATGCGAAAAGTCCCATCTTTCTTCTTTACAAACAGAACAGGTGCACCCCAAGGCGATGAGCTAGGACGTATGAACCCCTTGTCGCTCAGTTCTTGCAATTGACTGGCCAGCTCTTGCATCTCGGATGGGGCTAACCTATAAGGAGATTTCGCGACGGGTGTAGCGCCAGGTATAAGGTCGATACGGAATTCGACTTCTCTCTTGGGAGGAAGTCCGGTGATATCGTCGGGAAAAACTTGCGGGAATTCCTTCACTACGGGTATATCTTCGAGTCTCTTCTCTTTGCCTCCTTTCTTGACAACGTGGGTTAGATATGCTACATAATTTTTGCGGAGATATCTTCGGGCTTGAAGACAGGACATCAGCTTGAGTCCTTTCGATGGGGTTTCTCCAAAGATTCGTAGAGTTTGACCGTCTGCAAGAGGAATGCGAATGAACTTCTCACGGCATACTACTTCAGCCTGATGTTGGCTGAGCCAGTCCATGCCAATTATAATGTCGAAACTTCCCAACTTCATAGGAATGAGGTCAACAGAAAAGTCGTGATCGTTTAGAGTAAAGGTGCAGTTCCGGATAATGGAGTTTAATGAGCCGGCTTTCCGTCAGCAACTTCTACCGTTATGGAATTCATAAGCTCGACACGAGTTTGATTGAGGATGGGTTCGAATTCTAAGGACACAAAACTCTTATCCGCGCCAGTATCAAATAATACAGATGCATAACTACCATTGACGAGAAACGTTACCGTTAACCACGTTGTTGTCGGCCCTAGCTTGGTTGGCGTTGATGTTAAATGCTCTTCCTCTAGCAGGTGGAGGAGCTTGGTTAGCTTGGTTCACTGGATTCGCTTGAGCTTGAGCATGTATGATGTTTACCAAGCGTGGACACGTGTTTCTAAAATGGTTTGGGTCACCGCAATTATAGCAAGCCGCATGGGTTGCATCATGGGGTAGTTGGGTTGATAGTAGGTTTGGGTTGTATGCTGTGTAGGCGGTGGTTGAAAAGGTTGTTGGGTTTGACCCATCATTTGATGGTGGGTTTGAGTTGTGGGTTGGTTGCGGTTCATTCGCTGCAGTGTGCGGCAGGCTTGAATGGTGTGCCCTGCACGGCCACAGCCGGTGCAGTATTGACAGGGGTAATCGGGGAGTGATGGTATTGGCAACGGGTGCACTTTGGGTAAGGGCCAGAGTATAGCCTTTTGGGCGGTGCGGGTGAAGGAGTAACTTGTGTGATGGGGGCAACAGGGGCGGGGAAATTTGTTTGAGTGACGGCAAAATTTCTGGTATTTCGCTTTCTCTTGTTTGAAAATTTTGAGGATGAGGTGGGGTGGTTGGAAGTTGGGCCCTCAATGGGGGCCTTCTTTTTCTCCTCTTTGAACTTACCGTTTCTGATGCGGTTCTCGGTAAGTTCGGTGGCTAATTCCATGGCGGCTTCGAGCGTTGCAGGCGAAGCGCTGAGGACTGAGTCCTGAATCTTCGAGGGAAGGCCTCGAATATAGTGTTCCACCAATCGGTACACGGGGGTGAACAAGTTCGGAACCATCTGGTTCAGCTCAAGGAATCTTTTGTTGTAGGAAGTGTGATCCCCTTCCTTTTGCTTCAGTGAGTGGAATTCATCCTCTAACTTCTTGAGTTCGCTTCTTGGGCAGAAGCGTTTTGTCATTACTTCCCTTAACTCTTCCCAAGTTAAGGCCATAGCGTCTTCCACTCCTCTCTTACCCTTCTCGGTGTTCCACCAGGTCAGGGCTACCCCGAATAGTCTCCCAGTCGCGTAACGTACCTTGCGATCCTCGGGACAATCGCAATTTAGGAAAGTGTTTTCCATCTCCTCAAACCAGTGGAGGAGAGCGGTGACACCTTCGGTCCCTTCGAACTTCGGGGGATCGCAAGACTTGAAGTGCTTGTAGGAGCACTTCTTGGAGGAGGGGTTGTCGATGTTTTGATCCTCTTGGTTTGGTGGATTGACAGGATTTGCAGTGAGAGCTTGCTGAACTTGAACTACAATATCAGTAAGTACTGTGGCCATTTGTTTTGCTATCTGAGCGGCCAAGCGTTCGTTTGACCTTCCTGATTTCCCGTCCTCCACGTAGCTGCCAGCCGACATCTACAGGAATATACATAGGAAGATGGTGAGTTTATGGATTGTTTAGGGGTCATGTGTCAAAACAAAAAAATGAAATTAACATAAATACCAATAATGCAACCACATCCATTGGATGTCTTGGGTTAGCTCATGTTGGGCCTCAAATGTCCCCCATACCTTCACCTGTATAGTCATGTGGGCCCCCATGACTATTGGCTTGGTAGGATTTACATTAGTATTGGCGATTTACACTCACATGACCCGAATGAAAACCACAAAATATGTTTACAGATGTATGGTCGGAATGTGTCCAGGTGTAGACACAATGACAACTCAAAGTGGGGTTAGTTCACACGACGTTTGGTATAGCATGCTTTGGCCTAATAGGTACTTCGTACTCTCATCGTTAGTCCCCAGGTAGGCAAACTGGTCCTTTATTTTGGATTTATACGAATGCCAAGCCTAGACAGGACGTTCCGACTACCGGTACTGGTACCCTTCCAGTTACTACATGCCTGTCATGGGAACTCACTTTGATGAGATTTGAAAATACATAAATCATTGTAAAGCAATCATGAAAATGATGTGGTGTGTGCTTTCATGGATATGATATGTTATAAGAGTATGGTTCATGGTGAGCAATATATGATAGTATATACTTATGAATATGCTTGCATAACATCGAATATAACGATAAACATAAAGCATACAAACATCATGAGATTTGCATGTAACACACAAAAATTTAAATTTTCTAAGCAACTATAGTATAGGCTCTAAGGGTCTAATAACCTATCCTATATCCCTATAGTCATGGCTCTGATACCAATCTGTCACACCCCGACCCGCAGCGGAAACAAGAGTCGGGGCATAATTGGGTTATCACCAAAGCTCATGATGTTTACTAATATGTTTCATATTTATTAAATCCAAATTACATTTCAAAGTTTCAAGTCAAATTCATACAATACAAGGAAAGGAAAGATTAACTAAACAAATCCATAATCTAAACTGGTTTATTCTTCTAGGCCGCCCTATATGTTTCTTGCTTCAACTTGATCACCTGTATCATGTGTAAAAATGGGAAATTTCGGGTCAACAAAAGTTGGCGAGTGAACCTTGTTTAAAACATTTGTTATTGGTTAATTATTGTAATTTAATTTAGGAAAAATTGTGCAATAATCATATATGAACAAATGTATGTAAACATAACAATCACAAACCACCTTGCTTAAGCATGAAATAAAAGTAACAATGTATGTGTTGGCAACGTCCCGTTCACGCTCATAGGTAATGGGGAACGGACGGCCTATGCTAATGTATGTGAGATCAAGGCTCAATCAAACGGAGCCGATCTTATGTGGCAACGCCTGGTTCACGCTCATAGGTAATGGGAACAGCTCACGCTCATAGGTAATGGGGAGCGGCGGCCTATGAAATGTATGTACTGAAATGATAAAATTAATCTAAACTTCAACCACACAGTCAATGGATACACCTTGAATACACATTGATCCTAAACATGATGGATGCACAATGATTAATTAAAATAAATAAGTACGACACATGATACACCCCAAAATGTGATTAAAACGGGGAATTTGTAGAGATTCACTCACATTGGATGCGTTTGTTTGAAGATGTTGGATGCGCACGAGTTTAGGGGATTGATCGACGAGAGATAACTAACCAAATAGGAAATGAAAAGGCACGGTAAGTATGTGGATTTTATTAACAATTTTAATAAGATTTTTGGGTATAAATTTGTGAGTTTAAGACTACTTTCAAATCTTGAAAACGTTATTTTTAAGTATTTTTAATTGATTTTTAATTTAAATAATTGATTTAATAAATAAAATAAATAATAAAAAAAAGTTGACTTTGACCGTTGACCGAGACCGTTGACCGTTGACTGTTACTGTTGACCGGTTTCATTGTGCGAAATTGTGCGCTGAGTGAGGCTCGAACCCGAGACCTCCCGTACGCGTGCACGCAGCTCTACCAACTGAGCTACGTGTCTAACCCGAAATAATTCTGTTTTTAATTATACTTATATACTATTTACTTTAAACCGAAAATTATTTATTTTTAAAAAGCTTTTAAACTTAACGGACCGGTGCTGACCACAGGTCTCGAACCCGGGACCTGTGGGTTAGCGTACACACAGTCCACCGCTGGACTGTGTGTGTCACTTGGTTACTAACTCGGTTTTTATTATACTTAACATATACTGTGCGTCAACCCGGTTTAATTAAAAAGGCGGAATTTTATTTCAAGTGGGTAAAGCGGGGACAGGATTCGAACTCGCGTCTCGTGTATGTTTGTTGCACACAGTCCACCGCTGGACTGTGTGTCTAACCCGTTTATTAAACCGATTTTAATTATTCTTATATTATACCACACTTCATCTTCTTCGTTCAAAACATAAACATTGATCAAGAGACTGTTATTTGCTAAGTTAACTCAATGAAGGTTATGAGTCATCGAAAATAAAATGAATGGAAAGAGATTGGAGGGTTGATTGTACCAACTGTTCGCTTTTCTTCAGACGTCCGGCAAGGTCGTCGGCTCCGTCTTGGTGAGCTGCGGCTGATAGAGTCTATCAATAAATTAGAGGGGTTAGATGCGAAGTGGGACTACTGGGTAATAACTATCAGTGAAACAGATGAATCATACCGATAATCAGCAGTTCCCCTGAAAGTTCTGAAATTTTCTCCGGCGAATCAGATAATCCGGCAACGTCAACTGCAAAGGATTCTGGGTGAGGGATTTATATTAGAACTTGTCTAATAAAGGAATGAGCCAGAAAATCGAAGTAATTACGTGCAGGTGGAAGTCTCGTTTCCGGCGACTTGCAGATGTTTTCCGGCGAGTAGATTTTCGTCGAGAGAAAGTGCGATTTGGGAGCGAAAAGTTTTCTGGCGACTTGTGGGTGAATTTATAGGGTAGTATCGAGGTGAATGTGGTCTGAATTCGGTCTTAATTCGAAGTCAGCGTTTCTCCGGCGGTTACGGCTGTTGTCGCGGGTTCAGATGTCCGTTATAACCGTCGCTAAAGTTAATTCAATGGTTAATTCGAGCGGTAACGTAATTTATTGGCGAAGTCGTCGGGATTTCCGACGACTGCTGTTTGGGCGCAAGTTGACCGAGTTTGAATTCCGCATGTCATTATTTGATTTAATAAATCCAGTAACTTAACAGAAAATCAAAGTGGCGGAGTGGTTTATGGCGTGTGAGTTAAGGCTTTGAGGAAATAACCGGCTGACCCGGGTTCGACTCCCGGCAGCCGGTTTTCCTTTTTAATTAATTCATTTTGATATTTTTACAATTTTAATTTATATCTTTTAATTTGTTGATCAATTATGAATCGTTTAAAATTAAAATAAGCCGTAAATGAACAACAAAATTTTAAAACTGATTGTTCGGTCATTAAACGAAGCGGGTTTCGAAAACCCGTTTTTCGACAAATGTTACAGTATCCCCTACTTTTTAGAAATTTCGTCCCGAAATTTAAGTAGTAGTAGATACAGGAAAAAGGTGTGGTATTTTTCACGCATTGAATCTTCACGTTCCCAAGTAAACTCAGGTCCTCGTTTCGACTCACAGCGTACCCTGACAATTGGGATGCGGCTTCTTCTTAAACGTTTTTCTCCGAAGTCCATAATTTCTACTGGTCTTTCAATAAAATGCATAGATTCATCAACTTGAATGTCTTCTAGAGGAATATGGAGATTTTCATCGGCGAGGCACTTCTTCAGGTTCGATACGTGGAATGGGGGATGAATTCTGTTGAGTTCCTCCGGTAAGTCAAGCTTGTAGGCTACAGGTCCTACCCTTTCGAGTATTTTTGAAAGGACCTACGTAGCGTGGTGCTAGCTTGCCTTTTTGGCCGAAACGAACTACTCCCTTCCACGGCGATACCTTTAAAAGTACTTGATCGCCAACGTTAAACTCCAAGGGCTTTTGTCGCTTGTCAGCATAGCTCTTTTGACGACTTTGTGCTGCTAACAGGTTGTTTCGGATTTGATGAATCTTGTCAGTTGTTTCTTGTATCAATTCTGGACCGGTGATTTGAGCTTCTCCAACTTCGTGCCAACATATAGGTGATCGGCATTTACGACCATATAACGCTTCGAAAGGTGCCATGCCGATACTTGAATGAAAACTGTTGTTGTACGAAAATTCAACTAATGGTAAGTGAGCGTCCCAATTCCCTTTGAAGTCTATGACACATGCCCGAAGCATGTCTTCAAGAGTTTGAATGGTGCGTTCAGATTGACCATCAGTTTGGGGATGATAGGCAGTGCTGAGATCTAATCGCGTACCCAAAGCGGCTTGTACAGCTTGCCATGTGCGTGAAGTGAAACGACCATCACGATCCGATATAATGCTTAAAGGTACACCATGACGGCTTACTATTTCACTGATGTAGATGCGGGCTAGCTTCTCATTTTTGAAGTCCTCGCGGATAGGAATGAAGTGAGCTGATTTTGTAAGACGATCAATGATTACCCATATTGTGTCGAACCCACCAGGAGTGCGAGGTAACCCGGTAATGAAGTCCATGGTTATATTTTCCCACTTCCATACGGGTATTTCAGGTTGGATCAGAAGTCCTGAGGGTCTTTGGTGTTCAGCTTTCACTTTTGAACAGGTAAGGCACTTGGAAACAAAAACAGCAATATCCTTCTTCATGCCAGGCCACCAGTAAGTGTATCGAAGGTCTTGATACATCTTGTCGGCCCCTGGATGTACAGAGTATCGTGTCTTGTGAGCCTCTTTCATAAGAGTATCGCGAAGATTGTTGTGATCAGGAATCCATAGGCGATCGAGATAATACAGAATGCCGTCAGATTTGGTTTCGAGTTTAAGTTCTGCTCCACAAGATAACTCATTGCGTATGTCGTATTCTGTTATGGAAACATGTTGAGCTTCTCGGATTTGGTCTTTGATGTTGGTCATGATTTGCGAACATAGAAGACGAATAGAGTTCGCATAACCTTTTCGACTGAGCGCATCAGCCACCACATTTGCCTTGCCAGGATGATACCGAATTTCGCAGTCGTAATCATTAAGAAGTTCGACCCATCTTCGTTGCCTCATATTCAACTCCTTTGGTTAAAGATATGTTGGAGGCTCTTATGGTCAGTGTAAATCTCACACTTGGTACCATAGAGGTAATGTCTCCATATCTTAAGAGCGAATACAACGGCGCCAAGTTCTAGGTCGTGAGTAGTGTAGTTCTTCTCATGAGTTTTGAGCTGCCTAGAAGCGTAGGCTATCACTTTTCCCCTTTGCATTAAGACACAGCCTAAACCCTGTCCTGATGTGTCGCAATATACAACAAAGTCTTCGCAACCTTCGGGGAGTGCGAGGATAGGAGCGTCACAAAGCTTTTGCTTAAGAGTTTGGAAGGCTTCTTCTTGTTTAGGTCCCCATGCGAAGGGTTTTCCTTTATGTGTCAAAGCCGTGAGTGGTACAGCGATACGAGAGAAATTCGATATGAAACGACGGTAGTAACCAGCCAACCCAAGGAAAGATCGAACCTCGGTTGGGGTACGTGGCGCTTGCCATTCTTGTACTGCCTTGATCTTTGCGGGGTCGACATGAATTCCTTTGTCATTGACGACATGACCAAGGAACTGTACTTCTTGTAACCAAAATTCGCATTTGGAGAATTTAGCATAAAGCTTTTCGGTCTTCAAAAGTGAGAGGATGAGCCGAAGGTGTCGCTCATGATCAGTCTTAGACTTTGAGTAAATGAGAATGTCGTCGATGAAGACTATAACGAAGCGATCAAGATAAGGTTTACAAACTCTGTTCATTAAGTCCATGAAGACGGCTGGAGCGTTGGTTAGACCAAAAGGCATAACCATGAATTCGTAGTGACCATATCGAGTTCGGAAGGCGGTCTTTGGAACGTCTTCTTCATGTACTCTGAGTTGATGATAGCCGGAACGAAGGTCGATCTTTGAAAAATAAGAGGCACCCTGGAGTTGGTCTAGAATCATCGATACGAGGTAACGGATAGCGATTTTTGACCGTTAATTTGTTGAGTTTCCCTGTAATCAATGCACATGCGAAAAGTCCCATCTTTCTTCTTTACAAACAGAACAGGTGCACCCCAAGGCGATGAGCTAGGACGTATGAACCCCTTGTCGCTCAGTTCTTGCAATTGACTGGCCAGCTCTTGCATCTCGGATGGGGCTAACCTATAAGGAGATTTCGCGACGGGTGTAGCGCCAGGTATAAGGTCGATACGGAATTCGACTTCTCTCTTGGGAGGAAGTCCGGTGATATCGTCGGGAAAAACTTGCGGGAATTCCTTCACTACGGGTATATCTTCGAGTCTCTTCTCTTTGCCTCCTTTCTTGACAACGTGGGTTAGATATGCTACATAATTTTTGCGGAGATATCTTCGGGCTTGAAGACAGGACATCAGCTTGAGTCCTTTCGATGGGGTTTCTCCAAAGATTCGTAGAGTTTGACCGTCTGCAAGAGGAATGCGAATGAACTTCTCACGGCATACTACTTCAGCCTGATGTTGGCTGAGCCAGTCCATGCCAATTATAATGTCGAAACTTCCCAACTTCATAGGAATGAGGTCAACAGAAAAGTCGTGATCGTTTAGAGTAAAGGTGCAGTTCCGGATAATGGAGTTTAATGAGCCGGCTTTCCGTCAGCAACTTCTACCGTTATGGAATTCATAAGCTCGACACGAGTTTGATTGAGGATGGGTTCGAATTCTAAGGACACAAAACTCTTATCCGCGCCAGTATCAAATAATACAGATGCATAACTACCATTGACGAGAAACGTTACCGTTAACCACGTTGTTGTCGGCCCTAGCTTGGTTGGCGTTGATGTTAAATGCTCTTCCTCTAGCAGGTGGAGGAGCTTGGTTAGCTTGGTTCACTGGATTCGCTTGAGCTTGAGCATGTATGATGTTTACCAAGCGTGGACACGTGTTTCTAAAATGGTTTGGGTCACCGCAATTATAGCAAGCCGCATGGGTTGCATCATGGGGTAGTTGGGTTGATAGTAGGTTTGGGTTGTATGCTGTGTAGGCGGTGGTTGAAAAGGTTGTTGGGTTTGACCCATCATTTGATGGTGGGTTTGAGTTGTGGGTTGGTTGCGGTTCATTCGCTGCAGTGTGCGGCAGGCTTGAATGGTGTGCCCTGCACGGCCACAGCCGGTGCAGTATTGACAGGGGTAATCGGGGAGTGATGGTATTGGCAACGGGTGCACTTTGGGTAAGGGCCAGAGTATAGCCTTTTGGGCGGTGCGGGTGAAGGAGTAACTTGTGTGATGGGGGCAACAGGGGCGGGGAAATTTGTTTGAGTGACGGCAAAATTTCTGGTATTTCGCTTTCTCTTGTTTGAAAATTTTGAGGATGAGGTGGGGTGGTTGGAAGTTGGGCCCTCAATGGGGGCCTTCTTTTTCTCCTCTTTGAACTTACCGTTTCTGATGCGGTTCTCGGTAAGTTCGGTGGCTAATTCCATGGCGGCTTCGAGCGTTGCAGGCGAAGCGCTGAGGACTGAGTCCTGAATCTTCGAGGGAAGGCCTCGAATATAGTGTTCCACCAATCGGTACACGGGGGTGAACAAGTTCGGAACCATCTGGTTCAGCTCAAGGAATCTTTTGTTGTAGGAAGTGTGATCCCCTTCCTTTTGCTTCAGTGAGTGGAATTCATCCTCTAACTTCTTGAGTTCGCTTCTTGGGCAGAAGCGTTTTGTCATTACTTCCCTTAACTCTTCCCAAGTTAAGGCCATAGCGTCTTCCACTCCTCTCTTACCCTTCTCGGTGTTCCACCAGGTCAGGGCTACCCCGAATAGTCTCCCAGTCGCGTAACGTACCTTGCGATCCTCGGGACAATCGCAATTTAGGAAAGTGTTTTCCATCTCCTCAAACCAGTGGAGGAGAGCGGTGACACCTTCGGTCCCTTCGAACTTCGGGGGATCGCAAGACTTGAAGTGCTTGTAGGAGCACTTCTTGGAGGAGGGGTTGTCGATGTTTTGATCCTCTTGGTTTGGTGGATTGACAGGATTTGCAGTGAGAGCTTGCTGAACTTGAACTACAATATCAGTAAGTACTGTGGCCATTTGTTTTGCTATCTGAGCGGCCAAGCGTTCGTTTGACCTTCCTGATTTCCCGTCCTCCACGTAGCTGCCAGCCGACATCTACAGGAATATACATAGGAAGATGGTGAGTTTATGGATTGTTTAGGGGTCATGTGTCAAAACAAAAAAATGAAATTAACATAAATACCAATAATGCAACCACATCCATTGGATGTCTTGGGTTAGCTCATGTTGGGCCTCAAATGTCCCCCATACCTTCACCTGTATAGTCATGTGGGCCCCCATGACTATTGGCTTGGTAGGATTTACATTAGTATTGGCGATTTACACTCACATGACCCGAATGAAAACCACAAAATATGTTTACAGATGTATGGTCGGAATGTGTCCAGGTGTAGACACAATGACAACTCAAAGTGGGGTTAGTTCACACGACGTTTGGTATAGCATGCTTTGGCCTAATAGGTACTTCGTACTCTCATCGTTAGTCCCCAGGTAGGCAAACTGGTCCTTTATTTTGGATTTATACGAATGCCAAGCCTAGACAGGACGTTCCGACTACCGGTACTGGTACCCTTCCAGTTACTACATGCCTGTCATGGGAACTCACTTTGATGAGATTTGAAAATACATAAATCATTGTAAAGCAATCATGAAAATGATGTGGTGTGTGCTTTCATGGATATGATATGTTATAAGAGTATGGTTCATGGTGAGCAATATATGATAGTATATACTTATGAATATGCTTGCATAACATCGAATATAACGATAAACATAAAGCATACAAACATCATGAGATTTGCATGTAACACACAAAAATTTAAATTTTCTAAGCAACTATAGTATAGGCTCTAAGGGTCTAATAACCTATCCTATATCCCTATAGTCATGGCTCTGATACCAATCTGTCACACCCCGACCCGCAGCGGAAACAAGAGTCGGGGCATAATTGGGTTATCACCAAAGCTCATGATGTTTACTAATATGTTTCATATTTATTAAATCCAAATTACATTTCAAAGTTTTAAGTCAAATTCATACAATACAAGGAAAGGAAAGATTAACTAAACAAATCCATAATCTAAACTGGTTTATTCTTCTAGGCCGCCCTATATGTTTTTTGCTTCAACTTGATCACCTGTATCATGTGTAAAAATGGGAAATTTCGGGTCAACAAAAGTTGGCGAGTGAACCTTGTTTAAAACATTTGTTATTGGTTAATTATTGTAATTTAATTTAGGAAAAATTGTGCAATAATCATATATGAACAAATGTATGTAAACATAACAATCACAAACCACCTTGCTTAAGCATGAAATAAAAGTAACAATGTATGTGTTGGCAACGTCCCGTTCACGCTCATAGGTAATGGGGAACGGACGGCCTATGCTAATGTATGTGAGATCAAGGCTCAATCAAACGGAGCCGATCTTATGTTGGCAACGCCTGGTTCACGCTCATAGGTAATGGGGAACAGCTCACGCTCATAGGTAATGGGGAGCGGCGGCCTATGAAATGTATGTACTGAAATGATAAAATTAATCTAAACTTCAACCACACAGTCAATGGATACACCTTGAATACACATTGATCCTAAACATGATGGATGCACAATGATTAATTAAAATAAATAAGTACGACACATGATACACCCTAAAATGTGATTAAAACGGGGAATTTGTAGAGATTCACTCACATTGGATGCGTTTGTTTGAAGATGTTGGATGCGCACGAGTTTAGGGGATTGATCGACGAGAGATAACTAACCAAATAGGAAATGAAAAGACACGGTAAGTATGTGGATTTTATTAACTATTTTAATAAGATTTTTGGGTATAAATTTGTGAGTTTAAGACTACTTTCAAATCTTGAAAACGTTATTTTTAAGTATTTTTAATTGATTTTTAATTTAAATAATTGATTTAATAAATAAAATAAATAATAAAAAAAAGTTGACTTTGACCGTTGACTGTTACTGTTGACCGGTTTAATTGTGCGAAATTGTGCGCTGAGTGAGGCTCGAACCCGAGACCTCCCGTACGCGTGCACGCAGCTCTACCAACTGAGCTACGTGTCTAACCCGAAATAATTCTGTTTTTAATTATACTTATATACTATTTACTTTAAACCGAAAATTATTTATTTTTAAAAAGCTTTTAAACTTAACGGACCGGTGCTGACCACAGGTCTCGAACCCGGGACCTGTGGGTTAGCGTACACACAGTCCACCGCTGGACTGTGTGTGTCACTTGGTTACTAACTCGGTTTTTATTATACTTAACATATACTGTGCGTCAACCCGGTTTAATTAAAAAGGCGGAATTTTATTTCAAGTGGGTAAAGCGGGGACAGGATTCGAACTCGCGTCTCGTGTATGTTTGTTGCACACAGTCCACCGCTGGACTGTGTGTCTAACCCGTTTATTAAACCGATTTTAATTATTCTTATATTATACCACACTTCATCTTCTTCGTTCAAAACATAAACATTGATCAAGAGACTGTTATTTGCTAAGTTAACTCAATGAAGGTTATGAGTCATCGAAAATAAAATGAATGGAAAGAGATTGGAGGGTTGATTGTACCAACTGTTCGCTTTTCTTCAGACGTCCGGCAAGGTCGTCGGCTCCGTCTTGGTGAGCTGCGGCTGATAGAGTCTATCAATAAATTAGAGGGGTTAGATGCGAAGTGGGACTACTGGGTAATAACTATCAGTGAAACAGATGAATCATACCGATAATCAGCAGTTCCCCTGAAAGTTCTGAAATTTCTCCGGCGAATCAGATAATCCGGCAACGTCAACTGCAAAGGATTCTGGGTGAGGGATTTATATTAGAACTTGTCTAATAAAGGAATGAGCCAGAAAAATCGAAGTAATTACCGTGCAGGTGGAAGTCTCGGTTTTCCGGCGACTTGCAGATGTTTTCCGGCGAGTAGATTTTCGTCGAGAGAAAGTGCGATTTGGGAGCGAAAAGTTTTCTGGCGACTTGTGGGTGAATTTATAGGGTAGTATCGAGGTGAATGTGGTCTGAATTCGGTCTTAATTCGAAGTCAGCCGTTCTCGGCGGTTACGGCTGTTGTCGCGGGTTCAGATGTCCGTTATAACCGTCGCTAAAGTTAATTCAATGGTTAATTCGAGCGGTAACGTAATTTATTGGCGAAGTCGTCGGGATTTCCGACGACTGCTGTTTGGGCGCAAGTTGACCGAGTTTGAATTCCGCATGTCATTATTTGATTTAATAAATCCAGTAACTTAACAGAAAATCAAAGTGGCGGAGTGGTTTATGGCGTGTGAGTTAAGGCTTTGAGGAAATAACCGGCTGACCCGGGTTCGACTCCCGGCAGCCGGTTTTCCTTTTTAATTAATTCATTTGATATTTTTACAATTTTAATTTATATCTTTTAATTTGTTGATCAATTATGAATCGTTTAAAATTCCCATAAAATAAAGCCGATATAGCCTGTAACAAAATTATTAAACTTAATCGTGGTGGATCCATTCAAGACAACGGAATTCCGAAAACCGTCATTTCGGACAAATGTTAAAGTCATCTATATGGCACAGGTGACCATGGACGTGCTGAAGCGGAAGATTGCCTATTAATTCTGAGTTCTCGGACGTATTTCCTAAAGATTTGCCTGGCTTGCCACCAGACAGGCAAGTGGAATTCAGAATTGACATCCTACCAGGTGCAGCTCCTGTTGCGAGAGCACCATACCGTTTGGCACCTACTGAGATGAAGGAATTAAGGACTCAACTCGATGAACTTCTAGAGAAAGGTTTTATACAACCTAGCTCTTCTCATTGGGGAGCTCCAATTTTGTTTGTAAAGAAAAAGGACGGTTCGATGCGGATGTGCATTGATTGCCGTGAGTTAAATAAGCTGACGATCAAGAACCGTTACCCATTACCTAGGATCGACGATTTATTCGACCAGCTTCAAGGAGCAAGCTACTTTTCCAAGATTGATTTTAGGTCAGGATATCATCAGCTTAAGGTTAGAACGGTGGATGTTCCGAAGACAGCATTCAGAACAAGATATGGTCATTTTGAGTTCTTAGTGATGCCTTTTGGGCTTACAAATGCACCTGCAGTCTTTATGGATTTGATAAACAGGGTTCGCAAACCTTACTTAGATAAGTTTGTCATTGTCTTCATAGACGACATACTTATCTATTCTCGCAGTCACGCTAACCACGAGAAACATCTAGGGTGTATACTGAAGTTGCTTAGACAAGAGAAGCTCTATGCGAAGTTTTCAAAGTGTGAGTTCTGGCTACGGGAAGTTCAGTTTTTGAGACATGTTGTTAGGGAGCGTGGAATACAAGTGGATCCCGCTAAAGTTAAAGCCGTCATGAACTGGCAAGCGCCTAAAACCCCGTCTGAAGTTCGTACCTTCTTGGGTTTAGCAGGCTACTACAGAAGATTTATAGAAAATTCTCAAGATTCGCTACACCGTTGACTACTTTGACTCGCAAAAACATTAAGTTTAACTGGGGGGGGGGGGCTAAGCAGCAGGAAGCCTTTTAATCATTGAAGCAAAAGTTGAGCAACGCTCCGATGTTAACGTTACCTGAAGGTATTGAAGAATTTGTTGTCTATTGTGATGCATCGCACACAGGGATGGGATTTGTGCTTATGCAACGAGGTAAGGTCATCGCTTATGCTTCAAGACAACTAAAAGTACATGAAAGAAACTACACCACGCACGATTTGGAGCTAGGTGTTGTAGTGTTTGCACTTAAACTTTGAAGACATTACCTTTACGGGACGAAGTGTATTATATACACGGATCATAAAAGTCTCCAACACCTATTTAACCAGAAGGATTTGAACATGCGGCAACGTCGGTGGATGGAAACGCTAAACGATTATGATTGCGAAATCCGCTATATCCGAGCAGGGAAAATGTGGTTGCCGATGCCTTAAGTCGCAAGGAAATAGTTAAACCTATTCGAGTTAACGCCAAAATTATGGAGGTGAGAAATAGCTTGAACGAAAAGGTCCTAGACGCGCAGAAACAAGCCCTGTTAGAGGCGAATCTTCCAAGTGAAGAGTTGGGCAAAACCGTTGAGCAATTGACAACTGGAAGTGACGGAATCCGTAGACTTAATGGACGAGTTTGGATTCCAGCTTATGGAGGACTTAGAGATTTGATTCTCAAAGAAGTGCATTGTGTTCGAGATATTCTGTTCACCTGGGAGGTGACAAGATGTATAAAGATCTGAAACCCGATTACTGGTGGATGGGTTTGAAGAGAGATATAGCTACTTATGTGGCTAAGTGTCTGACGTGTTCACAAGTTAAGGCTGAACATCAAAAGTCGTCAGGATTACTGCAACAATTGGAAATTCCTACTTGGAAGTGGGAATGCGTAACTATGGATTTCATTACCAAGTTATCCAGGACTAACCGCGGCAATGACACGATTTGGGTCATTGTAGATAGGATGACCAAGTCTGCTCACTTTCTGTCTATCAAAGAAACTTTCTGCTCCGACAAGCTGGCAAAGCTGTACGTGGACGAGATAGTATCTTTACATGGTGTGCCGGTATCCATTGTGTCGGATAGGGACACAAGGTACACCTCTCACTTTTGGAGAAGTTTTCAGCAAGCACTGGGCACGCGGTTGAACTTCAGTACAGCCTATCATCCACAGACGGATGGGCAGAGCGAGCGCACGATACAAACATTGGAAGACATGCTGCGTGCATGTGTAATTGATTTAGGTGGTAGCTGGGATAGTCACTTATCGTTGATCGAATTCTCCTACAACAATAGCTACCATACAAGTATGAAGGATGCTCCTTTTGAAGCCTTATACGGAAGAAGAGTGTAGGACACCCGTATGCTGGGCAGACGTTGGGGAAGCCCAACTGACATGACCGAAAATTGTCCTGGAAACGACTAAAAAGATCTTACAGATTCGAGATCGTCTCAAAGCTGCCAGGGATCAGCAGAAAAGTTATGCGGATAAGAGGCGTAAACCTCTTCAGTTCCAAATAGGGGACAAGGTTATGTTAAAGGTGTCGCCTTGGAAAGACGTTATGCGTTTTAGCAAAAAGGGCAAGTTAATCCCAAGGTATATTGGACCATTCGAGATTGTTGAACGTGTCGGGTCTGTAGCATATAAGCTCAAACTGCCTGAAAAGTTCAGTGGAATTCACAATGTGTTTCACATTTCAAATCTAAAGAAGTGTTTGGCTGACGAATCACTGGCTATGCCACATGATGATGTGCAGATTGATGAGAACCTACAGTTCGTCGAGAAGCCTGTGGCGATCAAAGATCGACAGGTCAAGAAGCTTCGCAAGAAACATGTGCCGATTGTGAAAGTTAGATGGGACGCTCGTTGAGGTCCTGAATATACTTGGGAAGTTTAGTCTGTTATGCGGCAGAAATACCCATATTTGTTTAATTAAAAATCTCGAGGTCGAGATTTATTTTAAGGGGGTGAGGATGTAACACTACGTGCTTTTACATCCAATTATTTTCCAACACGTGTCCCGGTAATCCTCGTTTGCCATATGGTAAAACAGGAGGGGCCAATGTTGTTGAAACGATAAATTATAACCACATTATATGAATACTGGAAGTGGAGGGGCTAAAGTGGCAAAATGCCAAAAATTTCCATCTCTGGGAGGCGATTGCGGACCGCAACCACAACTGGTTACGGTCCGTAACCAGTTTTCAATATGTGGGGGCCTAAGGCCCATACGGACCGCATGGCAAAACCCATACGATCCGTAAGGGACCGTCAGCGACCAAAAATGTGGCAGCTTGCTTTTCTACCACATTTGTCGCCATTGCCACCTTCTCTTGCATGTGGCCACGTCTAGGGACACTTGTTTACGTCCATCAACAGCTGGCAACACCTCCTGGATCCTCCTTAACTATGTATAATGAACATTTTGTGAGTTGTAACAAACTTGCATTCACTTTAAACTCACCAAGTTCATCTAGAGGAGCTCTTGACCATTTTGAAGCATTCCCTTCTGTTCTTAGCAACCTCTGGACCTTGTGTAAATGGTCCATCTTCATGACTAAGTCATTTCATTAGGCTTTATGCTAAGATCAAAGTCTTGTCATAAAAACGCCTTGACTTTGAGCTAAGACATGATGGTCCAGCCATTGATCGTAACAAAAGTGGCTACGTGATCGTAATAAGGTAGGTTTTAATCCCTCAAAAGGGCACCTCCAGATTACCACGAATTCTTGACCAATTGACGAGTCAAAGTAAAAGTCAACAAAAGTCAAACTGGCTAGATTTCATAAAAATTCATAACTGAATATATAGATGTTATAAAATATGTTTTCATGCATAAAAAACTTAAAAATAAGTAATAAAACATGTATAAACTAATTTGACCCGTCAAGTCTCGGTCTAGAGTCGGTTTGCAACCGAAAGTCGTAAGGTTTGACCTCTGCTTTGACTTTTAGTTTGGCCCGATTTAGCAACTTAGGATACTGACTTTAAGTTGTTTTTAGGACCATGTTATAGTGTAGAATAACCTCTTAAAGTTATACTACATGGTCCGTTAGTAATCTGCGTTTTTATACAAGTTTCCATTATTATGCCTAAACTTTGCAAAAAGGTCCTTTTTGGTATAAACCAATGTTTTAAACATTAACCACCGTAAAAATGAGTTATAAACTGATTTTTAAACTTAATTAAAATGTTTTGATGTCAAGATTCTTGTCATAACCTGCATTTTGATTAAATAGCGTTAATGAAGCTTTAAAAGGACTAAAATGCCCTTTTCGGCATTTTAGGAGGATTAAACATATTTTCTTTGTTCAAACTTCATACATACTGATGTAATATCATAAGTAGGGCTTATTGGGATAATAATTATGATTATAACCTGAGTTGATGCTATAGATTCGTATAATGCCGATAAATGACCAAAATATCCTTTTTCGCATAAATTGGTTTTGACCAAGCTTTTCATGACCAAATCTTTTACCTACTGTAATAACATGATAAGTGACTTATTTTGGTATTATAAAATTTATGATAACTTCAGTTTACACTAAACATTGAATTAATCGGCATTTATCGACTTTATCGCCTTTTCGGCGCATATTATGGTTTAAAACCATAACTAAGAGCCAAGACTTGTTACCTACTGATTTACCAACTTATTTTCACTAATATTACAGTAAGTATAAGTCCTGAACTCATAATCCCAATTATGACTTCAAAGCTATGTGTGAAATGACCAAAATGCCCTTACGGGACATAGTTTGGTTTAAAACTATCAAGCACACATAAAATTGATACCCTACTGATATAACATCTTAAAACTTATATTTTTAAGGAATGTTATTGACCTTGACATCAATTTCTTATAAACATCTTTTATAAATTAGAAAATGACCAAAATGCCATTATGGGCGTAATTCGAGTTTAAAACCATTTGGGGCATACATATTGATATCCTACTGATGTCATAAATATTTTAAACATAATGGAATATGGAACTTGTATAAGACTCTTTCGGTTACCCGGTTTCGCTTATACGCTTACGGTTTAGCATACGTGACTAGTTTACGTAATCTAACTGAAACAAGATTAACCTTGTCTTTTCCTTATCAAAATCCAGAAAGTTATTGGTATACCTATATTATACAAGTCTTGATACTTGTTGGATCCAATTAACCTTCTATTCCGGTCACCGCTTAATCTAGCGTATCGTACCGTATTTGTTTCTTTTACGTAAGACTAGCCGGTTCAAGTCTAAGACTTAACTAAGGACCCGTTATCATTCTAATTTGGTTAATAATACCATCATTCCAGACTAAACGCCTTCCCGGTAAATTGTGCCTGTACTTGTCTTTGATTTGCGGCTGAGTTTGGAATTCTTGAAGACTTAAGCTCAGGTAAATACATTTAACTTATTTTCCCTATACGGGCTTGGGATACGGTAAACTATTACCGCTTGGTCGGGTATGGAAATCATATTTTATCCAGTTGATATAATTAACTAAAATACATAACCCGGTTTTAATCTGTTTTGTCTGAAACTCAAACATTGGGGGTGGGCTTGAGCGTGTCTGGGATATCCTTGGCTAACTAAAGTGTTAGTGGCCACAACTTAAGCATTGGTGTAGGCATACATCGGTAACTGTTATTATATTATTATTATTATCTGCTTTCTGTGTGAAAGTTCAGAAGTGGTGTGTCAGTCGATCATGTCTCGGTTTTTGTACTGGGCCCCATATGTAAAAACAGACATGTAAAACTGTATACAAGGTCAATTGTACTGTCCCAAGTTATTTATAAAAATGTCCCTAGTGCACCTAAAACCATTTCGAAAGGATTTTCAAAATGAGTCGGTTGATTGTATTTACCAGTGTAAAATGACGTATTTTCAAAAGATCAAGTTACAGGTACAAGTACGAAATAGGCCGGAAGCTGCGGGGCATTAATACTAAGGAGTTGCAACCTTTTGATTGTGCCTGTAGAGTCTGTTATCGTTTTATGTATATTTATTTCCGATCCGCCTATGGATCTTATTAAAAGCCTTGTCTATATTGTATTTCGAACACTTTGACACTTATAGTTTGTAATAGTTATATTCTACTCCAAGACTTCCGCTGTGTTGCTCTGTGCTTTATTGGTTATGATGATATCAACTGTACGTCACAATACTCCCCACTGGGCCCACCGGGATACACGTGGAAATTGGGGTGTGACATATCATTTACATATAAACCCTCCAAAACACAATATCCTATCTTAAGGCACGTATATAATGAAGTTTAGATGATAAGAATGTTTGGATATGATGTGTTAGGTATGTTCACGATGTCTCCAAACCTTGTTTGGATTTTAGTAATGAGTATAAGAAAGCAAGTGTAATGAGTATAAGAAAACAAGTGTTGATTTTGAAAGACATAACAAAGTATTTGGTTATGGTGGTTTCTGATGGTATGAATCAGCAGAGGTTCAAGTTTATACCCAGTGGTTGTGTTGGTCGTCGTGCAGTGGGAGAGGTGGGTGGTGGGAGGTGGTGGCGGCGGCAAGTGGGTAGTGGTCGGATGGTTGTGGTGGTGGGGAGTTAGAGTGAGAAGAGCGTAGAGATAGAGAGAATGTATGTGTCTGTTTGTGTGTGTATATATATATAAATAAAATTATTTTATTTATTATTTTTATATTTTTTATTTTAGTAATTAGAGCAAAATGACTAAAATACCTTTATGTGGGGTCTATTATGTCAGATTTAACCATAAAAGAAAAACTTGGTTAAGACTAAAACACATAACTTGTAATATGTTTGCAAACATCAAGTACATTTTTTGAACTCTTTGAAAACAGATGACAGATGACTTTGCAATCTGATATAAGACGAATTTTGTAATTTACACTAATACTTTTCACAATGTGTCAGAGATCAACTCTTTTACTTTTCAAAAGTGTACTATATCCACAATATAATATTATATAATTCACTAATTCATCATCTTCTTCGGTTCATAAACTACGCATGCTTTCATCGCCGGTAGGAAAAAAATTACAATTTATAAACTCATCTCTTCTTCTCTCTGGCTAGAATAGCTTTGCTCAGGAGTATCCTAACGCTTGCTTAGGGGTATCCTAAATAGAAACTGATAAAAAATTGCAATTCGCCTTTCTCCATGAAAGTTGAGGGGCATCCCGGGAAACCCCTGGGATACGCCTAGATCCGCCCCTGCTATATGATACGATACTACATCTATAGTTCTGTAAGATGCCTATACAGGACCTAAAACTATACGATACTACACCTATACGAGACTTATACTACACTATACAATATCACACTTATAGGCTTATACGAGGTCAATACAGGACCTATACGATACGATAATTATCGTATAAAAAAGTTTGTAAGAAATACTTACTTTTTTATTTATTTAAAATAGAAAATTTATTTTTTTATAAAACTTCGCTAAAACGATAAATATTGTATAAATGTTTCTTAAAAATAAAAACACTTATATACGCGCATATAGGCCTATACGTGGCGTATAGGAGCAGCCAGACCAGAACTCCTATCAGTCAGACACTCTGATTTTTATACAACCCTACAGGCTACGTATAAACCTATACGCAACGTATTTAAATCCCAAGGTGTGCAAGTGTCAATAGTTTAAGCCTTAGTATTTTATGAAGTTGACTTAGTGTAGTGATTTAAAGTCATACATGCATGTCTAAGATTAGTGTAATTCATTGCCTTATTTCATTTTCTGTAAAAAAAATATATAAACTTTTACTTTGTGAACTGATGTGTACATACACTAACTATCCATTTATACTCAATCTGCAGGCATGAAGCAAAAGGTATTAAAGAAATTGTTGACACCATTTCAAATAAGTTGGTTTCCTTAACTTCGTATGTTGATGAACACCTTGTTGGGATGACGGCTCGCATGCAAGACCTAGAATCACAATTACAAATTGGGTCAGATGGTGTCCGCATGCTTGGGATATGGGGGTGTGGGGGTAGTGGTAAGACTACTCTTGCGTCTTCTCTTTATATAAACATCTCTTGCCATTTTCAAGGTCATTGCATTGTTGAGAGTGTTCGGGAGAAATCAGCAAACATGGTTTAGAAACTCTGCAAGAAAAAATTATATCAAGTCTTTTGAAAACAAAAATGGAATTGTTGAGTGTCGCACATTATAAGAAGTAGGCTAAGTCGTAGCAATGTCTTGATTATTCTTGATGATGTCAATGACCGTAAGCAATTAGATGCTTTAGCTGGATCACATAGGTGGTTCGGTATTGGGAGCCGAATAATAATTACAACTAGACATCTGCTAAGAACTCACAAGGTGGACCACGTGTGTCCAGTCACATGACGAGGCTATTTTGCTTTTTAACAGACATGCATATAACAAAAATAACCCAATAAACAATTATGAAAAACTGTCATTACATGTGGTTTCTTATGCTAATGGGCTCCCATTAGCACTCAAAGTTTTAGGTTCTTTCTTATATGACAAAGACGAGAAGGAATGGATGAGTTCCTTAGCTAGACTAAAAGATATTCCGCAAATAGAAATTGTGGAAAAGCTCAAAATTAGCTATGATGGACTTAATGTCGTCGAAAAAGAGTTATTCTTAGATATGGCATGTTTCTTCAGGAGTAAAAGCATAGAATTCACTTATCATGGTAATGATGAAGCAATGGAGGTATTTGAAGCTTGTGGTTATCACCCCGATATAGGAATAAAGGTGTTGAGACAAAAAGCTCTCATAACTATTGTAAATGGTAGGATTGATATGCATGATTTGGTTCAAGAAATGGGACATTTCATTGTTAGAGGGGAACATCCTAACAATCCTGAAAAACATAGCAGAGTTTGGAAAGATGAAGAAATCAGAAACATGTGTCATGGGACGCAAGCAACCTAAAATTTCAAAATATAATTACATATCTGATATCTATAAAAGTATATGTACTCTTAGCTCAATCCTTACATTCTTTTCTCTTGTTCTTTATAAGGAAAATGACAAAACTGAAGCCATACAATATCTGCATCATAATCCTCCTGCTGATCATTTATCACACTTATGTAAGATTGTATCAAACATGAAGAAACTAAGGTGGCTTAGTTTGACGTTATACAATAATCGTGATGAGAATGCCGAAGGGCCTAATTTTCTTTCAAATGAGTTGAGGTATATTAACTAGCACAATTATCCGAGAAGCCCATTCCCAAGCACTTTCCAACCAATGAAGCTTGTTGCTTTGAAACTGTCTCGTAGCTTTCAAAAACAAGTTTGGAAAGGTTACAAGGTATCTCAATTTCACTCTAAGTTATCGTACATGTAAATGCAACATCTTTCAGGTGGCATTGAAATTGTTTCTTTGTTTATTTATATCTATAAAAAATGTCACTTATCTACTAATATAAGCTACGATATTAACATGCATATGCTTGTATATATTAATTAGAATCTACCTCATTTGAAAATGCTTGTGCTCCGACACATGAAGAATCTACTCGGCACACCGAATTTTGATGGACTCCCGTGTCTTCAAAAGTTAACACTATGATTGTGAAGAGTTACAAGAAATTCACCCATCAATTGGAAAACATACAAATCTTGAATATGCAAGTGTATCAGATTGTTGCAAGCTTAGAATGTTTCCAACAATTATCCACATGGGAAAACTCAAGACACTTGAAATCGGATATTGCCACAAAAGTTTGGAGTTCCCAGAGATGAAATCGGACATGGAAAGCTTGGTAAAGTTATCTTTAGCTAATATAGGGATAAATGTTCTGCTCTCCTTAATTGGAGACCGATGTCCCAACCTCATATCACTAAACTTGGTTGATTGTACTTATTTACGGATCAAAGAAGTCAACTTTTTTGGATTAAAACATTTGGAACACTTCAAAATACATGGTTCAAATCATCAGAAGATACTAGACCGTTTTTCTATCTCTCAGTTCATGGGTAAAGTTGCGTGTGGAAGAGATTCGCATATTATACAACATTCTAGTTTTTGGTTCTGGTTAGTGTTCCCACAACTGACCTATAGCTTACGAAAGTTGGATCTCAGTGGCTGCCTTTTGAAAGATGGATAAATCCCATCTAACATTGGTGAATTATCCAACTTACAAGAGCTAAATCTAAGTTGCAATGATTTTACACAATTAGATTTCAGCATCTCGCAACTTACTCAACTCAAAATCCTCACCCTTACTAATTGCAAAAGGCTTGTAAAATTGCCCAAGCTCCCATCAAGTATAGTTATTCTCATAGCAGATTTTTGCAAATCACTTATGACGATTGGAGATTTTTACACAAATTGTAAATGGTTATCTCAAGTCTCACTTGTGGGAGGGGGTGTTGTAACTGATGGTAATAGATTACTAAAATCCTTGTGGACCATGCTTGAGGTATGTATAGTCTTTTTAATTTAATGAAGCTTATATATATACATATTGATGTAGTAATTAGGATCTAATAAAATTTTGCTTATTAATTAGGGAAATGTTATTAACAATCGCTCCATGCTTCTAAAACTTGAAGGCCATCAGATTGCAAAGGAGATTAGACCTCCTCTTGTGAGCGGGAGTAGATGTAGATTGAAACTTCCTAGGAATTGGTCCAATGATTTTTCTGGATTCTTAATGTGCGCCGTTGGGACATATGAAATTTCATATTATTCTCAAAGGATAAGTATGGAGCACATATCGAGTTGTATGGAATCTAAAGATGATATGGTTTGGGAGGAGAGTGATAATGATAAAAGAACATTAGTGTGGTATGTTTCATTTGCTTCATTGAGACACACTTCATGGTGGAACTCAACATACAAAGCGGTTTTGTTTTCTTTGGGACTTGAAGCTGATATTCAGTCATTTAGTGGGTTTGGAGTTGCACTGGTTGCTAGGAAAAGTGGAAGTGATCCAATAGAAACATCAACAGCACAAGAGTATGAATTTTCTCATTATACACCTAACTTCAATATTGTACAAGACTTGCAATATGCGTTAAAGATTGAGTTCCCGGCGAAGTATGAAGCAGGTAATGAGTAGGAGTATGGATTTTGAAGATGATGTAGTTTGGAAGAAGACTCAATTTGATAATAAAACATGTGTTGCAAAGGGGTTGTGATTTTCTAATGCAGCAAATGTTGAAGGCCTTTTTGATGTTTGAATAATGAAGTAACTTTGTAGAAAAAGCTTGGGCTTTAGGCCCAAACAATTATGGCCCATTTTTTGTGTGTGTGTGTGTTTTTTTAATTTGTACATAATCGAATGCATCACATCAGTTCACTTCATTTCCTGTGCATATTAGCTTTAAGTTAAAAGATGTTTTAATCACTTAAATAGTTAGATTATTTATGATTGCTTCAGTTGATGTTATTTTCGGTACACACACTTCTCGTGTAGCATGGGTCTCCCTGAGTTGGTTTACTCATGTTTATGTTCCTTGTGTTGAAATGGCTTGTATAATGTATATATTCCGACACATTTAGTGCGCTTCGGAAAAGACTAGGGTTTTTTGAGACTGAGAGATAATGTTTTTATTGTGTTTTTTTTAACTGAACGGCTTTAAGATTTACAACAACTGTTGACAAAACCTTGTTCGATGAAATGCTGTGTAATTATTTTGATACTTTTGACGCTACAGTTCATTAATTATGTTTTGTTGCGTCAAGGTTTAAATCACATAATAAATAAGCGGTAGCCAGGTTTATAAAATATGTGAAGGGTATGTTAAAATGGCTAAAATTAGTGCATTCAACCTCTTAAAATCGTGTTATTTAAAAAATTCGTTTAATATTAAAGAAAATTTATACTTCTTATAACTATATCTTCAGTTCAAAAATGGTCTATTTGTTGCATATATAAGTTTGAATATTTTTTGGCGTTGACTGAAATAAATAGATAATAATTGGTTCATCACTTTGTGCAAACAAGTAATCCGTTGACTTCTTGAAGCCTTCTATCATCTTCATATGTTTTTACAAAAACATGTTAATCACTACTTTAAATCATGCCATCCACATTCTAATATGTGGTTCGTCCTCTCACATATATAAGTGCATTAATATGTTCAAGTTTATATTCAAAAAAGATTCTAAGTATTAAGTGTTCTGCGGTTATGGCAACCGAGGAGAAGGAGATACAAATTTCAGTAGATCCTGTATCCATGAAAGAAGTTACCGAATATCCATGTTTCGGGTTCCCTAAACTGCAAACCACCAATAAACCATTGCCTTCGTTACCAAAAAAGAACAAGTTTCTTAGTACTAGTCTCCCAAATTCGGCTTGTTCATCCCCTCGTGGAGTTATTCCAAAGTCAAAACCCAAGGATCATGATAAAGCACTCGAAGCATCCCTAACTAATGAACACTCGGTGGCTCTCTCTCGTCTTATTTGGCTTCGTGAGAAAAGCTTGCAAAGAAGCAAGTCTTGTGGCGAAGGAAGACCATCTGGTCAATATGATGAGTTTGATATCTGGTGACTTCTACCAAACTCGCACTACAAGTGCGAGTGCTGATAGTACACCCAGAGGTCAAACTACATCAAATGGTGAATACAAAAGGATCATAGAATCAAAGAAACGTAACGATGAGGATTTTAAGTGTGGGGCTCTTTGCTTGTTCTTGCCAGGGTTCGGTAAGGGTAAGCCAGTGAGAAGTAGAAGAGATGAACTAGAAGAATTGGGGCATGTTATCTCACAAAGGGTGTCTCTCGAGAAATTCGAATGTGGGTCTTGGAGATCATCGGGTATTTTGAACAGAGGGAGTGATTTTTCATCCAACCATTTCTTTGATTTGCCGTTGGAGCTTATACAAATGAGTGGAAACGATGCGAATTTGCCAGTGAGTTCGGCTTTCGTGTTTGACAAGGATGTGAAAGGTGTTCTTAAGGTGACGGGAGGTGGAGAAAAGAAACCAAACGATGGTCGTCATGTAAGGTTTTCAACATCTTCTCCTACGACATCTCCTTCTTCATGCATCACACCTCGTATGCGCAAAGCTAGAGATGAGTTCAACTCATTTTTGGAAGCTCAAAGCGCTTGAGCTTCAGTTCAGATGTCCATATAAAAAACTAATAGTTCATTTAAGGGGTTTTCACTTTCTCCCAAAAAATAAATAACAAAAAAGTTTGTATACTTTCTAATCTTATAAACTTAAATAAGTGCCAGTGTGATATTTTTCAATTTGTTATTACTCCTTAGTTAAAAGTTGTGTTCCTGTGTGATTTTTACTACCCTATGTGCATTTTAATGAGCTATCCACGACAAAAGTCGTGGCGCTTGCGTTCCTGTACTTGATCGTTGCAGATTTTATTTTGCAGCTTACTCGATAGTACCTCATTTCAGTGACCTTAAATGTTGGTGTCGGGAAAGTCTTGTAAAATGACTGTTTGGTTAGATCAATATTTAAGGATCTGATGATGATAAATTATCGTCTGTCCTCAAAAATAGCTTTTTTTTTTTTTTTTTGAATGGTCGGATTCTATGATTATAGAACAGGGCCAGCAAAAGCTGAAAAAACCCCACAAAAGAACAAACAAAAAACAAGGAAAAAAAAAACTATTACATACTACGCCCACTTTGTTATCATAAAATAATGTCTCTAACATTGAAATCCGCCCATCTTTCCTATTGGATGTTACTGTATTTTGTTCTTCCTTTTATCCATAGATAAGAATCCACCTTGATATCCTCTATTACTTTGTCTCCCGGGCTATTATACCCATTGAAAACCTTATTGTTTCTCGCCTTCCATAAATGCCACATTGTTGTTATGATTATCATGGCAATCACTTTTTTCCACTCTTTTGACCCGGTCGTTGCCTCCAATATCTTCATTATGTCTTCACACGTATGACAGTTCGTCATAGTTGGAAGCTTTAACCAACCGAATACGTTCCGCCATATTGTTTTTGCTATTGCACATTCCATTAGCAAGTGACTTACCGTCTCGTCACTCTTTTGTAGTTCGGTTTTGACAGGAATTCTGCCTAAATATGCTTCCAACAGAAATAATTTAATTTGGGTGGTGCCCAGTTATTCCAAAAAGTCCATATACGGTTCTGCCCTTGACTTGTTTGTTTCATAATTTGGTTTCTTTTTCTTCAACCTTCCATTTCCACTCATCTATGGCATCTTTAATTGTTACATTTTTTTAATTCCCAAAACAGTTTAATCCATTGAGCCCATTCAAAGTCACTGTTGGGCTGCCTCCCTCCACCATTCCAAATCCCATTGAACCTCATTGTTGAGTTCTCCCACTGTTGCATTTTTATTTTTTGTAATCTGGAAACCGTGATTTTAGTGCAGCATCCCCAAGCCAAGTATCAATCCAGAATTTAACCTCAGCCACCAGTTTTTCTTTTAACGAAATACCCATATCCAAAAACTCTTTTTCTACTCCTACAATATCCTTCCATATGCTCCCACATATTTTATTTTTAACCGGAATAAATTGTGCTTCTCTTCTATTACCATGTATTGCTGCTTCTACCGCCTCAACCCATAAACCATTATTATTTTCTTTAAACTTTACCCACCATTTCGCTACAAGAGCCAGATTCGCACTTCTTAAGTCCCCGACCCCGATACCCCCATATTTCATTGGAGCTACTACTTTTTTTCCATGAAATCTATCTAATTTTATTTTTCCCATCTTTCCTTCCCCACACAAAGTCCCTCCTAATTGTATCAAGCATCGATATTACCTTTTTTGGAGCCTGAAACATTGAGAAGTAGAAATTTGGCAAAGCTCCCATTACCGCCTTTGCTAATACAACTCTTCCGGCGAACGATAGACACTTTGCTTTCCACGCTGATAGTTTCGCATTGAACTTATCTACTATCGGCTTCCAATGTTTTATTCTTTCATGTTTGCGCCAATTGGTAGACCAAGGAACGTAAACGGCATTTCGCCCGCTTTACATTTTAGCATGTCAGCCAATTTTTCGACTTCATTATTCCTTACTCCAATCCCGAATAAGCAAGACTTATTCAAGTTAACTTTTAATCCCGAACATATATAAAAACATCTTAGCAACGGTTCAGATTTTTTATATTGTTTCCTCCCATTCTCCCATGAATATCACATCATCGGCGTAACATAAATGTGATATGCAAGGCCCATTATTTGGCAATTTAATGCCTTTAAAAATTCCCTTTTTTTCAGCCCTTTTCATTGTAATATTTAAGGCTTCCATTGCTAATATAAATAAAAAAGGTGAGAGTGGGTCACCTTGTCGAAGCCCTCGTTGCATATGAAATTCCGTTGTCGGGGATCCATTCACTAGTACCGATGCCCAACTTGACTTTAAGCACGCCCCAATCCATTTCCTCCACCGAAGTGGAAAATTCATTGCCTTTAAATTCGACAAAAAGAACTTCCAATTGATCGAGTCGTACGCCTTCTCGAAATCTACTTTAAACATAAAGATCTTTTTGCAACTTTTTTCCCAAGAAATTATTTCGCTTGTTATTAGAGGCCCATCCAAGATTGATCTTCCTTCCACAAACGCCGTTTGTACCGTTGCCACCAAGTGCGGAATTACCTTTTTTAGCCTTATAGCTAATATTTTTGCAATGACTTTATACAACACACCTATAAGGGATATCGGTCTGAACTCGTTTATCATTTTTAGGTCTCGTACCTTTGGTATCAAAGCAATAAACGAAGCATTATATCCCCTATCTAAAAATGGTTTTTCATAGAACTGATGCAACATGCTGTCAAAATATGGTTCGAATAAGTTCCAAAACTTTTTTATGAACTTGAATGTAAACCCATCCGGTCCCGGTGCACGATGCCACCACACGCCAAACTGCTTCTTTGACCTCTTTTTGTGTGAATCGACTAACTAGAGCCTCTGCTTGATCCTTAGATAGCCTTTCAAAACCCCTACCATCCATTGTCGGTCGTTTCCTCATCAGTTCCGTGAACCTATGCTGAAATTGTTTTTTAAACTCCTCTTTTATACGTTTTGGATCTGCCACTATTTCGACACCAATCTTCAGTGAATTAATTCGATTCCTGGCCCTCCTGCAATTTACTAATCTGTGGTAAAAACTTGAATTTTCATCTCCAAGCTTTGCCCATCTAAGTTTAGCCTTTTGTTTTAGATCCAACAACCGCGCTTTTCATACTTTTTTATCTTCCATCTCCCATTTACCCTTTTCTCCTTTTCTTCTATTGTTAGAGCTCTACTTTCTGCCCATTTTTCGATTTCCTCTACCTCTTTCGTTGCTTGACTCAACTCTTTTTCTTCACTTGCTTTGACATCTTTTCTCCAAGTTTTAATTTTTACCTTTAAAACCTTTAATAACTCTGCCACATTTTTTATTTTATTATCGCCAACCGATTGTGACTGTACCGCGTTATTCACCACTTCCCCTATACCATCTGTTTCCAGCCAACTGTTATAGAAGCGGAATGGAATAGGCCCAAAATCTACCATTGAGCATGACAAGAGCAATGGGCTATGATCGGAAAGTCGTCTCGCAAGCGCTTCAAATCTAGCATACGCCATTTGGCCATGAACGAGTCGCAAACAAGAACCCTGTCTATCTTGCTAAGACTCGATCCGTCTTCCGGCATAAACGTGAACTTGTAACCCCCCATTTGATACTCCAAAAGGCCCGATTCAGCAATATAATTATTAAAAATTAAGGCGCTATAATCGTCAAACCTGGAAATCATTCGGTCACTCTCTTCCCTGACCTCATTAAAGTCCCCAGCGAGAACCCATAAACCATTCAAGCTTTTTTTTATACGGGTCAGTTCTGGCCACAGAGCACGCCTCTTCGCAGCTTCTCTCGACGCATACACATTTATAATATTCATATTTGTATACGTTCCAGCCATTGTACCAGATACAACAAGAAACGATTTCGTGCTTTATTACCTTACACCTTGTGAACATCCTATGGTCCCAGACAGATATCAATCCACCCGATCTCCCCCTAGCATCTACTGCATCCGCTTCCATCTCGATATTTCCCCAAAATCGCCCAATAGTTACTGAGTCAATGTTTGACATTTGTGTTTCTTGAATACACAAAAATGTTACCTTGTGTTCTCTAGTTAATCTACTAATCCATGCTGGTTTATCGTCCCCTCCAGCGCCTCTTATATTTATTGTCATGAGATTCATTGTCCCCTATCCGACTCCAATTCATCTCGAACCACTTGAAACTTGCTTACCCTCATTCCAACGGCTGCTTCCAGATTGACTTCACTCATAGCCTCTTCATTAAGATCAAAACTAAAATCAATAGGATCGAGAACATCATCACACAAGTTTTCTCCTTCTAATCTAGGCTTTTTATTTGAAACCATTTCTTGCCTCTGGAAGGTGAAGTTAGACTTCCCTTTCTTTCTTTTCACCCTTGAACCACGCCTATTATTTCCCCAAATGAAACTATCAATGTTAAAAGGGTCATCATCTCTAACGTCTTGGGCTCCCGTCTTTCTAAGCTGATTAGATCCAATCCTCTTATCATTAAAGGCCCATTTTCCCCTTGCCCTACTGCCTGGAATACACCATCAATGTTGGTCCCACCATTCATGTGGTCTCCTAAGAAGTCATTATTTGTTTTACTTTGGAATCCGTGTGATGTTTCATTCTCCAAGCATGCAGCAAAAATACTACGCCAGTTCCCGCCAAACATTAAATGCCCTTCTGTCTGTTCGTTATCCGCTGGCTCCGGAGACGCTTCATTTTCCTCCACCTGATTATGATCTAAAACTCCCATCGTATGTGCTTCAGCCGGTTCGCTCGTACCATCGGTGTTCAAATTTCGGCCGACTCATTCTCCAGGTTCATGTGATCTACATCAGTTTGTAGCTCTGCTGGCTCCGGAGACGCTTCATTTTCCTCCACCTGATTATGATCTAAAACTCCCATCGTATGTGCTTCAGCGGTTCGCTCGTACCATGGGTGTTCAAATTTTCGGCCGACTCATTCTCCAGGTTCATGTGATCTACATCAGTTTGTAGCTCTGCTGGTACATTAACGAAAAATGATTTTTCATCAACGAATCTTGGAACCCAATTACCTGCTGATTCCGTTATCCAGCACATAAATTTTTCTCCTTTATACACTACTTTGGTTTCGACTTCAATTTTTCTCCCATATTTAACAATAATACCTGCATGGGCAAATGTAAAATTACCATCGTTGTTACTAACCCCAGCCCCTTCTACAACCCTCCCTACACTTCCGGCCACCGTGTTTATAACTTCCTTGTTCCATAACTGAAACGGAACTCCCGTAATTTTCACCCATGCAAGTCTTTCAAACTCAATCATACCCCCTCTCCATTCTTTTACCCCCACAAAGCACTCCTGCCACTGTTCCATATAGTTCTGTAGCAAATCTTCAACCACCCATTGTGATCCAAGAATCACCAATAACTTTAGTCCTCCAATCCACTTGATCTCCATCATTTGCGGGTAGATTTCAGCCACTATAGTGTTCGCCTTGCATAGGATCTCCATTGTTTTTGCTTCCATAATGACCGCTTGACCTCTCCACTCTGTTTCTGCTTCGGTAACGGTCCGATAACTGAATGCGCTCCCTACATCTTTGAGACCCGTCGCATACGAATATCCTTCCTTCAAATTGTTCTCCGGCACCTGTACTTTTTCATTAAAATGTTCATCCCTAACATTCTCTCCCGTATTTTGATACCCCATGTTATGCTGGTGTCGAACATAAGGCTGATGGTAGCCCATACACTGCCTCACCGTCGTTTATTTTTCTTCTCTTTCGAATCTGGAGACATTTGCCCTGACCCTTCTTCCTCTGATCCATACATTATTCAGCGCCTTCAAAAGTTTATCTGTATCTCGGATTTTGTTGAACCTTATAAAAGCAAATCTCTTCCCTAAAAGGTCTCTTTTCTTCGGCAGAAACACGTCCGTCATATGCCCACATCTTCGGGTTTCTAGCCAGATTTCCTTCCCACTCACGTTCTCCGGCAAGTTGGCAATAATGAAAAAAGTAGTGCTGGGCTCCTCTTCCACTTTTTCTTTTTCTTTCCTACGCCTCACCGTTTCCCATTCTTCTTCCTCATCCAATCCATTCGTGTTCTCCGCAGCATCCTCTCTTCTCCTCCTCATCTCTCTTCTCTCCGGTTGTCTCTTTGACTCTCCACCGCCGTGTCTCTCTACCTCCCCTCCCTCTCCTCTCCATTATATAATTATATTGTTTTTATGGTTCCCTCAAAAATAGCTAAAGACGTCATCTGCCTGTTTGTCGAAATTTAAACTAAAGTGAAGACTTAAACGCCAATCACCTCTAGCTCAAGTGGTAGAGAGCTTGAATTCTTCTATGAAGACTCAAGTTCAATTCCTACTTGGTGCAAAAAAATGAGTGAGGCATTAGTGGGCGATGATAGGAGACCCAGGGCGACCTGGGTTCGATCCTTGAGCCAAACCGGTTTTACCGGTAATTTCACTGTCGTGCCTACGGGCGGGTGGGTTACCGGGTTTTCCCCGGAAGTGGTGGTGGACGACTGGGTTACTCTCGGAGTACTCCGTTTGTCCAGTGGGTACCCTGAAAGTACTCGGGATTGATTTGTTAGCCGTTCAAAAAAAAAAGTGAAGACTTAAACGCCATATAAGTTGTTCATCACGTGAGATTACTTTTGCTTGGTCAGTGTAGCCTAAACGCAGAGTGCAAAAGTCAACGGCCATATGTTGGTTACCGCTTAACATAAACAAAACCACAGCCACAAGAAAAGAGTTCAGAAGTGACATACATTAGCATGCATTAACGAAAAAACATTATTAGTATGCCATTGATTGCACGGTAAAACAATGATTCAAGTGTATTTTTCCCAAAAATTGAGAGCACTATTAGTTCCTCGTAAGTTCATTATAGTGGTATGGCGACACGCCTTGCGAATGTGAGGTCGTGAGTTCAAATCCTTGCGAGTGCAAGGTTAAGGTTTTTTCGTTCAAGAAAAAAGCACGAAAGGGTTTAGAAACATGACCGGTTTGGTTTTCTTGTTTACCCATGAAAAACTAAAACAGTGAAACGAGGTTTCTTATTAGGGCTGTGCATTTTTATCCAAAACCCGAAATCCGACCCGAATTCAAAGCCACCCGAACCCGAATTAGCGAATATCCGAGAAATCTGAACCCGACCAACCCGAACTTTAAATGGTTCGGTTATCGGATCACTTTTTCCCCACCAAAAACCCGAACAACCCAAAACACGAAACTCGAATAAAAACCCGAACATTTATTGTTTTTTTCTTATAAAAATGTTTTGTTTTGGAGTCTTTAATATATGGAACATTAAGTTTTTGGACTTTTAAATATTATAATAGCATGTTGTCAAACAATGTTTGAACTTTGATGATATTTTTAAAGTATCAATATAAATTTTGATCATATTTTGTAAAAAAAACATTTATTTTTCATTTTACATGTAAACCCGAAAACCGAATAACCCGACCCGAACTAACCGGAACCCGAATAACCCAAACCCGACTAACCCGAACTTTAAATGGGTCGGTTATCGGGTTAATTTTTCCTAGACAAAAACCCGAAAAAACCCGAATAGAAAACCTGATGAACACCCCTGTTTCTTATAGCCATAAACAAAACAGTTCTACCAAACTTCCTTCCATTGCTTGTTCTTCTTATCTCTGGTAACCATAATGACTTTTCTTTCAGTTTCTTTAACCATCGTCAGCCATACATCAAACAAGATCCCGAAATAGGCAAACCTAGCTTCCTTCGGATGACCAGTTAGTTTCATCAACTTTTCACATGCAAAATCTCAGCCACTCTTGCAATTGATTTTTGAGAATATTTTTGTATTTGATCTTTGTTGTAGTACCGCAAAACCGTTGATGAAAAATTCCAGAAGAGTAATTGGTTTTAATTTTGTACAATGCAAGAAGTAGAACCAATTTGTCATATACAGCATGTATACTGTTGGTGTCTAAATGCAGTGTTTAACTTATTTTATGGATTCAAGAAAAAAAATGGCAAGTAAGAAGTTCACAACGGTTAAGAACGATGTTTAACATCAAACAATTGAACAGATAGTTTAACTATATATGAAAATGGGTGGTGATGGATTTCTGTTTTTTCTTTAAGAATATCATAATAAAAAGTACCAAGCATACAATTCCATAAACCTTCCCTACTTGATAACTGATATTCAAACAAAATCGATAGCATTCAAGCTAGAAATTCATAATCGATAGGAAACCATAAGCAGAATCTTGATCACAAGATCAAAACTAGAAAGTTCTTTATAAAAGCATAAGAAAATGAAAATGCGGAACATGGAAAACCAAAACATACATTAATCCAAAGATTCTACTCAGGGGCGAGCAGGGGGTGGACCACCAGCGCCACCTGGGCGTGGTGCCTGACCTGGCTTCGGTCCGTCGTCCTGAAAAGAAAGAAACCAAATATGTCAAAAAATAATAATGCTTATGTCAATATACGCTTTTATGTTTAAAGAGTCAAAATATGCAATCTAAAACATATAGTAAAAAATATAACGCCATAACTTGCAGGTTACGCAACACCATAGTTTTTAAAAACAAAAAAAGTCAACCAGACCGGACCCGAAATAAATGTCTGGTTACACAACCTATAATTAGGCCAATTTAACAAAACCATATGACAAATTGTTTAGCCACAGTCTCTTATGTGTCAAAACATTTAACTTACATAAAATCCTTGTCACAGATTGTGTTCTAACTATAACCACCACTTAGTGTAGCTACCAACTGTGCCCACTACAACTACCATCATAAATTGTTTATCAAATTAACTACAATAAAAATACACAAGCAAATAAACAACTCCCGCAAAACAACTATAAGATTTCTACAAGATTAAACAATAAACAATAATCATGTCAAAAGTAACTAGCAAATAACACCAGAAAATTCAAATTACAACTAGGAATGAGTTTAGGATGTGCAAAGTAACCAAAGAATGAAAATCATACCCTTGGGCGACTGAACCGCTTTGGAGGCTCACGGTTCCTCCTCTCAGTACGGGATCGGACCCTTACAACCTTGGAGTGAATTGCACAGGAAACACAGTGTTGAATCTTCAAGTACAACTTGGGAAGTGTATACTCTACAATAACAACAAACAAACTTAGTGTCAAATAACTGATAACAACAACATTTTATTATAAAACACAAACAGCCTTACGGTCAAATGCACAAGCTTCTTGAACATCCCTTACAGCAGCTTGCTCAACAATGTTCCTCACAAGGAATCTCTTGATAGCCTTGTCCTGATTAAAAAACAAAAAATCTCCATAACAAAACTTAAAAGTTGCAACACGAATTTAACACATAAAAAACCAAGTACATCATCGAAACTTATAAGCAATACAAATACACAAAACTTACAAAAATAGAAATACGATACCGTATGATCAATAACATACGAATCATTATATACAAAAATCAAACCTTATAAAAAAAACTCCAGATTTAACCTAAAAAAACTGTAAAATAAACAAGAACAAACCTTAGGGCAACACTTTCCGCAGTTAGAGCAGCGGATAAACTTGACATGACCACGGCCATGCTTGTTTCGTCCTCCATTCCTTCGCTTAAATGTCTACAAAAACAAATTCAAATTTCTAACAAATTCAGCAAAACAGAATAACAGAATCAGGTATCGTAAGAATTAAGATGAACAAATTCAAACTACTGACAGAATTAGCAAAACAGAATAACAGATTCAGGTAAATAACTAACCATATTGCCGAGCTTGGTCCTTCTGCGGTTTGCCCCCCACGATAAGGATTCCGGCGTTTGCTTTGTTGAAAGGTCGAAGTTAGGTTTTTATATGGTCGATTTTTTGGAACCCTAATTAGCCCATCAAAGCATATTGAAGAATATGCTGAATGATTTGATCCAGTTCCATTGGGCTTCTATTGGGCTTCGGTGGATTTATGTGGTTAAGTCACATCAAATCAGCTATTCTGAAAATATAATTTAAATAAAATTTATATAAAAAAATAATTATAAAATCATTATTTTTGGTTTATTTCATGTTTCAGCCCTCTATCAGATTTAGTTTCTATTATTTTGTGGTCGTAAATTGTTGGCGTTGGTTTCCCCTTTTATAAATTAAAAAATGATGCTTTTGTTTGTCACGTTGTTTAATTTTGTGTACAATATAGGTTCATTCATGCTGTTAATATACAGCATATTAACGTAGCCCCTTCACCGGACGAATATTAAACTAGTTTTGGTGATAGGGGATAAGGGTTGGGTGCATGTTTGAATCAGGGATAGTACCTAGAGTAGGATAATTAAGGGAACTAAAAATTAAACAAAGATAAAGGACGGGGATGGGATTTTCTATCTAAGGGATTAAGTTAATAGGGGTTGGTTAATGTACAATTGGCTTTAACGTACGATACCTACGCGATAAAAATATAACATGGGGTTTTGAGGTTATAACATGCGGATTTGACATACAAACTCGGAAACTTCACAAACTCGGAAGATTCACCATGCGACTTAACAAACTCGGAAGGTTTCCAACATGGGACTCACCAAACTCGGAAGGTTTTCAACATGCGGACTCACAAAACTCACAAACTTGAAGGTTTACAACGTGCGGAATTCTCATCACGTATGCTCGTACATTAAGGCCAATTGTTTGTTCTTGTTAATTTGCGAAGAGTCTACAACTTAATTAAAGTGATACATTTTAATGAAAATTTCATTTAAAATTTCTAGATAATTCTACAAACGATTGATGCGAAACTTGGGTTTTGATGAAATATAGGATATATGACTAATGGTTAACTAAACTATCACATTGTAGCTTCAATAATGTATCAAACAATATCAAAGTAAAAGATAATGTCAAAGTTAATCCTAGTTAGTGACGGTTATCACAGGGGTCAGTAGCTAGCTTGGAGGGTTTTAGAGAAGAGAATTACTACATAGGCCATATGCCCATAATCCAATCAAATGGACACGTGTGAACTTTATGTGTAGTGAGACACCAACCCACTACACATGGTCTTTTGACCACTAGCGTTAACCTCTACCATCCATCTTAGACAATAATCAAGCTCATTATATCACAAATCTAATTCTATTTGAAAGGTTATAAGGTCAATAACACAAAACTAAACCAATCAATAACAGAAACTCATAAAAGCTTAAACTACAATTAAATATTTAAAAAAATAAATTAATATATATTAACATAACTAGCATTTGTGCCCACCCAATGCGATATGTGCATGTTTCGTTAATCAAACTTGCGCGTTGTGTCACGATAAACGCTGAAAAGTAATTTTGTTCGCGTGTTTCTTTAACCAAACCTTATTAAACCGCTAACAATAGCTTTTTAAAACGTTAAAAAAAGTTAAACTAAAAAAGTTGTAAAAAGAAAGAAATAAAAATTTACAAAATTTTCACTTCTGTCAGCTGCTAAAACAAATGGGCGTGGGGGGGGGGGAGGGGGTGGAGACGTGATACAAAATTTTCACCGACATGGTGAAGTTTGGTGTGGCCACATGGCACTTTTGGAATGATCGGGATGGTTTGTACGACGATAGGCTCGTGTTTGGGAACGTATTCGCGAGATGGTTTGCTTGTGGAATGAAAGCTTCACAGCCGGTGAGTTCTAATCCCCCTTTTAAATGTTTTTGGGGCTGGCGTACATGTTTTTCACATGTTTACAAGTTTCATAGATTAACGAATTTACAATTAAACTGTTTTATAAATGTTTTCCCACTGACGATGGTTTTTACAACATGTTGATTAATTGGGCTTTATTAGTCCTGCGTAGGTGTCTGATGTTTTATTAGTGATGCGAATTCCTAGAGTTATGATGTGTTGTAGGTGTCGTTATTAATAGCATGACTTGAGTATGTAGAATTTTATCCTGTGATTCCATCATTAGGTTTAAGACGTTAGTCGTGGCGGGCATACGAAGGTAGTAGTTGTCAGGTAGTTAACAAGCTTTAGACCTTGTATGTGTGTGTGTGCTTTTATGTGATTTAGCATCCTTGAAGTGCTTGATGCGAGTTACTTGTGATGGATTCGTTACCTTCTGGATGGCGTCGGGTCACGAGAAACACCCAAATGTGTATAAATAAATAGCGTTAGTGGCAACTTCCGATGGACCCTTCAGGGTTAACATGCGGATGGTGGACTCTTCGCGATCAAATTGGAGGTGATGAAACCTTGACGAGGGTGCCCTGATGAGGGTAATGATGAAACTCTACGAGCTACAAAGTGTTGAAGTAGTCGCTAGTCGGGCGGCGGGGTGGGGACTAGCGATTAATCGGGTATTAATCAGAATTAATGGGGATTAATCGGGATTAATTTGATTAATCGATGACTAATCGGGGATTAATCGGCACCTAGTCGGGATTTTTACAACCATGGCTACAACTGATGTGTTACGTTTCCACCGCATGTGCTTATTTGTTACGCGCTAGTTACATAATGGGTAAATGATGTTTATTTGTGAAGTTGATGTATGATGATAAATTATGAAGGTGATGGATGATGGTATGTTATACAATTGTCATCAAACTGTGTAGTTGCCGAACGAGGTTAAGTTACAAATGAGTTTATCCTAAGGAATATCTTGTATGCTTTGGGAACGAGCTTTAACGGGTAATCGTACTTAATGATAAACGTGTCTTTTAGGCCATTAATTATCATGTCTTAGATACGGGTCAGTTTAGTTAATCGGCCTATGAATTAAGATGCATTGAGTGTTGTCCTTTGGTCTTTAGCTAGTCTGATTCACATCGAAAAGGATTACTTGTAGGATTATTGGATTTAAGCTATTGGTGGAGTTGTGGGTCGTTCTAGGTGTGGGTTGGAGTCGTTGAACCTTACCTTAGAATAATGTTAACATGTTTAAATACAATGTTGGTGATTGTAAAAGATGGTGTTTTGGTTTTAAAATAAAGTGTTTACAATGCATTTTAAATGCCAAACTTAAACTATTAGAACTCACCCAGTGTAGCTGACTTTGTGTGTATGTTAGCTTGTTCGCAAGGATATAGTTTAGGTCGGGGATATTCTTGGCCAACAGATAAGTTTACTCATGAGCTGGAAGGAAGGCATTTTTTTTGTTTAATTTAATAATAGTTTTAGATTTTCAAATAACCGGTCCTGTTTTAATGAAATTTCCACTGCGTATTTTTGAGAAAATACTTTCTTTTTAAACTGCACACTCTGATGTGACCTGATGATAAGGTGCCCAGTTTGGGGGTCTTACACCAATTCACCTTCGTGATAATGAGTAATATCACAAAGTTTGTGATTTATTTGGGAGAGTTATACATGAGTCAGATTTTTCATGGGTGCCATCAGAAATTTGAGCGCCTTTGTTGTGTACTTACCATTGAAAGGAAGTGAATAGAGGAGGAAGTGGAAATTGAATGAGGAGACAAGCGGTACACAATTTGGATCATTGAGGAGGATAACGCTCAGGTAAAACCATTTTTGGAATAACTATCATCGCAAATCATAGAATTTTGGCGGAGTCGATGGAATAGGTGGCTAGAGATGATGACAAATTTAAAGTGGTGAATTCGGGCGAGATTCACAAAGGAATCCGGTGGATACTGGTCGATAGGAGCTGGAGTGTCCGCGGGGGTACAGAACGTCAGGTTTTCGACGTGAACTGCATTGTGATTTGGAAAATCAAGGCAACCAATTAATGATGCACAATTTTCTATGAAGGAACCACATACCCCTATAAAGGTGGCTGCCTTGTGGCCCAAAGGTGAGGTCACGAAAAAGGCCAAGGATATGTAGTAGTTGAGGCCAAGAAAGCCTGAGATTGGCTCTTAATAAGTATTAAGTACACGTATTGAAGAAAATAGGCAAAGACAGGGGTGATTGACAAATCACAATTGTGCAGGTCTTTAATGAGTTTTATGGCAGTAAATCTCAGGGGGGTTATGGATCTTCTTAAGGATTGTGCATGTCTTTAAGCTTGTGGAGGCAACTAATATGGCATTAGCCAATAAACTTAAATGGCTAAAAAATTGCATCAAGGTGTGGATCGAGGCCAAAAGGAAGAAAGTTGATGGTGTGTATAATGAGATAAAAGTACAGGTGGATGTCCTTGAAAAGATGGCTGAAGCTTTGATGTTTCATTTGTATATTCAGAGATTTTGTCACTACATAGGCGAAGTTCTGTCCAAGTGTTTCCAGGATCTGTGACGTTGAATATTAATGAAACAGTGATTAAATAGAAACAAATGAGTGTATCCACTGTCGCCTAAGCAAACGGATTCCGCACGTTTACCTTAGGTTTGTCAGATTAGTGTCCGAATGATCCATATAACGGACCTACAAGTGGTATCAGAGCTACAACAGCCTGATTTGATAGTATCAAGACAAGAACACTTCTATTTCTACTCCATTCTTCTCTTTTTCTTAACTTTTGAACATAAAATGAAGAATTCACGGCAAAATCTTTTGAATTTTGAATATATTTTGTAAAATACAACAAAGATAATCCCTTGAAAGATTGGAGACCAAATTCAACCGAATTCATGTCAAAATTTTGTAAAAAAACATGTTTTTGAAAACCCCCATGATCGAACTTATTGGCCATGTTCGGCCGAACTTGTCCTAAAACATCACTTTTCAAGTGATTTTTAGCAAGTTCGTCCGAACTTGAGTAGTTTTTAAAGAAATTTCAGCTAAGTTCGCTCGAAGTTACACAATTTTTTGATTTTACATCAAGTTCGATCGAACTTGTGTAAATTTCAAAGAAACTTTAAGTAAGTTCGCCCGAACTTACTAGATTTTTATCAAATTCTTGAAGATAAGTTCGCCCGAAGTTCTGTTGGATTTGTGTCTCGAGTTCGACCGAACTTTAAGCAAAGTTTTCAAAACAAATCTAGCAAGTTCAACCGAACTTGTTAGAAAATCTGAGAATTCTTCATTTGATACTACAAGTTCGACCGAACTTGTAGTAGGACTAATTGTTTAAAATAATTTGGTTTCCTTCAAATTTCATTTTGAATGGAATGGATTTGATTTAGTTTCACATAAATAACAAAAAAAGGTAATTCGAATATCATTTCTGTAAACAGGTGAACTTATGTTTGGAATGACTTGTCGAAGAAAAACCTTACACGGTGAAAGCGCGTTTCGATTCTCGGGTCAAAATAAAAACTGAGAGAGGTAGAGAAAGGGTCTTACGTTGTGATGAGAATACGACAGTGAGGAGTGGTGTTGCCGATGGGGCGAAGGGATTTTGTTTTTATTGTTGGGGAGGGGAAAGAGGACGGCAGTGGTGTGACAATCGGTAGAGTCAACAGTGAGGAGAGTAGGTGGAAGATCTGAGCAAACCAGATAAGAAAGAATGGTGGGGCTGGGGTTGGTTTATTAGGTTTTCAATATAATGAGTAGTTTTGTCATTTCACACCCACTTAATACTAAAACTAACCTTCTATTCATGTCAGGGACTATCCGAAAACGAATGTGCAAAAGTTAGGGACTATAGCTGTAATTTTAAAAGTGTAAGGACTATATGTGAAAATGAAACAAACCACAAGCACTATCCGAGCATTTTTTTTCTTGTTTTTAATCAATCACTTAAGTTTTGCAATCATAATAAATAAACCATTTTCATGGTAGTAGCAAATTGTTGGTTTACTCCAATACCTTTTCAACCAAACAAACAATCAAATAGAAAGCTTTGTAATTTTCATAACCAATAATCATTCGAGTTCTGACATGGACCATAAGCTCTTCGTGGTTCGACCTCTCTACATCTCTCTCTCTCTCCCACAAAATATAGTGAAATATATTATTTTAATTTTTTAAAGGGTATGTAAAAGTGGACATAGCATTGGAACGTAAATGGTTGTGTTTGAAATACGGGTGAAAATATGTATGATTTATGTTGCCTGTTTGGAAGCTTTGAAAGTGAATACATTGGAGAGTAGAAAGTGTGTTTGAAGTGGACCTAACATTAAAAAAAACAATATAGTGGGTGTTTGGGGTTGAGTTTGGAAATGACTTATTGACTTATTCGCTTTTTCAAAAAGCCAATAAGTTAATAAGTCATTTTAAAAAGCCATCATCTATAGAGTACAATTCTAAATCAATCAAAACCTCATTTACTCATGGGTTGTCAAATGGCGCGCTATAAAAGAAGCTCTCTACAATGGATATCCATACAATTTGGTTTGTTTGAAGGAAAGAAATAATATGGTGTTCAACAAGGACCTCAGGCGCTAGCCATCAAGGGTGAGGGATGGTATTAAATCCTTAAATGGCATATGGTCTACCTGAAGCAGATCGCTTTCGGCAGTTTTGTAAAATTAATCTTGCTGATGTTTTTGTTTTGTAAATTCCTCGTTTTTTTTCCTCGCCCACTGAATGCTTCAGCTGGAAGCTGAGCCTTCTCTGATTCATTAATAAATTGTATGTTCTAAAAAAACGTATTCCCTTAATCACGTGAGCCATTAGCTATCCGATTTCTATACTCCTTGGCAAATTCTTTTTATCACAGTAATCTTGTCCAATTACAGGGTTTTTTGTTGGCTGTTTATTTATGCGCACAAAAGTATATGATCTGAACAGTTAATTAGGAAAATCAATGTAAAAACATTCAAAACATACCTCAATTTTAAGGTCAAAAGTTGTAAAACAGATTCAGACAAAACCATTTAACAAACCGCTCTTCGATCACACTACTTACCACTTGCCAGTGTGTTGTTAATTCATCATCAATCACAGAATAACACACATGCCATTTTCGATTGCTAGAGCCATTAGAGCCTTCTTCCTCTTGGCGATCTCTATCTCTTCTTTTATATAACGAATCTCCTCGTCTGATTTCTTTTTAGCCGCTATGGCATCCTCTTCAGACTTCAACCGAGCTGCCCGCTCTTCTGCCAAGAGTCTTTCAATACACAAAGTTTTCTCCTTCAGTTTCGGCTCAACCTGTGTGAATATTAAGCATACAAACTCCAAATATTAAATATCAAATCATTACTTACATCAGTTGACGTTACAACATATACATTAACATTAGTATATATTCAGAAGCATTAGAGATAAACTTACTATAATAACGACATGCAACAAGTTAAAAATGTTGATGACAAAGATAACCACAGACAGTCTATTTACATAAACAACTATGTTTCAGTTAACTTGAGTAAAAGAGCTAACATTAGTGTTAATTAACCACTAATTAACTACTGGTATAAGGGACTAGTGATGACTTAAGAAAATGTTCTCGTGCTATTCTTCATATGGAATTGTGAAACTAAAAGAACATCTGATGATACCATTTCAAATATTTGCTTAAAATGCCCTTCGTCCATCTGATCTGTCGGCATTGATGTTTTCAGTTCAGTCCGGAAATTGTGTGCATGTTCCACAAGCTCCTTAGCTTCTTTCTGTGAAGTAAATTAATATTGTTTTGGTGAAAATGAGAACCTCTTTGCTTATAAACCATTAATTTGCAAAAAAAAAAAAAAAACTAAAATAATAGGCTCCACCTTCCATTCAGTAAACATCTCCCTATTGTATGGTTCTCCACTGTCCTTTCTTGACACCATGTTTACAGTTAAAAAAAGTTTCTCCACTTGATCTGATCTTTTTGTTTGATCTTGCGTCTTGTTATCAAAAAGGACACAACGATTCTCACACAGGTTTAGGATTTCCTGAAATGATAGATAAATGTTCATTTACTAAAACTTTAGAGGAAAACAATATCATGTATTACATAACATCATATCTATGTAGCGCAGGGACTCCATTTGTGTAGCCGTACCGGTCTCGGGTACTTGTCGGGGACGGAAACGCCATGGGTACTCGTCGGGGACGTATCTGGTAGAAGTATCCAGCCTGTTTCCATTTATTTTCATGGTTTTAACCCATTCAAATTCCACAACCGGCCATTAAATAAATAGACCTATCATATTCGGCTTCTCTAATCTCTAAACTCTCAAGTCTCATCATCTCTAGTTCTCTATCGATTACGATCTCTCACTAGATGAACCGGAATTTGAAAATGATTTGATTATTGATAATTAATTACCTTCGGAAGATGTAGTATTTTTGAATTTGTTTAATATATTTTTATTTTTTTATTTTTGTATCCGTGTGTTGGAATTTTGAGTTTTGCCGTTCCTCGTTCCCTTATCGTCCTCGTTCCCTGATCCTGTAAGCATGAAATCACAAGCAAGAAGTAAAGAGCAAATCTACAACATAAATAAGCAACCCTAACAACCTTTAATTTTTCAGGAGAGTCATGTAAGAAATCTTCCAAAGTCTCATCATCCTTTTCAAGATGATCCCCTCCAGTAAAAAAAAGGATCACGTAATCATAAACTTTACTTCCAAAAAACGACAACAGACTACTTATTGCAGCTTCTTCCTCTTTGAAAACCGACTGCGAACTGACAAGACGACTAGAAATGCATGAATGCCATCCCCAACCATATTGATAATCTCCTCAGCAAATTCAGTATCAACACAAGAACCCAAAATCCCTGCTTGTGTTTTGTCACAAACATAAAATTAGTAGCAGATGATAGATTCATCATTATTGATATCCTGCAACAAATCACATAAAAATTACCATAGTTAATATCAATACCAGGTGTATCTGTCACGTTTATCATCTGGCTGTCTTTCAATATTGTTGATTTCAACTCACAAGTACTTGTAACACCAAGATGAACTGCGTTCAGATTTAAATATTTTTGTTCCAAGTATATTGTTTCCGGTGGCGCTTTTGCCATTGCCCTTTCTTCCAACCAAAACAAGAGTTTGGGGGGAAGAGAACTCGCAATCGCAATTTCCCTCCATCGGACAGACTATCTATCATAAACAAGTTTAAATCCAGTTTTAATCGCATTGATAATTGTCATCTTTAATCCGATAAACAATTATAAACAAAACTTTACTGAATGCTTTATTAATCGTGTAATTGTCAACCATTTAGTAACTAATTTACATGTGTACTTTTTTTAAGTGTCAACAGCACACAGCTACAAATACCATAGACATTGTTGCTTAAGATTTATGCTGACATCCTTATCTATTGTTTCTATATACTACTCAAATATATAACAAATTAGTGAAAGATAAACTGTGTGGAGATGAAAAAAATCTAATCTAATATAATATTTAGCAACCTAGAGGCAAAACTATCTAACTAAATATGCTATAGTTGCTTTGTTTTAACACAAACAATATATAAATAATAATTCTAACAATTGTAAAACACTACTACGAGGTTAAGCATATGTAGTTCAATGTAGCTTTGACAGATGTAAACCCTTGCCACGAATGACAACAGCATTGCAATTTGGAGATGTTACATGTTAGATTTGATCATACATATAGATATAACACAAAGTTACCTGAGAGCCATGAATTTCAATTGAAGCGTGCTTGAGGCCAGAAATGTGTAGTGAAGGCAAACAGTCGCGACTGTTCGGTACCCAACTCTCTTTAAATTGTTTTATTTGTTTAATTATTGTAATATTTGATATGCTTAGTGTGACGTGAACTTATAATAAAGACTACTCATTATTATTTAATGAAGGTTAAAACATGCATAGTTTTAAAGGTTTATAAAGAAAAATCTTTCAAAATAAGTTATATTTTTCTTTTTGAACGGCAAATTTGGATCACTGACAGACCGCTGGAGTATCATCATGCCACCAGCGAAACCACCTGATTATATCCATCTCCACTAGGCATAATGCCTATACACCAATTCAGGAGGAAACCCAATAAATATGGGAAAAACCCCCTTGTGACAATCGAACCCAGGAACCCATTGGTCCAAAGTCTTATCTCACTACCAAGATGCCACTAGGCTATCGAACCAGGACCTATATAGAAAAAACATTTCAAAGTGGGGTGTTTGATGTAGAACGAAAATAAGGATATAAGTGTTCATATACAATAAAAATCACAGCAACCTAAGGCTATGTGTAACTGGATCACGGCCCTGTCATGGTAGCGATGATATAGTGTTAAACACCTCCCCGGGACATTATCAGAGGTAAAAGGGAGGGGTCGTGAGACAGTTCACAACAAGAAGTAGAAGAAAAGGTGTGTGCCTAGCTTTTCAACCAATTCATTCTTTCCTTTTTCCAATTATTCTTTCATTTATTTAAATTAAATAACATTTTAATAGATGGTGGATGGTAAAAATTGTAAAACAATTACACTAAAGGTTAAAAAAATCATACTTTATGTTGAGATCAGATTGCAACCTATATCCTTTATCTTCAAAACGTACTCGACGTTTACGAATCTAATCAGGTTGTGTCCTTTAACCCAAACCCAGTTTGTTTTTATGGTTAAATTTGACCAAGTGGACCTCACCTGAGGATAATTTAGTCATATTACCCTAAATAAAATATTAATGATTAAAAAATACACTCTCTCTACTCTTAAAAGGCCTATCAAAATCATCTCGAACGAGTCTTAAAATCAACAATATCATCAGGTTCAACACAAAACTTGTTACTAAAACCCAGATCTGGTCGATCTGGAGTTTAATCTCGCATTCAAACATGAAACTGAATGAACGTCAGAAGGATCTTCTTCAACTCCGGAAACTACAAATTCGTCGGCGATTCTTATATATTGGAACTTCACTTAGTCGTCGCCCCTTTATTTGGTTTGTGGATACCCAGAAATCACAGATGGTGAATCGTCGGAATTTAGTTTGAAGACAGGGGTAGTAGTGAGGGTTTGGTTGTGTGTGTCAGAGAGAGAGGGAGGTAGAGAAAGAGTGGGGCAGCGGTGGGGGTGCCCTGAACTAGAATGCGGGCGATCTGAACCGGAGGACGGCGGCTAGGGTTCGACCGGAGAGAAAGAGAGAGAGAGGGGTGGGCGTGCGAGTTCTTGGTCGCCAGAGTTGGGCGGTGGTGTTTCCACGGAGAAGAAGACAAGATGGTGGGGGTGGTAGGTGAGTAGTGGGGGTGGTGGTGGTAGGATAGTCAGAGAGAGAAGAAAGATGGGGTTTGTTTATATATATATGTGTTGTCTGTGTATTTATAAATATACATATATAATATTTTTTTAAACATTAATATTTTAATTAGGTTAAAATGACTTAAATACCCTCATGTGATGTCTACTTGGTCAGATTTAACCATGAAAACTAACCGAGTTTGGGTTAAAGGACATAACATGTTAGGATTTATAAACATCGAGTACGTTTTTTATACTTTTTGAAGATAAAGGACATAATTTGCAATATGATGTCAACATAAAAGGCGATATTTGTAATTTACTCAAAAATGAGTTAAGAGCTTATGATTATGGGCGAGTGACAAGTGATGAATCACTCCCTAGAGCAATCTTTATGGTAAAGAACATGGACAAAAATCTTGTTGTAAGCCATTTTATTTAGACTTATTTTCCAAGAAGATTTTCTAAATGGTAGTATGCAATATGCAAAACCTGTTTCTACCAAAAATCCTTATATTATAAATGGAGATTTCCAGTCTAAAAATAGCTCACACCCCAACGATGGCGGAAACATCAGGGTGAGACGAAAACGAGATTCCTCATTGCTCACAACATTAATAAGTGGCAATAATTAATTAAACCATATTTCATTTCATAAAAGTTGTCAAATACATCAAGGTAACAAAACGAAGAAACAACATAACATTTGCAAAGTCATAACAAAATTGATACATCAACATTAAACCTAACGTCTAATTTGTGTGTATCTAGTCCTTGCTATAATGTTTTCATAGCATCATCTCCTTCAACCTGTAACATGTTTTAAAATAATGTCAATACGAAAGCAAAGGCGAGTACACAAGTTTAGGCATAGCATACGTATACGAATAAGTTTAAACAATCTTCATGGCAACTAAATCTATACAAGAGCAATATCAAGGCATGCAATACTAATAATCAAACCCTTAACGCAATCACAATATTTTAACATGACCCCACGAATAACACGATGGAGGTGGATGCGTGAATTCCTATAGCGCTAAGCATGTCAAACGAAGGCTAAAAATAGTTAATGACTAAAGCATAGCATAACGAATATCCAAGACAAGCATCAAGTATAAGATTCAAGTATTCATGTGTATAAGATTGTTTGTGCGTTTCATAAAGTTTAAGTGTTCATGATTTTTTTGTATATGTAAAACATGTTACACCAAAAGTGTTATAAACAAAAGTGGGTCGAGTGTACTCACGGTTTGTTAGTCTTTTCTACACTTGACAATCCATGAAGACGTTGGTTCGAGGATGGCGCCGAATTATCCTACAAGAGGAAACGAGGCGTATGAGTATAGAGTTTCAACGGGAGATTAGGAGTATTCGAGCATGATTAAAAATAAGTTTGATAAAGTATTATGATACGAAAGTATTCACTAAGATGTAACACTCGTTCTTGACACTATAGTAACTCTTACGAGTTGGATGTGATTTCATAGGTTCGGGACCTATTAGAATCGTGACAAAGAATTACATACTTTAGTGTTAAACTTAATAACTTGATAGTTGATTATAAGGTCATTATCAAGGTTTCGGTTTTAGGATTATAATATAGTTCCATAGAGTTATATAATCATATAGGAGGTGGGAGGATGAACCATCCACTTTGGAACCTCTTAGTATCATGCAAGTCAAGTAGGAGGTGGGAGGAAACGAGGCGTATGAGTATAGAGTTTCAACGGGAGATTAGGAGTATTCGAGCATGATTAAAAATAAGTTTAATAAAGTATTATGATACGAAAGTATTCACTAAGATGTAACACTCGTTCTTGACACTATAGTAACTCTTACGGGTTGGATGTGATTTCATAGGTTCGGGACCTATTAGAATCGTGACAAGGAATTACATACTTTAATGTTAAACTTAATAACTTGATAGTTGATTATAAGGTCATTATCAAGGTTTTGGTTTTAGGATTATAATATAGTTCCATATAGTTATATAATCATATAGGAGGTGGGAGGATGAACCATCCACTTTGGAACCTCTTACTATCATGAAGTCAAGTAGGAGGTGGGAGGATTAACCATCCACTTTGGACCTCATATGATTGTTCACCACTTCACGAGTCACCAAAGGTAACAAGGAGGGTCTTAGAACAAGGTTATAACATACAAGAAAGTAAATAACATGAATGTAAAGGCGACACCTAGTATACCAAGTAGCCAAGTATAAAACAACTAGGAGAGCACACGAGGACACTTGTCAACGGCTTTGCGGGGTTGTGACACTTTTAGGTCTAGCAAACTAGCTTGGGATCTTGATGAAAATCATCAAGTGATGTGTGGTCTCAAGTTAGGATAGTCCAAGCTTCCTTGGTGGACACACAGAACAAGCTAAGAACTTGCATCACTTGTGAGCTCAATGCTCTTCAAAAAACAGAAAGTTTGGAGTGTTTAAACACTCCTATTTACATGTTTAACAACCTAGGTTACTCCCCATACTCATATATGTGATTAGGAGTTCAAGAACACTAGAATGAATGAAAAAAGTATGAGATTTAACAAGTTTTTGAAAAGTTAAATCATAACAGAAAGTTCTCGGACATTTTGGGGCATTTCCAGGTCTGGATTTTCCATGGAGAACCCTAGGAATTCAACCAAAGTTTATCCAAGCAAGTAGGAAGAAGAATGAGATGATTTGGTTAAGAAATGAGCAAGATATGCTCACTTTTGTAAGAGGTATACAATCTGCCCGAATTCTGAAGTTTCAAGTGTTCTTGAGATGATTTTGGAGAGATTATGGAGTTGTGAAAGTGGAAAAAGGCTTCAAAAACACTTGGGTTTTATAAGGAAAGGATTAGGGTTAGTTAGGAGAAGTTTAAGTGTGAATTAAATGTAAAAAGATGCTTTAAAACTCAAATTTTACCTCAAAATCCCGCCCCACAAACCTGCTGCCCGCCCTTGTTGCGTTTCAGCTCGACCGGGAACAAAGCATATAAGGCTTTTGTTCCCGGGTTACTTCAGAAGTGTGGCGAGTGGCGGAGTGGTTAAGGCTTTGTATGTTGAACCGGGGGTCCCGGGTTCAAGTCCCGCGGATCCCGGTTTTGTTGAATTGTTTTTTTTAATTAAAATAACCCATTAAATCAGTTTCATAAATGGCAGGAAAAGCCTTGTAGTTCAAGAATTCAATATTTACATTTTAAACCTTGGACTTAATTAAGAAATATATATATATATATATATATATATATATATATATATATATATATATAAATCAACATTAAATCCCAAATGTTAATATATTTATAAAAAATAGCATTCTAATATTTGTAAAATAAATCAATTAATTTTACTGACTATAATTAATTAATTTAATTAATTAATTTGAATTAATTAACTTAATAAAGGAATAGGTAATTGTATTTTCGTAACGAATTTAGTTCAACGAATAACGAGTTTCACGTTTAAGTCTCGATTACGCATACATACCATGTTTGCCGGTTATCACACGTTTACGATTGAGAGTACCACGAATACGTTTACATGTTTAAAGTATGAACAAGTATAAGTGTAACATGACTCTGATTAATTACGATCCAAGTCTCGGTTTACAACATTTAGAACGAAAGACGAATACAAGATACAACGCTTACTAAAAATAGAAGTACGATACAAGGTTTCCAAATATAGAAAGTATAGAAACGCGGGGCGTTACAGTCTCCCCTCCTTTAGGAAGTTTCCTCCCGAAATTTAGGAAGACGTAGCAAAGAGATGCGGATACTTAGTCTTCATATCACTCTCAAGTTCCCAAGTAAATTTGGCACATGTTTACCTTCCCATCGAACCTTGACGATAGGAATATGACTGTGCCTCAGTTGCTTGGTTCCTCGGTCCATGATTTCGACCGGTTTCTCCACAAAGTGCAAAGTATCGTTGATCTGAAGATCTTCGAGTGGAACTTGAAGTCCTTTTTCGGCTAGACACTTCTTCAAATTCGAAACATGAAACACAGGATGAACATTGCTGAGCGTTTGAGGTAGATCCAGTCGATACGCTACCTTGCCTATCCTTTCGAGAATCTTGAAAGGACCAACATAGCGAGGAGCGAGCTTGCCTTTCTTACCAAAATGAACAACACCTTTCCAAGGTGATACCTTGAGAAGTACATGGTCTCCTATGTTGAATTCCAAAGGTTTGCGTCTTCTGTCAGCACAGCTCTTTTGTCGGCTTCGAGCTTTAAGGAGATTATCACGTATTTGTAGAATCTTGTCCATCGTCTCATGCCAACAAATAGGCAAACGACACTTGCGACCATACAATGCTTCAAATGGAGCCATTTGAATACTTGCATGATAGCTGTTGTTGTATGAGAATTCTACTAAGGGTAAGTGTGAATCCCAGTTGCCGCCAAAATCGATTACGCACGATCGAAGCATATCCTCTAGAGTTTGGATAGTACGCTCGGTCTGACCGTCAGATTGAAGATGAAAAGCGGGTGCTAAGATTCAAACGAGTGCCAAGGGCGGATTGGAAAGTTTGCGAAAGGCAAGAAGTGAAACGAGCATCGCGATCAGAAATAATATCAAGAGGAGTACCGTGACGACTAATGATTTCATCCGTGTAGATACGAGCCAATTTCTCTACCTTGTAATCTTCACGAATGGAAAGGAAGTGAGCGGATTTCGTCAGACGATCAACGATAACCCAAATGCTATCGTGACCCGAGGTAGTACGAGGTAATTTCGTGATGAAGTCCATGGCTATGCTTTCCCATTTCCATACGGGAATTTTAGGTTGTTTGAGCATACCTGAGGGACGTTGATGTTCTACCTTAACCTTGGAACACATAAGGCATTTGGACACGTAGAGAGCGATATCGTGTTTCATCCCAGGCCACCAATATGATGCACGCAAATCGTGGTACATCTTATCAGCTCCAGGATGGACGGAGTATCGGGATTTGTGGGCTTCACCCATCAAGGTAGTCCGAAGGGAGTTACGGTCGGGGATCCACATATGATTGTTGAAGTAAAAGATACCATCAGCCTTAGCAACGAATGGACGCTGGTCACCGGTTTTCAGTTCAAACTCGAGATAGCCTTCGCTTATGACCGAATGTTGAGCGTCGCGAATGAGGTCAAGAAGGTTTCCCACGATTTGGTAGCAACGAGTACTCATAACATGAGTTTTACGACTAAGTGCATCGACCACAACATTCTCCTTACCAGGATGGTAGCGAATGTCGCAATCGTATTCGTTCAATAATTCTACCCAACGGGTTGATGCATGTTGAGTTCTTTTTGGTCAAAGATATGTTGTAGGCTCTTGTGGTCGGTGAAGACCATACACTTGGTACCATAAAGGTAGTGTCGCCAAATCTTTAATGCAAAAACAACCGCACCAAGTTCAAGGTCGTGCGTAGTATAGTTTTTCTCATGAATTTTGAGTTGCCTTAACGCGTACGCGATTACTTTGTCTCGTTGCATGAGAACGCAAACAAGACCCTGGTTAGAGGCATCGCAATACACGATAAAGTCGTCATTTCCATCGGGAAGAGTAAGGATAGGAGCATTACAAGCATGTCCTTGAGTGTTTGGAAAGATTCTCTTGTTGGGACCCCAAACTAAAGGTTTATCTATCTGAGTCAACGAAGTCAAAGGAACAGCGATCTTTGAAAAGTTCGAGATGAAACGGCGATAATATCCAGCTAAGCCAAGGAACGAACGAATTTCAGAAGGGGACTTAGGTGCAATCCAGTTCTTAACAGTTTCTATCTTTACGGGGTCAACATGAATACCGAGTTCGTTGACGGTGTGACCCAAGAATTGAACCTCTTTTAGCCAAAATTCACACTTGGAGAATTTAGCGTGAAGACGTTCGGTTTGCAAAAGCTGAAGAATGAGACGCAAATGTTGTCCATGCTCTTTTTTCGTTTTGGAATAGATGAGAATATCGTCGATGAATATAATGACAAAACGATCCAGAAACGGCTTACACATGGGGTTCATAAGGTCCATGAATACGGCGGGTGCGTTAGTCAAACCAAAAGGCATGATCACGAACTCATAGTGTCCATATCGTGTGCGGAAAGCGGTTTTAGGTACATCTTCTTCGAGAACCCGAAGTTGATGATAACCAGAACGTAGATCAACCTTTGAAAAGCAAGTTGCGCCTTGTAATTGATCGAAGAGATCGTCAATGCGAGGAAGAGGATAGCGTTCTTGACTGTGAGCTTGTTGAGCTCACGATAGTCAATACACATGCGAAATGATCATCTTTCTTCTTGAAGAAGAGTACGGGAGCACCCCAAGGAGAAGTGCTAGGGCGTATAAAGCCTTTATCAAGAAGTTCTTGAAGTTGGCTCGATAACCTTGCATCTCCGAAGGTGCTAAACGATAGGGAGCCCTCGCAACAGGAGTTGCGCCAGGAATAAGGTCAAGGAGGCGGAGGACCAGGAAGATCCTCGGGAAAAACAGAAGGAAACTCACAAACGACAGGAACGTCACTTAGGCTTGGACCTTTGTCTTTCTTTTCCACAACGTGGGCCAAAAAGGCAAAGTATTCCTTGCGAAAGTATTTGCGAGCTCGGATACAGACATTAGCTTAAGGCCTTTAGAAGGCTTCTCGCCGTAGACGTGTAGGGAATCACCTTGAGGTAGGGGAAGACGAATGAAATTCTCGGAACAAACAATTTCAGCACGTACTCGCTTAAGCCAATCCATGCCTACTATGATGTCAAAACTACCCATTTGCATAGGTATGAGGTCGATGGAAAACTTATGATCGTTTAGGATTAGAGAGCAACCAGAAAGAACAGAGTCAACAGAGATGGTCTTGCCATTAGCGACTTCGACAGCAAAAGGATTAACATTTTAGTTCGTTCGCACTTAAGCAAGGGTTCGAATTCAACAGACACAAAACTTCTATTTGCGCCAGTATCAAACAGATAAGTAGCATAGATATGGTTCACAAGGAACGTACCAATGATGACGTCATTGAGCATTGGGCTTGAGCTGAGGTGAGAACGAAAGCTCGTCCTTTTGCAGGCTCAGTCTGCCACTGTTGCTGGTTGTTGGTGCGTTTCAGGAAAATGTTGGCGAAATGGTTAGGATCGCCACAGTTGTAACAAGTTCGAGCAGGAGTTGCTTGAGCTTGGCGGTTTGGGTTCGGGTTAGGGTTAGGATTGGGTAACAGGTCTGGGGTTTGCTGGCTCTAGAGTAGGCGACAAAAGTTGGAGAGGTGTCCCAACCTATTACAGTTGGCACATTTTCGACATGGGGTACCGACGGGATGGTGGTAGTTGCAAGTAGTAAACTGAGGATGAGGGCCAGTGTAACAACGTGCGGGTTGGTTGCTGTTTTAGGGTAGTGGCGATGGCATTTAGGGGTGCAGGGTTAGGCGGAGTGACGACCGCGTAGTTTTGAGAAGAAGCCTTCCGCTTCTTGTTCTTGTTGTGGGGCTTTTTGGCTGGAGGGGTAGGTGATTCAGTGGCGTTGGCAACGGCTTGATGCCATGCTTCGTAGGGACCTTGTCGTAGGCCCCGTGAAGGATGCAGTTATGGTTGAGCTGGATGGTTATGGCATAGGCTTCCTCGATGGTTTTCGGGTTGGCTGCGGCTACATGGTTCTTGATCACCGGTGAGAGGCAACCGATGAGCTTGGCGATTGACTTGGGAACAAATATCGACTTGCCTAGGGCAAATGATACTTAACTGTTTGAAGCGCGCTATCAATCCTTCAGTGTCGCTCCCCTGTTGTGTGAGATTCCAGAACTCGTTTTCAAGTTTCTGGGTCTCGTGGGGAGGACAGAATTACTCCTTCATGAGCTCCTTAAGCTCTTCCCAAGGCATCGCGTGGGCCCTTCGTTGCCACACGTGTTTCGTTTGATGGTCCACCACTCGAGGGCTCTCTTGCGAAAGACCCGATGGCATTACAGGTTAGGAGTTCCTCAGGGCAGCCGCCCTGAATGAAGATAAGCTCCATTGAATCAAACCAATTGATCATGGCGGTAACACCGTCCATGCCAGTGAATTCCACTGGTTTACAAGCATGAAATGCTTGAATTGGTAAGATGGTTTGGGGATATCGGCTTTGGAATCAGCGGATGATTTAGGTGTGGCTTCGGCGTGTATGGTTTGATTTGGCTAACAATTCCGGGTATGATCTTAGCCAATTGCCCGGCCATTTGCTCCGAAACGAGCCCAATCAGTTCTTGCTTCGATATCGAGTCGTCGTTGTTGGATTTCTTCTTGGAACCCGACTTCTTGGACTTTTTGTGGCGGTTCAACGAGTTACGGAAAGGAGGCATCTAGAGGTTGTAAACAAGACAAAAGCATGAGACTTGATCGTAATAAAAGAAAATAGGTTTTACATGCATAAGTATGATTATGGTTCACATAAGCTTCACATAAAAAACATGGATTCATCAAGTATAGTTCACATAGTTTGCATGAATTCAACAAGTATAGCATGCATAATCACGTATGAATATGAATAAAGAGTATAAATCTAGTTTGTTCACGAGGATTAGTATTATTTTTGATTGCGATAAACCTGCGAGTGTGTAACGATTTTGAAATGAATGAGGTAACAAGTATTAAAACACATAGAAATTGAGTCACATAAAAGAACAGGCTCATAAAACATGGGAATGTTTCGGGTAGAGAACGTCGACAATTCCAAAGTGAATCGAAGATCCTTTCAAATTAAAGAAAACGTGTTTTGGCCTATAGGTAAAATACTCTCATCGAGAAGCGACTAACGGTATTTTACCCTTCCAGTTACTACACGTCTCTAATCGATTAGAAAACTGAGACTTTGGCGAGAGCGAAATTCAAGGAATGGGACTTAATCGACAAGGTGCGGGTTTCACCCCTAACTTGACGATTTCGTACCCTAAGTGTGGTTGGTACTTACCAAAACGAAGAGCAAATTCCGATTCGTTGGTAAGGGTCCACTAGAGTTTTGAATTGGAAAATTTTCCATCAAGGTGTGGATTTCATTCCTAACTTGATGGTATAATTTCGTGCAAAAGAATAAGCATAGCGGTATGAGAGTCGTTCACCAAATTCCGGTTTTCACACTTATTTTAGTGAAGTCGTCTCGCTTGTATTACGAGTGTCTTCAAGCGTCCAAAGGTGTATTGTGTAAAAGTGTCTAAGGAAAGACATCGTAATTATGTATTAAGACCAAAAGAAAGAGAAGAAGCAATTTGGAAGCATAAAGTTTTAAGCATAAACAAGAATGGTCAAAACGGGTACTTAGAACTATAGACTAGGTCGAACATAACAATTCTACCTAATTCCCTATAGTTTTGGCTCTGGCACCAATCTGTCACACCCCAACCAATGACGGAAACATCGGGATGAAACGAAAACGATATTGCTCATTGCTCACAACATTAATAAGTGACAATAATTGGTTAAACCATATTTCATTTCATAAAAATTGTCAAATACATCAATGTAACAAAACGAAGAAACAACATAACATTTGCAAAGTCATAACAAAATTGATACATCAACATTAAACCTAACGTCTAATTTGTGTGTATCTAGTCCTTGCTATAATGTTTTCATAGCATCATCTCCTTCAACCTGTAACATGTTTTAAAATAATGTCAATACAAAAGCAAAGGCGAGTACACAAGTTTAGGCATAGCATACGTATACGAATAAGTTTAAACAATCTTCATGGCAACTAAATCTATACAAGAGCAATATCAAGGCATGCAATACTAATAATCAAAACCTTAATGCAATCACGATGTTTTAACATGACCTCACGAATAACACGATGGAGGTGGATGCGTGAATTCCTATAGCGCTAAGCATGTCAAACGAAGGCTAAAAATAGTTAATGACTAAAGCATAGCATAACGAATATCCAAGACAAGCATCAAGTATAAGATTCAAGTATTTATGTGTATAAGATTGTTTGTGCGTTTCATAAAGTTTAAGTGTTCATGATTTTTTTGTATATGTAAAACATGTTACACCTAAAAGTGTTATAAACAAAAGTGGGTCAAGTGTACTCACGGTTTGTTAGACTTTTCTACATTTGACAATCCGTGAAGACGTTGGTTCGAGGATGGCGCCGAATTATCCTACAAGAGGAAACGAGGCGTATGAGTATAGAGTTTCAACTGGAGATTAGGAGTATTCGAGCATGATTAAAAATAAGTTTGATAAAGTATTATGATACGAAAGTATTCACTAAGATGTAACACTCGTTCTTGACACTATAGTAACTCTTACGAGTTGGATGTGATTTCATAGGTTCGGGACCTATTAGAATCGTGACAAGGAATTACATACTTTTGTGTTAAACTTAATAACTTGATAGTTGATTATAAGGTCATTATCAAGGTTTCGGTTTTAGGATTTTAATATAGTTCCATAGAGTTATATAATCATATAGGAGGTGGGAGGATGAACCATCCACTTTGGAACCTCTTAGTATCATGCAAGTCAAGTAGGAGGTGGGAGGATTAACCATCCAATTTGGACCTCATATGATTGTTCACCACTTCACGAGCCACCAAAGGTAACAAGGAGGGTCTTAGAACAAGGTTATAACCTACAAGAAAGTAAATAACATGAATGTAAAGGCGACACCTAGATACCAAGTAGCCAAGTATAAAACAACCCGGCGAGCACACAAGGACACTTGTCAACGGCTTTGCGGGGTTGTGACACTTTTAGGTCTAGCAAACTAGCTTGGGATCTTGATGAAAATAATCAAGTAATGTGTGGTCTCAAGTTAGGATAGCCCAAGCTTCCTTGGTGGACACACATGAACAAGCTAAGAACTTGCATCACTTGTGAGCTCAATGCTTTCAAAAAACAGAAAGTTTGGAGTGTTTAAACACTCCTATTTACATGTTTAACAACCTAGGTTAGTCCCCATAATCATATCTGTGATTAGGAGTTCAAGAACACTAGAATGAATGAGAAAAGTATAAGATTTAACAAGTTTTTGAAAAGTTAAATCATAACAGAAAGTTCTCGGACATTTTGGGGCATTTCCAGGTCTGGATTCTCCATGGAGAACCCTAGGAATTCAACCCAAAGTTTATCCAAGCAAGTAGGAAGAAGAATGAGATGATTTGGTTAAGAAATGAGCAAGATATGCTCACTTTTGTAAGAGGTATACAATCTGCCCGAATTCTGAAGTTTCAAGTGTTCTTGAGATGATTTTGGAGAGATATGGAGTTGTGAAAGTGGAAAAAGACTTGAAAAACACTTGGGTTTTATAGGGAAAGGATTAGGGTTAGTTAGGTGAAGTTTAGGTGTGAATTAAATGTAAAAAAGATGCTTTAAAACTCAAATTTTACCTCAAAAACCCGCCCCCCAAACCTGCTGCCCGCCCTTGTTGCGTTTCAACACGACCGGGAATAAAGGATATAAGGCTTTTGTTCCCGGGTAACTTCAGAAGTGTGGCGAGTGGCGGAGTGGTTAAGGCTTTGAATGTTGAACCGGGGGTCCCGGGTTCGAGTCCCGCGGATCCCGGTTTTGTTGAATTGTTTTTTTTTAATTAAAATAACCCATTAAATCAGTTTCATAAATGGCAGGAAAGGCCCTTGTAGTTCACGAATTCAATATTTACATTTTAAACCTTGGACTTAATTAAGAAAGATATATATATATCAACAATAAATCCCAAATGTTAATATATTTATAAAAAATAGCATTCTAATATTTGAAAAATAAATCAATTAATTTTATTAACTAATTTAATTAATTAATTTGAATTAATTAACTTAATAAATGAATAGGTAATTGTATTTTCGTAATGAATTTAGTTCAACGAATAACGAGTTTCACGTTTAAGTCTCGAATATATACCATGTTTGCAGGTTATCACACGTTTACGATTGAGAGTACCACGAATACGTTTACATGTCTAAAGTAAGAATAAGTATAAGTGTAACATGACTATGATTAACATAATATGGATAAAATACGTGTTTCTCATTACGATCCAAGTATTGGTTTACAACATTTATAACGAAAGATGAATACAAGATACATCGCTTACTAAAAATAGAAGTACGATACAAGATTTCCAAATATAGAAAGTATAGAAACGCGGGGCGTTACAGGTCATACGCCATGGCACACTCTCCGGTTACGAAATTGCCACTGTGAATGGTCCATACAAATACGTACGGTTGTACATTATGTCCCTTTTATTTTATCTTTTCAACATCCTATTTTTTCACAAAACTCCATCTTTACCTTTATTTTTGTATCTTCACATCTTTATTCCTTGGAATTTCATAAACATAGCATTATTGTAGGGGCTTAAAGCATCAAACTTACATGCAATCTTCACGAAAAAATGTGACACCTCGTAAAACTTTATCGAATGATATGACAACACGTGTCCGATAACTCTCAGATATGCCAAATATGTTGGACGAGAGGGACCAATTTCAAGAAAAATGGAAGATGTTAAAGTGGAAGGATCAAATATGTTAAAATGCCCAATTTTTTAATCCTGGAGGTCCCTCACGGACTGCAAGCATTATGCCTTATGGTCCATAAGGCATTTAAACTATATGTGGGCGCACAAGATCCCATACGGACCATAACCGACCCCAGTAATCCACCGTAAGGGGTGTCGCTGGCAGAATGATTAAGCTGGCATTGCAGCCTGCTCATTTCTGCCAATTAGCTTTGGTTTGTGCCACATTTCTCCTTATTCCTAAACTTGTTGAGACACAAATAAACAACTCAAAGCTCCAGAGACACTTGGCTTCACCTTGTGTTCCTTGTTCAACTATAAATAACCATGATTTTCAACCTCATTCGTTGCACCTTTCAAACATTCTTTCTCTCTATCACTTGGAGCAGATTTTGGACCAAGAAGCCTCTTTCTCTGAAGTTCAATCTTTCCCTTGAACACTTTTAATGTTCTATCTAGTCATTTTTTCATTTCTAGGCTAGTTATTAGCCGAAAGTAAAGCAAATTGACTTTTTCTTTGACTTTCGGCTATGACCATTTCGGTCTAGCCAAAGTTTAAATTGAACTTGGGTACGTGATCGTAATTATGAAGGTGCTAATCCCTTGTGATGGCACCCTCTGTAGATCACGTTAAGTAGGCGAAATGACGAGTCAACATTTTATTAAATAAAAGTCAAAACACAGATTTTTGTAAATTACGCCAAATGAGTTTCTACATATTGAAACCTTAATATTTTAGCTTACAACAGTTAATATAACATATCAGTACATGTTCAATCATGCACAATTCGTCATTTCTTGTTTAGAGCTCGGTTCGCAATCCAAAGTCAACCATTTTGACTTCTTCATTGTCTTTCGATTCTGACCCGTTTGAGCAAGTTTAGAGTTTGATTAAGGGTCATTATATGGTCATAATATTGTAATGTATGGAATAACCTTATGAGGTTATACCATTTGATCATATTATTTGATAGGTTGAATATTGAAGTCCATATAATGCCTTATAAATGCCTAAAATGCCCTTATGGCACAAAAGATGGTTTTAAAATCAAATTAACATGTAATCTGATTATGAAACTGATATTATAATATAATGAAACATGTTTTGGAATTGTGGACTTATCATAGACATATTTGACCACCCGGTGCCGCATATGCGCGTACGGTTAACTTTAATACCAGAAAGTATATAAGTTAGTCGAATCGGGTCAAAACCTTTCCAAATCAATTCTAATAAGAATGTTTGGTTAATTAACCCATATTATACGATTCCTTTTAATCGGAAGGGTATAAACCATATTTTATCTGGTATCCGCTTAATCTAGCGAACCGTACTTATCATTAAAAGTTAACTTGTCAAAGTCAAATAACTTGTATAAGACCCGTTAACATTCTGACGGATCATAGTTCTGTTCATTCTAGACTAGGAGCCTCTAGTAAATTTCACATGTTTTGGTTGTTTTGATTAATGGTTGTGCTTAAACACCTTTGATTTGTAAAGATTTGCACATGTAAATACTCTTAGCCTATTTTCCTTTATAAGGGCTTGGGATACGGCACTAGCCACTTGGTCGGTATTAAATCATGGGCGAATGAGGCTTAAAATTCTAATAACCCGCTTTAATCCAGTGCGATTGATAACTTAAACATTAGGGGTTAATACGACCATGTCCTGGATATCCCGACTCATTTAATTGAAATTGGCCACGACCTAAGCTCGGGGTGTAGGCATACACCTGACACACGCTAATGCTATATTTATATGATATTGAAAATGTGGTGTGTCGATTAATCATGTACTAGAGTTTAGTTTCTGGTCCCCATATGTATTGACAAACATGTAAAACTGGTAACAAGAGACATTATTTTATCCCAAGTTATTTTAAAATGATATACCAAATGGTATCAAATACTTTTTGAAAAGATTTTCAAAAAGAGTCGGTTAATTGTATCAACAGTGAAAACTGACATATTTTCAAAAGACTAAGCGCATGTTATATATAGCAAGTACGGAATAGGCTGGAGCTGCTCGGTCTAGGCAATTTAGAAATTTGCAACTCCACGAAAGACCTTATTAGTCTCAAGTCTTATTTCATATATTTTTATCCGCCTGTGGATTTACGAACAGTCTGTATATTATTTTTGAACTTTGGACTTTATGTTTGTACTCTGTAATATATATAATTTAAAATCCCATCTTCCGCTGTGCATTGTGAATACTTATATCAATCGTCACGCATATACCCAAGTTCGGGCCCACAGAAAAATCACGGTGTGACAAAAGCTGTTAAATGTGGAATAATATCTTATTTTTGTGTGTAGTTTAGAGCACATCAAACATGGTTGAGCATATGTGATCTTCAAGACATTTGGCTAGTTAACACTCTGACACCAAAACATGTATGTCCCCGTGCATTGTTTTTTATACGCGAAAACACGTTAGAATGAAGTATTAACTTTGGAAATCGGCTAAAGGAACGCTTGTTATTGTTGATCCTAGTGTCAAATGAACTTTCATCACCCATGTCATTCTATTTTTCTTTTGTTGTGTACCTGAGTTTTATTTAAAGAAAGACAAGAAGGGAACCATTCCTTCCCTTTCCTTTCTCTCAACTTCCTTCCGATTTAAAAGAACAGATTTTAGTCTAAAAGCTCATCCATTTCTCTTATTGATATGCTTTAAAATATATATTTTTTTTTATATGCATACTCCCTACACTTCTGATAGTTTTGAAGTTAAATTTTACTCCTAATTGGTTTATAATTTGATTTTATTGTTGTTGAAAAAAAAAGAAGCATAGGATGAATTTATAATAAGGAATAAAAAAAAAGTTGTGAAGGTTTGTTATTGACGCTTAACATTCATATTCATAGTTGATACAATTTGAAGGTAGCTTGGTAAATGGGTTTAAATTAATCAATAAAATAATCAATTTTGTTTTTGAAAAGTTACGTGAGATTGAAAATATGATGAATTGCAATTAAATGCATGCCTTGATTGTTTCTTTAATTTCATTAGAACCATTTCTATTAACAATCTAACCCGTCATCGTATAATATATTAGAGAAATGCGGATAATTAGGTGCCAGGTTTTTTTTAAATAATTAACGTACGAGTCTGGGTTAACGGATAACCTAGACAAACCAACTTAACGTGTTATAACACAAATAAGTTACCGCCAAAAACAATAAGGTTTTAATACAGAAAACTTTGTCAGGCGTGATCATGCTTCAACTTTCTCGTGAAACATCTCCAAAGAGATATTGGTTTAATAGTGTTCGGTTCTTCACGTACTTGGTCGTCCATCCGTCGGGTTCGCGTCTTATTGAAAGCCTGTCATAAACACTAAAAACAATTAGTGTTTAAGTTATACCGTCAAACTATTAGTAATCGTAACATTTGAACGAAATCATTAAGCACAATTTTTTTGTGTCAGCCTCCTTACCCGACCGGGTCAAGTTTTCACCCGGTCGTGTCAGCTGAAAACGTGTTTTCCTTTCAAACTACTCTTTCGGTTTGTAGTTAATTATCTAACCGACCTGTTATGAGGCATTTCGCATTCTAAAATATGACTCCCACTATATTACCAACATTCTAATTATTTACATCCACCACAACTCGATTGTGGTTGTTTACACTAGAAAAACCTCATCTTTTTAACTGATTTCTTCTAGTATGGTGTTTACCCGAAAACGACCCTTTAGGAGGCATTAAGTCAAAAAGGCTTACGCCTCCCACTTTTACGTTACCGGAAGGTTCATCTCAATTATAAGAATCATTTTTATTCTACCCTTAAGGGTAGTTTGCTCGATTCATCATCCGGAGACATTCTAGTCACTTTAGCCCTTTTTTTAAAATCGGAGGACCTTTAAAGGTTTAGATTAAAACCAATGCAATTTTAACTTGTTATAAACTTATCAAACATTTTGATGTCAATCGTTATTTTATTGACAAAACATCTGCCTGAACCGTATCGAACCATTTCATAAAAATCTATAAAAATGACTCAATATTATTTACGGTGTTAACCAACTTCTGACCAAAAATCATGCAAAAGTAAAATTGTTAAGGCCTCGAAACAATTTTTGCAAGTGGCAGACCTGCTTGCTGTCAACAGTTAATTTATTGACAAACATCCACGAAAACCACGTTAAACAACTTTATAAAAATCTAAAAAAATTACCAAACATCCTTTATGTTGTTTAACAACTTCTAACTAAATATCGTGTCAAAAATCAACGGTTAAGAGCTCGAAACAACTTCTACAAGTAGCGGATCTGTTTGCTGTCAACAACTATTTTATTGATGAAACACCCGCAAAACCATGTCAAACGATTTTAGAAAATCTATAAAAATTACCAAACATTCTTTATGTTCTTTAACAACTTCTGACCAATTATCGTGTCAAAACTCAGTAGTTAAGACCTCCAAATAACTTCTACAAGTAGCGGACCTGTTTGCTGTCAAAAATTAATTTATTGACGAAACACCCGCAAAACAATGTCAAACGATTTTAGAAAAATCTATAAAATTACCAAACATTCTTTATGTTGTTTAACAACTTCTAACTAAACATTGTGTCAAAAATCAACGGTTAAGACCTCGAAACAACTTCTACAAGTAGCGGATCTGTTTGCTGTCAACAACTATTTTATTGACGAAACACCCGCAAAACCCTGGCAAACGATTTTAGAAAAATCGATAAAAATTACCAAACATTCTTTATGTTATTTAACAACTTCTGACCAATTATCGTGTAAAAACTCAATGGTTAAGACCTTCAAATAACTTCTGCAAGTAATGGACCTGTTTGCTGTCAAAAACAATTTTATTGACGAAACACCCGCAAAACCATGTCAAACGATTTTAGAAAAATCTATAAAAATTACCAAACATTTTTTATGTTGTTTAACAACTTCTGACCAATTATCGTGTCAAAACTCAGTGGTTAAGACCTCCAAATAACTTTTGCAAGTAGCGGACCTGTTTGTTGTCAACAACTATTTTATTGACGGAACACCCGCAAAACCATGTTAAACGATTTTAGAAAAATCTATAAAAATTACCAAACATTCTTTATGTTATTTAACAACTTTTGACCAAATATCGTGTCAAAAATCAATGGTTAAGACCTCCAAATAACTTTTGTAAGTAGCGGATCAGTTTGTTGTCACAACTATTTTATTGATGAAACACCCGCACAACCATGTCAAATGATTTTAGAAAAATATATAAAATTACCAAACATTATTTATGTTATTTAACAACTTCTGACCAAATATCGTGCCAAAACTCAATGGTTAAGACCTCCAAATAACTTCTGAAAGTAGCGGAACTGTTTGCTGTCAACAACTATTTTATTGACGAAACACGATATGTGGTTACTCACCATTTTACTCGTTTCACCCGTTGTGGTTGACACCATATGGTCACATTTTAACATTTTCTCATTAATCACCAAAATACTTTCCATCACGTAAGTTGTAATTCTATTCTAGGAGTTGTAAGGTTTACTTACCTTGTGTCCGATCATGCTTTCTCGCGTTTTGACCAGTTTGACCCATTCTTTTCCAAGCTCCCACCTAGCTTGTCAAGTGTTAAACTATCACATCATATCCACAAGATAGTTAGATTTGTCGTCCTACAACATGACCATCACCTTATGGACTTTTATGCTATCTTTTTCATCCAAATTTATTATGGGTCAGTTTGACTTTTAAAAGTCAAACTGCCAAATGATATATGTAAATGCATTAACAAGTTCGATAAACTCATTTAAGCATTTTATCATACGCTTGGTAGGCATCATTTTTAGGCTATCATATTAGCTAACTTTATCATAGAAAATTACCTTACTTCTTCCAATTCAACAAATTATATGCTTAACAACATAAAGTTAACATAAACTTTCAAGCATCATAAACTAATTTATCAAACTATGACACTAGAAATTGGGGTTTTCATCTCATATGCAAAAACCCATTTCACCATATAATTAGATATTCATCCGAACACCTAAATTATTCAAGTTATTCACACATTCTTGTATACATGATGATTTCAAACACATTTCAACATCAATTTAACATTGATTTCATTATATCATACGAAACCCATTTCATGTCAAGTATGAACATAAACTTAAACCTCTAAATTGTTCAAGTATTTTACACCTACAAACTAGTAGGATGCTTATGAACATCTATACTTAATCAATTTCATCATATCATCAAAACCCAATTAACATAAAAACTCATCATAAACAAAATCATCACATACCTTGTGATTTGTAGGTTTAGATGATTTTAGAGAGCTAGAACCTTCAAACATGCAATCAAAATCCACTTGATTTCACTCTTGATTTCTAGATTTTGTGCTTGAAAGTTGTTAGGGTTCTTCCCATTTCTCTGACTCTAACTCACGCCACACACAAATACTCTTTTGTGTGTGTTTTGTGTTTTCATCAATTAAATACCCATATCTTTTGCTCATGGCCCCTTTTAGCCCCTATAGTTTGGTTGTATTCGGTTTGTTTATGTTGATGCATTTTGTGTTCGTCACTTGTCGAATAGGCTAGATTGAGCTCTGTTGAATACTGTATAGGTTAGAATCGAACACACGACCAAAATAGGGAGCGTATAGTGAAATTGGGAACAAGTTCGCCCGAACTTGTCATGGGACGGACAAGTTCGCCCGAACTTGACCATCCACCTTCCGGGCGAACTTGTGTGCCTATATATAGGTGTGTGTTCATTTGTAGTTTAAGTTTTTGCAATCCCTACGGGGAGGTGCTGCCGGATTCTCTCCAGGAACTCCGACAGCTGGACTTAAAGATGTATACTCTTTCGGTATAAATAAAGACTTCCGCTGCATTCTGTTTCTACTCCATTCTTTAATAACATTCTACCGAAATTGACACATTACGCACTAACTTCCGTCTAGAACCGCCTGATCACGGACCTTCAATTAGTATCAGAGCTATGGTTATCACCTACGCTCATGAATTTGAACATTTATGGACATTAGGAGGGGTTTTAGACGTAAATCATCAAATAAACATACAATCCACTGATAGAAAGTAAAATTGAACGGATAGGATTGTTAGAAAAACATTTTCGACCAGAAGTATGGTGGAATCATCTCGAAATTCGAAGAAATAAGGATTCTGGATCGAAAAATGTGAAAAAGGGCTGGATTTTAAAGATCAAGTTCGCACGAACTTGGTGTTGGCCAATCAAGTTCGCCCGAACTTGTAACTTGGAGATCAAGTTCGCCTGAACTTGTAACATATTGATCAAGTTCGCACGAACTTGTATCATAGTAGACAAGTTCGCCCGAACTTGTCCAGGGAGCCTAAAAAATTAAAACATAAAAAAAGGACATGGAAAAAATTTTGTTGATCGTATTGATGGGATGAGTGTCCAGAAAAAATTTGGCGATAAAAATTTTTTCGAGTTTACGATGACCGAACCGGAATGTTCGGGGACACCGTCTAGAGCTTCAGAGTCTAGATTACGGTCACAAAATTTTGAAGATAACAGGAGAGTCATTGATACCGGTGTAGAATGGTGATCATTTGGGTGTCGTGACTAGTAATGGGCCTAAACGTTAAATCCGCATTGTTAAATACTGAAAGTTCCGGATTTGAGGGGGAATTTCAGTGAAAATTTCAGTACGATCAGAATTTGCAAAAATGAGGGGGAATAAAAATTTTACGATATACGAAGGTTCGCATTTTTGAAATTCGTGACTGCTGCTACAGTATCGGGTGGTTACCTATTGCAGATTATCGGGAAATGCAGAGGATTGTGATTCATTGGGCATTTCAAACTGATGTCTAGTTTGAAAGCGGGTGGTTTCATAACTGAGTCTTGGAGGAGTTGTTTATCAGATTCTGCAGTCATGGTTGTGGATTGACACCTGAGTCGCGCATATGGTTTGGAAGCACATACGACTGCCTATCTTTAACTCTGCTTTGCACATGAATTATTGACTGGACTAACCGCCAGGAAGTAAGGACGCTTTGTAGTTTCAGTTGCCCCGGGTTGTACGCGGTACCATGATTTAAGAAGATGATTTATGGGGTCGGATCTTCCAGACTAAGAAGTGTACCGATTGCTGACAAAAGAGGCTATACATTTGGGATTTCGTGATCACAGGAGTTTTGATTTTTCAGATCATGATTCAGATTGATGCTTAAGGGTTTGAGTCCTGATCTCCGGTGAAGGAACAGTTAGCTGGGATTAGCAGTCATTAGTACCAGTGAGGAACTGAGGACGTTCAAAACGTTCAGTAGTGATCTTAGGAATTAGCGACTAGCTACGAAGACGGATAGTTTCAAAATTACCAAGGAGATCTGAAGTTATCCAAGATATAACTGATGATAGCCTTTGGTGGCCATCATTTTTAGTCTTCAAGCAGATGAATCATTCTTCTCTTTGGACTAACCGCCGTTGGATGACGATGTTTGTTGATTAAGTGGTGTTGGTTAACCGGAGATAGCTGTATATCTGTTATTGTGACTGAAGAGGAAGAATGTGATTTTGATCGTGGACGAGTGATTCTCAGATTCGAAGTGTTACCAGATGATTTGGTTCCGATGATGATTTGCTGATGGAAAAAGATTACCGATTTGTTGATCGGGAGTGATTACGGAAATTGGATTTCATATTTTTGAGGATATTCGTTGATTTAAGTTTTTCGATGCGGTGATTCGAAGTTTCTATCAATTGCCGGTTGAGTTTTTGATATTTTAGGAGTGTGCGGAATAAACTCTCGATGCTCAACGCTTATTCAAAAAACTGAACTCGGATGCGGTTATCGTCGAAATGGAGAAGCTGCTGCATTGATTATCTTCGAGTTGGTGGTTATTCGAGAAAATTTGTCGGTCAAGTAAATCAGAGGAGTCAGAAACCATGCAACCAAAGATCTGAACTGGAGTTTTCAGCGGTTTTTAAAGTTGATAATGCAAACCCAGATCATCAATTAAGGGGGAATCTGTTGACGCGTTTCGACGACATCGGCAGACACCATGATTGACGTTGCATAATATTCAACACCGCTCAGAGATTTGAAGATCAAGATCAAGCTTCGACAGTAACGAACAAGGGGAATCTGTTGATGCATTTTGTGTACGTAACTTGTCGAATAGGCTAGATTGAGCGTGTGTTGAATATTGTATAGGTTAGAATCGAACACACGTCCAAAATACGAAGCGTATAGTGAAATTGGGAACAAGCTCGCCCGAACTTGTTATGGAATGGACAAGTGTAACATATGTGCCTTTTCAATCATCGTACAGTTCCGAACAATTTTGAATCCAATGAGATATTGTGTTTCATTCTCGAGAATTGTATAATTACATGTGACCTTCACACATTTCAGTCCTTGTACAATTTCGATCTTTTGAATCGCTTCTGGAAGTGAAATCGCAAACTGTTACGCAAACGTAATCAGTTTAACGTGACGTACACTCCGGAACGATGACATAAGATAAACATACCCTAAATACCCTTTACATAACTTAGAAATAAGTTTTGAGTGTCACACCCCGACCCGCAGCGGAATAAGAGTCGGGGCATAATTGGGTTATCACCAAAGCTCATGATGTTTACTAATATGTTTCATATTTATTAAATTCAAAATTACATCCTCAATATTCCAAACAAGTTCATACAATTACAAAGAAAAGTAACTAAATAAACTATCCAAAGTCTAAACCGATTTATTCTTCTAAGCCATCCTATATGTTTCTTACTGCAACTGGATCACCTGTATCATGTGTAAAAATGGGGGTTTTGGGGTCAACAAAAGTTGGCGAGTGAACCTTGTTAGAAAATATTTATTATTGATTTCTTGTTATATTTAATATGGAAAAATTGTGCAATAATCATATGTGAGCAAACGTGAATAAACATACAATAACAATAACAATAACAATATCAAGAACAATAACAATAACAATAATAATCCACCTTGCATGATTATATGACATGAATGATAATGTATATGTTGGCAACGTCACGTTCACGCTCATAGGTAATGGGGAACGGACGGCCTATGATGAATGTATATGCGATCAAGGCTCAATCAAACGGAGCCGATCGTATGTTGGCAACGCCTCGTTCACGCTCATAGGTAATGGGGAACAGCTCACGCTCATAGGTAATGGGGAGCGGCGGCCTATGATAATGTATGTACTGAAAATGATAAATTTAATCTAAACATTAACCACACAAACAGTTGATACATATTGAATACACATTTGATCATGGATATGATGGATGCACAAGTGTTTAAATGTAATAAATAATAAGACACATGATACACCCCAAAAACGTGATTAAAACGGGGAATTTGTAGAGATTCACTCACATTGGGTGCGTTCGTTTGACGATGATGAATGCGCACGAGTTTAGAGGGTTGATCGACGAGGATTATCTAACCTAAATAATAACGAAAGGTACGGTAAAAAAGTGGATTTTATTAATAATTTTAATAGGATTTTTAGATATATTTTTGTGAGTTTAAGGTTATTTTCTAACTTTAAAAACATTATTTTTAAGTATTTTTAATTGATTTTTAAATTAAATAAATAAATAAAAATATAAAAAATGTTGACTTTTTTTGGGTTGAACGTTGACCATTGACCATGATTGTTGACTGTTGACCGGTTCGGTCGTGTGTTTGTTTGCGCTGAGTGAGGTTCGAACTTGTGACCTCCGTACGCGTGCACGCAGCTCTACCAACTGAGCTACGTGTCTAACCCGAAATATTTATGTTTTTAATTATATTTATATACTATTTAATTTATTTCAAAATTCATTTATTTTAAAAAGGATTTTAATTCTATCGAACCGGCGTGCATAACAGGTCTCAGAACCCGGGACCTGTTGATTAACGTTGCACACAGTCCACCGCTGGACTGTGTGTCTAACCTGGTTAAAACACTTGTTTTTATTTCTCTTATATACTAACTGGAAGTTTCCACATTTGGTTTTATAAAAAGTCTGAATATTGTGACGAATCGGAACAAGGACAGACTCGAACCCGGGACTCTATGATTCAAATGCACACAGTCCACCGTTGGACTGTATGTCTAACCCGAGATATAACCCGATTTATATTAAGTTTATACACAAACTAGACTTCATCTTCTCCGTTAAACAACACAGACAACGATTATTCTACTGATCTTGTTCAATTCAATTAACGGACATATAATTGATTAAAAATGAAATGGACAGGGAAGGTTTTGGGAATGAACGTACCGGAATGATGACTTTTCTCAGAACTCCGGCAAAGTCGTCGGCTCTGTTTTACGAACTCCGTCTGAGCGGACCAATTAACAGTTTTGATTAACTAATTGTGGAATTGAATGACTAAACAAGAGTTATCAGAGAGTTTAGATGCTCATACCGATTCACAGCGTGATTTAGAAATTTTCAGAAGTTTTCCGGCGATTGCAGATTATCCGGTATCGTCGTCTGGGACCGATTCTGATTGAAGGGTTTGAGTTAGTAAAAGTCTAACAACAGATAGAAGATGAAAGAATTGAGAAATTTACCGTTTTGATGAAAGACACGGTTTTCCGGCGCAAGTCCGGCGAGTTCAGAAAGCGATTCCGACGATCAGAAATTAGAGTAAAAGTGAAATTAGAGGTTCTGTGAGTGTTTTTGAGTCGCGAACGATGATATTGATAGAGTAATTCAGGAAGTAAAAGATTTCGGTTTCTAACTCCCAAATCATATGAATCGAAATAATAAAGACCGAATTGATTGAGATCGTGCGTCGTAATGGTTGCATCGGTTATAACCAGTAATATCAACACTCAAACGTCTGGAAAGTTGAAAGTCGATTACCGGTTTCAGTTTGGCGCAAAACAGATGACTTCACAGATGAACTTATGTTTTATTTGTTTCCTAGATTTCACAAAGACATCAAGTGGCGGAGCGGTTAATTGTTTGGTGATTAAGTCTTCCGGCTGACCCGGTTTCGAAACCCGGCAGCCCATTTTTATTTTTAATTGCTTTATTTTTATTTTTTAACAATTTTAATTTCCATATTCTAAAATGTTTATTAGTTATGTATTGTTTAAAATTAAAATAAGCATTAAATGAGCAACAAAATTTGAAACTGATTATTCGATTAATAAACGAAGCGGGTTTGGAAAACCCGTTTTTCGACGGATGTTACATTGAGGGCTTCGGTATGGCAAAAACAAGTTTATTCAAGCTCAGTGGCTATTTTGCAAATTCTGCGAAACTATGTCGTTACGGTATTTCCTAATCCGGAACATATACGCACATTCAAAAATTTTTGTAATCATTAAAATATAGCATTGTAGTGATTGAAATGCAAAAATTCCATTCGTTACGCGTTTACGGTCATTTGCGCGTTCGTTACGATTTTCGTCGTAATTAACTGAAAACCGCAACCGTACGACCGAACGAACCGACATCCGAAAAGTTTTCGAGCATTTTTCAAGTTCCCTATGCTTTATCTTCCTTGTAAAGCTTAAAATGGGGTTAACGGGTGTTAAAAGTGCCAAAACGCGTCGAAAAACAAGTCTTAGGCTGTAGGGACCTGTTCTGCCAATTCTGAAACTTAGAAATCCTAGGCGCCACGCGAGAGACCCCCAAGGATCTCCCGCTATGCGCGGGGGATGCCAGTTACAGCATAAAATGGAAGACAGCTGTTTTACAGCTTTGAAACCCAAGATTCGTGATCTCCAAGCTCTAGCCTGGTCTTGACACGTCTTTGAGCATGTGGAATGATCCTAGAATGATTCTTGACACTTGTGATCATCAAATTCATCCTCCACAACTATAAATAGGTCCTTGATCTCACATTTCAACTTGCTCATTCTTTCCCTTTCTCTATATAACTCTAAGAGGATAACTCCCACTTTGTTGGAGGTCTCCCAACTGAGTTTTCTAAGTCTTTTCTTCATCCTTGTCTGCCTTGAGCACAAGTAAGTGTTCTAACTTAGCCTTGTTCACTCATTTTAGCTATTTCAAGCTAAAAGCTTTGACCATTAATTGCTCAAAGCAAAGTCCAATTGGACTTTGCAACGTGATCGTAATCACGATAGTTATGATCCTTAGCGATCGTGCCTACTGATTACCACGTTTACTAGTCGAAGTGACAAGTCAAAGTTTCGGTCAATAATGCGCAAATGCGCATTATACGATGGAACTATTTTCGGGTATCAAAACCCTTTGTTTTGATATCAAATCAGTTTTATAAACCTTGTTAGACATGTTTAACATGTTTAACTCGTCACTTTTAGTTTAGTGCTTATTTAGGGTCGTAAGTCGAGCGGTCTTGACTACCGCTTTGACTTTCGAATCCGACCCGTTTGGTCGATCTTAGGATCCGATCAAACACATATATGTGACCGTAGTTGTATAGGGAATAACCTTCTGAGGTTATACCTTATGGTCACGACGTTTGGTTAGTGTTATGTTAAGCCGTCTATTATGCCCTATAAATGACCAAAATGCCCTTTTTGCGCATAAATCAAATTTAAGCATATGTGACAAATGTTTTGACATATAAACTGATGTTGCAACTATATTAAACTTATTTTGGCATATTAGACTTATCATAACATATATCTAACCATCCGAACATGTTTTTTACGTAAATGATCCGTTAAAGTAGCATAAACTACCTTAACGAGTCATAACGGGTCAAAAGCACTTAGGAATCTTTTCAAATCAGTATGTAGACTTTGTTAAACCATTTCATATGAGTACCAACACTCATTTGGTTTACAAGACCTCATTCTATCCGATCCGCCGATTAATGTCCCGATATTTACATAGTTATCCGATTCTAGGACACGTTTGACTTCTCGGACATTTTAGCTTGTTTAATCTTTAATTCAAGGATATTTTGCAACCCCAAGTGAGTACATAGTCCCCTCTTTTATGTTTTCCAAATGTTTTGGGGTGATTCATATATGCCTATTCACTATTTTCACGTTTTCAAAGCTATATGATTTTGTATACATAGTACTATATCCATTAACGATTTGAAACTGTTACCTATGACTTGAATAACGATTTTCAAAGTTTGTGAGACTATTGTTGGTTCGTATTTCTTTTATACATTCATTAACAATGATCAAGCCGATTGGTAGTACGATATAGCGCTATAGGATTTGACACCCCATTCCTGTTGTATGGAATGTCAGAAACCAAGTTTAAACCAAATAGATTTTGCCTTCGTGGTAAATCTATAGTCACCAAAGTATAGTTTGATATACTCAGGTTTGAATGTATTGCCAAACGACCACAATGTACGTTTTACAAAGGTTTTCTAACTAAACCATAAAAACTTATCTTTTATTGATTTCCCTAAACCAAAGTATATTTTGATATACTACCAAACTACAATTAAGTATATTTTGATATACTTCCAAAGCATAGTTTGATATGCTATCAATGTGATATTATTTACCAAAGTATAGTTGATATACTACCGATCTCTTGTTCTTAAGCAAAAGTTGTCACACCCCGACCCGCAGCGAAAAGGTGATCGGGGCATGATTGGGTTTTCATCAAAGCTCATGACATTTATTATAACGTTTCATATTTATTATTACAATTTAAAGGGAAATCATACAATCATAATTACAACATGTTCTATACAACTTTCTAGACTTCATTATTTTCTTTAAGGCATTTCCTATGTTTTCCTTGCTTCATCCTGTTCACCTGTATCATGTGTAAAAATGGTTTTTGGATCAACAAAAAGTTGGCGAGTGAATCCTATGAAAAACATTTAAACAAGTTTATTGAATTGATTATAAATAAAGTGCGTAACCACATATGAGTAAATATAGATGTAAACTTATTCACAAATCACTTAATATTAAATAAATGCACACACATACAATAATAGATTGTTTTGAGGCACGCGTTGCTCAACTCGTCTCCCACGAGGAACTGATGGGCCTAATGAATGAGTTTTGAGGCACGCGTTGTTCTACGAACTGATGGCCTAATGAATGAGTTTTAAGGCACGCGTTGTTCAACTCGTCTCCCACGAGGAACTGATGGGCCTAACAAATAATTTGCATACAACTTGATTATAAGTAATACATAACTACAAACAATATTTACATTCTAAGTTTAAATCATAATATGGTATGGCACGAGTTTGAATAAACGAGTTAGTTTTAGTGACACAAGATACACCCCAAAACGTGTAATTAAAAAGGGGAGTTGTAAGATTCACTCACATTGGGTGCGTTCGGTTGATGATGTTGAATGCGCATGAAGTTGGATTTAACCACGAGTGAAACTAACCTAGATAATAACATAATGGTTCGGTAAATAAGCGGATTTTTTTGATCAATTTTTAGTAGGATTATTGGATATATTTTTGTGAGTTTAAGGCTATTTTCTAACTTTAAAAATGTTATTTTTAAGTATTTTTAATTTAAATAAATAAATAAAAGTATTAAAAAAATGTTGATTTTTGACTGTTGACTATTGACTTGTTGACCGTTGACCGTTGACTTGTTGACCGGTTTTATTGTGTGTATGTATGCGCCGGGCAGGACTCGAACCCGAGACCTCCCGTACGCGTGCACGCAGCTCTACCAACTGAGCTACGTGTCTAACCCGAAATATTTCTGTTTTTAATTACATTTATATACTAATTAAATCAATCCGAAAATCACTTATTTTAAAAACGATTTAATTGCATCACTCGGTGCTCGCCACAGGTCTCGAACCCGGGACCTGTGGTTTAGTTTGGCACACAGTCCACCGCTGGACTGTGTGTCTAACTTGGTAATTATTCTGGTTTTTATTATACTTAACATCTTACTGAGTTAACCCGGTTCAGTTTTTTTTTAAAAAGACATTTATTACTGCGAAGGTGCGTGTGTCAAGAATCGAACTCGGGACGTGTATGTATTTGTTTGCACACAGTCCACCGCTGGACTGTGTGTCTAACCCGTTCATAAAACTGAGTTTAATTAATCTTATAATATATCTGAACTTCGTCTTCTTCGCTTAAGATTTCTGATAATGATAACTCGACTGATTCATGTCTAATTCGATTAACAAACATTATAAGTGGTTGAAAGGTAATGAACGGAGAGAGTTTTGGGGATAGAAGGTACCGATCAGGGTCTTTCACAGAACTCCGGCAAAAGTCCGTCGGCTCAGTTAGTGAACTTCGGCTGTTAGAATCGATTAACAGTTCTGTTCGATTAGTTATGAAATTGAGGTACTTAAACAAGGATTAACAGAAGTTTTAAGGGTTATACCGATTCACAGTGTGAGATCAGAAGTTTCAGAGATTTTCCGGCGAGAGCTGAATATTCCGGCTACGTCGTCTGGGATAGATTCTGATGGTTGGATTGAAGTTAGTAACAGTCTAACATCGGATTGAAACGGAAAGAATCGAGGTATTTACCGTATAGATGAAATCTCAGTTTTCCGGCGACTTGCATAGATTTTCCGGCGAGTGAAATTACGTCGAGAATTTGTGTGATTGTGAGCGAAAAGGTTAACAGAGGCTTGTGGGTGTATTTATAGGGAAGAACATCGATGAATTGGGTCCGTTTACCGTCTTGATTCGTCGGTCAATAGTTTCTCCGGGGTTGTGACTGATATCGCGGACTGGACATCGGTTATAACCGATGTTGAGGTTAATGCTTCGGTTAAATCAGAAGAAACCGTCAAATATCGGCGAAATCGTCGGGATTTCCGACGACTGCGATTGGGCGCGTCAGTTTGAATTCGAGATTGTGATATTTGAATTAATTGTTTTGGTATGTTACTAAAGAACACAAGTGGCGGAGTGGTTTGATGGATGAGAGTTAAGGCTTTGCTGACCCGTTGACCCGGCTGACCCGGGTTCGAATCCCGGCTTCAGCATTTTATTTTTAAACCACTATTTTTAATACTTTTTCAAATATAACTTTTATATTCTAATATACTTATTAATTATGTATCGTTTAAAATTAATTTGAGCATTAAATACGCAACGAAATTTTTAACTGGTTGTTCGGTTAATAAACGAAGCGGGTTTGGTAAATCCGTTTTTTTGACGGATGTTACAGTATCCCCTACTTTTTAGAAATTTCATCCCGAAATTTAAATAGTGACATATTTGTCTAAAAAGGATGGTGTTTAGTTTGACAGTTACATACTTAGAAAGGAGTAAGAGTTTGAATTTTTGTTTGAGGCGGTAACGTTCCTTGTAAGGGTTGAGTACCCTGCTACAGGAATCGCTTTTTGATGCCTAAGATAATGAATATTGATAAACAGAGTTGATTAACTATATATGATTTCATGCGCAAGAGTTTTGATATGTTTGGAAAGATAAGGTTATATCCTAAAATAAACTTCTAATACTAAAATCTACATGGAACTTCTCATAACCGCCTGACAATGGCTCTGATCCTTTGGCAAGAATACTTATATATAGGAAGTACCAGCGGCGTATCCACGATATTCTTGTCAAATTTTCATTGGTTTTATCAGTAAGTTATGATTGGTTCTATGATGTGACTCTAGAACATAAATAAACACAACAACCAATATCTGAGTCCTAATTCTGATAGCATACATGTTTGAATGGTGACAGTTCCTCTCTCGTTTGCTATGATGGAGAGGTTAGTTTATGTAAAAATAGAACACAATCCAATTTCTTTATATGATGAGATGATATGAATGTTAAATCAGTGAGTATAACACAAACTTCAATCAAGACAATACTAAATCCTACATGGAACTTCTCATAACCGCCTGATAATGCCTCTGATCCTTTGACAAGAATACTTATATATAGGAAGTACCAGTGGCGTATCCACCATATTCTCGTCAAATTTTCATTGGTTTTATCAGTAAGTTATGATTAGTCCTATGTGACTCTAAAACATAAACAAACACAACAACCAAAGCTTGAGTCTTAATTCTGATAGTATACATGTTTGAATGATGATAGTACCTCTCTCGTTTGTTATGATGGAGAGGTTAGTCTATGTAGAAATGGAACACAATCCAATTTCTTTAAATGATGAGATGATATGAATGTTAAATCAGTGAGTGTAAAACAAATTTCAACCAAGACATTACTAAATCCTACATGGAACTTCTTATAACCGCCTGATAATGCCTCTGATCCTTTGACAAGAATACTTATATATAGGAAGTACCAGCGGCGTATCCACCATATTCTCGTCAAATTTTCATTGGTTTTATCAGTAAGTTATGATTAGTCCTATGTGACTCTAAAACATAAACAAACACAACAACCAAAGCTTCAGTCTTAATTCTGATAGTATACATGTTTGAATGATGACAGTACCTCTCTCGTTTGTTATGATGGAGAGGTTAGTCTATGTAGAAATGGAACACAATCCAATTTCTTTAAATGATGAGATGATATGAATGTTAAATCAGTGAGTGTAAAACAAATTTCAACCAAGACATTACTAAACCCTACATGGAACTTCTCATAACCACCTGATAATGACTCTGATCCTTTGACAAAAATACTTATATATAGGAAGTACCAGCGGCGTATCCACCATATTCTTGTCAAATTTTCATTGGCTTTATCCGTAAGTTATGATTAGTTCTATGTGACTCTAAAACATAAACAAACCAAAGCTTGAGTCTTAATTCTGATAGCATACATGTTTGAATGATGACAGTACCTCTCTCGTTTGTTATGATGGAGAGGTTAGTCCATGTAGAAGCGAGACACAGCTCAACTTCTGTGATATGTCGTGAGGTATGATGATATGAATGTTAAATTAATGAGTATAAAAATAAAACTAAAATAGTAATTCGCATTAAGATCCTTGGATAAAATTTCCAATTCATAACTGGGATACGGAAAATTGAGATAACATAAAGAAAAAAACATAAAACTAAGCGGTTGGAGTTGCATCTTGATTTTTGGTGAAGGGGACTAGTTGGGTGGTTTCGTTTGGGCCGTCATTATCTTCAACAGGGTTGGCGTTGATGTTGAAAACTCTTCCTCTTGCTGGTGGCCTAGTGATTAGGTTTCCTTGATTTGCTTGGTTAACTGGGTTTGCTTGAGCTTGGGCGTTTATGATGTTAACCCATCGAGGGCACGTGTTTCTAAAGTGGGTAGGGTCACAATTGAAACAAGCTCGAACATATGGGAACATGGGGTATTGGGGTCGTTGATATGTTTGGATCATGTTTTGAGTAGGGGGTGAGGTTTGATTTTGAGGGGTACGGCAAACCTTGCTCAAATGACCATGGCGTCCACAATTCGCACATAGTCGACAAGGTAAGGTAGATGGATGGTGATAAAAACAGGTGTTACATTGAGGGTGAGGTCCAAGGTAAGGTTTCTTATTTGGGTAAGTTAAGTTGGGTGCTACTTGAGTGATTGGGATAGCTTGGAGGGGTACGGCTTGCGAGGCTGGTTGGTTGCGTTGGGTGGTAGCGAAAAGTTGCCCATCTCGTTTTCTCTTAGAAATGGGTTGAGAAGGGGATTCGGTTTGGGTGGAGTTGGAGGTTTCAGTCGATGCTTTATCCTTCTTCTTCTCCTCCTTGAAGTCTTTGTTCCGGATTCGGTTCTCGGTGAGCTCTGTAGCTAACTCCATTGCTGCTTCCAAGGTTACAGGTGTGGTACTTATTACAGAGTCTTGAATCTTTGAAGGAAGATCTCGAATGTAGTGCTCGATCAAACGGTAGAGGGGAGTGAATAAGTTGGGGACCATTTGATTTAACTCAAGGAATCTTTTGTTGTACGTGGTGTGGTCGCCTTCCTTTTGTTTCAACGAATAGAACTCATCCTCTAATTTCTTGATTTCGCTCCTTGGGCAAAATCGTCTTGTCATGATTCCTTCAATTCATCCCAAGTTAAAGTCATAGCATCCTCAACACCTCGTTTGGCCTTCTCTGTATTCCACCAAGTAAGTGCTATTCCAAATAAACGACCAGTAGCATATCGCACTTTGCGATCATCGGGGCAATCGCAATTTAGAAAAGTGTTCTCCATTTCTTCAAACCAATGGAGGAGAGCGGTGACACCTTCAGTCCCTTCGTATTTTGCAGGGTCGCATGACTTGAAATGCTTGTAGGTGCATTTAGTGGTATTTGGGGGAGGGCTGATAACATTTTGATCTTTTTGGTTGACAGGATTAGCGGTAAGGGCTTGTTGGACTTGAATTATAATGTTGGGTATTACGGCAGCCATTTGTTGAGCGATTTGGGCAGCCATGCGCTCGCGGGCTTTTCCTGATCTCATCTTACTACGAGCGAGGCTAGAAGACATCTACAAGGAATACATATCAAGAGTATGAGTTGGATGCTTTAGGGATCATGGGTCGTATTTAGGAATGAACATTTATAAAATAAATATAAAATAATAAATCTACTACATCCATAGGATGTCTTGGGCTTTGCTCGTAATTGGGCCTTGCATGCCGCCATACTTCACCTTCGTAATCATGTGGGCCCCCATGATTACCGGGTTTTTCATATGGTTCGCGTGTGTTAGCCTGGTTTAGTACACTAAAACCCGGAGAAAATCGAGAAATATGTATGTAACGTATGATATTCGGAATGTGTCCAGGTGTGGACACAGTGACACCTCAAAGTGGGGTTAGTTCGAACGACGTTTGGTGTGGCATGCTTTGGCCTAATAGGTCCTTCGTAATCTCATCGTTAGTCCCCAGGTAGACAAACTGGTCCGTTATATTGGATTTATACAAATGCCAACCTAGACAGGACGTTCCGACTACCGGTACTTGTACCCTTACAGTTACTACATGCCCGTCGCAGAACTCACTTTGATGAGATTTGAAAAATGAAAAATGCGACAAAATCTTTGAATAACGAAAGTATGAAGATATGTGAACATTGAAATATGTATGATGAATGTGTATGTAAGTATGTATGTTTGACTGTAAGTATAATTCACTATGTATCACAAAATGTAATATTGGAAATGTTTGCATGCATTTGTGTATGTAATAAATATGAAACAAATAAATATCATAAGTTTGCATGTAACCACATAAACAATTAAAATCTAGTCAACTATAGTATAGGCTCTAAGGGTCTAATAACCTATCCTATATCCCTATAGTCATGGCTCTGATACCAATCTGTCACACCCCGACCCGCAGCGGAAAAGGTGATCGGGGCATGATTGGGTTTTCATCAAAGCTCATGACATTTATTATAACGTTTCATATTTATTATTACAATTTAAAGGGAAATCATACATCATAATTACAACATGTTCTACACAACTTTCTAGACTTCATTATTTTCTTCTAAGGCATTTCCTATGTTTTCCTTGCTTCATCCTGTTCACCTGTATCATGTGTAAAAATGGTTTTTGGATCAACAAAAAGTTGGCGAGTGAATCCTATGAAAAACATTTAAACAAGTTTATTGAATTGATTATAAATAAAGTGCGTAACCACATATGAGTAAATATAGATGTAAATATTCACAAATCACTTAATATTAAATAAATGCACACACATACAATAATAGATTGTTTTGAGGCACGCGTTGCTCAACTCGTCTCCCACGAGGAACTGATGGGCCTAATGAATGAGTTTTGAGGCACGCGTTGTTCTACGAACTGATGGGCCTAATGAATGAGTTTTAAGGCACGCGTTGTTCAACTCGTCTCCCACGAGGAACTGATGGGCCTAACAAATAATTTGCATACAACTTGACAATAGGTAATACATAACTACAAACAATATTTACATTCTAAGTTTAAAATCATAATATGGTATGGCACGAGTTTGAATAAACGAGTTAGTTTTAGTGACACAAGATACACCCCAAAACGTGTAATTAAAAAGGGGAGTTGTAAGATTCACTCACATTGGGTGCGGTCGGTTGATGATGTTGAATGCGCACGAAGTTGGATTTAACCACGAGTGAAACTAACCTAGATAATAACACAATGGTTCGGTAAATAAGCGGATTTTATTGATCAATTTTTAGTAGGATTATTGGATATATTTTTGTGAGTTTAAGACTATTTTCTCACTTTAAAAATGTTATTTTTAAGTATTTTTAATTTAAATAAATAAATAAAAGTATTAAAAAAATGTTGATTTTTGACTGTTGACTATTGACTTGTTGACCGTTGACCGTTGACTTGTTAACCGGTTTTATTGTGTGTATGTATGCGCCGGGCAGGACTCGAACCCGAGACCTCCCGTACGCGTGCACGCAGCTTTACCAACTGAGCTACGTGTCTAACCCGAAATATTTCTGTTTTTAATTACATTTATATACTAATTAAATCAATCCGAAAATCACTTATTTTAAAAACGATTTAATTGCATCACTCGGTGCTCGCCACAGGTCTCGAACCCGGGACCTGTGGTTTAGTTTGGCACACAGTCCACCGCTGGACTGTGTGTCTAACTTGGTAATTATTCTGGTTTGTATTATACTTAACATCTTACTGAGTTAACCCGGTTCATTTTTTTTAAAAAGACATTTTATTACTGCGAAGGTGCGTGTGTCAAGAATCGAACTCGGGACGTGTATGTATTTGTTTGCACACAGTCCACCGCTGGACTGTGTGTCTAACCCGTTCATAAAACTGAGTTTAATTAATCTTATAATATATCTGAACTTCGTCTTCTTCGCTTAAGATTTCTGATAATGATAACTCGACTGATTCATGTCTAATTCGATTAACAAACATTATAAGTAGTTGAAAGGTAATGAACGGAGAGAGTTTTGGGGATAGAAGGTACCGATCAGGTCTTTCACAGAACTCCGGCAAAAGTCCGTCGGCTCAGTTAGTGAACTTCGGCTGTTAGAATCGATTAACAGTTCTGTTCGATTAGTTATGAAATTGAGGTACTTAAACAAGGATTAACAGAAGTTTTAAGGGTTATACCGATTCACAGTGTGAGATCAGAAGTTTCAGAGATTTTCCGGCGAGAGCTGAATATTCCGGCTACGTCGTCTGGGATAGATTCTGATGGTTGGATTGATGTTAGTAACAGTCTAACATCGGATTGAAACGGAAAGAATCGAGGTATTTACCGTATAGATGAAATCTCGGTTTTCCGGCGACTTGCAGAGATTTTCCGGCGAGTGAAATTACGTCGAGAATTTGTGTGATTGTGAGCGAAAAGGTTAACAGAGGCTTGTGGGTGTATTTATAGGGAAGAACATCGATGAATTGGGTCCGTTTACCGTCTTGATTCGTCGGTCAATAGTTTCTCCGGCGGTTATGACTGATGTCGCGGACTGGACATCGGTTATAACCGATGTTGAGGTTAATGCTTCGGTTAAATCAGAAGAAACCGTCAAATATCGGCGAAATCGTCGGGATTTCCGACGACTGCGATTGGGCGCGTCAGTTTGAATTCGAGATTGTGATATTAGAATTAATTGTTTTGGTATGTTACTAAAGAACACAAGTGGCAGAGTGGTTTGATGGACGAGAGTTAAGGCTTTGCTGACCCGTTGACCCGGGTTCGAATCCCGGCTTCAGCATTTTATTTTTAAACCACTATTTTTAATACTTTTTCAAATATAACTTTTATATTCTAATATACTTATTAATTATGTATCGTTTAAAATTAATTTGAGCATTAAATACGCAACGAAATTTTTAACTGGTTGTTCGGTTAATAAACGAAACGGGTTTGGTAAATCCGTTTTTTGACGGATGTTATAAAAGTATATTTTGATATACTATCGATACTCCTATTGTTTACCAAAGTATATTTTGATATACTATCGATTCACTTGTTCTCAAACCAAAGTATATTTTATATACTACCAAATCTAGTTTTTCAAAAGTATATTTTAATATACTAGTAATTCAACTAATTTCAAAACTAAGGTATATAGTTTGATATACTACCTATATTGTTATTTCAAAACCAAAAGTACGTTCCGTACATATATTACAAACACTCTTTATCAAAAAGTAAAGTATTTAGATACTAAACTTTTGCAAGGAGTCATGGCTACTTTTGAGAACATATGTTCTTTTCTTAAAACATCTAAAGCCATGAATCATCATCACAAAACCTATGTTACTCACAGGCATTTTTATGCTGACGTACCTATTTTCACATATGTTTCAGGTTTACATATATGATGATTGTCGCTGCTTACTACACATAGGATGGACGCGTGCCTTAGTGACACTAAAATTTAGAAGACAATTTGATTGTATTTTAATTCTGTTATTCCAAGACAATTGTAAATTTGATATATCAATAAAAACAAAACTTTAAAACCATGTGTTGCGAAACAATTTATAACGTGACTCCACAAGTGTTTCCGCCACGTGTTGCTTTAAGTGATTTGGGGTGTTACAACAAGTTTGCCCGAACTTGTCATGGGATGGACAAGTTCGCCCGAACTTGTCATGGGATGGACAAGTTCGCCCGAACTTGTCATGAGATGGACAAGTTCGCCCGAACTTGACCATCCACATTCCGGGCGAACTTATGTGCCTATATATAGGTCTGTGTTCATTTGTATTTTAAGTTTTTGCAATCCCTACGGGGAGGTGCTGCCGGATTCTCTCCAGGAACTCCGGCAGCTGGACTTAAATATGTATACTCTTTCGGTATGAATGAAAACTTTCGCTGCATTCTGCTTCCACTCCATTCTGTAATAACATTCTACCGAAATTGACACACTACGCACTAACTTCTGTCTAGAAACGTCTGATCACGGACCTTCAGTTTATAACTCACCTCCACAATTGACAACATTAACTAGGTTTATATTTCTGGTTATGTACCTCATGTCAATTATAAAACGAACATGATAATTTTATTTAACATTAGGTTTATTTAATTAAATCCTAATGTTTATCGGATTAACTTTTTTATCACTACGGTATTTTACCCGTTCATCCCTGATTAATTTGGTTTAATTACAAGTCCGTTTTTAGGGTGTTACATTCTACTTATTATATTGTTTGGAATTCAAAAGCAGGAAGCCAAAATACTAAATTATAGAATATTATATGGGGTTTTTTGGCTGCATTATGGAAGCATATATATCTTTTGGCGGCAATTGCTTTGGGACTGCTTTGGATGTGCCAAGCCCGCTAAACCATCGCATAGCATCTAAGAAACAAAGGTGGCCCATTCGTTAATACCATTCATTCATTATTCCGAATAATATGCATAAATCCATACATACATAAAAAGGAGACCTACGGCTGAAGAGATGAGATATATATATGAACAGAGAGGGACGAAACCATCAGTAGCAAGTTAGCAACTTTCAGAGCGGTTTTGAAGGCTTGAAGCTATGGGTTGAAGTTTGGGAGCTAAGGAAGTTGTCCGAATTGTTCTTGCAGTATTCGGTCTTCGTTCTTGTTTCTTAAGTCTTAACCATGTTTCTAGTTGTCAAAATTACTCTAGTTTTCATTGTTTTCATGACTTTGCTTGGCTAGACTTCTTTTACTACCTAAGTTAGGATGATTGTTTAATAAAGATTGGATTTTTATTTGGTTTCTATCGTGTGTTGGGATTTTCTTGTAAAGTAGAGAACTTTGGAAATTTAATTTGGTGTATATGCGTATCTTGTTTCGATTATTAATTATTTACTCGTTTTACATAGATCTTGATGAATGTCTTTCATATAATAGGTTTATGTTAACTATCTAATCTTAACGGGTTCGGGTAATTGTTGGGTGAATTGGCCAATAACCTTAGAAACGGTAATTAAAAGATAATTTGAACTTGATATTCTGTTGATCTAGTCGCTGAGAGGCTCGAGGTTATTAATAGGTCTAGGTTTGGTATATAATTAAGATTAGGTTTTGAGAGAAACCGATTTTAGATCCCTAACCATATTCGTGTCTATTAAACCAAGTTAAAATCCTTAGTTGCCTTAGACTTACGCGTTGAGATGTAGTTGGTCATATTAAGGCACTTTTTGAGAAGTTAGATAACCAAGAAGAAGTCTATCAAACCAGTATTCGTAACGGCCCTTTAGAGTCTCACAGGTTTCTTCCTGAGAATGGTCGGGAAATCCATTCCAAGTTAAATAGGATTCCAGCCTAGGTAGTCGTTTATCATCATTGAGTTCAACCTTCGTCTTTAGTCGTATTTTAGTTAGTATTTAATTAAATTGCATTTTTAGGATTTTAGAACCCCCCCCCCCCCCCAAAAAAAACATAAAAATCAAAAAAGTCGAGTCAGTTAGATAAGTTAGTCGAGTCTAGTAATCGTAATTAAAGAGTCTCGTGGGTTCGATACTCGGACTTACTTTAGCTATATTGCATTGATCGGTACACTGGCCGGTTGTGTGGTTTAGGTTTAGATCGAGTCTAAGTTTATAAACTTAAAACTTAGTGTCTAGTTTAGGTTAAAATTAGTTAGTTTAATTAGACCACTTTTAGCACATCACCTATCCTCTCTTCTCTTCCTTTCTCTCCATATATAACATGGAATACAATTTTCCCTTACCATATCCTTTCTCTTCCCTTCTTAACGTTGTGTTCCAAGTTTCATTAAAGAATAGAAGGAATTCGTCCATTTCTTTTCTTGTCACACCCCAAATTTCCAATCAAATCCCGGTGGGCCTGGTGGGGAGTATCGTGACGTAAGATTGGTGTCGCCATAGTCAAACAACACAAATAGCACAGCGGAATCCTTGGATTTAAAATATTATTACAAACATAAACGTTCAAAGTTCGGAATAATAATAGTACAAACATTTGTAACAAAGATCCACAGGAGGATCGAAATAAACACAAAGCGATTATATAATCAGATTCTAGGCTTCAATGCAAGGAGTTGCAAATTCCTATTAAGCATTTACCGAGCAGCTTCCAGCCTATTTACGTACTTTGCAACCTACGCTTAGTCTTTTGAAAATACGTCAGTTTTCACTGGTAAATACAATTAACCGACACATTTTGAAAATATTTCAAAATTGTTTTAAGTGCACAAGGCACATGATTTTCATAAATAACTTAGGATAATTCAAAATGATCTTGTATACAGTTTTACAAGTCTGTCAATACATATGGGGTCCGGTGCAGAAACCGAATAACATGATTAACCGCCACGCCACTTTAACCCACGAAGGGGTATCCCAATATGGGTAAGAAAACATTTTATATAGCATAAGCATCTGTCAGGTGTATGCCTACACCCCATGCACAAGTCGTGGCCATTAGCAATTTAATGAGCCGAGGATATCCAGGACATGGCCGAATTAACCCCCAATGTTAAGTTATCAGACAATACATATAAAACGAGTTATGCGGATTTTCTAGTCACAATCTGACATATGATCCCATACCCGACCAAGCGGTAATAATATACCGTATCCCAAGCCCGTACAGGGAAAATAGGTTAAGAGTATTTACCTGGCTTAGCAAGTCTTAATAAATAAGAAAATAAAATAAGTACAGTCGTATCCAATTAACTAGCTCGGTTTGCAATTTACTGGAAGGCCCTAGTCTAGAATGAATGGTAATAATAACCAATCAGATGGTCAACGGGTCCTATCAAGTCATAAACTTGGACCGGTTAACTTAAATTAATCAAAACGGTACGATACGCTTGATTAAGCGATGACCGGAATAAAATGTAGTTTAAACCTAAGACTTGTATAATATGGGTAAACAAATAACATTCTGGAATTTGAAGTAAAAATGATAAGGTTTGACCCGTTTCGGTAAACTTACGTAAATGAACTACATAAGCTTAATCGTACGCATATAAGCGATATCGGGTAACCGGATAAGTTATGAAAAGGTTCTATATGCCGATATACTTTAAATAAGTTGTAATATCAGTAGGTTATCAACTTATATGCCTGTTAAGGTTTTAAAATAAAGCTATGCCTCATAAAGGCGTTTTAGTCATTATGTGACGTATAAAAGGAACTTGCATATAAACTGATGTTATGAACATGATTATTCTATAAAAATATTATTTTTATGATATAATATCAATAGGTTATTAAACATATGTGAGTTATATGATTTAAGACCAAACTATGCACCGTAGGGGCATTTTGTTCATTTCTCACATAGTTTGAGAACTTATTTGGAAATCTGAGTTAGGACCATGTACTTACTGTGAAAATATTTTAAATAAGTTATAATATCAGTAGGTATCAAATTTTAGTTGATAGTTATAGTTTAAACCATACTATACGCAAAAAGGGTGTTTCGATCGCTAAATAACGATATTTGCGATCTTTAGTAAAAACTCAGGTTATGAATTGATTTGATATCCCAAATATTTTAGCTATGATACTATGTCAGTACATAACTCATTTTCAAGTTTGTTATTGGTTAAAACCTTATTTCTTGTAAAAAAAAGGCATTTTAGTCAAAGTATAGCATAATAACAAAACTTGTGCATAAACTCAGAATATGATTATGATCATGGAGTATAACCTCAGAGGGTTATCCGACATTATAATATGATCATAATGCAACATTAAATCAGTAGAAAACTATTCTAAATCGGGTCAAAATCATAAGTCAAAGCAAAAATCAAACTTTGCGACTTTCGGTTACGAACCAACCCTAGAACTGGAATTGACGAGCCGAACATGTTTACACAGTTCTAATATTTATTACCAAATTGTTTAAGTTTTAAAACATATTTTATAACCTTTATAAACTCATATTTTAATATTTATAAGATCTGACCCGTTTGACTTTTTAAAGCATTAAACTTTGACTCATCAATTGACCAACTTAACGTGATTTTTAAGAGGTGCCCTTTTGAGGGTTTAATACCTACCTAATTATGATCACGTAGCCATGTCCGTCTCAAACAATGACTGGACCATTAAGGTCTAAACGAAAGTCAAAGCATGTATCGAAAATGCTTGACTTTTGGCTTTAAAAGCCTAATAAAATATAATACAAGGGAAAGGAACACTTACAAGTGATCCGTGGATGCAAATAAACTTGATTAGGAAGCTCCTAAGGATCAGGAACCTCCAGAAGTGAAGAGAGGAGTAAATAAAGAAGAAGGTGCAAGTTCATCATAGAATCAATCATCTATTTATAGTTGTGGAAGGATTAGGAGGAGCTTCCAGGTGTTAAGGGGTGTTATGAGAAGCCTAAAACGTGTCATAGCAGACAAACAAGCCCTTGGTTTCGAAATGAATGGGTTTTGCAGCTTGGAGTGGCCCCCAAGCATATTTGGTCGCTGGCAGCCTCTGTCGCGCCACGCGAGAGGACATACAGAGTCTGTCGCACCGCGCGAGGGACATCAAAACTTTGAAAGTTTGACACTTTCAACCCCTTAACTTCTAAACTCCCATATTTTACCATATAAAGCATATTTAGCCATCCAAAGCCAATATTTGGCATACCCGGAAATATAATCGAACATTGTCAAGCTCCCGGTTCCTTAAAGGGTCACCCAGAGGTATAAATTAACATGTTGACACCTTTAATGCCTCCAATGTCTAACTTTTAAACAAATACACAAATGGTCCCTCTCGTCCAACCAGTGGCTCATTTGAGAGTATAGACTTCGTAAAGGGTCACTCAGAGGCATAGTTTCAGCATGTTGACACCTTTAGTCCCTCCCGGTCAATAACAGACATAAATAGGAACGGGACACGAGTTGTCACTTAATTGGACATGATTTTATGAGGTGTTACATTTCTCTTCTCTTCTCTTCATTTCCTTTCCATTCCTTTCCTTTCTTTTCATTACTTTCCAATTTGGAATGATAGATTTTAGCCAAAATACTCCTCTATTTCTATTTACGCCCGCTTGCGATATGCGTATATAATGTATATGTGTGGGCCCTTGGGGAGCAAAAGTGAAAGTGCACTAATTTTAATGTTATTTTACTAATTTCGTGAAAATAACGTTAAAAGGCGAGGGACAGTTAATCATGCATCATGTGGTGGCATTGATAGCTGAAAGACAAGGGGGTACATGCACTAATCGACTTTTGTCCCAATTGCTAAATGTTATGTGCCTTATGTCCAAGGCTTGATGCAAAACTACTATAGAGCCGAGGGTCTCACTTGAAGCAGCTTCTCTGTTCCTACATGGTAGAGGTAAGGTTGTCTACATCTTACCTTCCTCAAACCCTACCTTAATTTTGCTATTGGTGGGATTTACTGAGTATGATGATGATGATGACTCCTCTATTTCTATTCTCTTCTCCTTCTTTCTCTCCATAATAATAATAATTAAAAATACACAACTCTAGAACACATTTTTCCCTTACTTCCTTCCAATTCAGTTCTCTTCTCTTCTTAAATGCAACTCGAACACAAGTTCGTTTCCTGGCAAGTTCATTACCCTTTATCGTGATTTATTAGTTATAGTTAACATTGACCACTCATCTCCTAGATTGGTTATGTGGACACTCATTTCCTACCAACCATCCCAGATTGGTTATGTGGACACTCATTTCCTACCAACTATGTCGAGCTCATTAGTGTCGATAAACTGCTTGAACATGATCGATTGGTCTTCCCCGTGGATTCTAGCAACCAACTTAAGTGAAACACACATATATCTCTACAGCTACACGTCAGGTTGACACTCTAGGGAACAAAGATCTATGCTCTCTAGCTTTATCATCTTCTTCGAGCAACTTCTACCACCATCATTGCTTAGCCATCCACTCATGAACAAAAGGGGTACATGACTATAACATGCCAACGACTTCCAAAGACTCCAACCTACTTTGATACCACCTGTCACAGAGTCATCCTCAAAGGGCCCGTGCGATGCTCTTGATCTCTTCCGGGCCAACCATTACATCTTGTTTAATGACATGCGTATTTAATTTTTGTCTTTTCATGAACTCATGAAGAGAGTAGCTACAGCTCCTGAGTGGCATGTGGAAAGTGTAAGCATTTATATGTTGAACAACTTTCTTTAACCATTGTGACGACTCTTGGATTTGATGCACAAGTAGCCAATGAACACAAATTGTTTAGCATAATTAAGTAGATGCAATCATCAAAACATTTGACATGTCGCAAATAATAATAATAATAATAATTTTCGGATAGCTAGATTATGAACTTTCGTCATAAACACACATTAAAAACCATAATTTATAATAAGGGAACTTTCCAAGTAAAGACTCCTAGACCCTACAAGGAATAAAGTCCACAAGACTACAAATCTACAATATATTATTCTAAGCCTATTACGGCATTAATTTCAATATCAATAGGACAACTATATCAGGCTATTCAATATTCATTAGATTTAAATACTATAGACTATATTTTTTACAATTACTTAATTAATATAACATTCAACGCCTAACCATCTTCTCTATCAACCATAAAAAGTTAAAGGCAATCAAGCACATTTAGAGATATGCACAAAATTGAAGGCTTTCACCTACAAAAAGTTACACCATTTTTGACTTATTTTGTCGTTAAGCACCACTTCCAAATGGGGATTTCACCATGAAAAGAAAAACGATATATATGATTTTGTTGTACGATTCATTGTCACAATAAACATTTTCTTCATAAGGGAAATCTTGACATCCAAACAATAAGAAGTTTTTTGATTCTTATACAATTAATACAAAATTTTAAAAACTATGATAACATTAGTTTAAGATTCAACGTATCAAACTTTCTACTTGCTAACTTTCTTCCTGTATAACCACACATCGAATTCATACATACAAGCAGTAATATTCATTACATCATTTGTAATGACCAAAGTTAGAAAGCCCTTTTTTTCCTTTATCTTTAAGAAAACGATAACATTGAGTCATAATTCAACTACGCAACAAGGGGTTGTTCTTGCGTCATAGCATTTAATAAATAAGTTAACGACCCAATTTTCAAATTGGATCGGCCAAAACAGTTGCACCGCTCTGCAGGCATAATAAATAAGTTAATTAATAATTATATAAACACATATAATCAAATTAAGGAAAAACTGTCTGTATAAGTGTGTTTGTATATGTATGTATTTGCTACTTTATAAAAATCAACTAGTTTATAAGAGTAATCTCGTATATACCATACTTGCATAAATATCACATCAAAGACGGTGTATAAATTGATCATCTTCATTGTACTTTGTACCATAGGTTTCAAGTTTTAAACTTGAGATGCATACTTATAATTTTCAAAGTTTAATGTAACACTAACATCTTTGATGTAAAAAAGAAGTTGCATCTCATTTCATCTTTATAAATTGTTTTCTTTTACACATCTATGGATTGGAAACCAATAAAATTCTTAAATCAAGTTCGTTTAACCCAACTCTCAAGATCTAATTCAACCGCAAAGTCAAAAACACAGACCACAGTCCAATTCACCCATTAACAGTCCAGCCAGTCCATTCTAAGTTTAACACCATATATCCAACAACCCCTTAGTCCTTGCATAACCTTGAAACTTTTAAACAAATTAAATACAAACCCACATTGCAAAACATATTATTACAACGAACAACAACTTCATCTAAAGGCAATACATCCAAAAACCAAACATGTCTATTAGGTAACATGCAATGAGGTTGTGATGAGATTCCCCTTTTTCCCTCAAAACATATACCCCACAACAAAACTCAAATCCCATAGTTAACTCAACAATAGTAAACTAAACATACATACAAACAAACACACGCATTAATTGGGTCACAAATTCACCCCAAAGTATGCCCCTTTTTCCAATTATTATTAAAGTTTCCACACTGTACCCTTCACCTAATCTTCCTCTATTTCATTACACACCCTAATCAACACACATGACCTCCAGCTCTCATAATTTTGTTTTACACTCAACCCACTTCCTCAAATCACTCTAACATCAAATCCCTTTAATATCTTCCTTCAATTCCACTTTTTGCAACCAATTCGAAATGGGTAATCGGTTTAGTTGCAAAACAAAGAGTACCCATAATGGGTCGAAGAGTAGCCGGAGATTTGTGGGTGGAAATCGGTCGCAGAGGAAGCTGCAGACCGATGAAGAGCTGCTGCATATGCAAGCTCTTTCGTTAGCAATTCAACAGCATCAAGCGTCTCAACGGTTTGAAGGGTCCATGTCTCGTAGGATTGGATCCACTAGTTCTCGTCGCAAGAGTACTCCTGTTTCTGATCCAGTTTTGAATAGTACCCCCAAACAGCAGAAACAGGTAAAAAAGTTTTTTTTTTGAATTTTTTTTGTGGGTATGGTTTGGTTATTAAATATGATTAGTTTGGTGAAAAGGTGTGAGGGGAAAAGTGAATTTGACAGTTTTGATATGTTTGAGGGATTGAATAGAGGCTAAAAAGGGGTTTTCTTGATAATCATGTAGCTTTTTTTGTAGCGTTGACTTTATTATAGTTGACTTTTTTGTGTAGTGTTCTTGCTTTTGAACCAGGTTAGTTTATCTTTTAGGGAAAGTTTGATTTTTTGGCAATTTGTTTTCAAGATTTTGGTGCGAATTGTGATCATATAGAACTTGTTGTTATATTATTATTATCATGAATCTGTGAATTTACCTTACCAAGTTCTTCTGTTGGATTTTGTAGAAATTTTGATTTTATGGTAATTACTAATTTCTTTTTCAATCTTTTGGTGAAAATTGTTATTGATTGAGAGGGGGGGGGATCACATAGAACTTGTTGTTAATTTATTATCTTGAATTTGCGATATTAAGTTCTTCGATTGGATTTTGTAGCTCAGTTTTGATGTATGTTAATGGAAGTATGTGACTTTGCTTGAGTTCAAACTTCAAATTTAATTATATTACTTTATAAAGATAAAGATTAAAGCCCCTTTTGAAAAACTTTTTCGTCATTTAATCGACACAAGGAATCAGAATATGCCAACCACTACACAATCAGTTATCTGATTATCACAACATAAACAATAAAAAAAAAATTATTACATGTTACATTATTAGTTTCACAACTTCAATTTATTGTTCTTTAACTCTCTAATCTAACATACTTGTAAATTACTTTATATTCAGTCACCTGAGTTTTTGGAAAATCTCGAGACCAAAAGAATTGTGTTGATACATGGAGAAGGATTCGGGGCATGGTGTTGGTACAAAACTATTGCTTTGTTAGAGGAATCAGGACTTATTCCCACCGCGTTAGATCTCACTGGATCCGGTATCGATTTGAAAGACACAAACCATGTCACTACACTTGAGGAATATTCAAAACCGCTAATCGATTATTTGCAGAGCCTACCGGAAGATGATAAGGTAAAAATATATATATTTACCCTTACCTTTAGGGCCGTAAACGAATCGAACGTTCAACGTACAGTTCGTGAACCGTTCGGTGGGAAGTTCGTTCGTTTAATAAATGAACAAACACGAATAAGAAATTTCGTTTGATAGGTTAAGCAAACGAACATGAAGAGACGATGCATTCGTTTATGTTAGTGAACGTTCGGTAATGTGTTCGTTTATGTTCGCTCATTTATGTTCGTTTGTGTCTATTCATTTTAAGGTTTTGTTATGTAATATTTTTATTTTATTGGTTTTAGTTTTTAAAAATTTGAAGGCATAGTTATACTATACGCCTGTGCCAACATCCCTCATTTGACAATTCCAATTTTGGCTTGACAAACTTCTTAATTTTGTGTTATGTTATGATAATTATGTCAACTATATTCGGATAGTTATGTTAAGTGCTTACTTATTTTTGGTGGATTCTTTGTAATCTTTCTGATGAAAAAAATTGCAGATTTTATTTAAAATGTATATATAACATTCGTTTGTGTTCATTTATGTTCATAACATTTTTTTATGTTCGTTTGCATTCGTTCACGTTTGGTAAGTGTTCATGAATAGTACGTGAACATGTTCATTTCCTTAATGAACGAACACGAACAAGAACGTTCAGTAAGCGTTCGAAAACTGTTCATGAACATGTTCGTTCGGTTCGTTTACGACCCTATTTACCTTCGCCATCATCACAAGATTGTTTTTTTGCTTATTTATTAACTTTTTATTATTTGTGTGAATTTTGTAGGTAATCTTAGTAGGACATAGTAGTGGTGGAGCTTGTGTTTCTTATGCGTTGGAGCATTTTCAACGAAAGATTTCAAAAGCGATATTTTTATGTGGTACTATGGTATCTGACGGACAAAAGCCCTATGATGTGTTTGCTGAACAGGTATGTGTATAAGTGTATTATGAACACAATGCATATTGTTTTTGTATTTCTCTAACATTGACTCCCTAACATGAAACTATTAAAGTATGTCATATTGAAATTTGGAAATACTGAGCCACTTAATATGATTCCCATGTTGCAGTTGATGTAGACTTTGACTTTAAAGGTCAAACAAGCTACTTTTTAGACAAAGGTTTGTACTCCTGCTTCTCGAAGCGGGGTCCACATATGGTTTTTCTTATAGTTAGTGAGATGGGAGGTTAAATTGGGTAATGGGTCAGACAGATTGAGTGAGTCGCAACAAGTCACTTTCAGTACGGGTCAAAACGAGTCAGTGGGTCGTCTTGCCTCGCAAACACCATTATTATATATATATTTTTTAATAATTAATGCTCAACGACGAATAAATAAATCTTTGTATAAATTGATTAAGAAACTGTATGCACTAAACTTACACTTTCGTGTACTTTCAAGTTTCAACCCATTTGACATTTTGACTCATTTGACCCGTTCCCTTTTTAGCACGCATCTGTATTATTTTGGCTTATTTGACCCGTTTGTGAGTAAACATAACTCAAATATAACACGTTCATAAGTTAATTTAGTCAAAATTGCCACTTCTAGATTTTGTTCCAGTAGATTAAAAATTGGTTTGCTTTAATATGAAAATTTGTTAATTTGACCTCAAAAGTCAAAATTTATGTTTTTTTTTCCTTTTGAGTCTCTGTTTGCATGTTTAATTGTTCTAACCAAAAAAAAACATCCTTTCACAGTTGGGATCTGCAGAACTCTTTATGAAGGAATCAAAGTTTTTAATACACGGAAACGGGAAAGACAATCCTCCAACGGGATTCATGTTTGAGAAGCAACAAATGCGTGGATTATATTTCAATCAATCTCCCGCAAAGGTATTTTTATACTCTAGACGTGCTTATTTTTCTGTGTTTTTCATGTAAGTTTGTAAATATAAAAAAATCTCACAGAAACTGATTAAGATTTGAATTATAAACATAGGTGAAATGCGTTAAGGTGATTTTTGAAAAATAAATTAATATAACTAAATCAAGAGAACTATACACAATCTTGAAATAACTGATCAAATGAATGGTCTTTTGCCTGTTTATAAAGAAACTGTTAGCTTTAATTTTTTGTACAAGAAACATAAAGAGTAAATTACACAGATGGTCCCTGTGATTTACCAAATTGGGATTTGGTCCCTAGCTTACTAAAAGTAAACAGATGGTCCCTATGCTTTGCATTTGGTAACGCATTTAGTCCTCAGCTTTTCCAAAAGTACATGGATGGTCCTTGTGATTTGCACTTTGTAACGCATTTAGTCCCTAACTTGGACTTGCTAAAACCTTTAGATTTGTTGGCGGGGGACTAAAGGTGTTACAAAGTGCAAACCACAGAGACCATCATGTACTTTTGGAAAGCTATGGACCAAATCCAAAATTATGATAAACCATAGGGACCATCCGTGTACTTTACTAAACATAAACGATCATTCTGAAAAGAAGCGGATGAAGATGTGACAGACGTAATATATAGATTTGTGAGACCCATTGTATGATAAAGCAACATACAAAATGTTGACTTTTTCTTGTCATATATGGTTTACTTATTGCAGGATATAGCTCTAGCTATGGTTTCCATGAGACCCATCCCACTCGGGCCGATAATGCAAAACCTCTCATTATCCAAAGAAAAATACGGAACGGGCCGAAGATTCTACATCCAAACACTAGAAGATCACGCGCTTTCACCAGATATTCAAGAAAAACTCGTGAGAGAAAATCCACCCGAAGGCGTTTTCAAGATCAAAGGTAGCGATCATTGCCCGTTCTTCTCAAAACCACAATCGTTACACAAAATTCTGCTTGAGATCGCTCAAATCGCATAGCGAAATGGACTTATTTCGAATCAATACTTTTATGGGTCATAGAAATTGAGATGTTTTGTTTTTTTTATATATTTTTATTATTATGAAATGTTTTTTGAGTTGTGCAAGTTGTTAATTTGTTCATAGTGGCGTGTTACACAGCACATTGGTATAGCATCTCAGTTCCGTTACCAAGTGTTTTGCATAAGTTAATAGCCAAGTTGAGATGTCATATGTTGAATAGCACACAATGATCATGTGCATCATTAGGAATCCATGTGTAATAATTGGGATTGTCTTTTGGTGCAACAACATGTGCATCGTAACCCGACTCAGTTCGCACTGCCAAATCGGTTCCAACACCCCAACCGATGGGGGAATCATCGGGGTAGTGGCACTAGGTGAATTAGATTGATCAAGAGATTTCATAACGATTAATTCAAAGACAATAATCAACATTTAATATCCCATACTATCAAACTCATACAATCTTCAAACAACCATTACAAATCAACAAAAATCTCTTAAACACAATCCAATTCGATCTCCCATAGATTTTATTACAAACCATTCTAAAACAAACTAAATAAAACAAACTAAACTACACATCCAAGGCATCCAAGCTATAAATCCTCAATCTGTTACATATGTTAAAACCCAAGTCAATACAATTAAGTAAAGGTGAGCATACGAGTTTGAATAATACTAGCATAGTCGAGAAAGTGTTTGCGAAACAATCTAATTACATATCATGATACACCAAAACACTTAACATAACATAGGCTCATTTCTCATGCTAACTACCGTGAAAAGGCTGCGCGACCATCCTAACTAGACCCCGTCGGGTGTTAGCCAAACTATAGTACCATACTAGCTAAGGAGACAAGTTAACGAAAATAAGTCCTAGTCACATGTTTCTAGTATCACGTATCGAGCATATACAATCAGATTATTCGCGTGCGATAAACAGTTTTGATTTGTGAAGTGATTTTGATATAGGAACGTATGTAACACCCAAAAAGTGCATTAAAGCGAAAATGGGTCAAGTATACTCACTGTGGGTGCGTTTAGGGAAGATTAGAGATCTGAGAAGAGTTGCGGAGTGCGCCAGATCAGCCTGGAAACGAACAGAAGTGCACCAGTCTTCCGAAAAGCCGAAACACTGAAGTTTGAGTTGAGCAGTAGGCAAGTTCGGGCGAACTTGCGTGTAAACTGTAACATCCGTCAAAAACCGGGTTAACCAAACCCGTTTCGTTTATTAACCAAACATCCAGTTAAAATTTTCGTTGCGTATTTAATACTCAAATTAATTTTATACGATACATAATTAATAAATATATTAGAATTTAAAATTTATAATTGAAAATTTATTAAAAATAATGAAATAAAAATAAATTGATGATGCCGGGTTTCGAACCCGGGTCAGCCGGATGAAACCTCAACACTTAACACACACACATTCCACCACTCCGCCACTTGTGTTACTTGTTGATTTATTGAAACAATTAATACATATAATAAAACTGGAAGTCGAATTCAGTCACTCAGCGCGCCCAAATCCGCAGTCGCCGGAAAATACGCGATTTTGCGACCGTTTTCCTTTGACTCCGGAATCAGGCAAGTGTAACTGACGATAAACGTCGGTTATAACTGAAAACTCAATCAATTTCACCCTTGAACCGAAAATTTCATAATCGGTAACTTGAAATCACATATACTTAAAAAAATACCTTCAGTCAGGAAAACCCAACTCACTTATTCACTCGAATCAACTCTCAACACACTCGTAAACCTCTCTACAAGTCCCTATTCAGCAAAAACAACTCACCGGAATTCTCTGCAAGTCGCCGGAAAACCGAACCCCTTCATCTCTGTTGCCTTACTTTATAAACAGAACATCTAGAGCTCATACCGAAGTCATTCCCACTCGCCTCAAACTTTCTGAAGATCCTCTGCCGCAAGATACACATCGCCGGAATCACCTGCGGTTATCGAAATCTCGCCGGAGAAACAGGGGATCTCTGTTCGGTATATCTTACACCTAATCTATCTCATTTTTATTAATCTCATGTGTAGTTAATTACAATTCACTAAAGAAGTTGATGAATTTGTCGAAACAGTCGGGATTGGTTTCTGGGTAAAGTTTAACGAAGAAGATGAAGCTTCGGTTGTATATATATTTAATATAAATCGAGTTATATCTCGGGTTAGACACACAGTCCAGCGGTGGACTGTGTGCGATTTTAAAGCATACGTCCCGGGTTCGAGTTCTGTTGTGTTCCGATTCACTGAAATAAAATGCCTTTTTATAAAAGCCAAATCCTGAAACATGTAACAGTGTATAAGTATAATTAAAACAAGTTATATACACGGGTTAGACACACAGTCCAGCGGTGGACTGTGTGCAAACAATTACACACGTCTCGAGTTCGATCCTTGACACAATCTCATTCTCTGTAATAAAAATGTTCCTTTTTAAACTGAACCGGGATAACTCACTGAATGATGTTAAGTATAATAAAAACCAGAATATTACCCAGGTTAGACAGACAGTCCAGCGGTGGACTGTGTGCAACACTAAATCACAGGTCCCGGGTTCGAGACCTGTTGACGGCACCGGTTCGATACAATTAAAATCTTTTTAAAATAAATGAATTCTGATTAACTTAAATAGTGTATAAATATAATTAAAAACAGAAATATTTCGGGTTAGACACGTAGCTCAGTTGGTAGAGCTGCGTGCACGCGTACGGGAGGTCACGGGTTCGAGTCTCACTCAGTGCAAATATATACACGACCGAACCGGTCAACGGTCAACAGTCATGGTCAACGGTCAAAGTAAAAAAGTCAACATTTATTTTTATTATTTAATTTAAAAATCAATTAAAAATACTTAAAAATAATGTTTTTAAAGTTAGAAAATAGCCTTAAACTCACAAAAAATATATCCAAAAATCCTATTAAAATTGTTAATAAAAACCACTTATTTACCGAACCATTATGTTATTATTTAGGTTAGTTTCTCTCGTGGTTAAATCCAAATTCGTGCGCATTCATCATCAATCCAAGAAACACAACCACTGTGAGTGAATTCTTACAAATTCCCCTTTTTATTCATGTTTTGGGGTGTATCATGTGTCACTTAAACTAATTCGCTTATTCAAACTCGTGCTATACCATATTATGATCTAAACTTAGAATGTAAATATTGTTTGTTATTATGTATTACATATTGTCAAGTTGTATACAAATTAATTGTTAGGCCCATCAGTTCCTCGTGGGAGACGAGTTGAACAACGCATGCCTTAAAACTCATTCATTAGGCCCATCAGTTCGTAGAACAACGCGTGCCTCAAAACTCATTCATTAGGCCCATCAGTTCCTAGTGGGAGACGAGTTGAACAACGCGTGCCTCAAAACAATCTATTGTTGTATGTGTGTGCAATATTTAATATTAAGTGTTTTGTGAATAAATTTACATTTACATTTACTCATATGTGGTTATGCACTTTATTTTATACTCAATAAATAAACTCGTTTAAATGTTTTTCATAGGATTCACTCGCCAACTTTTTGTTGATCCAAAAACCATTTTTACACATGATACAGGTGGACAGGATGAAGCAAGGAAAACATAGGAAAAGTGCCTTAGAAGAAAAATAATAAAGGCTAGAAAGATATATAGAAAATGTTGTACTAGTATGATTTGATTGTATGATCTTCTTTAAAATTGTAATAGTAAATATGAAACATTATAATAAATGTCATGAGCTTTGATGAAAACCCAATCATGCCCCAATCACCTTTTCCGCTGCGGGTCGGGGTGTGACAGATTGGTATCAGAGCTTTTGACTATAGGGATATAGGATAGGTTATTAGACCCTTAGAGCCTATACTATAGTTGATTAGATTTTAATTGTTTATGTGGTTACATGCAAACTCATGATGTTTATATGTTTTCATATTTATTACATACACAAATGCATGCAAACACTTCCAATATTATATTTTGTGATACATAATGAATTATACTTACAGTCAAACATACATAATTACATACACATTCATCATACATATTTCAATGTTCACATATTCAAATCACCTTCATACTTCCGTTATTCAAGATTTTGTCGCATTTTTTATTTTTTTCAAATCTCATAAAAGTGAGTTCTGCGAGGGCATGTAGTAACTGTAAGGGTACAAGTACCGGTAGTCGGAACGTCCTGTCAAGGTTGGCATTCGTATAAATCCAATATAACGGACCAGTTTGCCTACCTGGGGACTAACGATGAGAGTACGAAGGACCTATTAGGCCAAAGCATGCCACACCAAACGTCGTTTGAACTAACCCCACTTTGAGGTGTCACCGTGTCCACACCTGGATACATTCCGAATATCATACGTTACATACATATTTCTCGATTTTCTCCGGGTTTTAGTGTACGTAACCAGGCTAACACATGCGAACCATATGAAAAACCCGGTAATCATGGGGGCCCAAATGATTACGAAGGTGAAGTATGGCGGCATGCAAGGCCCAATTACGAGCAAAGCCCAAGACATCCTATGGATGTAGTAGATTTATTATTCTATATTTATTTTATGAATGTTCATTCCTCAATACGACACATGATCCCTAAAACATCCAACTCATACTCTTGACATGTATTCCTTGTAGATGTCTTCTAATTCCGCTCGTAGGAAGATGAGAGCAGGAAAAGCTCGCGAGCGCATGGCTGCCCAAATCGCTCAACAAATGGCTGCCGTAAAACCCAACATTGTAGTTCAAGTCCAACAAGCCCTTACCGCTAATCCCGTCAACAAGAAGATCAAAACATTGTCAATCCTCCCCAAAAACCACTAAATGCACCTACAAGCATTTCAAATCCTGCGATCCTCCAAAATACGAAGGGACGGAGGGTGTCACCGCTCTCCTCCATTGGTTTGAGGAAATGGAAAACACTTTTCTAAATTGCGATTGCCCCGATGATCGCAAAGTGCGATATGCTACTGGTCGTTTACTTGGAATAGCACTTACATGGTGGAATACAGAGAAGGCCAAACGAGGTATTGAAGATGCTATGACTTTGACTTGGGAAGAGTTGAAGGAAATCATGACAAGACGGTTTTGCCCAAGAAGCGAAATCAAGAAATTGGAGGATGAGTTCTATTCTTTGAAACAAAAGGAAGACGACCACACCACATACAACAAGAGATTTCTCGAGTTAAATCAAATGGTTCCCAACTTGTTCACTCCTCTTTACCGTTTGATCGAGCACTACATTCGAGGTCTTCCTTAAAAAATTCAAGACTCTGTAATAAGTACCACACCTGCAACTTTGGAAGCAGCAATGGAGTTAGCTACAGAGCTCACCGAGAACCGCATCGGAATAAAGACTTCAAGGAGGAGAAGAAGAAGGATAAAGCATCAACTGAAACCTCAAACTCCACCCAAACGAATCCCCTTCTCAACCCATTTCTAAGAGAAAAGAGATGGGTAACTTTTCGCTGTCACCCAACGCAATCAACCAGCCTCACAAGCCGTACCCCTCCAAGCTATCCCAATCACTCAACTAGCACCCAACTCAACTTACCCAAATAAGAAACCTTACCTTGGACCTCACCCTCAATGTAACACCTATTTTTATCACCATCCATCTACCTTACCTTGTCGACTATGTGCGAATTGTGGACGCTATTGTAACATCCGTCAAAAAACGGATTTTTCCAAACCCGCTCCGTTTATTAACCGAACAATCAGTTAAAAATTTCTTTGCGTATTTAATGCCCAAATTAATTTTAAACGATACATAATTAATAAGTATATTGGAATATATAATTTATTTTTGAAAAACTGTTAAAAATCGTGGTTTAAAAATAAAAGACTGCTGCCCGGGTTTCGAACCCGGGTCAGCCAGTTATCAGCAAACGCTTTAACACTTAACCATTCAACCACTGCGCCAATTGTATTTTTTTTGTATTATATCCAGACAATTAATTCAAATATCGAAACAGAAATCAAACCCAGTCAAACTGACGCGCCCAAATCTGTTGACGCCGGAAAATCCGACGATTTCGTCAAACGGCGTCGGTTACTTTTGACTCAACGTATACATTAAACCTCAACATCGGTTATAACTGATGTCCAGTCCGCGAAACAAGCTATATACCGCCGGAAAATCTTTAACCGACGAATCAAGACGGATATCGGACCAAATTCATCGATGTCCTGCCTTATAAATACCCCCTCTAATCTCTGTTAGCTTTTTCGCTCACAATCACACCTTTTCCCGACATAATTCCACTCACCGGAAAATTTCTGCAACTCGCCGGAAAACCGAACCTTTCACCTCTGTGCCTTACTGAACCCCAGAGCTTATACCGAAGTCACCCACATTTATCTCAAGCTCGTTGAAGACTCTCTCCGCAAGACATACGTCGCCGGAAGTTTCTACTGTCACCGGAGTTTCGCCGGAGAAACAGAGGTGTAACGCATCGTATTATTATTTTTTCTAGATAATGATAATAATAATAATAATAATAATAATAATAATAATAATAATAATAAACAAATAAATTCGACGTTTTATGAAACTTGTCTGAAATCGGATCTCGTCGGTACGTTCGGGCCACTCAAAAACGTTAGAACGGATTAACAGGCTTTGGCCCAACACACCACCTAAACCTAACTAAACCCTAAACCTAATTGCAACTAAATAAGCATCACCACACCCTCATTCTCACAACCATCCAACCCTCATATCCCTGCCCCCCCCCCCCCCACCTCTTCAGCCGCACCCACCCTTCAACCCTCTCACTCCTCCCTCTCGCAGACAAAAGCACGGCAGCAACACCACCACCATTGGTGGCAGCGTCGCCAGCCAGCAACATCAACATCGGTGGCGGCGGCACAAGCCGCGACGGCGGTGGCGGCAGGAGCCGCAGCAACGGAAGACACCGGCGGGGCTCCTTCTCCGGTTCTGTTCTCTGACGAAACACCCCTCACCCTCGTCTCTCTCACACTCTTCCCGCTTCCCCGACGTTAGAGCTGATGCGGCGGCGCATCAGAGACGCAGCAGTAGTGGCGACGGCGGCTCAGCCACGCTCAAGCTCGTCTGAGTTCGAGTCTCTGCGTGTTCCCGACTCAGGTTACAGGTATGAGCTCGACTCCTAACTCGGTTCTTAACTCAGTTCCCGCGTTCGGTTTCCCCGTTTCAATTTCAGTCTTGTTTTGTTATTTCAGTTGACTCGGTTAAAAAATACGAGGCTCGGGTTCATTTGGTGCGACACGGCTCAGATTCGGTCCGGTTAGACTTGGTCCAGCTCGGGTTCTTGTCGGGTCAAATCTGGTCAACACCGGGTCAGCTCCGGGTCGAATCTCGTTCAGTAAAGGTTTAGTCTCAGTTCAGGTTTCGGTTTCTTGGTTCAGGTTTTGTTTGTTTATATTTCGATTCAAGTTCAGTGGTTATTGTTTCAGATTCGGTTCGGTCTTGGCTCGGATTTTAGTTCATGTTTGGCTCGGGTTTCGGTCAAGAACAGTCAACCGACTTAGTTGGGCGTTCCGGCTCAAGCTCAGTCAATTCGGGTCTCGTTTCAGTTTGGGTGTTCGGTCAACTCAGGTCAAACTGGTCAACTGTGGTCAAACAGTCGCGGGTTCGAGACAACATCAGTAAACAACAGTTCCTGTTTGGGTTTCGGTTCAGACCATGTTCGTTTCGGGTCTTAGTTCGATTTTGGGTCTCGTTTGGTGTTCGGTCAAACCTGGTCAACTTGGTCAACGAAAGTCAAACCTGGTCAACTTGGTCAACAAAGTCAAACCTGGTCAAACAGTCAACGCCAGTCAAACCAGTCAGATTCGATGTTCGGTTCGGTATTCGGGGCCAAGTTCAGTCAATGCTTTAGTCAACTCAATCAAAACACGTCACGGTATACTATTAACGCCGCAAATTTTTATGTTATTAATTATATTGTTTTGTATTTAATTGGTGTTATAATCACGTGACCGAACCTTATAAAATTTGTAGACATAAAAAGAGTATGTAAACATTTATAGTGTTTCGTCGATTCTTGCGTTGTTTATTGTTGTGTTTTGGAAAAATATATCGACACATATGTTGTCGGGATTGTCCAAAAACAAGAGGAAACTCTGCCCGTTTATCGACAAAATATGTCTATTTATTTTTATCGGCAAAATATATATATATATATATATATATTTATCATGTCTCTCGACAAATATACTTATTTACTATACTTTCGACAAAACATACTTATTCATTATATTCATCAACAAAATATAGATATACTCATCGTATCTCTCGACAAATATACTTATTTATTTTACTTTCGACAAAACATATTTATTTTACTTGACAAATATATTTGTACACCATTCGACAATATACATATATATCTCATACAATTCGTTAGAATATAAATATATATATACCAAATATGCTTTTCGTCAAATATATATATTAATTATTTGACAACACTCCTACAACCCTTTTGATGAATTTAATTTAGAAATTCCTTTCTTAAACGATGTTAACTATATACGTACTTTCAACTCCAATTCGAATCCTCCGTCGTAGCTTCTATTATTCATGTACATTCGTTTGCCATTTTTAAGGTGACCTCGATGTCCCCTTTCTCTCACTCATCAACTCGTCGTGGAATTTCCAAAGAAGACTTAGCAATTCTGTGAGTACACTCGACCCATATTTGTTTATATCACTTTTGGGTGTAACATGTTTCCATATACAAAAATCACAAACACTTAAACTTTATGAAACGCACAAACAATCCTATACACATGACTACTTGAATCGTATACTTGTTGCTTGTCTAGGGATAAACGTTGTGCTGTGCTTTAGTCATTAACTATTTTTAGCCTTTGTTTGACATGCTTAGCGCTATAGGAATTCACGCATCCACCTCCATCGCTTTACACGTGAGGTCATGTTAAAACATCGTGATTGCGTTACGGGTTTGATTATTAGCATTGCATGCCTTGATATTGCTCTTGTATAGATTTAGTTGCCATGAGGATTGTTAAAACTTTATTCGTATACGTATGCTATGCTTAAACTTGTGTACTCGCCTTTGCTTTTGCATTGACTTTATTTTAAAACATGTTACAGGTTGAAGGAGATGACGCTATGAAAACAATATAGCAAGGACTAGATACACACAAATTAGACGTTAGGTTTAATGTCGACGTATCATATTTTGTTATGACTCGCAAATGTTAGATTGTTCTTTGTTTTGTTACATTGATGTATTTGACAATTGTTATGAAATGAAATATGGTTTAATTAATTATTGTCACTTAATAATGTTGTGAGCAATGAACAATCTCGTTTTCGTCTCATCCCGATGTTTCCGCCATCGGTTGGGGTGTTACAAGAGGAGTCCAGTTCGGTATACCTTACCTTAATCCTTCATTCTTTTTATTTAATCTCACATGTAATTAACCACCAGACACTAACGAACTTGATTAAATCTTCGAACCAGTCGGACTTCCGATTCTGGTTAAATTCAACGAAGAAGACGAAGTTTCAGTTGTGTATATGTATAATTAAAATCAAGATATAAGTCGGGTTAGACACACAGTCCAGCGGTGGACTGTGTGCACATAAACACGCTCACGTCCCGAGTTCGATTCATGTCCCACGCATACTCGCCTTAATAAAAAACGTTCCTTTTTTCTTACTGAACCGGATTCATTTCATATGGATGTTAAGTATAATAAAAACCGGAATAATAACCAAGATAGACACACAGTCCAGTGGTGGACTGTGTGAACGTTTAATCACAGGTCACGAGTTCGAGTCCGGACTACCGCACCGGTCCGGACAATTATCAAACTTTTTATATAAGGCAGAAACGAAATAAGGTAGTTTGTATATAAGTATAATAAAAATCAGTTTATTTAACAAGTTAGACACACAGTCCAGCGGTGGACTGTGTGTTAACCTAAACCACAGATCCCGGGTTCGAGACCTGTGGAGAGCACCGGTTCGACGCATTAAATCGTTTTTAAAAATAAATGATTTTCAGTTTAATTCAATTAGTATATAAATATATTAAAAACAGAAATATTTCGGGTTAGACACGTAGCTCAGTTGGTAGAGCTGCGTGCACGCGAACGGGAGGTCTCGGGTTCGAGCCTCACCCGGCGCAAACAATTTCACAGCCGAACCGGTCAACAGTCAAAGTCAATGGTCAACAAGTCAACGGTCAACGGTCAAAAAGTCAACATTTTTTTATTATTTTTATTTATTTATTTTATTTAAAAATCAATTAAAAATACTTAAAAATAACATTTTTAAGGTTAGAAAATAGCCTTAAACTCACAAAAATACATCCAACAATTCTACTAAAATTGATTAATAAAATCCGTTTACTTACCGAACCATTATGCCATTATCTAGGTTAGTTTCACTCGTGATTAAAAACCCACTTCGTGCGCATTCAACATCATCAACCGAACGCACCCAATGTGAGTGAATCTTACAACTCCCCTTTTTAATTACACGTTTTGGGGTGTGTCATGTGTCACCAAAATTAACTCGTTTATTTAAACTTGTGCCATACCATATTGTGATCTAAACTTAGATTGTATATATTGTTTGTACTTATGTATTTCATATTGTCAAGTTATATGCAATTCATTCATTAGGCCCATCAGTTCCTCGTGAGAGACGAGTTGAGCAACGCGTGCCTCAAAACAAATCCCTTATTGTTCGTGTGTGTATTATTTAGTTTATATTGTTTGTAGTTATGTATTTCATATTGTCAAGTATATGCAAATCGTTCATTAGGCCCATCAGTTCCTCGTGGGAGACGAGTTGAGCAACACGTGCCTCAAAACGATCCATATTGTTCATGTGTGCATTATTTAATATTAAATGATTGGTGAATAAGTTTACATCTATTTTTACTCATGTGTGGTTGTGCACTTTATATAATCAATTAAATAAACTTGTTCAAATGTTTTCATAGGATTCACTCGCCAACTTTTTGTTGATCCAAAAACCATTTTTACACATGATACAGGTAAACAGGATGAAGCAAGGAAAACATAGGAAATGCATTAGAAGAAAACAATGAAGCCTAGAATGATGTTTAGGACATGATGTAATTATGATTGTATATTTACATTAAATTGTATTAATGAATATGAAGCGTCATAATAAATATCATGAGCTTTGATGATAACCCAATCATGCCTCGATCACCTTTTCCGCTGCGGGTCGGGGTGTGATAGATTGGTATCAGAGCCATGACTATAGGGGTATAGGATAGGTTATTAGACCCTTAGAGCCTATACTATAGTTGCCTAAATTTTAATTGTTTAGGTGGTTACATACAAACTTATGATGTTTATTTGTTTCATATTTGTTTATACTTACAGTCAAACATACATACTTACATACACATTCATTATACACATTTCAATGTTCATATATTTAAATCATCTTCATGCTTTCATTATTCAAAGATTTTGTCGCAATTTTCAAATCTCATCAAAGTAAGTTCTGCGACGGGCATGTAGTAACTGGAAGGGTACAAGTACCGGTAGTCGGAACGTCCTGTCTAGGTTGGCATTCGTATAAATCCAATATAACGGACCAGTTTGCCTACCTGGGGACTAACGATGAGAGTACGAAGGACCTATTAGGCCAAAGCATGCCACACCAAACGTCGTTCGAACTAACCCCACTTTGAGGTGTCATCGTGTCTATACCTGGACACATTCCGAATATCATACGTTATATATTTCTCGATTTTCTTCGGGTTTTAGTGTACGTAACCAGGCTAACACATGCGAACCATATGAAAAACCCGGTATTCATGGGGGCCCACATGATTACGAAGGTGAAGTATGGCGCCATGCAAGGCCCAATGACGAGCAAAGCCCAAGACATCCTATGGATGTAGTAGATTTATTTTTCTATATTTTTTTATGAATGTTCATTCCTAAATACGACCCATGAACCCAAAAGCATCCAACTCATACTCTTGACATGTATTTCTTGTAGATGTCTTCTAGCCTCGCCCGTAGGAAGATGAGAGCAGGAAAAGCCCGCGAGCGCATGGCTGCCCTAATCGCTCAACAAATGGCTGCCATAATACCCAACATTGTAATCCAAGTCCAACAAGCACTTACCGCTAATCCTATCAATCAAGAAAATCAACACGTTATCAACCCTTCCCCAAATACCACTAAATGCACCTACAAGCATTTCAAATCCTGCGACCCTCCGAAATACGAAGGGACTGAAGGTGTCACCGCTCTCCTCCATTGGTTTGAAGAAATGGAGAACACTTTTCTAAATTGCGATTGCCCTGACGATCGCAAAGTGCGATATGCTACTGGTCGTTTATATGGAATAGCACTTACTTGGTGGAATACAAAGAAGGCCAAACGAGGCGTTGATGATGCTATGACTTTGACTTGGGAAGAGTTGAAGGAAATCATGACAAGACGGTTTTGCCCGAGGAGCGAAATCAAGAAATTAGAAGATGAGTTTTATTCGTTGAAGCAAAAGGAAGGCGACCACACCACATACAACAAAAGATTCCTCGAGTTAAATCAAATGGTTCCCAACTTGTTCACTCCCCTCTACCGTTTGATCGAGCACTACATTCGAGGTCTTCCGTCAAAAATTCAAGACTCTGTAATAAGTACCACGCCTGCAACTTTGGAAGCAGCAATGGAGTTAGCTACAGAGCTCACCGAAAACCGAATCCGGAACAAAGACTTCAAGGAGGAGAAGAAGAAGGATAAAGCATCAACTGAAACTTCAAACTCCACCCAAACCGAATCCCCTTCTCAACCCATTTCTAAGAGAAAAAGAGACGGGCAACTTTTCGCTACTATCCAACGTAACCAACCAATTTCACACGCCATACCCATCCAAGCTATCCCAATCACTCAAGTAGCACCCAACTCAACTTACCCAAATAAGAAACCATACCTTGGACCTCACCCTCGATGTAACACCTGTTTTTATCACCATCCATCTACCTCACCTTCTCGACTATGTGCAAATTGTGGACGCTATGGTCCATTTGAGCAAGGTTTGCCGCACCCTTCAAAACCAAATCTCTCCCCCTACTCAAAACATGATCCAAACCTATCAACAACCTCAATACCCCATGTTACCTTATGTTCGAGCTTGTTTCAATTGTGGCGACCCTACCCACTATAGAAACACGTGCCCTCGATTGGTTAACATCATAAATGCTCAAGCTCCATCAAACCCAGTTAACCAAGTAAATCAAGAAAACCCAATCACTAGGCCACCAGCAAGAGGAAGAGTTTTCAACGTCAACGCCAATCCTGTCGAAGATAATGACGGCCCAAACGAAACCACCCAACTAGTCCTCTTCACCGAAAATCAAGATTCAACTCCAATCGTTTAGTTTTGTGTTTCTCTTTATGTTTTAGAATCACATAGAACCAATCATAACTTAAGGATAAAGCCAATGAAACTTTGACAAGAATATGGTGGATACGCCGCTGGTACTTCCTATATATAAGTATTCTTGCCAAAGGATCAGAGGCATTATCTGGCGGTTATGAGAGGTTCCATGTATAAACTGTTTGAGTGATTATTGTTTATTATTTTCAGTACATGCAACACAATCGGCTCCGTTTGATTGAGCCTTGATCGCAAAGACATTTTTCATTTTCAGTACATGCAATACGATCGGCTCCGTTTGATTGAGCCTTGATCGCACAGACATTTTCATTTTCAGTACATGCAATACGATCTTGTGGTTGTTGTGTTTGTTGTAGAGTCACATAGAACTAATCATAACTTGCGGATAAAGTCAATGAAAATTTGACGAGAATATGGGGGATACGCCGCTGGTACTTCCTATATATAAGTATTCTTGTCAAAGGATCGGAGGCATTATCAGGCGGTTATGAGAGGTTCCATGTATAAACTGTTTGAGTGATTATTGTTTATTATTTTCAGTACATGCAACACGATCGGCTCCGTTTGATTGAGCCTTGATCGCACAGACATTTTTCATTTTCAGTACATGCAATACGATCGGCTCCGTTTGATTGAGCCTTGATCGCACAGACATTTTCATTTTCAGTACATGCAATACGATCTTTTGGTTGTTGTGTTTGTTGTAGAGTCACATAGAACTAATCATAACTTGCGGATAAAGTCAATGAAAATTTGACAAGAATATGGTGGATACGCCGCTGGTACTTCCTATATATAAGTATTCTTGTCAAAGGATCGGAGGCATTATCAGGCGGTTATGAGAGGTTCCATGTATAAACTGTTTGAGTGATTATTGTTTATTATTTTCAGTACATGCAACACGATCGGCTCCGTTTGATTGAGCCTTGATCGCACAGACATTTTTCATTTTCAGTACATGCAATACGATCGGCTCCGTTTGATTGAGCCTTGATCGCACAGACATTTTCATTTTCAGTACATGCAATACGATCTTTTGGTTGTTGTGTTTGTTGTAGAGTCACATAGAACTAATCATAACTTGCGGATAAAGTCAATGAAAATTTGACAACAATATGGTGGATACGCCGCTGGTACTTCCTATATATAAGTATTCTTGTCAAAGGATCGAGGCATTATCAGGCGGTTATGAGAGGTTCCATGTAGGATTTAGTATGTTTTGGTTGAAGTTTGTTCATCATACATTTCAGTGTATTCAATTTCATTATTTATAGAAGTTGAGCTATGTCTCATTTCCACAATGACTAACCTCTCCATCATAACAAATGAGAGAGGTACTGTCATCATTCAAACATGTATACTATCAGAATTTAGACTCAAGCTGTGGTTGTTGTGTTGTTTATGTTTTAGAGTTACATCATAGAACCAATCATAACTCACTGATAAAACCAATGAAAATTTGACAAGAATATGGTGGATACGCCGCTGGTACTTCCTATATAAGTATTCTTGTCAAAGGATCAGAGGCATTGTCAGGCGGTTATGAGAAGTTCTATGTAGGATATAGTAATTTCTTGGTAACTAATCATAACTTGCGGATAAAACCAACGAAAATTTGACAAGAATATGGTGGATACGCCGCTGGTACTTCCTATATATAAGTATTCTTGCCAAAGGATCAGAGGCATTATCAGGCGGTTATGAGAAGTTCCATGTAGGATTTAGTATTGTCTTGGTTAAAATTTGTGTTACATTCATATCATCTCGCCATTTAAAGAGATTGGATTATGTTCTATTTTTACATAAACTAACATCTCCATCATAATAAACCAGAGAGGAACTGTCACAAATCAAATATGTATGCTATCAGAATTGAGACTCAAGTATTAGTTGTTGTGTTTATTTATCTTCTAGAGTTACATCATAGGACCAATCATAACTTACTGATAAAACCAATGAAAATTTGACAAGAATATGGTGGATACGCCGCTGGTTACTCCTATATATAAGTATTCTTGTCAAAAGATCAGAGGCATTGTCAGGCGGTTATGAGAAGTTCTATGTAGGATTTAGTAATTTCTTGGTACAATGGTTGTGGCGTTTATTTATGTTCTAGAGTCATATCATAGAACCAATCATAACTTACTAATAAAACCAATGAAAATTTGACAAGAATATGGTGGATACGCCGCTGGTACTTCCTATATATAAGTATTCTTGTCAAAGGATCAGAGGTATTGTTAGACGGTTATGAGAAGTTCCATGTAGGTTGTAGTATTAGAAGTTTTGGCTTTAGGATATAACCATATCCTTCCAAACATATCAAAACTCTTACGCATGAAATCATACTTAGTGAATCAACTCTGCTTATCAATATTTTTACCGTAGGCAACAAAAAGCGATTCCTGTAGCAGGGTACTTAACCCTTACAAGGAACGTTACCGCCTCAAACAAAAATTTAAACTCTTACTCTTTTTCTAAGTATGTAACTGTCAAACCAAACACCATCATTTTAGTCAAATATGTCACTACTTAAATTTCGGGACGAAATTTCTAAAAAGCAGGGGATACTGTAACATCCGTCAAAAAACGGATTTTTCCAAACCCGCTCCGTTTATTAACCGAACAATCAGTTAAAAATTTCTTTGCGTATTTAATGCCCAAATTAATTTTAAACGATACATAATTAATAAGTATATTGGAATATATAATTTATTTTTGAAAAACTGTTAAAAATCGTGGTTTAAAAATAAAAGACTGCTGCCGGGTTTCGAACCCGGGTCAGCCAGCGATCAGCAAACGCTTTAACACTTAACCATTCAACCACTGCGCCAATTGTATTTTTTGGTATTATATCCAGACAATTAATTCAAATATCGAAACAGAAATCAAACCCAGTCAAACTGACGCGCCCAAATCTGTTGACGCCGGAAAATCCGACGATTTCGTCAAACGGCGTCGGTTACTTTTGACTCAACGTATACATTAAACCTCAACATCGGTTATAACTGATGTCCAGTCCGCGAAACAAGCTATAACAGCCGGAAAATCTTTAACCGACGAATCAAGACGGATATCGGACCAAATTCATCGATGTCCTGCCTTATAAATACCCCCTCTAATCTCTGTTAGCTTTTTCGCTCACAATCACACCTTTTCCCGACATAATTCCACTCACCGGAAAATTTCTGCAACTCGCCGGAAAACCGAACTTTTCACCTCTGTGCCTTACTGAACCCCCAGAGCTTATACCGAAGTCACCCACATTTATCTCAAGCTCGTTGAAGACTCTCTGCCGCAAGACATACGTCGCCGGAAGTTTCTGCTGTCACCGGAGTTTCGTCGGAGAAACAGAGGAGTCCAGTTCGGTATACCTTATGCTTAATCTTCATTCTTTTTATTTAATCTCACATGTAATTAACCACCAGACACTAACGAACTTGATTAAATCTTCGAACCAGTCGGACTTCCGATTCTGGTTAAATTCAACGAAGAAGACGAAGTTTCAGTTGTGTATATGTATAATTAAAATCAAGATATAAGTCGGGTTAGACACACAGTCCAGCGGTGGACTGTGTGCACATAAACACGCTCACGTCCCGAGTTCGATTCATGTCCCACGCATACTCGCCTTAATAAAAAACGTTCCTTTTTTCTTACTGAACCGGATTCATTTCATATAGATGTTAAGTATAATAAAAACCGGAATAATAACCAAGATAGACACACGTCCAGTGGTGGACTGTGTGAACGTTTAATCACAGGTCACGAGTTCGAGTCCGGACTACCGCACCGGTCCGGACAATTATCAAACTTTTTATATAAGGCAGAAACGAAATAAGGTAGTTTGTATATAAGTATAATAAAAATCAGTTTATTTAACAAGTTAGACACACAGTCCAGCGGTGGACTGTGTGTTAACCTAAACCACAGGTCCCGGGTTCGAAACTGTGGAGAGCACCGGTTCGACGCATTAAATCGTTTTTAAAAATATATGATTTTCAGTTTAATTCAATTAGTATATAAATATAATTAAAAACAGAAATATTTCGGGTTAGACACGTAGCTCAGTTGGTAGAGCTGCGTGCACGCGAACGGGAGGTCTCGGGTTCGAGCCTCACCCGGCGCAAACAATTTCACAGCCGAACCGGTCAACAGTCAAAGTCAATGGTCAACAAGTCAACGGTCAACGGTCAAAAGTCAACATTTTTTTATTATTTTTATTTATTTATTTTATTTAAAAATCAATTAAAAATACTTAAAAATAACATTTTTAAGGTTAGAAAATAGCCTTAAACTCACAAAAATACATCCAACAATTCTACTAAATTGATTAATAAAATCCGTTTACTTACCGAACCATTATGCCATTATCTAGGTTAGTTTCACTCGTGATTAAAACCAACTTCGTGCGCATTCAACATCATCAACCGAACGCACCCAATGTGAGTGAATCTTACAACTCCCCTTTTTAATTACACGTTTTGGGGTGTGTCATGTGTCACCAAAATTAACTCGTTTATTTAAACTTGTGCCATACCATATTGTGATCTAAACTTAGATTGTATATATTGTTTGTACTTATGTATTTCATATTGTCAAGTTATATGCAATTCATTCATTAGGCCCATCAATTCCTCGTGAGAGACGAGTTGAGCAACGCGTGCCTCAAAACAAACCCTTATTGTTCGTGTGTGTATTATTTAGTTTATATTGTTTGTAGTTATGTATTTCATATTGTCAAGTATATGCAAATCATTCATTAGGCCCATCAGTTCCTCGTGGGAGACGAGTTGAGCAACGCGTGCCTCAAAACGATCCATATTGTTCATGTGTGCATTATTTAATATTAAATGATTGGTGAATAAGTTTACATCTATTTTTACTCATGTGTGGTTGTGCACTTTATTTTATAATCAATTAAATAAACTTGTTCAAATGTTTTCATAGGATTCACTCGCCAACTTTTTGTTGATCCAAAAACCATTTTTACACATGATACAGGTAAACAGGATGAAGCAAGGAAAACATAGGAAATGCATTAGAAGAAAACAATGAAGCCTAGAATGATGTTTAGGACATGATGTAATTATGATTGTATAATTTCCATTAAATTGTATTAATGAATATGAAGCGTCATAATAAATGTCATGAGCTTTGATGATAACCCAATCATGCCTCGATCACCTTTTCCGCTGCGGGTCGGGGTGTGACAGCTATGGTCATTTGAGCAAGGTTTGCTGACCCATCAAAAACAAACCACACCCCCTACTCAAAACATGATCCAAACATATCAACAACCCCAATACCCCATGTTCCCATATGTTCGAGCTTGTTTTAATTGTGGCGACCCTACCCACTTTAGAAACACGTGCCCTCGATTGGTTAACATCATAAACGCCCAAGCTCAAGCAAACCCAGTTAACCAAGCAAATCAAGAAAACCTAACCACTAGCCACCAGCAAGAGGAAGAGTTTTCAACATCAACTCCAATCCTATTGAAGATAATGACGGCACAAATGAACCACCCAACTAGTCTCCTTCACCAAAAATCAAGATTCAACTCCAACCGCTTAGTTTTTATGTTTTTCTTTATGTTATCTCAATTTTCACGTATCTCAATTATAAATTGGAAATTTATCCAAGAATTTTAATGCGAATTACTATTTCAGTTTGTTTTATACTCATTGATTTAACATTCATATCATCATACTTCACGACATATCTCATCTCATCATTTAAAGAAGTTGGGTTGTGTCTCACTTCTACATAGACTAACCTCTCCATCATAACAAACGAGAGAGGTACTGTCATCATTCAAACATGTATACTATCAGAATTAAGACTCAAGCTTTGGTTGATTGTGTTTGTTTATGTTTTAGAGTCACATAGAACTAATCATAACTTACGGATAAAGCCAATGAAAATTTGACAAGAATATGGTGCATACGCCGCTGGTACTTCCTATATATAAGTATTCTTGCCAAAGGATCAGAGGCATTGTCAGGCGGTTATGAGAAGTTCCATGTAGGATTTAGTAATGTCTTGGTTGAAGTTTGTTTTATACTCACTGATTTAGCATTCATATCATCATTCGTCTCAACGTATTTCAATCTCATCATTCAAAGAAGTTGGGTTGTGTCTCACTTCTACATAGACTAACCTCTTCATTATAACAAACGAGAGAGGTACTGTCATCATTCAAACATGTATACTTTCAGAATTGAGACTCAAGTTTTGGTTGTTGTGTTTAGAGTCACATAGAACTAATCATAATTTACTGATAAATCCAATGAAAATTTGAAAAGAATATGGTGGATACGCCGCTGGTACTTCCTGTATATAAGTATTCTTGTCAAAGGATCAGAGGCATTGTCAGGCGATTATAAGAAGTTCCATGTAGGTTTTAGTAGTAGAAGTTTTGTTTTAGGATATAACCTTATCTTTCCAAACGTATCAAAACTCTTATGCATAAAATCATACTTAGTCAATCAACTCTGTTTCTAAATATTCTTTATCGTAGGCAACAAAAAACGATTCCTGTAGCAGGGTACTCAACCCTTATAAGGACGTTACCGCCTCAAACAAAATTTAAACTCTTACTCCCTTCTAAGTATGTAATTGTCAAATTAAAACACCATCCTTTTAAGACAAACATGCCACTACTTAAATTTCGGGACGAAATTTCTAAAAGTAGTGGATACTGTAACATCCGTAAAAAAACCGGGTTAACCAAACCCGTTTCGTTTATTAACCGAACATCCAGTTAAAATTTTCGTTGCGTATTTAATACCCAAATTAATTTTATACGATACATAATTAATAAATATATTAGAATTTAAAATTTATAATTGAAAATTTATTAAAAATAATGAAATAAAAATAAATTGCTGATGCCGGGTTTCGAACCCGGGTCAGCCGGATGAAACCTCAACACTTAACACACACACATTCCACCACTCCGCCACTTGTGTTACTTGTTGATTTATTGAAACAATTAATACATATAATAAAACTGGAAGTCGAATTCAGTCACTCAGCGCGCCCAAATCCGCAGTCGCCGGAAAATACTTGATTTTGCGACCGTTTTCCTTTGACTCCGGAATCAGGCAAGTGTAACTGACGATAAACGTCGGTTATAACGATCAATTTCACTCTTGAACTGAAAATTTCATAATCGGAAACTTGAAATCACATATACTTAAAAAAATACCTTCAGTCAGGAAAACCCAACTCACTTATTCACTCGAGTCAACTCTCAACACACTCGTAAACCTCTCTACAAGTCCCTATTCAGCAAAAACAACTCGCCGGAATTCTCTGCAAGTCGCCGGAAAACCGAACCCCTTCATCTCTGTTGCCTTACTTTATAAACAGAACATCTAGAGCTCATATCGAAGTCATTCCCACTCGCCTCAAACTTTCTGAAGATCCTATGCCGCAAGATACACATCGCTGGAATCACCTGCGGTTATCGAAATCTCGCCGGAGAAACAGGGGATCTCTGTTCGGTATATCTTACACCTAATCTCTCTCATTTTTATTAATCTCATATGTAGTTAATTACAATTCACTAAAGAAGTTGATGAATGTGTCGAAACAGTCGGGATTGGTTTCTGGGTAAAGTTTAACGAAGAAGATGAAGCTTCGGTTGTATATATATTTAATATAAATCGAGTTATATCTCGGGTTAGACACACAGTCCAGCGGTGGACTGTGTGCGATTTTAAAGCATACGTCCCGGGTTCGAGTTCTGTTGTGTTCCGATTCACTGAAATAAAATGCCTTTTTATAAAATCAAATCCTGAAACATGTAATCAGTGCATAAGTATAATTAAAACAAGTTATATAAACGGGTTAGACACACAGTCCAGCGGTGGACTGTGTGCAAACAATTACACACGTCTCGAGTTCGATCCTTGACACAATCTCATTCTCTGTAATAAAAATGTTCCTTTTTAAACTGAACCGGGATAACTCACTGAATGATGTTAAGTATAATAAAAACCAGAATATTACCCAGGTTAGACACACAGTCCAGCGGTGGACTGTGTGCAACACTAAATCACAGGTCCCGGGTTCGAGACCTGTTGACGGCACCGGTTCGATACAATTAAAATCTTTTTAAAATAAATGAATTCTGATTAACTTAAATAGTGTATAAATATAATTAAAAACAGAAATATTTCGGGTTAGACATGTAGCTCAGTTGGTAGAGCTGCGTGCACGCGTAAGAGAGGTCACGGATTCGAGTCTCACTCAGTGCAAATATATACACGACCGAACCGGTCAACGGTCAACAGTCATGGTCAAGGGTCAAAGTAAAAAAGTCAACATTTTTTTATTAGTTAATTTAAAAATCGATTAAAAATACTTAAAAATAATGTTTTTAAAGTTAGAAAATAGCCTTAAACTCACAAAATATATCCAAAAATCCTATTAAAATTGTTAATAAAAACCACTTATTTACCGAACCATTATGTTATTATTTAGGTTAGTTTCTCTCGTGGTTAAATCCAAATTCGTGCGCATTCATCATCAATCCGAGAAACACAACCACTGTGAGTGAATTCTTACAAATTCCCCTTTTTATTCATGTTTTGGGGTGTATCATGTGTCACTTAAACTAATTCGCTTACTCAAACTCGTGCTATACCATATTATGATCTAAACTTAGAATGTAAATATTGTTTGTTATTATGTATTACATATTGTCAAGTTGTATACAAATTAATTGTTAGGCCCATCAGTTCCTCGTGGGAGACGAGTTGAACAACGCGTGCCTTAAAACTCATTCATTAGGCCCATCAGTTCGTAGCACAACGCGTGCCTCAAAACTCATTCATTAGGCCCATCAGTTCCTCGTGGGAGACGAGTTGAACAACGCGTGCCTCAAAACAATCTATTGTTGTATGTGTGTGCAATATTTAATATTAAGTGTTTTGTGAATAATTTACATTTACATTTACTCATATGTGGTTATACACTTTATTTTATAATCAATACAATAAACTCGTTATGTTTTTCATAGGATTCACTCGCCAACTTTTTGTTGATCCAAAAACCATTTTTACACATGATACAGGTGGACAGGATGAAGCAAGGAAAACATAGGAAAAGTGCCTTAGAAGAAAAATAATAAAGGCTAGAAAGATGTATAGAACATGTTGTACTAGTATGATTTGATTGTATGATCTTCTTTAAAATTGTAATAATAAATATGAAACATTATAATAAATGTCATGAGCTTTGATGAAAACCCAATCATGCCCCAATCACCTTTTCCTCTGTGGGTCGGGGTGTGGCATAAACATACAAGTTCGAGCGAACTTGTATGGTTTTGATGAGTTGAGAGTCAAGTTCGGGCGAACTTGCAAGTTCCTCAAGGAAACTTGACAGGTTCGGTCGAACTTGTGACGTTTTATTAAATGGATGATAAGTTCGGCCAAATTTTTGAAGTTTTTCTGAGGAAGTTTGATCATTTTTGCTCAAGTTCGGCCGAACTTGACCCATAAAGGGCAAGTTTGAGCGAACTTGACTGTTGTGCTTGTCAAAAATCAATGAAATCTCGAGCGAACTTGATGTTGTCGGGTCCAAAATCTTGCGTTTTCGCGTCGTCTGCTGAGAAAATCGAATGTTCATCCCTCCAACCCTGTGCTACTGAGCAAACTTAGCAAACTTAGGCCGGGGAGGTCTTTTAGAGCGATTTTAGCCGTTTTACAAAAGCGTGGGCTAATCCGGGCGAACTCGGGGTTCGTTCGGGTTAGTCCGGCTTGTGTAAATCAACATAAACGTCCTTGTGCTTCCAGATCTGGGATCTTGAATGATTAATGCTTCGTTTCATATCAGAAAATGAACAAAACATCATCAAAAGTCCGTATTTTGTGTCAAAATCAAGGTTTTAAAATGGTTTACTCAGATCTAAACATAGATCTGAGTGGAAAACAGAAGTTTTATGGAGAAAGATTAAGATTTTCGTAAACAGAAGGGATTTGATGAAAACGAAGGCTATGCCTTGTGCCAAAATCGTTGTAAACTGTTGTAAAACGTTGATAAACATTGTTGTAGTTGAAATCGGGTTGATTCTTACTTAGAACACAAAAGTTTCGGATTTGAGAGCTCTGAGCGAAGTTGGAGCAAGTTCAAATGAGAGAATGGAGCTGACCATTTATAGGCGAAGGCAAAAATGGAGGCTGGTGAGGTCAAATTCGACCGAACTTGTAGGTTTTCAAGAGATTACCAGTCAAGTTCGGCCGAACTTGCTGAATCTTTAAAGATTCAGACAAGTTCGAGCGAACTTAAGGAAGAAAAGGGAACCAAGTTTGGCCAGTCAAGTTCGGCCGAACTTGGCCATACCAAGTTCGAGCGAACTTGACCCAAATGTTGGGTTTTCTTCGTTTATTTCGCGTTAAGTGTTCGTTTGTCGATTCGGTTCGTATTAGATAATTATATTAAGCGTTTTAATGAAGCGTTAAGCGTTATAATTGATATAATAGTGCGATTTAGCGATTCGAGTGTGCGAGAGCGATGCGATAGCGACTGTAATCATAACCAAACACACACAAACACGTAATTATCATATAAACACGTAACTAATATTACCACATAATTCCAATAAACAAAATAAGTAATTGCGTTGCGATTGCGATGAGATAGCGATGAGATTAATAAGCGATAAGATGCGATAATAACGTACAATACCATAATTAATTAACGTAAACTTTATTATCAACCGAATCTCAGTATTACAAAAGATAGGTACACCGGAAGACAAATGAAAAGATAACAACGAATTTCCGGGTTGTTACAGTCTCCCCTACTTTAGGGAATTTCGTCCCGAAATTAAGCAATGGTCGTAACAAAGAGATGTGGATATTCGTTTTCATATCACTTTCAAGTTCCCAAGTGAACTCGGCGCCGCGTTTGCCTTCCCATCGGATCTTCACGATAAGTATGCGAGAGCGTCGGAGTTTCTTGGTTTCTCAATCCATGATCTCAACTGGTTTTTCCACGAAATGGAGTGTTTCATTAATTTGCAGATCTTCGAGAGGGACATGCAGATTTTTTTCGGCTAGGCACTTTTTGAGATTGGACACGTGGAAAGTCGGATGTACGTTATTAGGTTCCGCCGGTAGTTCGAGACGATAGGCTACTTTACCAATCCTTTCCATAATCTTAAAGGGTCCAACGTATCGAGGCGCTAGCTTTCCTTTCTTGCCGAAGCGGACCACTCCCTTCCAAGGTGCAACATTTAGGAGAACGTGATCTCCCACTTCGAACTGTAGGGGCTTGCGTCGTTTGTCGGTGTAACTCTTTTGACGACTCCGAGCTTTCAAGAGATTGTCTCTAATCTGGAGGATCTTGTCCGTCGTTTCTTGAATTAGCTCGGGACCGGTGATTTGTGCTTCTCCGATCTCGTGGCATGCAATAGGCGATCTACATTTTCTTCCATACAGTGCCTCAAAAGGAGCCATTCGAATGCTGGTATGATAACTATTATTGTACGAGAATTCAATTAAAGGTAAATACGTATCCCAGTTACCACTGAAATCTATGATGCACGCACGAAGCATGTCTTCGAGGGTGCGGATCGTGCGCTCAGTCTGACCGTCGGTTTGAGGATGAAAAGCGGTACTGAGATTAAGGGTAGTACCGAGAGCGGATTGAAATGTCTCCCAGAGACGCGAGGTAAAGCAACCGTCACGGTCAGAGATGATGTCAGGAGGCGTCCCGTGTCGACAAATGACTTCGTCGGTATAGATTCGGGCTAACCATTCCACCTTCAAGTCTTCTCGTATAGCAATAAAGTGCGCAGATTTGGTAAGACGATCAACGATAACCCAAATGCTATCGTGACCGAATGAAGTACGCGAGAGTTTGGTAATAAAGTCCATAGCTATAAAACCACGGGGTGTCAGCCCAGTGGCCAGCCTCACCCATTCCAAACGGGAGGACGCGGGTTCGAGTCCAGCTCGGCCCGAATAATCCTGCTGGGTAGTAACCGCCAGGCAGCTATGGGGCTAAGCTAGCTTGGGGAGGGAGAACCCTCCCGCGGTTAGGGGTACCGTGCATTTACCCTTTTAAAGCCCATAGCTATAATCTCCCACTTCCACATCGGGATCTCGGGTTGTTCGAGTAAACCAGAGGGCCTTTGATGTTCAGCTTTAACTTTCGAACAAGTTAAGCATTTTGAGACGTACAAAGCGATATCCTTTTTCATGCCCGGCCACCAATCTTAGGACGAAGGTCCTGGTACATCTTGTCGGCACCGGGTGAATGGAATGTCGAGATTTTCACGAAGATTGTCACGACTGGGAATCCAAATGTGATTGAGGTAGTAATAAATACCATTAGGTTTTGCTACGAGCTGGGTTTTCGGCACCACATTTCATTTCATCTTCCAAAGTATTCTCGTTAAAACAAGCGAATTGGGCGGAGCGAATCATGATTTCGGGATCATTCAAAGCTTGAGAGTCACGAACACTATACACATAGCTTCGTCGACTTAGGGCATCGGCGACGACGTTTGCTTTGCCGGGATGGTAACGTATCTCGCAATCGTAATCGTTGAGAAGTTCAACCCATCGGCGTTGGCGCATGTTCATTTCCTTTTGATTAAAGATATGTTGTAAGCTCTTATGGTCGGTGAAGACTTTACACTTTGTACCGTAAAGGTAGTGTAGCCATATCTTCAATGCAAAAACAACTGCACCAAGTTCGAGATCGTGGGTTGTGTAGTTCTTCTGTGGATCTTGAGTTGTCAAGATGCATACGCGATAACCTTGTCTCGTTGTATGAGAACACAACCAAACCAAGGTTTGAGGCATCACAATAAACAACAAAATCGTCGTTTCCGTCGGGTAGAGCGAGGACAGGAGCGTTCCATAGCATACGCTTGAGAGTTTGAAAAGCTTCCTCTTGTTGGGAATCCCAAACGAAAGGTTTGTCTTTATGGGATAAAGCGGTAAGCGGAACATCGATTTTCGAAAAGTCGGCGATGAATCGACGGTAGTAACCCGCCAATCCAAGAAATGGACGGATTTCGAAAGCATTTTCGGTGTAATCCAACTCTTAACGGCTTCGATCTTTGCAGGGTCGATGTGAATTCTTTGACTATTAACGATGTGGCCGAGAAATTGGACTTCTTCGAGCCAAATTCACATTTAGAGAACTTAGCGTAAAGGCTATTTCCTTGAAGAAGTTCGAGGACTAAACGGAGATGGCGCGCGTGTTCGTCTCTCGACTTCGAATAGATAAGGATGTCATCGATGAAAACAATGACGAAACGATCTAAGAAAGCTTTACACACAGGTTCATTAAATCCATGAAGACCGCGGGTGCATTGGTAAGACCAAAAGGCATGACCACGAACTCAAAATGGCCATAGCGAGTACGAAAGGCGGTTTTCGAAATGTCTTCTTCCAATACGCGTAAATAATGATAACCGGAACGAAGATCGATTTTAGAAAAACAAGTAGCACCTTGAAGCTGATCAAATCAGTCGTCGATACGAGGAAGAGGATAGCGGTTCTTTATCGTAAGTTTATTAAGTTCACGATAATCGATGCACATTCGGAACGTCCCATCTTTCTTTTTCACGAAAAGGACGGGTGCGCCCCAAGGCGAAGTGCTCGGGCGTATGAAACCTTTATCAAGAAGCTCTTGAAGTTGGCTTGATAGCTCGCGCATTTCGGATGGTGCGAGGCGATAAGGAGCTTTAGCAACAGGAATAGCTCCGGGAACTAAATCGATACGGAATTCAACATCTCGAGTAGGGGGTAAACCGGGTAAATCATTGTGAAAGACTTTAGGAAATTCACAAACAACGGAAACATCTTTATAAGTCTTCTTTTCTTTCTCCGGGTTCACGATATGGGCGAGGAAAGCAACACATCGCTTTTGCAAGCATTAGTGCGCTCGAGTACATGACAAAAGTATCAACTTCTTTGAGGGAGTTTCACCATAAACATGAAGTTGATCACCGTTAGGAAGAGGAAAACGAATCATTTTATCGAAGCATACAACTTCAGCATGGTTTCACGAAGAAAGTCCAAACCTACTATGATATCGAAGCCACCTAACTACATAGGTATGAGATTGATCGAGAAGACATGGTTGTTGAGATCGAGAGAACAACCACGTAAGAGGAATCAATGGTAACGGATTTTTCGGTGGCGACTTCCACATCGAAAGTCTTTGGGAGTTTAGCGCGCTTACATTTTAAAACCTTTTCGAATTCTAGCGATACAAAACAATTATCAGCACCAATATCAAATAAACATGAAGCATAAATACCATTTACGAGAAACGTACCATTGACAACATTATTGTCATTCTGAGCCTGGAGGTGGTTGAGATTGAAGGCTCTGCCACGCGCAGCTTGTGGTTGCTGTTGCTGCTGCTGCGGCTGAGGCTGCTGCTGAGGCTGCGGTGGTTCTGCTTGACAGGACGATTCGGACAGACATTGGCGAAATGATTCGGATCACCACACACATAGCACACACGTGCTTTTGGAGCTTGCTGCTGATTGGCTTGAGGAGGAGCGGGTAAAGCTGGAGCTGCTGGAGCCTGAGGAGCTGGCTGACGAGGGTTGGTACGACAACTCATAGTAAAGTGGCCGTAGATATTGCAGTTTGTGCAAAAACGACAGTTGCCACCAACGGCATGATGATAAGTGCACTTAGGACACAGAGGGTGAGGTCCGGTATACGCACGCTTAGCTGGAGGTGCGTTTGGAGCGGATGACTGAAGCGGCTGAGGGTTTGCTGGAGCGGCGAGGGCAAAGTTCTTGTTCGGGTTTCCTCTTTTGCATCCCTGACGCTTTCCCTTCGGATCACTAGGTGGTTTGATAGCAGCAGTTGGTTCGACGACAGCTTGATTGGCGACTTTCGCATGATTTTTGAAATAACCATCTTGGACTCGCTGATCATTGATCTCAGCGGCGAGCATGTAGGTTTCCTCAATGGTGGTAGTACGAAAAACTTTCATGAAACTTGCAACACACTCGGGTAAACCACAGATGTACTTGTTGATAGCTTTCTCAGTCGTATCAACCTGGATGGGACATATGATGCTCAAAATCTTAAACCGAGCAGTAAAACCAGCATTGTTGGGACCATCTTGTTTGATACCCCAAAACTCATTCTCGAGCTTTTTGCATTTCATGCGGAGGACAGAACTCCTTCATCATTATTTCCTTGAGTTCCTCCCAAGATAGATTGTAGGCTTCATCATTACCACGCCTATTCCTTTCGGCGGTCCACCAATCGAGAGCACGAGACTGAAAGACTCCGGTAGCGTTAACGGTGCGGAGGTCATCGGGGCATCCACTTTGCCTAAAAGTGACCTCAATAGCATCGAACCAGTGAAACATAGAAGTCGGTCTGTCATTGCCCGTGAAGGCGAGAGGTGCACAAGCCTTGAAGTTCTTGAAGCTGAATCGCGGCTTGGGATTTTTAGTTTTTGAGTCGACCGAGGAGTTGCTGCTCACAACATGAATTTCTGAGACGATTTGCGGGATGACTTTTGCCACTTCCTTGGCGACTGGTGAAGCGATGCGCTTGTTGCCGCTGTGGCGTTGAGCTGAACGGCGAGTATGAGATCCGAGTGACGACATCTACACAAATATTTAGATTAGACGAGATTCGATTATAATAGAGTTATGTTTAAAATATCTATTATAATTATTCATACAAGGCACACAACACATAAGCACATATTCACGTAGGCACATAAAACAGACGTAAGCACATAATCACATAGACACATAAGCACATATTTTGCACGTATTCACCTTCCATCATAACCATGCGTAGCGCGATATAGATGTGAGATATAAGCGAGATATAAGTGATATATAAGCGAGATAATACCACATATGAATCACGTATGGGCTCATACGTATAAGAGAGATGAGCGTCTTAGTTTGGTTGGTGTATTAATTAGCGTTTTAGATTACGAGAGCTGTGCGAGTTGTGCATACATTCGATGGAGCGTAAATGCGAAAAATCGAGAAATAGAATAAGCGAGAAATCGAATAACGCGAAAATTCTCAAAATTTAAACACTAATAATAAACTCGATGATGCGTAAATCGACGATATAGGCTTAAATCAATTGGGAATGTCCTGGGTTTTGAGACATTGACTACCCAAAGTGGTTCGACTACCCTTTGCATTTGGACCCATGCTTTGGCCTAATAGATAAACGTTCTCACCGCAAGCGGCTAACGACGTTTACCCTTCCAGTTAATACATGTTCCAAACCATCGGCATAACCGAGACTTTGGTGAGATTGAAAATCGAAGCACGGAATTAGTTACTAAGATGCGGGTTTCACCCCTAACTTAACAACATCATTCCTAGTTGTGGCCACGCTCACCGATTACATCGGGCGTTCCACTAGATAGAAAGGGAGATGTTCGTCGAGGTTTGGATGTCACTCCTAACTCAACGAAGATATCTCGTGATGAGTAATATGCAGAATGAGCGATCTTATTGAGAGTTCTTGGTTATCACACCTAATCTCAACTTGATCCTCGTTTGTGGGATACGAGCGTTTCCAAGCGTGTATTATTGTATTAGCCTTAGGAAAGGCACATTTAAGCGTTTATGGCAAGTAGTTTAACATTTAAGTCAAAGATAGGTCAATCGGGTACTTAAACATGCTACTAGGTCGAATCATGGCAATTCTACCTATTATCCTAAGGTTATGGGCTGCTCTGATACCAATCTGTCACACCCCAACCGATGGGGGAATCATCGGGGTAGTGGCACTAGGCGAATTAGATTGATCAAGAGATTCCATAACGATTAATTCAAAGACAATAATCAACATTTACTATCCCATACTATCAAACTCATACAATCTTCAAACAACCATTACAAATCAACAAAAATCTCTTAAACACAATCCAATTCGATCTCCCATAGATTTTATTACAAACCGTTCTAAAACAAACTAAATAAAACAAACTAAACTACGCATCCAAGGAATCCAAGCTATAAACCCTCAACCTGTTACATACGTTAAAATACAAGTCAATACAATTAAGTAAAGGGGAGCATACGAGTTTGAATAATACTAGCATAGTCGAGAAAGTGTTTGCGAAACAATCTAATTACATATCATGATACACCAAAACACTTAACATAACATAGGCTCATTTCTCATGCTAACTACCGTGAAAAGGCTTGCGCGACCATCCTAACTAGATCCCGTCGGGTGTGAGCCAAACTATAGTACCATACTAGCTAAGGAGGCAGGTTAACGAAAATAAGTCCTAGTCACATGTTTCTAGTATCACGTATCGAGCATATACAATCAGATTATTCGCGTGTGATAAACAGTTTTGATTTGTGAAGTGATTTTGATATAGGAACGTATGTAACACTCAAAAAGTGCATTAAAGCGAAAATGGGTCAAGTATACTCATTGTGGGTGCGTTTAGGGAAGATTAGAGATCTGAGAAGAGTTGCGGAGTGCGCCAGATCAGCCTGGAAAAGAACAGAAGTGCATCAGTCTTCCGAAAAGCCGAAACAGTGAAGTTTGAGTTGAGCAGTAGGCAAGTTCGGGCGAACTTGCGTGTAAACACACAAGTTCGAGCGAACTTGTATGGTTTTGGTGAGTTGAGAGTCAAGTTCGGCGAACTTGCAAGTTCATCAAGGAAACTTGACAGGTTTGGTCGAACTTGTGAGGTTTTATTAAATGGATGATAAGTTCGGCCAAACTTGTGAAGTTTTTCTGAGGAAGTTTGATCATTTTTGCTCAAGTTCGGCCGAACTTGACCCCTAGAAGGCAAGTTTGAGCGAACTTGACTGCTGTGCTTGTCAAAAATCAATGAAATCTCGAGCGAACTTGATGTTGTCGGGTCCAAAATCTTGCATTTTTGCGTCGTTTGCTGAGGAAATCGAGTGTTCATCCCTCTAACCCTGTGTTACTGAGCAAACTTAGGTCGGGGAGGTCTTTTAGAACGGTTTTTAGCCGTTTTACAAAAGCGTGGGCTGATCCTGGGCGAACTTGGGGTTCGTTCGGGTTAGTCCGGCTTGTGTAAATCAACATAAACGTCCTTGTGCTTCCAGATCTGGGATCTTGAATGATTAATGCTTCGTTTCATATTAGAAAATGAACAAAACATCATCAAAAGTCCGTATTTTGTGTCAAAATCAAGGTTTTAAAAAGGTTTACTCAGATCTAAACATAGATCTGAGTGGAAAACAAAAGTTTTATGGAAAAAGATGAAGATTTTAATAAACAGAAGGGATTTGATGAAAACGAAGGCTATGCCTTGTGCCAAAATCGTTGTAAACTGTTGTAAAACGTTGATAAACATTGTTGTAGTTGAAATCAGGTTGATTCTTACTTAGAACACAAAAGTTTCGGGTTTGAGAGCTCTAAGCGAAGTTGGAGCAAGTTCAAATGAGAGAATGGAGCTGACTATTTATAGGCAAGGCAAAAATGGAGGCTGGTGAGGTCAAGTTCGGCCGAACTTGTAGGTTTTCAAGAGATTACCAGTCAAGTTCGGCCGAACTTGCTGAATCTTTAAAGATTCAGACAAGTTCGAGCGAACTTAAGGAAGAAAAGGGAACCAAGTTTGGCCAGTCAAGTTCGGCCGAACTTGGCCATACCAAGTTCGAGCGAACTTGACCCAAATGTTGGGTTTTCTTCATTTATTTCGCGTTAAGTGTTCGTTTGTCGATTCGGTTCGTATTAGATAATTATATTAAGCGTTTTAATGAAGCGTTAAGCGTTATACTTGATATAATAGTGCGATTTAGCGATTTGAGTGTGCGAGAGCGATGCGATAGCGATTGTAATCATAACCAAACACACACAAACACGTAATTATCATATAAACACGTAACTAATATTACCACATAATTCCAATAAACAAAATAAGTAATTGCGTTGTGATTGCGATGGGATTTAATAAGCGATTAGATGCGATAATAACGTCAATACCATAATTAATTAACGTAAACTTTATTATCAACTGAATATCGGATTACAAAAGATAGGTACACCGGAAGACAAATGAAAAGATAACACCGAATTTCCGAGTTGTTACAATAATGCTTTTAGAAACCGATTATTGACCATTATGACCGGTTTTTAGTATATAAATTCATTACCACCTTTTTCAATCACCTACTCCAAAAATTCATAACTTTCAAATCTATATTTTCATAGCTCCACAATTAAAATGGCGTGCAACGATGAGGTCGTTATGGTTTCGGAGACAAAGAGAAACCCCGCAGTTTGGAAGCACTTTGATTTGTGCTTAATGACTGATAGCCACAAGATGGCACGGTGCAAAGCTTGTGGCAAATTCATGAAGGCTACGACCAACTCCACGCTAAAAAACACACCGATCGTCATTGTCCAGATACAAAGGCGAAGAAAAATGAAGTCGGTGAAGCATCCGAAACCGGTTCTTCGAATAAATAGATGTTTAGTTAAGTTATGTTTAGTTGTTAAATAAATGTTTTATGTTTTATGTAATGTAGGATTTGTAGATTTAACTTTCGTACGTTTTATGTAATGTAATTGTAACGGTTCTAATAAACATTTATGTTTTATTTAATGTAACCGGTTCTTAAAAGAACTTACATTAATTAAAAAAAACACTAATACTTCACGGTTCTTAAAAAACTTACATTAATTAAAAAAAACAAACACTAATACTTGGAACCGGTTTCAACGGTAACAAAATCAAGAAGTTAATGCACCGGGTCGGAATTGGTTATGGAGGAACCGGTTTCGAGTAGGAACCAGGTACAGACCAATTTTTCAAAAAAAAAGTGCAACCGGGTAAGAACATACGGGTTTTTTGAACTCGGAAACGGTTCCTTCAATAAGACGGGTAGAAACTGAAACCGGTTCCAGATCGGATCTACCGAATCGGCTTTGAAACCGGTTGTTATGCCCATCTATGATCCAAACCGGTTTCTAAAAGAAGGAAAAAAAACCCGAAGGTCAAAATGGAGTATACCATAGTTCGTGTGCAATAATGGGCTAAACTGAGCAGGCCCAGGGATCCATTAAGTTTTCAATTCTCCCAACTATTAAAACCAACGAAATTAGGGTTTTCATATCCACCCCATAAAGTAGACGCCTCCTCCTGCAGCGCAGCTCTCCACCGGATTAAACAAGGTTTGCCTTCTTTTTGTTGATGATTCATCTCTTTTGCTTGTTGTACTTTACTGTTATATGTAGTTCTGCATTTGTTTTGTCTCAGTAGATTCCAACATAGATTGATGTTTTATTCGATGAAAGTGTATAGATTAGAGAGAAAAAAAGCTTAAAGTATTAAGATATGCATCTTACGTTACAGTTTGATAAATAAGTTAGAAAAATCACTGTCTTTTTTAATTTGTACTGCAAATTGTTTGAACGTTCATCCGTTGTAATTGGTATGTTTTATTGTGTTTGATTTTTTTTACATGATTTCTGGATTTTTAGCTCACATTTTACACAAAATTTGTAGAATTATGTTAAATTTTATAGTCTTTTTTTTGTTTTTTAAATGTTTGTTGTTTGAAATAGGACGTATAAACTATGGTTAAATATTATTCCTTTTAGTTTATAATTTACATCAAGATAGATGGTAAACGGGCAACAAGCTGCTCCGCTACCCCTTTTTGAATATTCGAATTTTAAAGAGTGTGGTTTACACAATGTTTGTTGCTCATTTTAGCTGCATAATTTATGTGATTTGGAAATGTATTATTTTCTTTTTCATTATTTATGTTTCTATGAAATTTGAATGTTTTTGTTGAAAAAATTGGACACACATTTCGGTTTGTTTTTGAATTTGAATTTGATTAAAGTTTAGGTAGTATTTGTGTGATGAAACGTTTTTGTTTCTATTGATACTTATTGGAACTTTATCTAATGCAGCATGTGTCTTGATTTAACACTAATAATCAATTTTTTTAATTATATATTCTTGTTTATGGTTTTTAGACTTAGCTGGTTCTCAAAAAGTTTGCGAAAATGCAAAATGAGGAAGGGCAAAACATGGATCTCTACATTCCAAGGAAGTGGTATGTATTTAAAATATCTGTAATTAAATTTGCATCATTGCATGTGAATGCGATATATCAACATAGTTGTTCTTCTCTTGCAGCTCCGCCACCAACAGGCTGATCACTTCAAAGGATCATGCTTCAGTCCAAATTAACGTTGGTCATTTGGACGAAAACGGCCTATACACTGGCCAATTCTCCACTTTTGCCCTATGCGGTTTTGTGCGAGCTCAGGTTAGTCTTTATTTTCTTTACGGATTTTTACATATAGTTACAAGTTAAACCTTGTTTTTAGCACGTAAATCAGTTTACGTAAACAGAGATTTTTACTGATATTTTGCGGTTTTATTTTTATCAGGGAGATGCTGACAGTGCCCTTGATAGGCTTTGGCAGAAGAAGAAAGTTGAAACCCGCCAATAAGTTATCTTATTCGGTTTGTGTTTCACATGAAGGCCATTCGAATCCAGGACAATGTTTGATTTTTCCTAGTGAAATTTTCTTGTTTTCTATCTAGACTTGGTATTACTTATTATTAGCTAATGAGAAATATTGCTTCATGTTTGATCTGAATGTTGGATTTTTTCTGTGCGTGTATTGCACGATGTTTTGTCGTACTTTAACTTCGTTTTAATGTTAAGCGCTTTCTTATTAACTGTATCATAGGATAGCTAGTGAATTCTTTTTGGTTGTAGTATATATAATAATTGTGATTATGTTGGTATATATTCACTTGACATTCCATGTTAGTTGCAGCATCACCGATTTCAATATGAGATTAGTTTCCCTAGTGTCTTTTTTTACACTTGGCAAAACGGGTAGATCAGTTGGCGGGTCAAAACAGGTTCAGGTCAGAGTGGGTTAGGGTCGGAGCAGGTTGATTTTCTGGGTTTCTCCACTGGAGCTCTCAGTAACATGGTTACCTAAACCTCTAGATCTATAAATTTTGTTCGTTTTCTGTAGTTCACCATCCTGTGTTACCGTCGTTATTTAACAAATCCTGTGTTTTCCGTCGTTATTTAACCAACTAAAAACTCTCAAGAACCCAGACAATCTATTTCTCACCAAAATCATAGGCGGTAGTCGACGGCGTCCGAAGCATGAGTTTAATATCCAGATTGTTTGAAAGTTTTGTCTTTTTTATTTCAACAACAATAGACGGGGTTACGGGTGGTTGCTGTTGGAAACATAGAACCATTCTAACCCTCTCCGGTAAGTAAACAATCCATTCTAACCCTGTTAGGTTTAGATAATCAATCCGTTCTTCATTTTGCATGTTCTATTACAACCCATTCTGACCCGTTCTTAACATTAGACATGCTCAGAATGACCCAGCAGATCATTAAATCGACCCATAATGACCCAAAATCAGGTGTCCGGGCCAGAGTTGCCAGGCCTAGTTTCTTACTCATAAGATACATGCAATGCAATCTGTTAATCTTGTAGTTTAATCTCTTTGCTTTTCTTATAAGTATTGTCTTACTAAACATATAGTTTTAACGAGCCAAAGTCAGTTTGGCTCGCTTGGTAGCTCGGCTCGGCTTAGCTCGAATTATTTTACTAATAATATATTTTATTTTTATATACATATGATATATTACAAAAAAGTGATCATTATTTATATGTATTTAGGCTTGTAATTTGATATATATGACATATTTGAAGGCTGATTACTATGCTTAATGAACTAATATTGTATTTCCTTGAAATATAAAACTTATTTTGCGTTGTTGAACGTGATTTTGACTTGTAATGTATTAGGTTGAACTTATTTTGAATATGTTCTTTTCGAGTATTGAATAATATTTTAGAATACTGAATTTTGAGAGCTATGTATTAGTTTTTCCTTTTTAAATCCAGCCAAACCAAGACGAGCCGAGCCCGAGCTTAGATTTTCAGCTCGGTTTCAAATCCGAGCCGAGCTAGCTCGATTTATAATCGAGCCGAGCCCGAGCTTGCCCTAGCTCGGCTCTGCTTGGCTTGGCTCATGAACACCCCTAGTTCCCTTATCTTTTGGTAAGTTAAACCCGTTGAACATCACTAGCATGAGTAATTGGTCCATACACATTACGAACTACACAGGCAACGACTGATCTCTTGGCTCTAAAGACCTCTAATACTCATGGTGTTTAGATGAGTTATGTATTAGTGATACTCATTATCTAACATTATGCTTTGACTATCAACTAGAGTATTGTGTTGTCATTTTCGTCTCGAATACATAAAGGAAATACATAATACATGAGTTCAAGTCGTGTATACATTGAACTTGACCAATTACATGCCACTGAAGGTACATTTGATGATGAATTGTTGATACGTAAATGATATAGATAGTACATGAATCCACCCCACCACTCGGGAAGATGCTCCACGTCGGATAAAATCGATAAAAAAGCTCAAGAAGAAGAGAATGGGTGCGGGAAGTACTACTTACGAGAGGCAAATGGTTGTGTGAGCGGAAAGTGGAGTGGGAAGAAGGGGTGCAGAAGGTGCGGGAACACCGCCCCTCCATATGGGAACTTAGGTCTTTCCCCTGAGATCACTTTGTTTGCCCTAACGATATCACATGACAAATTTTTTTTTCTATTCGCAAAAAAATAACCGTATTCAAGTTTTATACGTGAAAAAGTGAATATGCGACGAATAAGTCATCTACCATATTGAAGTCTGCTACGCCAAGAAAACTTAAATGCGCAACAAAAAAGTCTCACATCACAAAGGAGGATAGACATACGTGTTAAGACATTATTATATAGATTAAGTAATGTAATTATAGAGTGAGTAATATAAGATGGATGTATAAGTAGTAACATACCCTGATTTTTTAATAATCTGAATTTTTAAATAAAAAATGTTAGAAGTTAGAATGCAATTTGACTTATTTGCCATTTTTCTCTTAATTATTTTGATAAGTTATATTTAAAGATTGATTTGTTTTCAATACAACAAAAAACAAAAATATTGGTTTGCAATACATTTTAGAGTAAACTTCGTTTTTGCTCTCTGTATTTAACCATTTTAATGTTTTTGTCCCAATAGTTAAAAAATAGTCATTTTCCTCCTTACAGTTTCCACTTTATTGTTATTTTGCTCCATAACTCTAAATTCAGTTAAAAAAACATGTTAGTTAGAAAGGTATTTTAGTAATTTTATTATAATCAGAAGGGTATTTTAGTAAGTATACAAATAAGGATTTGATTATTCATTAGTCACATTCTTTTATCCTTAACACAAGAAACCTAAAACATCAAATACCACCACCTTCCCACCCACCAAGAAAGTAGCAGACGGCCACCCTTTCATCTTGCTTCTCCGGTCAGTTTCCGGTGACACCAACTGCTTCTCCAAACGAATCTCCGACTAGCTCATCCTCCCCAAACGGATCTCCTACTTCTTCACACCGCCGCCCACCTGTCTGCTTAGCCCCGCCACCAAACTCTCAACTGAAGCCCAATGCGTTAGATTTGCAGGCGTTAATGGTGGACCTGCCGCTGCACAATCGATTACAGGCGTGGCCTTACCAAACCCAAATCACTAGTCGTTGCTGAAGATGATTCAGATCTGCTTCTAACCCCTTTCGAGCTCTAAACCCTAGCCGAAGTGTGGGATGGTTCAGATCCTGTTCTAACTTCGCCGGAGAAAACGATGGTGACAGACAGTGGGGATGGTGTCTCTTGCAGAAGAAGAAGAATGATAACATGAGATGGTGTCTCTTGCTTTTGTTAGCGTTTAAAACTCGAAACCAAGAGGTGGTGGTTGCAGGAGACACAAAGACGGCGGTGGAGGTTGATTGATAAAATCAAATTGATATCTTTTATATGAATTTACAATATGCTAACCAACTTTGAATATTGTGCATCGATTATCAATTACCTATAATTTTTTTTCTTTATTTGGTACAGACTTTGAAAATGGCAACTTTGAAGGTGGTTTGAAATTGATTTTTGAAGGGTTTGATTCTGATGAACTTACCTGGTAATTTGAAAGAGGAATGGTGTAGAGAGATGGGTGAAAATTTAAAAAGAGAAATTAATAAGTTTGAGCGGAAAAGACTAAAATGCCCCTCATGTGAGAGGCATGTGCTCAGAATTTAACTGTTGAATTGGATTGAATTGGATGACGTTAGGGGCGGGGAGTGAAATAGAGATAAGCTTTATAGATCAGGGAGTAAAATGACTATTTTTAAAGGATTGAGCCAAAACCGTTAAAACGACCAAACCATAGAGAGCAAAACAGAAGTTTGCTCTACCTTTTATTATATGGCTTGTCAATTGTCATCATCTTTAATCTTTCACACCCTATTCATACAAGTTCAAGATGAAAACATCCTTCGAAAGTGATCTTTGTCTTGTTTATAATCACTGGGCTATAGATGCTTTGTTATCTCGCCATTGATGTAAAGCATATGTCGAGGATTTTTAGCACAATAGTCGAAGGGGTCCAAACTCGGACATTTCCCTCTTTCATGCCTTAGATCCAACTCGTTAAGGGGCTGTTTGTTTAGCTTTTAATGGGGTTCTTAATTGTTCAGACCTCTTACTGGTGCATCCCTTAATGGTTCAGACTATTTGTTTCGCGAGCAGATGTCTGAATGGTTCAGACATTCGCATTTGAATGGTTAAGCATTAGACTGAGTCTGAATGGTTAAGACCTCTAATCTGAATTGGTCAGACATTTGCCTCTGAACAGTTAAGCATTATAGTACCTCTTAAGGGTCCAGACCTCTTACTGGTTCAACACTTAACCATTCAGAAGTTGCCAAACAGCCCTTAACCTTACTTTTGTATTTTCGTGTTAAACTTTTTGACTTTCGTTTTAACAAAATGTTAATGCCATAGATGTTTTTATTGTTAATTAGAAATTCATTTGCAAGTTAGAGCCAATATGGTATTGCCTAGTTGATCATGGGGTTTTTCACTAAGTGGTTTTCTCCTGAGGAGGTCTCAGGTTCGGTTCCTACTAAGTGCAAATTATTTAAATATGGGAGAGCACCTCTGGGAGGGATTCGGACTTAGGGTGAGGGGTTTAAACAGCATATACATGCCATTTGGAGTCAGCTGAAAATCCAGTTGAGCTACCGTTCAAAAAGAATTTGCAAGTTAGAATCAATCATTCTTATTTCAAACCCATGTCCTAACATATATGTCATATGATATCTTTGTCTAAATGGTTCTTTACTTCTTTAAAAGGCACTTAGGCAATGTTTGTGTTTTCAAAAGAAGAAAAGTTTGCCTAGCCAGTTATTTGGTTTTAGGTCATACATCACCATCTTACCTTCCTTAATATACAAATAAGATTATTTTACACTTTTCTTGTTAATATTCTAATTATAATGTTATTTCGTCTCTTAATATGCTCTTTATTATATTTAATGATATGTTAAGAAAATGTGTACACATTAGATAAACGTAAAGGTGTCGGATTTTGACAACCTCTTAAAAAAAGTACTAGTTATATATACTAGTTAATGTACATGTATATCAACTTTATAAATTTTTTTACATTAATACATGTATACCAGTTAAGATAAGTTAATATATACGATGGTGTTTATAAGTTTCAACATTTATACATCTGTTAGTGTGATAAATTTAGACTTATAGCGATTTACGACAAAATTTCATATATCTTAGAAACTCTTACTTGAATTATTAATAGACCAAGTGTGGTGGAACAATTAAAAAGTGTAAAAGTTATTGTCACGTCACTGTCAAATAGACAGTTTCTAAACTACACAATAAACAAGTGTAGCGGCTTGACTAAACACTTTGTTAAATAATATTTATATTAAATAAATAAAAATTATATTAAATCAAATATAGGTGAGATGTATTTTTTTCAGGTTTGGAAATTAACTGGATTGGTGAAAAACTATGTCCCCACCTCTTTTCTCTTTCACGTCCGCCATTGATTTGGCGGAGGTGCCTTATGGGCTACGGTGCCCCATTTGACAAGGTAGTGCGATGTATAAGGCGTCAAACATCTTATGTGACACAAGACGTTAGCCTATAGACGTTCTTAATATTCATAACATATTCAATCACTTGATCAATCAATACCCAAATTATTGGTGTTTCAATAATATACTTTTGCTTTTCAAAAGGCAACTTTTATCACTATAAAAGCTATACATATTTTTTTTCTAAAATCTTGTAACATTCGTCTGTTTTGCCACTTTTAAACAATGTTCTAGAAACCATGACCTTCTACATGTCAACCCCTAATTTCAGATTATTTGACTTTCTTCATTTCTTTGACTTTTATGGTCGACCTTTTGAAACCACTGTTTATATCTTTGACTTGTTATGTACATAAATCACATTCTATACACCTAACCAAACCTACACCACATGACTCTTTCGAATGTATATGAATAAGAACCCACGGGAACGACCGTCGAATCCGGTTTTCAAACATCACTATTAACATATATCATCTAGAATGTAAAGGATGTTTTTAACCTTTCTAAATTGTGCAAACATTTTCAAAATTGAAGTGTATTTCAAGGTTTATTAGAAAGTTCTGTTGGGTAATTCACAAAATCAAGAATAAGAATATGTGTATATGTTTAGTATATCACCCAAAATAGACAAAAACTACGTTTTTTTATAAGCATCAAAACACCACATCGTTACATCAGAACCCTTCACAAATCAATCATTTGGCAAGTAAATGGGTTAGCGTTAACCCATGCATCAGTTGATTTTGACAGGTTTATACTGTTAGTCGTTTAAATGATTGATTTATAGGCATGGCACTTTGCCTTGTACTTCACAGGTGAGGGGGGGGGGGGGGGGGGGTATCACCCTTGACCATCTGATTTGTTGAATACAGATATCAAATTAGTCTGTATGAGCGTACAATCCGCATCTCCTAACATAGACTAATTCAAATATTCGTTTGGATTCAAGTAAACCCTACTCACCTAAACTGAATTATTAAAGAGTAAATTACAAAAATAGTCCTTTATGTATGCCACTTATTGCAACTGTGTCTTTTGTCTTCAATAATTACAGAAAATGTACTCGATGTTTACAAAACCTTGCAAGTTATGTCCTTTAGCCCTAACTCAGTTAATTTTGTGATTAAATCTGATCAAATAGACCCCACATGAGGGTATTTTTGTGGTTAAATCTGACCAAATATACCCCACATGAGAGTAAAATGACCAAAATACCCTCATGTAGGGTCCATTTGGTCAGATTTAACCATAAAAAATTAACTGAGTTAGGGCTAAAGGACATAACTTGTAAGGGTTTGCAAACATCGAGTATGTTTTCTGTAATTATTGAAGATAAAGGACACAATTTGCAATATGTGACATACATAAAGGGCGATTTTTGTAATTTACTCATACAATGTAATCATCATTATCCATATTAAAGTAAATTTTTGATTGTACTTATCTGATTTAGATTTTGGAAGTAGGGGATTTTTATTTTTAAAAACGTGTTTGACATATTTATGTTACATGTCATCGTACATTTGACTTAGGTTTTCATTTCATTTATTTCCTTAGTTTGGAAATTTAACCACATAATGTTAAATGGTTTGGTTATATGGGCTTTGGCGGTATTTTATATAGAACGTGTTTTGACATATATTATTGCATGTTACCCCACATTTGACATTACGTTTCATATCAATTATTCTTATTAAAACACCAAAACAAACAAATTACAAGCAAATGGCAGCTAAACGAGCAATAAGTTACGCCGCAACCCTTTTGTGAATTGCAAAACCGATCCTACTAAAGACGAATTGACTCTTAGAGGTCGAGAGATTACTGTTCACGACCCGCTGAACTCTGTTTAGGAATTCCGCTGCTTCCGGAGCTAGGGAACCAAATGTATCAAAAGCAAATGGTATAAACACATGTTGATTCTCCAAACACATATATTGATAAAAATATATTAATCACATATCATATTAATCCAGACATTTCAGAATAATATATTGATAAAAATATATTAATCACATATCATATTAATACAGACAATAATAATACTTGAGTAAATTGCCATTTAGTTCCTGAGGTTTGTCTCAAGTTGCAATTTTAGTCCAAATAGTTTTTTTTCTCTCTTCTGGGTCCCTGAGTTTTCCATTTTCTTACCATTTTGATCACATTGTCTAACTCCGTTAAAAAACCTCAGTTTTCACAAGGGTATTTTTGGCATTTTCATAATAATTATAATACTAATAATATTTATAATATAAAACACAAAAAAACTAACGTTGTGATGGGGCGGAGGTCGGTGACGGTGGTGGAGGCGCCCCTAGGTTAACTGACGTTGTGGTGGCCGTTTTGATGGCGGAGGTCAGTGACGGTGGTTGGCGGAGGTGAGTGCTGGGGTGGGTGATGACTGTGGATTGGTGGCGGTGGCACTGGCACCGGTGGTTGTGGAGAGAAAGAAAGTAAAGGGATGAAGAACGAGAGCGAGGGGGTGGGGGGGTGTTAATCAGATTTTACAGAAACAAAAAATAAAGTTAGTTTTTTTGTGTTTTATATTATAAATATTATTAGTATTATAATTATTACGAAAATGTCAAGAATACCGCTGGTTAAAACTGAGGTTTTTTAACGGAGTTAGTCAATGTAATCAAAATGGCAAGAAAATGGAAAACTCAGAGACCCAGAGGAGAAAAAAACTATTTGGACTAAAATGGCAATTTGGGACAAACCTCAGGGACTAAAATGACAGTTTACTCATAATACTTTAAATTTAAACAACTGTGTTCATCATATTAATATGTATATACATGTATATATATTGTTAATGCGATGTAAAAATTGAGTATATAAAGTTGTTTCAGATGGGACATACACCAAGGTTATGTGTTTTATAGGTACATTATACATGTACTAGTCTGTTTAAATACTTTAACTTGCGTAGTTTGACCTAATTTAGTTCAATTATCTAATTCTTCTAAGACCGGCATTCATCTTCTAAATCAATTCTTAAATTTTCACATTTGTCCACTATGAGACTATAACCCTTAACTATTTAGGGAGGAACACATTTTCACACACGTTGATACAGTTAGGCTACAATCTTTTTGGGTTTTAAGTAATAACCAAGTAAGTGAGATTTATACAGGTAGGAATGTTTGTTAGTGCTACTTACATACACAAGAACTTATGTGGAAGTTTATAGCCAAAAATCATGTAGGGGCCTTAAGAACTTGGTTCTTGCTAAAGAGGGTATTATGAACTTGGTTATATAAGGTAAGTTGGGTACAAGTGACGAAACGCCTAGAAAAGATTAGAAGAAAGTTCCTTTGGGGTGGGTGTTTGGAGAATAACAATGTAAGTTGGGTTCCATGGTACAAAGTTGTCGCTCCAAAGGAAGATGGGGGTCTTGGCATTGGTAGCTTAGCTTCGACAAACAAGGCCTTGATGGTTAAATGGCGCCTTAGATTCAAAAATGAAAACTCTCAACTTTGGTCACGTGTAATCACGGCTATACATGGAAGGGTTAGATGCCACAAATCGATCCCACTTAAAAGCTCATTTGGTGGGGTTTGGAAGAATATTGTCAACATGGGTAGAGTGACACAATCACCGGGTGTGGATGTCGAAAATAGAATGGTACCAAGTTGGGTCGTGGAGATAAAACAATGTTTTGGCTAGATATATGGGCTGGAAACAGCCCACTATGTCTCGCTTTCCCTCGCTTATTTGCGCTGGAATCTGAAAAACATTGCACTATTATACAAAGATACAAAGTTGTGAACGATAGGCTGGAATGGAATTGGGGCAGTTCGAAAAGCCGATTGGGAGGCCTGCGTAAACATGTTAAATGGGGTGGAAATTTTGACAGGTGGTTGTGGAAGATAGGGTCGAAAAACGAATCGTTCACTGTTGGAAGCCTACGCAAAGAGCTGGATCACATCACACCCATTTTGGAGACAAAGGTACTTTCATGGCTGCATTGGATCCCTAAAAAAATTAATTGCTTTTTGTGGCGTGCCATTCAAAACCGTATTCCGACAAGGGATGCTCTTGTGACCCGTTGTGTTGCGGTGCATACAACTTCGTGCGTACATTGTGACAGGGCTGCGGAATCAGCAGACCACCTTCTGTCTACCTGTGAATTCGCGCAAAAGGTTTGGGTTATCATCTTCCAATGGCTAAAGGTTCCTTTGCCTCGGTACCTCCTAAGCATAGTCGAAATGCTGGAATATGTCAACGCGTCAAAAGCAATTAGAAGGGCAGTTCATGTGGTACTGGCGTCAACATGCTGGATGATCTGGAGATCAAGGAATGATTTGATTTTTAACAAGAAACCAACATCAATTCAAAAGCTTATTGGAGACATTAAAGCTGGGTCATTCCTATGGATAAAAAAACAGGGCTGAATTTCTGGACTTGAGATGGGAGGCATGGAGTTATTTCAAGTTTTCTAATTTTCCTGTATGATGTCTTTTTAGTATTTCTGTGTTTGTATTAACTTGAGCTCCTTGCTTAAGTTTTTGCCCTTTTACAAAAAAATATAAACTATGCTCTTGTGATATAATGGGATGTTGTGGGCTAAGATCACACGTGTTGGTAATGATCACATAATTTGTGTTGTAATAATTGGTTCACTCATTGGCATTTATGTGAACTGAATTCCTTCATATTGTATTTGTGATAGCCACATGTTAAATCAATAGGGATTTAACTAAAAAGGATGAGCCACGTCATTGTTAAACTCACCCTTTAACAAAGTCCTCATAGGTTAATGTGACATCATGTGATTGTTGAAAAAAGAAAACTCGGTGATTGGTTGAAAGAAAAAGAAAACTCATTTGATTGGTTGCTCTCTCTCTCCCTTTCTCTCTCATCCTCATCATCATCTCTTTCTCTCTCATGCTACATCGCACTAGATAAGGGGTTGGTACGGTATTTTTGGCACTACTCTTTGCAACGTTTAAGTGTATTAACCTATTAGGGTGTTATAAGTCGACGTGGGATGGACAATAATCCACAACGAGTTAGTCCCAGTGAGGTACATTGTGCACATATAATTGTTAGGATTACTTCAAGTAATTATTATACACTTATCTCCGGATCCTACCAATAGTTTGTAATGAATAGGTTTTTACGGAGTATGTTTATTTAATTATTATGCACATATATAGTTTGTACAGCTTTCTTAATCATTTTTTATATTATGCACATATATATAGTTTGTACAGCTTTCTTAAACCGCGGGGGTGTGGGCTTGGGTTTGGGGCGTGGCTAGCCAAGCAACGCCGCTTTGGCCACATCGAGCCAGCGTGGGTAACGGCGTTGCCCCGCTGGCGTGGATATTGTGCTTGGCGTGGGGCGGGTTGGGGAGACGAGGTGGACCGCTATGATTGGCTAGCTCTTGATGACTGTTGAGGCTAGCCGTTTAGGGTAGTCGTTGGGGTGGTTAATTGGACCGAAGAGGAAGAGCTTGCGCTTGTGACATCGATCATTGACACTCAACATGCACTAGGTCGTGGTCAAACCACATACTGGGCACACGCGTGTCAATATAAGTGACGTGAGCTAAAGCCGACGGTTAGCCACGCCCTCAACCCAAGTCCCGCCACACCCCGGTCCTAATCTTTGTATTTTGGCCACATATCTTTTTTGTGACTTTTGTTATCATTATGAATCAAAAGTGTATAAGAATACACACTTGAAAACTTTTCCTTTTTCCATTGGAAAGCTATAAATTTGCGTTATATATGTATCATGAATGTCGGTATCGTATTAGTTTAATATAATTCTTTGTAAACAATTCTTTTTCGTTATTTTTTTTTTCTTGTACCAAACTAGTTTAGATCTTGTAATGTCGGTAAAGAAAACAACTCCCAACATGAGAATAATGTAAATAAAAAGGTGTGTGTTAGTGTTCTTAGTCAAAAAGAGGTCTTAAGGTTTCAATATAATTGTGTTAGTGTGACACTCATTAGTTAGTCAAAAAGAGGTCTTAGTGTATCATTCATTTTGAAAGACAGAGTAAGCTTTAAGAAATCTATGATGTTAGTGTAATTCTACTCTTTTGGTCAGCTTTCTGCTCGCTAAGTTATTTTGTTTAAATTAAGTTTCTTTTGGTTGTTCAAAAAAAATTTAATAAAAATGTGATCACCTTGATTGTGGAATCATACTGCATTATGATTAAAAAAACCAGTGTATCTAGGGCTCAAACGAACCAAAACGTTCGGTGATGGAAAGTTCGTTTGTGTTCGTTCGTTTATTAAACAAACGAACACAAACAAGAAATTTCGTTCGTTTAGTTAAATGAACAAATATGAACAGAGGGCGCGTTCGTTCATTTATGTTTGTGAACGTTCGGTAACGTGTTCGTTTGTGTTCGATAGTAAATTAGTGTTTTTAGTTTTTTTATTTAAATACTTCAAAATTCCTGACAAATTAAATATCTAATAAGTGTCAGAGTGTTATATATTTTGTTCATGAACGATTGTTTGTGTTCGTTTGTTTCCATTTGTGTTCATGAACGTTCGTTTTTGTTCGTTGCCTAAGATTAACAAACAAACACAAACGAACACGAACAAGTTCATTTTCTTAACAAACGAACAAGAACACAAAATCTCGTTCGATAAGTGTTCGTGAACAGTTCGCAAATACATATATTTCTTAACAAACCAACCGTGTTCGTTCGGTTCGTTTGCAGCCCTAAGTGTATCGATCTAACACAGTTTGTGACATAAGATCAGTTAAATCATGAAGTTATCAGTTATAGGATTGTTTATAGGTTGTTTTCAACCTTTTCATTTCATTATCAATAATTTGTTTCTGTTATAAACAATAATCTGTTTTTATAGTTAGAGTTAATTACTGTTTTCTTTCCTGTGGTTTGTCAAAAATCACTATTTCAGTCCATTAGTTTAAAATTTGCGATTTCAGTCCTATGATTTCACTTTCGTAACCATTTCAGTCCTGTGGTTTCACTTTCGTAACCACTTCAATCCATTTATTCTATAAGTACAGGGACTGAAATGGTTGCGAGGTGGACTGAAATGGTTACGAAAGTGAAACCACATGGACTGAAATCGCAATTTTTAAACTAATGGACTGAAATAGTGATTTTTGACAAAACACAAGGACGAAAACAGTAATTAATTAACTCTTATAGTTATTAGTTAGATCTTGAGATCCTGATCTAATAATATCCTAACTATCATTTAATATGATTATTTCATTTGAACTCACAATGATTGTTTGATTTCCCATCTGGATTTTCCAACTTTTTAACATCAAGTGCTAGATTGTTTTTTTTTTATATAAAAAATAGAATAATGGTCATGATTGAATAATCGAAATAATTTAACTCATTGATACAAATAGTTCATTTATACGAATTCATAAAAAAATGAATATTATTAAAAAAAATGGAAAATAATCTATCAACAATGTAAAAACCATCCACAATCTAAGCAATGTATACACCAAGATTTGTTTTCATAATCTTTACAATTACTTAAATCGATATCGGTCACCCCGAACCATCCGAGCTACGAGAGAAAGACGGGATCGTTAGACAAGCCGACAACGCCCTCTCTAAGAACATAACAACTTCACTCATAGTCGGACGACATTTTCCTTCAAAAGTTACACAATTGACCGCTAAATATCCAACATATTTTACAGCTTCTATTTCAAACGGTGTTGGTGGAGGGACTTTAGGGTCCAAAATCCGGTGTATGTCATCGTGCACAATGTATGGTACAACCGAGTCAACCACATTCCTTCTCTCTCCCGATTCATTTTTATGAATCGCGCGATGCCCTGATAACAGTTCTAGTAACACCACTCCAAAACTATAAACGTCACTCTTAGCAGTTAACTGCTCAAACTTATAGTACTCAGGGTCCATGTAACCAACCGTGCCTGCGGCACGTAACGAGAGGTGTGAGGTGTTGTCTGGTGGGCCCAACAACGATAACCCAAAATCCGATACCTTTCCGGTCCATTCTTCATCAAGCAATATGTTTGATGACTTGATGTCACGGTGTATGATCGGCGGGTCAGCGTAGATGTGAAGATACTCAAGCCCACGGGCCGCATCCAGAGCGACTTTGATACGTGCGGGCCACGACATTATATACGAGCTGTATAAACTGTGTAGATGGCTGTGAAGACTACCGTTTTCCATATACTCGTATACTAAAACAAGTTCGGTTTCTTCCTCACAAAACCCGAGTAACCGGACCAAGTTTTTGTGATTGACCCTCGATAAAAACTCGAGCTCGTTTACGAACGCGTTGTCCGTGTCTTCTTGCTGTTTATGCTTGCCACCAGGATACGATGACGAGCTCGTTAACTCAGCCCGTTTCACCGCTACTTTTCGACCATCGGCTAGTGACCCTTGGTAAACCGAACCGAAACTTCCAACCCCTATTCGGTTATCTTCGGAGAAATTATTGGTTGCGTTAATGATTGTTTGTAATGTGAACTCTTCCAAATGACCCCCAGTTCCCATACTGATTAAATGACTCAATTTCTTCACAAGAACGCGATTCGCGGATTGAATCTGCGAAGCGATTTGGTCGTCCTCCATCGGGCCAGAATCGTGAACTCGACTACCTCCACTCGATTTGCAAAATCTAAAGATCAAAAAGCATATAACTAATAGAAATGACAATGAACCTACTGATCCCACCACCACAAATGCCACCATTTTGTCACTCCAACCAGCATTTCGCCGTACTGATGGCGTTGGCGGTTCTGCTGATATCGGTGGAGGCGGAGGTTGATTGTATTGGCATGGCCTACAAATCATCAACTCGCCCGTGCAAAATGCCGCATAGTTCGTGATCGTACCACACGAACAATGTGTTGTACATAAACCAGGAACTACATCCGCAAATACAAAAGAACTCAAAGACTCATTCCCCCAACAATATAACGAATAATTCAAGTCAAAATCCCACAAAAAACACCGCGGTTCACCTGCAATTCCTCAAACAGAACACGCTGCAGATATTCGGGCAACTGGAAACCATTTTCGCCCCAACACACAACAGTTCCATTAACTCTAATCGCACAAAACCGATTATCACCAACAGAAACCGATTTAAACACACCATCCGGTTTCCCATTCATACTCTGCCCCCAACAATCCAAACTACCATTACCCGAATTAACCGAACAACCACGGTTATATCCCACAGAGAGAGCATTATGACTCCCAGCCGGAACATTGCTAATATTGTTACCTCCAGCACACATTATCTGTCCAACGTCAGACAACCCACACACAAAATTGTTTCCAACGGAAACACCCGAGCTAAACCGTGTTTGATTGGGTACAAAACATCATTAAACCGGTCCCACTGCCAGCAAATGAGCTGGTTAGTGGCACCAACAATCCCACAAACATGTGAATCACCAGAATCAATTTCTCTAAGGGCCGAACCAAGGTAGAGTCTCTTGTAGACCACACTTCCGTTTCCGTTTGCTGGAAACCTCCAGCAAACGAGAAACGAAGTAAGTGTGGAGGCTGATGGTGAGCTTACTCCGCAGAGGAAGCGGTATCCACCCACGATACCGACTAGCTGAAACCGGGTGCTGTCAATTAATGGAGCTGATGGGGCTCCGTTGGTGGTGCAGTTGAGGTGGGTTTGGTTGGGTTTGGTTTGGGGATTTGGTTAAGGCGCAGATGAGGGTTTGGTTAGGGGTGATGTGGGAGATTGAGACTGTGGGGAGTGAGGAATTGGAAGGGGAGATGAGGAGGAGGAGAGAGAGGAGAGAGAAGATGAGGTCCGCCATTGAAGGGGTTGTTTCATGGTGTTGGTGTGGGTGTGGGTGTGGTGTGAGTTGTATGTGTGAAGGAAGAAGGAAGAGGGGTGTGTGTGTAGACGCGGTTTGGGTTGTGGAAAAGGAAGGTGAGTGAGAACGGGATACGACCGTTTCAGCAACGAAAAGATTTGTTTGGTACCGATTCAAATCATAATAATGTATTATTATTTTTTAATATTATTTGAATATATTTTAAAATAATACTGAACTATCATTATTAATCCAACAATTTATAATAATGTATTATTATTTTTTAATATTATTTGAATATATTTTGAAATAATACTCAACTATCATTATTAATCCAACAATTTATACGTACATACCACTAATTCGGTGTTATTTAAAAGTTTTTTTTATATTTATTATTATAATATTATATTTAATTTAATTAATTTTAAAACTTATTATTATAATATTTATGTTATTAATTAATTATAAACATGTTTTTTTCTGTTTTCTTCGTTTAAAGTTTTTAAGATACAATATCTTTTTTTTCATGTTAAAGTTGTTTTAAGATACAATATTTTTATAAATTTATAAATATGCCACTGTGATGTGCTTAATTTTATCTAAGTTTAAATATAAGTTTTACTTAAAACTGAGTCGCGAATAGTAATGCATAAGTGATCGAAGCACAAACATGCGTTTCATATAAGTTACGTCATGTCGTGTTTTCTTTTTTCGTTTTCTTAGCAATATAATATCATGTTTTATACATTTCAAATATACGTTACGACATGCTTATTTTTATCAAGGAATCAATAAAAGTTTTATTCGAACGTGTCACATGTTGAATTTTTTTTGTTTTTGTTTTTTGGCGTGAACATGGTATTGATATCATCCATGCAACACTGGTACCGGAACCATATTCACTTTTAATGGATTTCTCGAAATTTCAAACAATGTTGGTATGGTAACGGTATTATAACGAATCAAATTAATATCGTTCAAACAACATCGGTAATGGTACTAATATTCGTTTCTTAGGTTTTCCAATCGATTTAAAACATGTGTCGATATCCGCGGTTATATCTATTTCGATTGCTATACCAAGTGCCGATGCATAATATCATATAAGTATTGTAACAAACTAAACAAATACCGTAACAATAAAATTGATACTGACTTTTAATAATCAAAAGTAGCACTCAATGGTTGACAATATGTACATTAGCAATATAACAAATAACGCTTCTAACTTTCACTTTTATTGCTAAAGATAATTTCACTCTTAGAAAATTTATTAAAAAAAATTAACTTTGGTTGTCCATAATTTTTATTTATGTCTTTTCACAATAATATATAACATGATTGGGATAAAATCAATAGGTTGTTCATTAGGGCTAAGGGTGTAAACGAGCCGAGCTACTCGAGCTCGACTCGAAAACAAGCTTAAAACGAGTCAACTTTAAACGAGCTTGAGTCGAGCCTGAGCATAAAAACAAGATCGATTAGTAAACGAGTGTGAGGCCAAGCTTCGCTTATCAAGCTCGAGCCGGCTTGCAAGCCTAAATGAGCCCAGTGTTTATATTATTTTTAATTAATATGTTAAATATATATATTTAAATAATAAGAATTTCTATTTATAAAATTATGAAAAATAACTAAATTATATATAAATAATTCTTATAATTAATATAATTAACGATAAATAAGAAACGAGTCGAGCTCGTGCCGAGCTTTAGCTTGAAAAAATAACCACGAGCTAAGCTCGAGCTTTAGAAACAAACTCGATTGAGGCGAGCTCGAGCCTAGTCAAGCTCGACATGGCTCGTTTGCACCCCTAACTAAGGCTATAGTTGAGAGTTGTACCGTACTAAAAATGCTGAAACTGAAAACGAGTAAAGTATAAAGCGGATATCATACGATTATAGTGGGTCTTTACCAATATCATTAAAAATACCATAACCGATGGATACTGAAACATGATAAACAAATAATGGTACCGGTACGATGATGTTCAATCAGTATCCATTTGGTATGGTGCCAATACTTGAGAAAATGGACTATGTTGTGGTTCCCTCCCATCAATAGGCACAACATCACCCTCTCTTCCACCTCATCATTTTCTCCCAAGAGTGGGGTGTAGTTCCCTTTTATTTTTTTAATACCTAAATTCTTAAAATTATTACAATTTTCCTTAATAAAAATAAATAACATGGCCTAGAAAAAGACATAATTAAAAAAAAACATAATTTAAAAAAAAACTAAAGCCCACTTCCACTACTTTCTAGCCATTTCTTTGTGATCTTATCCTTCATTCTTGAGAGCACCGCATGGTCTCTTTCGGGTACGCTTTCGTTGTCGGTTCTCATAAATTGGAACTCTTCAGTTTCTTGATTTTGTAGATCAAATTCGAGTCGCCTCTTATCAAACTCAAGCCTCCATTTCCCTCACCCGCTTCTTCCTTTTCCTTCTCTTTCTTTTTGTACATCTCCTCTTGCACTCCCATAAAGTGGTTGAATTTTTGTAGAATTGTATTAAGTATTGATACATCACTCGTGCTCGTTCCCTTTGAACCTGAAGACCTCGCAGCGGTTGCTTTTTTAGAACGATCCTTTCTAATCGGACGCTCTGATTCAATAGTTGGAGCGTCATCTTCGAACTCGGGTTATCGTTTATATTGATAGCACAACGTGCACCAGAACACCAGCATTATAACTCCCCAACGCACTTGTTTTAGGTCTTTTCGCTTGTGATACCTCATTAGGCACCATCTTCCACTTCTCACATTTTCTCAGTATTTCATATGCCCTCCTGTATGTCCACGTGTAACAACTCTAAATTTCGTTGTTACTTTTTTCAGTTTATTCCCGTTATATTTCCATTTGTATTCCGAGATTCGTTTATAAGAAAAGTTTATGTTAATTAATTACAATTATGTATGTTATAACGCATCTAATCTCTTATCAAATCGCATCGCTAATCTCATCGCATCGCAACTCGAAGTTAATTATATGGTTTTATGTTATTTATGTGTTATGTGTGTTTGTGGTTATGATTACGCTCGCTATCGCATCGCTCTCGCTTATTCGAATCGCTAAAACGCGCTATTATATCAACTATGAAGCTTAATATAACTAACTAATACGAACCGAATCGCCAAACGAACTCTTAACGCGAAATCAGCAAACGAAACTTGGTCACCAGGCCAAGTTCGGCCGAACTTGACTACCACAAGTTCGCCCGAACTTGCCTGAGACACAAGAATCCCCCATAATCCAAAAGTTCGCTCGAACTTGTACACATATGTACAAGTTCGGCCGAACTTGGCTAATCTCTCTTAAAAATCAAGCAAGTTCGTCCGAACTTGCATGAATTTCATGCAAGTTCGACCGAACTTGACCCACCAGCTCTCATTTTTGCCTTCACCTATAAATACTCAGCCCCATTCTCTCATTTGAACTTGCTTGAAGTTCGCCCAAAGCTCCCGAAACTCGAAACCCTCTGCTTTCTAAGTAAGAATCAACCCGATTTCAACTACAATGACGTTCAACAACGTTTTAAAACGATTTTGCACAAGGCATTGCCTTCGTTTTCATCAAATATCTTCTATGTACGAAAATCTTCATCTTTTTCCATAAAAACTTCTATTTTCACTCAGATCTATACTAGATCTGAGCAAAACATTTTAAATCCTTGATTTTTACACCATTTTCACACTAATGACGTATGTTTCGTTCACTTTTGAGTGGAACGAGGCGTTGTCGAAGCTATATCTCAGATCCGGAAGCACAAGGACGAAATTACACACGCTGGACTAACCCGTACGAACCATTAAGTTCGCCCGGATTAGCCTGAGTTTCTGTAAAATGACTAAGTTCGCTCCAAAAGACCTCTCCAACCTAAGCTTTACTCAGTGGCTTAAGGTTGGAGGGATGGGCACTCGATTTCCTTAGCAAAGGACGCGAAAACGGAAGATTTTGGACCCGAAAACATCAAGTTCGCTCGAAGATTGCACTGACTTTTGACAACACAGTAGCCAAGTTCGCTCGAACTTGCCCTCAAGGGGTCAAGTTCGGCCGAACTTGAGTGAAAATGGCCAATGTTCAACAGAAGACCCTCAAGTTTGCTCGAACTTGCAAAGTTTCTCAGGAAACTTCACAAATTCGGCCGAACTTGTCAACCCACTTATCAAACCCTCACAAGTTCGACCGAACTTGTCTAGTTTCCTTGAGAAACTTACAAGTTCGCCCGAACTTGACTCTAACCTCCGCAATACTATACAAGTTCGCTCGAACTTGTATGATCACATACAAGTCGGCCGAACTTGCCTACTGTTCAATCCAAACTTCACTGTTTCAGCGTTTCGGAGACTGATGCATTTTCGTTCGCGTATGCTGGCTGATCTGGCGCTCCTCTTCACCTCTCGGCAGTCGCCTACTCTCTCCTAAATGCACCCACAGTGAGTATACTTGACCCGTTTTCGTTTTAATGCACTACTTGGGTGTTACATACGTTCCTCTATCAAAATCACTTCACAACTCAAACTGTTTATCACACGCAAATAATCTGATTATATATGCACAATATGTGATACTAGAAGCATGTGACTAGGACTTATTTTCGTTAACTTGCCTCCGTAGCTAGTATGGTACTATAGTGTGGCTAACACCCGACGGGGTCTAGTTAGGATGGACGCGCAAGCCTTCTCACGGTAGTTAGCATGAGAAATAAGACTATGTTTATCTATGTGATGTGTTTTGGTGTATCATGATATGTAATTAGACTATTTCGCGAACGGTTTCTCTATTATCCTAGTATTACTAAAACCCGTATGCTCACCTTTACTTAATTGTATTGACTTGTATTTAACGTATGTAACAAGTTGAGGATTTTAGCTTGGATGCTTTGGATGTAGCGTGCTTAGTTTAGTTTGCTTTTGTTTAGTTTCCAAATGTAAAAAATCTAGGGAAAATCGAACCTTATTGTTTTATGGGAAAATCATGTATTTCGGGACATTGTTGATGACGTGTTGTTTAATAGTATGGGATATTAGACGTTAAAATATTGTTGATTAAATAGTGTTATGGAAATTTCTCGTGAGACAATCTGGTCGCCTAGTGCCACTAACCCTGATGTTTCCGCCATCGGTTGGGGTGTGACAGATTGGTATCAGAGCCCATAACCTTAGGATATAAGTAGAATTGCCATGATTCGACCTAGTAGCATGTTTAAGTACCCGATTGACCTATCTTTGACTTAAATGTTAAACTACTTGCCATAAATGCTTAAATGTGCCTTTCCTAAGGCTAACACAATATACACGCTTGGAAACGCTCGTGTCACATAAAACGAGTTATCAAATCGAGATTAGGTGTGAAAACCGAGAACTCTCGATGAGATCATTCACTCAGCGCAATCTCTATCGCACGAGATACCTTCGTTGAGTTAGGAATGATATCCAAACCTCGACGAAAATCTCCATTTCTATCTAGTGGAACGCCCGATGTGATCGGTGCGCGTAGCCACAACTAGGAACGACGTTGCTAAGTTAGGGGTGAAACCCGCATCTTAGTAACAAATTCCGCCTTTCGATTTTCAATCTCACCAAAGTCTCGAATATTCCGATGATTTGGAACACGTAGTAACCGGAAGGATAATGCCGTTAGCCGCTTGCGGTGAGAGCATCTATCTATTAGGCCAAAGCGTGGGTTCAAAGTCAAAGGATGATCGAATCACTTTGGATAGTCAACGTCTCAAAACCCCGGACACTCCCAAATTGATTTAAGCCTATATCGTCAATTTACGCATCATCGAGTTTATTATTATTTATGTGTTTAAAATTTTGAGAAATTTTCGCTTTATTCGATTTCTCGCTTTATTTATTCTCGCATTATCGATTTCCCGCTTTATCGCTTTACGCTCCATAAACGCATGCACTACTCGCACAACTCTCGTAATCTAAAATGCTAATTAATACACCAACCAAACTAATCGCTTAACTCGCTTACGCCTATGAGGACATGTGTACCTCATGCACGGTATTATCTCGCTTATTTATATATATATATATATATATATATATATATATATATATATATATATATATATATATATATATATAAACGCTTATATCTCGCATCTCGAACGCACACGCTTTACTTATAAGAAGGTGAATACGTGCACAGTATATGCTTGTGTGGATTACGTGCTTACGTGCTTATGTGTTTACGTGCTTACGTGTTTGCCTGCTTACGTGATTACGTGCCTACGTGTTTATGTGATTTTGTGCCTTGTATGAATAATAATAACAATACTAAATATTTTAAACATAAACATTATTATAATCGAATCTCATCCTATCAAATCCTTTAATGTAGATGTCTTCTATGGGATCACATACGAGGAGGAATCTCCAGCGCAGCAACGCCGATAAGCGTATCGCTACAATGGTAGCCAAGGAAATAGCTAAAGTCATCCTGCAAATCGTCTCGGAAATTCATGCTGTGAGCAGTAACTCATCGGTCTACTCGAAAGCTGAAAACCCAAAGTCACGATTCAGCTTCAAAAATTTCAAGGCTTGTGCACCTCTCACCTTCACGGGCAATGATGGACCGACTTCTATGTTCCATTGGTTTGACGCCATTGAGGTCACCTTTAGGAAAAGTGGATGCCCCGATGACCTCCGCATGGTGAACGCTATAGGAGTCTTCCAGTCCCGTGCTCTCGACTGGTAGACCGCCGAAAGAAATAGGCGTGGTAATGATGAAGCCTATAATCTGTCTTGGGAAGAACTCAAGGAAGTGATGATGAAGGAGTTCTGTCCTCCGCATGAGATGCAAAAGCTCGAGAATGAGTTTTGGGGAATCAAACAAGATGGTCCCGACAATGCTGGATTTACCACTCGATTCAAGATTTTGAGCATCATCTGTCCCAGCCAAGGTGATACAACCGAGAAAGCTATCAACAAGTATATATGTGGTCTACCCGAATGTGTCGCAAATTTTGTGAAATGTAACATCCGTCAAAAACGGATTTACCAAACCCGCTCCGTTTAGCAACCGAACAGTCAGTCAAAATTTTCGTTGCGAATTAAATGCCCAAAATATTTTTAAACGATCCGTAATCAATTAATATACGGGAATATATATTTAGTTTTTGAAAAACTGTCAAAAATCGCAAAATAAAAATGAATTGTTTCAGCCGGGTTTCGAACCCGGGTCTGTACCGAATCAAATGTGACTTATCTCTCAACACACAAACCACTGCGCCGCTTGATCTGTTTGTTATATATTGCAATCATTTAGTTGATATAATAACGTTACGAATTCAAAATCGGCGCCCAAACGATTCAGTCGTCGGAATCCCGGAATATTCGCGAGTCTTAACTACGATTTACGTTATAACGTAAACTTTTAATTAGACATCGGTTATAACCGATGTTTGAAGTCCGCGACACTTTTCAAAACCGCCGGAAAACTTGAACTTATGAACCCAGTCGTAAATCAGATCAAATACATTTCGATTATTCCCTATAAATTCACCCTCAAACCACGACAAACACTTTCGCTCAAAAATCACACCTTTTCTCGGCGTAATTCCACTCGCCGGAATAACCCTGTTCGTCGCCGGAAAACCGTTTTCCCCATTGCCGAGCTTTTCTGAACCTCTGAAGCTTATACCGGAGATACCCATATTCTTTCCAAGTTTTTCGGAGACTTGCTGCTGCAAGACACCAGACGCCGGAGTTGTTTTCTGTCGCCGGAGTTCTGCCGGAAAACAGAGGGTCCAGTCGGTATACCTCTTTCGCTTAATTCTTTTTCTTTTCACTTCCATATTACCAGTAATTAACCTAAAACGCTAAGAAACCGATTTAAAATTTCGAACCAATCTGTCACCGATTTCTGGTTATTTTTTTCAGTGAAGAAGATGATGACTTGTTATCATATAAGTTTAATTAAAATCATGAAATTAATCGGGTTAGACACACAGTCCAGCGGTGGACTGTGTGCACATATAAAACGCAAAACGTCTCGAGTTCGATTCCCGTCTCACACACGCTGCCTTAATAAAATGCAAATTTTTGTTTACTGAACCGGATCGCCACAGATATATGTTAAATATATTGTTAACCGGAATAATAACCAAGTTAGACACACAGTCCAGCGTGGACTGTGTGTTTGATTATATCGCTGGTCACGAGTTCGAGTCCGGTCTTCAGCACCGACTCGGACGATTATCTATTCTTTTTAATTAAGGCAGAAAAGGAAATAAATAATTAGTATTTAAGTATAATAAAAATCGAATGTTATAACATGTTGAACACACAGTCCAGCGGTGGACTGTGTGTTAGATTAAACCACAGGTCCCGAGTTCGAGACCTGTGGAGTGCAAAACCGGTCCGCTTAAACTGTTTTTAAAATAAAATGATTTTCTGTTAATTCTAATTAATGTATATATGAAATTAAAATCGGGTATATAACGGGTTAGACACGTAGCTCAGTTGGTAGAGCTGCGTGCACGCGTACGGGAGGTCTCGGGTTCGAGCCTCACCGAGCGCACAACAATATGCCTCAAAACCGGTCAACGACCAGTCAAAGTCAACAAGTCAAAGTCAACTGTAGCAGAAAAAAAATAAAATATTTTTATTATTTTTATTTAATTATTTTAATTAAAAATCAATTATAAATACTTAAAAATAACATTTTTAAGATTAGAAAATAGCCTTAAACTCACAAAAATGCACCCAACAATCCTACTAAAATAGTTTAATAAAATCCGTTTACTTACCAAACCATAATGCGATTTATCTAGGTTAAATCTCACTCGTGGTTAAAACCACTTCGCGTGCATTCAACGTCATCAACCGAACGCACCCACTGTGAGTGAATCTTACAATTCCCCCTTTTAAATTACACGTTTTGGGGTGTGTCATGTGTTATGAATTAATTAATTTATTTATTTAAACTTGTGCCATACCACATCATGACTTGAACTTAGATTGATTTATTGTGGTGATTTATTTATATTCCGTTGGTCAAATTACATGAAACTCATACATTAAGCCCATCAGTTCCTCGTGGGAAACGAGTAGAACATCGCGTGCTTCAATTCAAATTCATTATTGTTCATGTGTGTTTTCATTGAGTTTATATTGTTTGTAGTTGTGTTATTCATATTATCATGTTTATGCAATTCATTCATCAGGCCCCTCAGTTCCTCGTGAGAGACGAGTTGAGCATCGCGTGCCTTTAATTGTTTCCATTATTATTTATGAGTGTTTCATTTAACATCTTATGATTGTTGATCAAGTTACATCTAATTTTACTCATGTTTGGTTGTGCACATATTTCATAATCAATTTAAATAAATTGTTCAAATGTTTTCCATAGGATTCACTCGCCAACATTATGTTGATCCAAAAACCTTTTTACACATGATATAGGTGGACAGGTTGAAGCAAGGAAAACATAGGATATGCCTTAGAAGAGAACAAAGAAGTTTAGTTTGTAGTTAAATCATGTTGTAGCAATTATTGTAAATTTCCATTTAATTTGTATTAATGAATATGAAACATTTAATAAATGTCATGAGCTTTGATGATAACCCAATCATGCCCCGATCACCTTATCCGCTGCGGGTCGGGGTGTGACATGAAAGTTGCTCGTACTACAACCATCGAGGAAACCTTCATGCTCGCCGCTGAGATCAATGATCAGCGAGTTCAAGATGGTTATTTCAAGAACCATGCAAAAGTTGCCAATCAAGCTGTCACCGAATCAACTGCTACTATCAAACCATCCAGCGATCCGAAGGGAAAGCGTCAGGGACGCAAAAGAGGAAACCCTAGCAAGAACTACGCCGCTGCTACACCGCTCAACTCCCAGCCTTACCAGGCTCCTACTCAAAACGCACCCCAGGCTAAACGTGCATACACTAGTCCTCACCCACTGTGCCCTAAATGCACTTATCATCACGTGGTGGGTGGAAACTGCCGCTTTTGCACAAACTGCAACATCTACGGCCACTTTACTGTTAGTTGCCGTACCGGTCCACGTCATCCAGCTCCTCAAGCTCCAGCACTGCCAGCTCCTCAGCATACTCCCCAGAACAATCAGCAACAAGCAGCAGCTCCAAAAGCACGTGTGTGGTGACCCGAACCACCTTGCCAATGCCTGCCCAAACCGTACCGTCAAGCAAGAGCCGCAGCAACAACAGCCCCAGCAGCAGGCACCACCGCAGCCCCAACAGTAACAACAAGCTGCACGTGGAAAGGCTTTCAACCTGAATCACCGCCAGGCCCAGAATGACAACAATGTTGTCAATGGTACATTACTCGTTATGGTATTTATGCTTCATGTCTATTTGATATTGGTGCCGATAATTGTTTTGTATCGTTAGAATTCGAAAAGGTTTTAAAATGTAAGCGCGCTAAACTCCCAAAGACTTTCGATGTGGAAGTCGCCACCGGAAAATTCGTTACCATCACCTCTGTCCTACGTGGTTGTTCTCTCGATCTCAACAACCATGTCTTCTTGATCAATCGCATACCTATGCAGTTAGGTAGCTTCGATATCATAGTAGGTATGGACTTTCTTCATGAAAACCATGCTGAAGTTGTATGCTTTGATAAAATGATTCGCTTCCCTCTCCCTAACGGTGATCAACTTCATGTTTATGGTGAAACTCCCTCAAAGAAGTTAATGCTTTTCTCATGTACTCGAGCACACAAATGTTTGCGAAGCAATATGATGCTTTCCTCGCCCATATCGTGAACCCTGAGAAAGAAAAGAAGACTTATAAAGATGTTCCCGTTGTTTGTGAATTTCCTAAAGTCTTTCCCGACGATTTATCTGGTCTACCCCCTACTCGAGATGTTGAATTCCGTATCGATTTAGTTCCCGGAGCTACTCCCGTTGCTAAAGCTCCTAATCGTCTCGCACCATCCGAAATGCACGAGCTATCGAGCCAACTTCAAGAGCTTCTTGATAAAGGTATCATACGCCCGAGCACTTCACCATGGGGCCCACCCGTCCTTTTCGTGAAAAAGAAGGATGGATCGTTCCGTATGTGCATCGATATCGTGAACTTAACAAACTCACGATAAAGAACCGCTATCATCTTCCTCGAATCGACGACTTATTTGATCAGCTTCAAGGTGCTACTTGTTTTTCTAAGATCGACTTACGTTCCGGTTATCATCAGTTGCGTGCACTCGAAGAAGATATTCCGAAAACCGCCTTTCGTACTCGTTATGGCCATTTCGAATTCGTGGTCATGCCTTTTGGTCTTACCAATGCACCCGCGGTATTCATGGATTTGATGAACTGGGTGTGTAAAGCTTTTCTAGATCGTTTCGTCATTGTTTTCATTGATGATATCCTTATCTACTCGAAGTCAAGAGACGAACACGCGCGCCATATCTGTTTAGTCCTCGAACTTCTTCAAGGAAATCCTCTTTATGCTAAGTTCTCTAAATGTGAATTCTGGCTCGAAGAAGTCCAAGGAATTCACGTCGACCCTGCAAAGATCGAAGCCATCAAGAGTTGGATTACACCGAAGAATATTTCCGAAATCCGTTCATTTCTTGGATTGGCGGGTTACTACCGTCGATTCATCGCCGACTTTTTGAAAATCGCCGTTCCGCTTATCGCTAACTCATAAGGACAAACCCTTTGTTTGGGATTCTAAACAAGAGGAAGCTTTTCAAACGCTCAAACGTATGTTATGCAACGCTCCTGTACTCGCTTTACCCGACGAAAACGACGATTTCGTTGTTTACTGCGATGCCTCAAACCTTGGTCTTGGTTGTGTCCTCATGCAACGAGACAAGGTTATCGCGTATGCATCTTGACAACTCAAAATACATGAGAAAAACTACACAACCCACGATCTCGAACTCGGTGCAGTTGTCTTTGAATTGAAGATATGGCGACACTACCTTTCCGGTACTAAGTGTACGATCTTCACCGACCATAAGAGCTTACAACATATCTTTAATAAAAAAGAACTAAACATGCGCCAACGCCGATGGGTTGAACTTCTCAACAATTATGATTGTGAGATACGCTACCACCCCGGCAAAGCAAACGTCGTCGCCTATGCTCTAAGTCAACGAAACTATGTGTATAGTGTTCGTGACTCTCAAGCTTTGAATGATCTTGAAATTCTTATTCGCGAAGCCCAATTTGCTTGTTTTAACGAGAATACCCTGCAAGAAGAAATGAAATGTGGTGCCGAAACTCAACTTGTTGTTAAACCTAACGGTATTTATTATTATCTCGATCGTATTTGGATTCCTACCCGCGACAATCTTCGTGAATTATTAATGATCGAAGCCCACAAATCTCGATATTCCATTCACCCCGGTGCCGACTGTCACACCCCGACCCTCAACGGAAAAGGTGATCGAGGCGTGATTGGGTTATCATCAAAGCTCATGACATTTATTATAACGTTTCATATTCATTAATACATTTTAATGGGAAATATACAATCATAATTACATCATGTCCTAAACATCAATCTAGGCTTCATTGTTTTCTTCTAAGGCATTTCCTATGTTTTCCTTGCTTCATCCTGTTCACCTGTATCATGTGTAAAAATGGTTTTTGGATCAACAAAAAGTTGGCGAGTGAATCCTATGAAAAACATTTGAACAAGTTTATTTAATTGATTATAAAATAAAGTGCACAACCACACATGAGTAAAAATAGATGTAAACTTATTCACCAATCATTTAATATTAAATAATGCACACATGAACAATAATGGATCGTTTTGAGGCACGCGTTGCTCAACTCGTCTCCCACGAGGAACTGATGGGCCTAATGAATGATTTGCATAAACTTGACAATATGAAATACATAACTACAAACAATATAAACTAAATAATACACACACGAACAATAATGGATTTGTTTTGAGGCACGCGTTGCTCAACTCGTCTCCCACGAGGAACTGATGGGCCTAATGAATGAATTGCATATAACTTGACAATATGAAATACATAACTACAAACAATATATACAATCTAAGTTTAGATCACAATATGGTATGGCACAAGTTTAAATAAACGAGTTAATTTTGGTGACACATGACACACCCCAAAACGTGTAATTAAAAAGGGGAGTTGTAAGATTCACTCACATTGGGTGCGTTCGGTTGATGATATTGAATGCGCACGAAGTTTGATTTAACCATGAGTGAAACTAACCTAGATAATGGCATAATGGTTCGGTAAATAAGCGGATTTTATTAATCAATTTTAGTAGGATGATTGGATATATTTTTGTGAGTTTAAGGCTATTTTCTAACCTTAAAAACGTTATGTTTAAGTATTTTTAATTGATTTTTAAATAAAATAAATAAATAAAAATAATAAAAAATGTTGACTTTTTGCGACCGTTGACCGTTGACTTGTTGACCGGTCAGACTGTGTAATTGTGTGCGCCGCCCGAACCCGAGACCTCCCGTTCGCGTGCACGCAGCTCTACCAACTGAGCTACGTGTCTAACCTGAAATATTTCTGTTTTAATTATATTTATATACTAATTGAATTAAACCGAAAATCATTTATTTTTAAAAACGATTTTAATGCATCGAACCGGTGTTCTCCACAGGTCTCGAACCCGGGACCTATGGTTTAGGTTAACACACAGTCCACCGCTGGACTGTGTGTCTAACTTGTTAAATAATCTGATTTTTATTATACTTATATACAAACTAAATAATTTCGTTTCTGTCTTATATAAAAAGTTTGATAATTATCAGGACCGGTGCGGTAGTCCGGACTCGAACTCGTGATGTGTGATTAAACATTCACACAGTCCACCACTGGACTGTGTGTCTATCTTGGTTATTATTCCGGTTTTTATTTAACTTAACATCTTTAAGCAGTGAATCCGGTTCGGTTAAAAAAAAGGAACATTTTTATTAAGGCGAGTGTGCGTGGGACAAGAATCGAACTCGGGACGTATGCGTGTTTTATTTGCACACAGTCCACCGCTGGACTGTGTGTCTAACCTGAGATATATCTTGATTTTAATTAAACATATACAATACTGAACTTCGTCTTCTTCGTCAGACTTAACCAGAATCGGAGTCTGACTGGTTCATCGATTTTAATCAAGTTCTTTTAGTGTGTTGCGATTAATTGTATGTGAGATTAATAAAAAGAATAAGAGATTAAGTGTAAGGTATACCGAACTGGACTCCTCTGTTTCGCCGGCGAAACTCCGACGACAGCAGATTATTCCGGCGACGTGTGTCCTGCGGCAGAGGGTCTTCAGGGAGCTTGAGATGAGTGTGGGTGGCTTCGGTATGAGTTCTGGGTGTTCAGTAAGGCTCAGAGGTGAAAGGCTCGGTTTTCCGGCGAGTTGCAAAAGTTCTCCGGCGAGGGAAATTATGTCAGGAAAAAGTGTGATTGTGAGCGAAAAAGCTAGCAGAGGTTAGAGGGGGTATTTATAGGGCAGAACATTGACGAATTTAGTCTGATTTCCGTCTTGATTCGTCGGTTAAAGATTTTCCGGCGGTTATAACTTGTGTCGCGGACTAGACATCGGTTATAACCGATGTAGTAGTTAATGTTTACGTTAAGTCATTGATAACCGACGCCGTTTGACGAAATCGTCGGATTTTCCGGCGTCAACGGATTTGGGCGCGTCAGTTGACTGGATTTGATTTCTTTTTTCATTATTTGAATTAATTGTTTCGGTATCTTAACAAAAACCCAAAGTGGCGGAGTGGTTGAGCGCGTGTGTGTTAATTCTTTGTTGTTTACCAGCTGACCCGGGTTCGAAACCCGGCAGCATTAATTTATTTTTATTTCATTAATTTTAATACTTTTTCAAATAAAACTTTTATAATCCAATATACTTATTAATTATGTATCGTTTAAAAATTAATTTGGGCATTAAATACGCCACGAAATTTTTAACTGATTGTTCGGTTAATAAACGGAGCGGGTTTGGTAAATCCGGTTTTTGACGGATGTTACACCGACAAGATGTACCAGGACCTTCGTCCTAAGTACTGGTGGCCGGGCATGAAAAAGGATATCGTCGTTTACGTCTCAAAGTGCTTAACCTGCTCGAAGATTAAAGCCGAGCATCAAAGGCCCTCTGGTTTACTCGAACAACCTGAAATACCGATGTGGAAGTGGGAGAGTATAGCTATGGACTTTATTACGAAACTTCCCCGTACTTCATCCGGTCACGATAGCATTTGGGTTATCGTCGATCGTCTTACCAAATCCGCGCACTTTATTGCTATACGAGAAGACTTTAAGGTTGAACGATTAGCCCGAATCTATACCGACGAAGTTATATGTCGACACGGGACGCCTCGTGACATCATTTCTGACCGCAATGGTCGCTTTACCTCGCGTTTCTGGGAGACTTTTCAATCTGCTCTCGGTACTACTCTCAATCTCAGTACCGCTTTTCACCCGCAAACCGACGGTTAGACTGAGCGCACAATCCGCACCCTCGAAGACATGCTTCGTGCATGCATCATAGATTTCGGTGATAATTGGGATACGCATTTACCTTTAATTAAATTCTCGTACAATAATAGTTATCATACCAGCATTCAAATGGCTCCTTTTGAGGCACTGTACGGAAGAAAATGCCGATCGCCTATTGCATGGCACAAGATCGAGAAGCAAAATCATCGGTCCCGAGTTGATTAAGAATCGACAGACAAGATCCTCCAAATCAGAGACAATCTCTTGAAAGCTCGAAGTCGTCAAAAGAGTTATGCCGATAAACGCTGCAAGCCCCTACAATTCGAAGTGGGAGATATGTTCTCCTAAAGGTTGCACCTTGGAAGGGAGCGATCCGCTTCGGGAAGAAAGGAAAGCTAGCGCCTCGATACGTTGGTCCCTTTAAGATTCTGGAAAGGATCGGTAAAGTAGCCTATCATCTTGAACTACCGACGGAACTTAATAACGTTCCTCCGACTTTCCACGTGTCTAACCTCAAGAAGTGCCTAGTCGAAGAAAATCTCCATGTCCCTCTCGAAGATCTGCAAATCAAAGAGACTCTCCATTTTTGGAGAAGCCTGTCGAGATCATGGACCGAGAAACCAAGAAACTGCGGCGCTCTCACATCCCTATCGTGAAGGTGCGATGGGAGGGCAAACGCGGCGTCGAGTTCACTTGGGAGTTGGAAAGTGACATTAAGGCTAAGTACCGCACCTCTTTGTTACAACCACTACTTAAATTTCGGGACGAAATTTCCTAAAGTAGGGGAGACTGAAACAACTCTAAATTTTGTTGTTACTTCATTTTCAGTTTATTCCCGTTATATTTCCATTTTGTATTCCGAGATCCGTTTATAAGAAAAGTTTATGTTAAATTAATTACAATTAATGTATAGTTATCATCATCGCAATCTAATTTGTTTTATCATATTCATGTGTTATGTCTGCTTCGCTGGTTAATATATCGCTCTATGTATTCTCTCGTTATTCGATGTTTCAGGCTATTATCTACGCTTAATTAACTCCTAATAAACGTCGCTAATACATCTCAACAAATCAGCTAATAAACTTGTACCAACCAATTCGCAACGAACACGTTACACGAAATCAGAACACAATAATTGTCACCATAATCCAAGTTGTCGAACTTGACACAATACAAGTTCGCCCGAACTTGCTGAACCTAAAAATTCAAATCCAAGTTCCCCTGAACTTGATAATTATCATGCAAGTTCGACCGAACTTGCTATCCCACCAGCATCGTCATTTTTCCTTCACCTATAAATACTCAACCCCATTCTCTCATTTGAACTTGCTGTAAGTTCGCCAAGAGCTCCCGAAACCCGAAACCTCTGTTTTCTAAGTAAGAATCAACCCGATTTCAACTACAATGACGTTCAACAACGTTTTATAACGATTTTGCACAAGGCACTTACCTTCGTCTTCATCAAATCTCTTCTATTTACGAAAATCTTCATCTTTTTCCATAAAAACTTTATTTTCACTCAGATCTATACTAGATCTGAGCAAAACCTTTTAAATCCTTGATTTTTACACCATTTTCGGACTAATGACGTATGTTTCGTTCACTTTTGAGTGGAACGAGGCGTTGTCGAAGCTAGATCTCAGATCCGAAACACAAGGACGAAATCGTCACTTTACACAAGCTGGACTAACCCTTACGAACCATCAAGTTCGCCGGATTAGCCCGAGCTTTCTGTAAAATGGCTAAGTTCTCCAAAAGACCTCTCCGGCCTAAGCTTTACTCAGTGGCTTAAGGTTGGAGGGATGGGCACTCGATTTCCTCAGCAAACGACGCGAAAACGGAAGATTTTGGACCCGAAAACATCAAGTTCGCTCGAAGATTGCACTGACTTTTGACAACACAGTAGCCAAGTTCACTCGAACTTGCCCTCAAGGGGTCAAGTTCGGCCGAACTTGAGTGAAAATGGCCAATATTCAACTGAAGACCCTCAAGTTCGCTCGAACTTGCAAAATTTCTATGAAACTTCACAAGTTCGGCCGAACTTGTCAAGTTTCCTTGAGAAACTTACAAGTTCGCCCGAACTTGACTCTAACCTCAGCATATATACCTGATAATAAAGTTCGCTCGAACTTGTATGATTATTACAAGTTCGGCCGAACTTGCCTACTGTTCAATCCAAACTTCACTGTTTCAGCTTTTCGGAGACTGATGCATTTCCGTTCGCGTATGCTGGCTGATCCAGCGCTCCTCTTCACCTCTCGGCAGTCGCCTACTCTCTCCTAAACGCACCCACAGTGAGTATACTTGACCCGTTTTCGTTTTAATGCACTATTTGGGTGTTACATACGTTCCTCTATCAAAATCACTTCACAACTCAAACTGTTTATCACATGCAATAATCTGATTATATATGCACAATACGTGATACTAGAAGCATGTGACTAGGACTTATTTTGTTAACTTGCCTCCTTAGCTAGTCTGGTACTATAGTGTGGCTAACACCCGACGGGGTCTAGTTAGGATGGACGCGCAAGCCTTCTCACGGTAGTTAGCATGAGAAATAAGCCCTATGTTTATCTGTGTGATGTGTTTTGGTGTATCATGATATGTAATTAGACTATTTCGCGAACGGTTTCTCTATTATGCTAGTATTACTAAAACCCGTATGCTCACATTTACTTAATTGTATTGACTTTATTTAACGTATGTAACAGGTTGAGGATTTTAGCTTGGATGCTTTGGATGTAGCGTGCTTAGTTTAGTTTGCTTTTGTTTAGTTTCCAAATGTAATAAATCTAGGGAAAATCGAACCTTATTGTTTTATGGGAAAATCATGTATTTCGTGAGATTGTTGATGACGTATTGTTTAATAGTATGGGATATTAGACGTTAAAATATTATTGATTAAATAGTGTTATGGAAATTTCTCGTGAGACAATCTGGTCGCCTAGTGCCACTAACCCCGATGTTTCCGCCATCGGTTGGGGTGTGATACCACGGCCCATGTTTCTTGGTATACTTGTCAATAGCCACCCACAAAACACTCGCATCATTTGCACTACTTGGACGATTGTTTCATGCATTTTTTATATACCCGCAAACAACCCTGTTTTTGTGTTCATCTCTCTATATTTTGAACTAATGGAATAGACTAATCGATATGGATAGGGTTCGTGTTGCATCAGTTTGAAAAAATCTTTACAAACATGATTATAAAAGCCTTCACGTTTTCGACTGGTGGCGACACATTAAAATTTAAAAATTTAATTATTTAAAATAAAATTAAAAATTATACCTATAATCGAATCGGTAGAAGCTTTAACCCACGCTCATGCAAGCGTTTCCAACTCGTCCGAGGTACAAGGAATGCTTCCCGCCTTCCTGATTCCCTTTCCTTGATCTCCTTGTGCTCGTTTTTCCTTTCTTAGCCTTTGTGGTTTGTAACCGCGTTCGGGTATAACATCGCCATCTACGGCTAAAGAAATGAAATCGTGCTCGGGTGCGGTTTGAGTCAACGGCTGAACAGTGGCATTTGTATTCCTTGTGATTGCATTTGCATAACATGGTGCGGTGTTGGTATTGCATTTGCCAAACATTTTGAGATTGAATAAAACCACCAAACGAATATGGACCATCGGTGTTGTGAGGTAATAAGAATGAGAGTTGGGTCGAGGGAGTAGCAGTTGTGTTGGGAAAGAATGGAGGAGGTTGGGTCGGCTTGATCCATGATTTTTTTTGTATGAAATGAAGGTTGATAGAGAGACTAGAAAAGGGTTTGAGTTTGAGTTTGAGTTTGTGATTTTTAAAATTGTAAAAGGGGTTTAACTATGATTTTATAAATTAATTTAAGTTTTTTTTTGTTTTCCGACCGTTGCCAACGTTTATATTTCAAATGGTCGATTTTTACTTGGGGGAGATGGGGTGAGTCCCGATGCATCGACTTAAAGAAGGGAGGGGGGGGGGGTTTCCCTAAGGAGGTCCCCCGCCACATCACCTCCCCGATTGCTCTCCCGATACCACACCCACCCGTCTTAAGGGCATACAAAGTTACTCTTTTATTAATAAGAGATTATCTTTAACTATTAAAGTGAACATTTGGAGTATCAATGGTTACATTACTAATATAGATAATTATCAACCAATGATCCAATGGATGATAGTTTGGAACTTTGGATTATTAACATTCGGTTTGTCTTCACTCAAAAAGCAAAACATAATAACTAGTTTTTATATTTTGATAATTCATGAAACAAATAATTTATTTTAACTTTTAAAAAGTGAAATTAGTGGTTTTCAATAACCCGTTTAGCATTATTACATGGATTTATAATGTAAATAAGTATTGTGAGACTCATTAGTTAGCCCACAGTCAAAAGACGCCTTTGGGTTTCATCATTTTTTTATACTAACGACTCTGTAATACTACCTTAAGATAGTAAAATAGTAATCTTGGTATTTGGTTCTAGAATGTATGCTATTAAAGTCAAGATTTATAATAATAAATAATAATAGATAGGATTAATATAAGTTTGCTTCGGATAACTAGCCTTTGTTATAAATTACAAATCCTTTTCAATAATAGATAGATCCTTTTCAACATTTTATGGCATTATCACATAACTAGCCTTTGTTATAATTACAAGACCTACATTCAATTCAATTATCATTTATAATAGAAATCTTATCAAAGGAATAATTTGGAATATAATTTTTTATGTTGATGACATGGCCTCCAAGCTCCAATACCATCTCATTTAATATCTTATATTAAAAAAACACACACACACATACACAACTAAAAAAACACACACACACCACATAACAAGTACTTTCATTTTGAACATATTTTATTGTTAGGCTACTTGTTATGGAATAATGCCCTACCTAAGTTCAAATTTATAAAATATAACATACTACCTTTTTTAATGTTTTGAGTCATTAAGAATAAGTTTTTTTTGTTTGCCAATTTGATGATAAACTAACACATTTAAAAAAAACATACTGTAACGACTCAACTTAACAAAAAAAATCATTCTAAACATATTCTATTGTTCGGCTACTTGTTATGGAATAATGCCCTACGTAAGTTCAAATTTCTAAAATATAACATACTACCTTTTTAATGTGTTTGAGTCATCAAGAATAAGTATTTTTTTTTGTCAATTTGTTAATAAACTAACATGTTTAAAAACATACTTTAACGACTCAAATTAACGAAAATAAAGTACTACAATTACATATTCTCGTTTTATCTTAGATAAAAGTTTCGACTACTTAGTCGGATTAAGATCTTGAAACGATCCCGTGTAAAGTAGCCTATTGAATCGACGTGCGTATAGAGTCTACAAATATGGACCATACCTTTTGTCAATTTTCTAATCGTTGTTTGATTTCAATAGCTATGAAATAAAAGATATTGAATAATTAAAAAATGAGAGCGATACATTGGTGTACAAGTCTAAAATCAGGAAAAAAGTGGCGTATGAGATGGTAGGTTGACCCATGACCCTTTCTAACCAAAGAGCTTCATATGTTGTTGACTGTTGATTTAGTCATACAAGAAACTTGAAAGTAAGAAGAGGTACAAATGTAACAATCTCGATATATTTTTTTTTTCTTTTTTTGGGTTAAAATATTAATTCATTCGTGGAAAAAAAGCATATGGTTTTACTAATGTTTGGTTCATGCAATTTTAAATAGTTAATTGTCAATTTTAGTTACACTATTATACATGTGCACCAGATGTATTATTTATTTTATAATTATAATAGAAAATGACGAAAATCTTTTTAGGTGTGTTATATAGCTACAATCACCTCACACAAGATTTTAGTGTTATACCCGTTAAACACATGAAAATGTTATCCATTTTATTTTCACTAATAATATAGGTTGTATACGCTTCACACACTTTTTTTTAAGAAAATAGAATAAAAAAACAAATATAAAAAAAAAGATACTCGGGCATAGAAACGTATGAATTTTAATGATAACTATATACCTAATAACTAGGTGCGATGGAATAAATAAAAGAAAAATTAAAAAGAGAAAGAAGATAGGTTAGATTGGGGTGGGCCCATCTCTAAACCCCATTCACGTCATTAATGCAATGGCGGAAGACGTCAAGCAATAACAAACACCCATGCCGATTTGGCATGGGGACGCCATTCGACAACACAAATGTATAATCATGTTACGTATAAACGCGTATTCATGTACATCAAATTAGATATTCGAAATAAGTCACATTTCATAGCCATAGAGTAAAGCATGTCAGGTATATAAACAGTTAAACACTACTGTAATACCCAAAATATTAATATTCCCACATCATTAATTCTCCATAACAAGAAACAATTAAGGTTGTGTTTCAAAACCAGAAAGCATAATGCATGGAAAAACACTACTTACTGTTTTAACTAAACAGATTTTTAAACTCCCCGTCCCCCGAAAAGAATTCTGTTCATAAGGTAGAACATATCCATGACCTGCAACGTAAAAAATACAAATAATAAATGTGATTTTCAACTATAAAGCATGAATATATAGAGTTTAATGGGCAATACCTCCTTGTCATTTTGGTACTTGATGATGCTCATAACGCGGGTCTTCCATCGACTGCAAACATAACAGTAATGTTAGTCCTCGGTAGAAATCAAACAATAGCCATAGAGTGAATGTGCATGTGAGAACATACATCCAGGAGCACTCGGAGAACTCTAGGGTTTTCAAATGCCTTTACGATATCGTGAGAGTTTGCCTCCAAGTTAGATTCAATTTCTTCTGGCGTAAGCCCGAACATATCTTCAACAAATGTCACAATAAAAGGTATAAATAATAAACATCATCTTACAATAATATCCATAAATACTAATAGTATGTGTAGAAACTAAAAAAATACTACAGGGTTGTTCAATATGATCTCAAGTTCTCAACACAATTTTTAAGCAATAATCAGTCGATTTTGGCAATGTTTTATAAAAGAATGGTTGAAAGTCATCTTAATAAGATACAAAAAAGATACCCATGACCTAGTGTTTAGTAGCAAGGTTATCTGGTATTTAAATGTAAAAAAATGTTGTTATAAAAGAGAGAACTACGACTGTAATGATATAACTAATGTAAACACATTATTCATAAATTAAAATAAAATAAAATAAAATGGATAAAAGGTGTTTCAGCAACTAAAATTCACCCAAACACTCGTTGCACAGCCTGCCGATCTTATCACCTCTACATATAATAAGCTAGGGGTACAAACGTGCCGAGCGGCTCGAGAAAAAGCTCGAAACGTGTCTAGCCTTATCGAGCCCGAGCTCGAGCCTGGCATGTGAAGCTCATCAAGCTCGTCGAGCCTTATCGAGCTTTAGTGTAATATTAGTTTTTATTAATATTTAATAACATTTACCCCTTATTTAAAGTTGTCTAGTAAATGAGCCGAGCCGAGCCCGAACCTAAAAATAAGCTTATTTAGTAAAACCGAGCCTGAGCTTCACTTATCGAGCTCCCGAATCTAAACGGGTCTATAAATTTTATTTTTTTATTATATTTTTATTAATTATTTTAATTCATAGATAAAAAAACGAGTCGAGCCTGAGCCCAGCTCGAGCTTGAGAAACTACCAACGAGCCGAGCTCGAGCTCTAATAAATTAATCGAGCTGGAGCTCAAGCCTGATCAAGCTCGGGCTCGACTCGATTGCACTCCTAGCTTTTACCTAATGAACCATGGTTTGGTTTGTCTACTATGATCTGGTTTAGCTGGGTTCGATTTCATTCTTGATGGTTCACGTTGGTGAAAAGTAAAACCCGTAACCAAATTATTGCGAAAAAAAGTACCATGTATCGCTTGACTTCTGAACTGTGAGGATCAAAAACTTCCAGCAAGTCCATCAAACGGTCCCATTCAGGGCTTTCCATTATGTTATTCCTGAATAACATAAGGAAAATCAAATGAATATTTACTATAATAAAAAAATGATCTTAGAATGAAAAATGTTGTTGTCAAATGAATATCTTACAACACATCATCCTCTTGTTGAAGGTCTTGTGGGCTTTGAGACATCCCTGATTTATAAATGCAGCATGTTAATCTCAACTTTACAATTAGCGCAATGATTATTACAATTTAAATACCAGTGTCATCTTTAGGCTCTACGGGTGCAGGTGCGGCCTCTGTTTTAACAGGAGGCAAATCTACAGTCACTGAACGTTGCGAAACAGGTGCTGATGTGGCAGCTGCGCCTTGTGAAAAACCTGCATTAGCAGATTGGTTATTATTCTAAACAAAACGAATAAAAAGTGTTTCAAGGCAGCCCAACGCGACTAAATTTGACCCAAACCAAAAACGCCCATTCTGACCCGTCACCCAGCCCCCCAATCTAACCACCTCTTCAACGATCTGGTTCAGTTGGGTTTGATTTCATTCTTGATGGTTAAAATTGGTGAACAATTCTACAAATAGTGCAATGATTATTACATTTTAAATACCAGATTTCTTTGGGTCTTTGAGTAAACTAATGTCTTTACACTCTGTGGATGCAGGTGCTGATGTGGCATCCACCGTCACTGAACGTTGCGAAGCAGGTGCTGATGTGGCAGTTGCGTCATGTGAAAGACCAGCATTAGCAGTTTGGTTATTTTGTGTGTCCATTTGCCCCATTAGGGACCCGTCACCCACGAAAAGAGTTATAACTAACTTAAATAACTCGTTGAACAGATCCGCGACCTAAAATACATATATATTAATGTGAATGAATATATTAGCTGAGCTAAAATAAAAAGACCATTTTGCCACTTGTTTATAAGCTTATTTCATTAAGTTTATAACAATAAACATTTCAACATCTAATTATTTTATTTTATTATGAAGCATAAATAGAGTTTTTTGGCAGTTACCTCCTTGTCATCTTTGTATTTCATGATGTTCATTGGGTTTTCAAAATACTGCAAACATAACATTAATGTTATTCTTCAGTATAAATAAAAAATAGTCATAGAGTGCATGTACATGTGAGAACATACATCCAACAGGCTGCTTGAACTCTGGGGTTTTCAAATGCCATAAAAAGATCCGGGTTAAGGTTTGCCACGAGTTTAGATATAACTTCTTCCAGCGTAAGCCCGACTTGATCTTCAACAAAAAATCACAAAAAAGAGGGATAAATATACATAGTCAAAGTCTCTTAGAGTAATATCCATATCCATATCCATATATACTAATAGTATGTGAATAAGCACAGCTTCTAACCATTGACGACTCGACTTCGGCCACGTGTTTTAACTAAAATGGGTTAAAAGTCATCCGAAGTGTGTTCTTACTTCCTACCTTCAAATTGCTTTAGAGTTAAATTTTAAGATAATGAATAGAAATTGTTTCAGCAGCTAAATTTGACCCAAACCAAAAACACCCATTTTGACCCGTTACCCAGCCCACCAATCAGCGGTGTGAGTTTCTGACACGACACAAACCTAACATGAAATTCGGAGTTTGGGTTCAGTCTAAACGGGTTCGGGTGAGTTTCAGGTTGAACCAACGACCCCGTTTAGCTAGATGGGCCGGGTTCGTGTTGAACCCGGCGGGTTGGTGGGTTGACCCGTTTAACCCATTTATATTATGTTCTAATTTTTTTTCAAAGTTACCCCGTCTACATATCTTACTGAGTATGATGATGAATTTTTTCAAAGTGTGTTTTTATGTAACAAGTTAAATTGGATGTATATTTTATGCAATAATAATTATATTAAAAGAGAAATTGACATAAGATTTTATAACTGAAATATACTTTTTTTACATTTGTATTTTTTGGTGTAAAAATTTATTTTGAAAAAATTAATGTGAAAAAATACAAAATAAAAAAAAATCGTGTGTGTTCGGGTCAATCTGCGAATATTCGGGTCTGGTTCGGGGTCATGTGTTTGACACGATTTTCGGATTCGGGTTCGTGTAAAATTTCCGGATTCAGGTCGGATTGGAACCACATACCCGCGAACACGACCTGTTTAGCACCCTTTATCTTGCCACCTTTACATAAAATAAACCATGGTTTGTCTGTGAAAAAAGTTAAGGTTGGTGAAAAGCCAACGCCTATAACCATACTATCGTGAAAAATAAGTACCAAGTTGCTCCTTGACTTCGGAACTGTAAGGATCAAAATCTTTGAACACTTCTATAAAACGGTTGTCCCATTCAGGGCTTTCCTCTATTTTACGCCTGAGTAAAAAATGAATAATCAGATAAATATTATTATAAAATAAACACAAATCAATATTAGAATGGAAAATGTTGTAACTTGAACTATGCAGTTAATATCGGTGATATATTAGTTATCGGTCCCCATGTAAAATACCGGTGTCAAATATCGGTGAAAATATCAATACCGAAATTATCGGCGATATTGACCTTTATTTGACCGGTATAACCAATATATCACTGAATTGAAGTGTGACCCATATCCGATATTTTACCGCATTAACTGCATAGAACTTGAATAAGAAACTTACACTATATCCTGCATTTCTTGACGATTTGGTAGGCTTAGAGACATATAAATGCACCAAATAAACACAAATCAATGTTTTCAGCTCTTAATCTTTAAACTCTACAAATATTGCAATGATTATTACACTTTAAATACCAGATTTCTTTGGCTCTTTGGGTGATTCGGTGTCGTCTTTAGACTCTTTGGGTGCAGGTGTTGCCTCTGTTTTCGTCGGAGGTACATCTTCGGTCACTGCTGACGTGGCAGATGAGCTTTGACACGCTTTAGATTTGTTAGTTTGTGTTACCTCAATTTCAAAACCAGCAGGTGCAACTATAGTCACCGAACATTGCTTAGCAGGTGCGGACGTAGCAGCAGTATTAGATTGGTTATTTTGTGTGTCCATTTTCTCTATCATGGCCATTGCGTATTTCTGTAATTTCAAATACGTAACAAAATAAAACTTAAAACATCATATGAGCATCATCATTCAAGATTTGGCAATATAAGATAATAGAAGGTTTCACAGTAGGAAGAGCTGTACCTCTAAGTATGAAGCTGCCTGCGATTAAAGATACAACATTAGTCAAACATAAAAGTATATATTATAATTGTAACATAACAAATCCATTTTGAAAGAAAGCGAAAGTAAAGTATCGTATACTCACTCACCGATGAAAAAACCGGAGAAAGCGCAACACCAACTCCCACCCAAAAGAGAAATAGAACCTCTACAAGCACATACACATTCTATAAGAAATAAAAAAGAAACAAGAATAACTGAATTAGGAAATTGCGAAAGGACGTGTATTTACACTTCTGAAGATGAATGTTGATCGCTGGAAGATGAAATTCTAGCAAAACAGTCCTTTGCATCCATACAAATTAAAATCTTGATTCAAAGAAAGCCAATATAAAGTCTCATACAGTATGTAAATAGGAAATTCAAAAACAGTTATATATTTTGAAGTTTTATATGAGCTGAAGGGCATTTGTTTACATTTTAGGATACTTGAGGGGCACTTTTAAAAATTGTAAGACAACTTGAGGGCCACCATTCTCTTGGGTACAAATACTCAACAATATAAATATTAATTTTTGACTTTTTCATTTGGTCCACTACTTTTTGTATTTACATTAAATAACTATATTGTTTATTGGAATCTGTGAACTAGAAAGTGTATTGTATTTGCTGATAATTCTTATATACCATTGACAAAATTTACTAACTTGCTGATAACTCTTATATACAATTCATGAAATTGCCTATTTACATTTTGATCATTTATACCATTGATAAAATTGCCAACTTTGCTGACAATTGTTATACACATTTTGTAAGGTCAAACTTGGTAATAAACTCACCAAAATTCTAATATACATTTGTCTATGAGTGTTCACGGTCCGGTAAGCCCAGTTTTAAACAACTTTCTTAGCCCAACTGGTGAGAACTGTTTTAAGAACATTAAACCGAACCGGCCGGATTAGTTGGGTCAGGCAACCGGCCATAACGGTTCGGTTTGGGCGGTTTGCTGGTTTGGGTCTTTTTTCTAACATGGAATTGTACCATTAGTCTTTAAAAGTCTAGGAAAATGGTAGATTAAAAATAGATCAAACATATTTACCTTTTGAGCATTAAAGAGTTTGCCTCATAAAAGTATAAAAAAAAGAAATTAATATAAAATATTTTAATTTTATTCAAATCGAACATTTAAAGACTTTATGTTTATGATATTTTAATATTTCGACGGTTTGGTTTTGACGTCCAAGACCGTCAAAACTTTAAACCAAACCGCTCATTCCTAAACCGGCCATATAGCTTGGTTCGGTTCGGGTGATTTCAACCATTTATGAACACCCTAATGGATAGCAACCCTTTGTTGAAAATTTTGAAATCATCGTCTTTTTATAGTAGCTACAATGAAAAGTATAACTCTTGACATGATTCACACATAAATAAAAACAAATATATAATACTAGCCCCAACAAATAGTATTATTCTTGACATAAAAGCAAACATATACCATTTGATTTTCCAATTGCACGGGGGGTTGAAGTTGAAGATTTGGATTTGAGGATTGCACCGCTTCTTTTTTTGGGGATTTTGAAGGAGCAAAACAAGGGTTTGTTGGAGATTGTAGTAGCATCAGTACGAGGGTTTGCTGTAAACCCCAAAACTAGTTTACGAGAAGAAGCATTAGGCGCTAGATTATCACGATCATACCATACAAAAAACTTCACAATATTGTGGGTGATTTAGGGTTTTTGTAGTCGTAATGGGTATGAAGAGGCGGGAGAGGAGTTACGTTTCTTTATGGGCCGTGAGGGGTAAAAAAGTTATATGTATCGTAGTCACATAGTCGTTGGGTGAAAAAAGGGATACGAAATTTATTGGTGGACGAAAATATGGTTCTGGGTCATATTGGTGGACATAAAAATGATATACATTAGACATTGTTTTACAGGAGGGGATATGAACTGTTGGTTTTGCAGACCACATTGGTTGGCATAAAAGTGATACAAGACGTTATTGATCGCGACTTATGAGCTCACATACCTGCTGAGTGATGCTTGAGGGCTGTGTACATGGGCTAAGATTGCATATGAGTTTACCGAGTGGATTGTTGAGTTCCCATCTGAGAAACCAGTTTTGTCATGATTATGGTTTTTGGTTATATGATTTGAGCCTCAAACTTGGTTGAGAGATCCACTACATTGGATTCGACATTGATGTTTGGTTACATGGTCGGGGTAGGGTAAGACTGACGGTGTTTCTTGACTGATTCACAACAAATTGCAATGAACGGTTCAATCTACATATTATTAAAAAAAACATAATGAATTTTCATGATTTGTAACTTGAAAGTATATAAAACTAGTAAATTTCCCCGCGCGTTGCGACGGGACTAAATGTAAAGTAACTCAGATTTGTAACGTGAAGACCTGAATCATTTTCTAAACAAAAGTTATGTTTTTTAAGTTAAAACTCGGATTTGTGCAGTAAAGACCTGGACCATTTCTAACAAAAGTTACGTCAAAACGTAGATAAATTGAATATGTACATAAAAATAAGCACAGAAACGTATTATACATGGCTCGACTTTTTTGCGAAAAAATTTACGGCGTACACCAACCTGATCTTATACCAATGCGTACATAAAAATAAGTAAAAAATTATGTTTTTAAGTTAAAAATGGTACCCCGCGTTGCGGTGGGACTGAAACGTAAAGTAAGCCGAATTTATAAAGTTTAAAGAAAACATATTATATTTGACCACTTGTTTTAAAACTAAATTTATGTCAAAACGTAGATTAACTGCAAAAACGTACCAAAAAAGCGAAAAAAACATATTATATCTGAGTCTACCCATTTTCAAAGAATCGTAATCAACTTGAATTTATACCAACACGTACATAAATATAAACACGTAAAAAAGAATTATAAAGTTTTTAGAAAGTCGAATGGTTGTAACTGCCAATACTAAATGTTGAAGGGTAGAGGCCAAAAAAATAAGAAAAACTTACTAAAAGAAAAGAAAAAACCGTAATTAACATAAATTTATACCAACACATACATAAATATAAGCACGTAAAAAATATTGTATAGATTTTAAAAAGTTAAAGGGTTGTAAGTGAAAATAGTAAATATTAAAAAATTAAAAGCTAAAAAAAGAAAAGTGGACCAATCAAAAGCGGCCATGCAGCAGCATGGCAGTGTTGATCCCATTTCAAATTCAAATTGTAGGTTTATACAATGTTCTAAGAAATTAATGTAATTTGTTGATTTATCGTTGATTTATCGTATTTGTATTAGGGAAACTAAAAAAATCTAAAAAGTAAATTGCATATTACATTATGTTTGAGGTAACTTCATATATCATGTTTTTGAACTTCAATAAGTACTAAATGAAGTCATATGCAATCCCTAAAGTTTATATGTTATCATGCTTTTCCTTATTTGGTCTAATGAACGTTAGAATTGTTTATTAAATGAAGACATATGCAATCCGTATGGTTAAGTTATTATATAAAGACTTCCAATTGTAAGAAGTGTAAGAAGCCATCAGAGAGTGACAAGTGTCCTAGGAGGCTTCAAGTGGGAAGGGTAATTTTGTCTACAAGAGAAGAGAAAATATGCACATGCAAGTCACATATTATTTCCCTCCAATTTTTAAACGTCCGTAAGTTTTTATACATCATTTGTTTAAAAAAAATAATACCATAAAATCAAGCGTTTTTTATCTTTAATATGAGTACCATATTGTTATATTTAAAAAAAAATTCAAAAACCCAGTTGTGTATGACACAATAGACATGACGTAAAACACAATGTAAAGTATAGTAAAAACACAATCAATGACAACAGATAAAGACACAATGGACAACAGATTAAAACACAATGACCACGACCTTGACGTATAACACAATGGCCATAATCTATAACACAATAAGTATCAAAATAAATAAAATCACAATTGATAACAACAGATAAAAGACACAATGGAGAGCATATGAAAACACAATGGAAAACAAACTAAAACACAATTAACAAGAAACTAAAACACAATGGATAACAAATTAGACACAATGACCTGAACAAATAACGCAATTTATAGAAAACCCAGATATAACATCATCTTCATTGTGTCATATCTTGTGTTATGGGTTCTTATAAAACATACACACGCAAAAACCCGAAAACCTAAACCTCCCACCCCAACCCAAAAACCTAAACCCCCACCCCCCCCCCCCCCAAAAAAAAAAAACTATACCTCACCAGAAAACCCCCCAAAAACCTTACCCCCCCCCCCCCCAAAAAAAAAAAAAAAAAACCTAACACCCCCCCCCCCCCCACACACACACACCCCCCACCCCAATGTAACAACTCGAAAATTCGATTGTTATCTTTCCATTTTGTTTTCCCGTTTACCTATCTTTTGTAATCCCGAGATTCGGTTGATAATAAAGTTTATATTAAGTAATTATGGTATCGTACGTTATTATCGCATCTAATCGCTTATTAAATCGCATCGCTAATCTCACCGCATCGTAACGCAGTTATTTACGTGGTTTTATGTTATTTATGTGTTATGTGTGTTTGTGGTTATGATTACGTTCGCTATCGCATCGCTCTCACACTCTCGAATCGCTAAATCACACTATTATAGCAACTAAAACGCTTAACGCTTTAATTTAACGCTTAATATAACTATCTAATACGAACCGAATCACCAAACAAGCTCTTAACGCGAAATCAACAAACGAAACTTGGTCACCAGGCCAAGTTCGGCCGAACTTGTCTACTCCAAGTTCGCCCGAACTTGCCTGAGACACAAGAGCTCCCTTTTTCCATCAACTCCGCGCGAACTTGCATAAAGATATGCAAGTTCGGCCGAACTTCGCAATTCTCCTCCAATTATCACTCAAGTTCGCGCGAACTTCCTCTCACCAGCCTTCACTTTTGCCTTCTCCTATAAATACTCAGCTCATTTCTCTCATTTGAACTTGCTGTAAGTTCGCCCAGAGCTCTCAAAACATGAAACCTTCGTGTTCTAAGTAAGAATCAACCCGATTTCAACTACAATGAGGTTCAACAACGTTTTACAAACGTTTACAACGATTTTGGCACAAGGCATAGCCTTCGTTTTCATCAAAACTCATTCTTTTTACGAAAATCTTCATCTTTTTCTTACAAAACTTCTGTTTTAAGCTTAGATCTACACAATACGAGTTCGTTTGGTGTTAGTAGAGACTTCCCAAACACGAGATCTGCAAGATATCGGCTTGTAAGTGATAGATTTGAGAAAAACCTTTGATAAACATTGATTCCTACACAAGATACGGACTTTTGATGATGTTTTGTTCATCTTCTGATATGAAACGAAGCATCTATCATTCAAGATCCCAGATCTGGAAGCACAAGGACGTTTATGTCGGTTTACACAAGCCGGACTAACACGAACGAACCCCGAGTTCGCCCGGATTAGCCCACGCTTTTGTAAAACGGCTAAAACTGCTCTAAAAGACCTCTCTGGTCCAAGTTTGCTCAGTAGCACAGGGTTGGAGGGATGAACACTCGATTTTCCTCAGCAAACGACGCGAAAACGCAAGATTTTGAACCCAAAAACGTCAAGTTCGCTCGAGAATCACCAGCACGACAGGTCAAGTTCGACCGAGCTTGTACCCAAATGGGTCAAGTTCGACCGAACTTGAGCCAAGTTCATCAATCTTCTCACAAGTTCGCTCGAATTTGCCTAATTTCCCAAGAAATCAAGCAAGTTCGCCTAAACTTGTCTTTCCAGTAAGAGTTTTCTTACAAGTTTGCCCGAACTTGACAAGTTTCCTAAGGAAACTCATCAAGTTCGACCGAACTTGACTCACAACTCACCCAAACCATACAAGTTCGCTCGAACTTGTGTGTTTACACACAAGTTCGCCCGAACTTGGCTACTGCCCAACTAAGACTTAACGGTTTCAGCTTTTCGGAGACTGATGCACTTCCGTTCGCGTATGCAGGCTGATCCGGCGCTCTTCTCGACTTTCCTCAGATCCCGAATTCTTACCTAACCGCACCCACAGTGAGTATACTTGACCCATTTTCGCTTTAATCACACTTTTTGGGTGTTACATACGTTCCTATATCAAAATCACTTCACAAATCAAACTGTTTATCACACGCGAATAATCTGATTATATATGCTCAATACGTGATGCTAGAAACATGTGACTAGGACTTATTTTCGTTAACTTGCCTCCTTAGCTAGTATGGTACTATAGTGTGGCTTACACCCGACGGGGTCTAGTTAGGATGGACGCGCAAGCCTTCTCACGGTAGTTAGCATGAGAAATAAGCCTATGTTAATCTGTGTGAAATGTTTCGGTGTATCATGATATGTAGTTAGGTTATCTCGCGAACGGCTTCTCTATTATGCTAGTATTACAAAACTCGTATGCTCACCTTTACTTAATTGTATTGACTTGTATTTTAACGTATGTCACAGGTTGAGGATTTTAGCTATGGATGCTTGGGTGTTGCATGCTTAACGTAGTTTAGTTTTGTCCTTATTTTGTTTAGTTTCCAAGTGTAATAAATCTAGGGGATATCGAACCTGGTTGAGTTTTATGAGAAATCTCTGTTTTGTAATAATTGTTTAAATGTTACGTTTAATAATATGGGATATTAAGCAGGTTGTGATATGTTAAATGATAGTTATGGAACATCTCGTGAAATCAATCTGGTCGCCTAGTGCCACTAACCCTGATGTTTCCGCCATCGGTTGGGGTGTGACAGATTAGTATCAGAGCAACATAACTTTAGGATAGTAGGTAGAATTGCCATGATTCGACCTAGTAGCATGTTTAAGTACCTGGTTGACCTATCTTTGACTTAAATGTTAAATACTTGCCATAAATGCTTAAATGTGCCTTTCCTAAGGCTAATACAATAATACACGCTTGGAAACGCTCGTATCTCACCAACGAGTGATCAAGTCGAGAATAGTGGGGAAAACCGAGAACTCTCGATGAGATCATTCACTTCGCGCATTCTCTCGCACGAGATATCTTTGTTGAGTTAGGAGTGACATCCAAACCTCGACGAACATCTCCCTTTCTATCTAGTGGAACGCCCGATGTGATCGGTGAGCGTGGCCACAACTAGGAATGATGTTGTTAAGTTAGGGGTGAAACCCGCATCTTAATAACTAATTTTGTGCTTCGGTTTTCAATCTCACCAAAGTCTCGGTTATGCCGATGGTTTGGAACACGTATTAACTGGAAGGGTAAACATCGTTAGCCGCTTGCGGTGAGAACGTTTATCTATTAGGCCAAAGCGGGGGTCCAAATACAAAGGGTAGTCGAATCACATTAGATAGTCAACGTCTCAAAACCCCGGACACTCCCCATTAATTTAAGCCTATATCGTCGATTTACGCATCATCGAGTTTATTATTATTTATGTGTTTAAATTTTGAGAATTTTCGCTTTATTCGATTTCTCGCTTTGATGATTTATCATATCATCGATTTCTCGATTTATCGCATTTACGCTCCATCGAATGTATGCACAACTCGCACAGCTCTCGTAATCTAAAACGCTAAATTAATACGCCAACCTAACTAATCGCTTAACTCGCTTACGCCTATGAGGACGTGTGTCTCATACGCGGTATTATCTCGCTTATCTCACTATTATATATCGCTTACATCTTGCTTATATCTCGCATCTCGTATCGCGCTACGCATTGTTATTATTAGAAGGTGAATACGTGCAAATATGTGCTTATGTGCTTACGTGCTTATGTGCTTACGTGATTACGTGCCTATGTGTTTATGTGAATTTGTGCCTTGTATGAATGATAATAATAATAATAATAAATATTTAGACATAACTCTATTATAATCTCATCTAATCTAATCTAAATCCTTCGTGTAGATGTCTTCAATGGGATCGCAAACCCGTAGGAATCTCCAGCGCAGTAACGCCGACAAGCGTATTGCCACCATGGTAACCAAGGAAATGGCTAAGGTCATTCCGCAAATCATCTCAGAAATCCATGTTGTGAGCAGTAACTCGTCAGTTGACTCGAAAGCTGAGAACCCCAAGTCACGGTTCAGCTTCAAAAATTTCAAGGCTTGTGCACCTCTCACCTTTACGGGCAACGATGTACTGACAGCTATGTTCCACTGGTTTGACGCCATTGAGGTCACTTTTAGGCAAAGTTGATGCCCAGATGACCTCTGCACTGTGAACGCTACCGGAGTCTTTCAGTCCCGTGCTCTCGATTGGTGGACCGCCGAAAGGAATAGGCGTGGTAATGATGAAGCCTACACTCTATCTTGGGAGGAACTCAAGGAAGTGATGTTGAAGGAGTTTTGTCCTCCGCACGAAATGCAAAAGCTCAAGAATGAGTTTTGGGGAATCAAACAGGATGGCCCCGACAATGCTGGATTCACTGCTCGATTTAAGATTTTGAGCATCATCTGTCCCAACCAGGTTGATACAACTGAGAAAGCTATCAATAAGTACATCCGTGGTTTGCCTAAATGTGTTGCAAATTTTGTGAAAGTTGCTCGTACTACAACCATCGAGGAAACCTTCATGCTCGCCGCTGAGATCAATGATCAGCGAGTCCAAGATGGGTATTTCAAGAATCATGCGAAAGTTGCCAATCAATCTATCGTCGAACCAACTGCTGCTACCGAACCACCAAGTGACCCGAAGGGAAAGCGTCAGGGACGCAAGAGAGGAAACCCGAGTAAGAATTATGCTCTCGCCGCTCCAGCAAACCCTCAGCCGCTTCAGTCACCGCTCCGAACGCACCTCCAGCTAAGCGTGCGTACACCGATCCTCACCCACTGTGCCCTAAGTGCACTTATCATCATGTGGTGGGTGGAAACTGCCGTTTTGCACAAACTGCAATATCTACGGCCACTTTACTGTGAGTTGTCGTACCGGCCCGCGTCAGCCAGCTCCTGAGGCTCCAGCAGCTCCAGCTTTACCCGCTCTTCCTCAAGCCAATCAGCAGCAAGCTCCAAAAGCACTTGTGTGCTATGTGTGTGGTGGGTGATCCGAATCATTTCGCCAATGTCTGCCCGAATCGTCCTGTCAAACAAGAGCAACCAGCACCGCAGCCTCAGCAACAGCCTTAGCCACTGCAGCAGCAACAGCAACCACAAGCTGCGTGTGGCAGAGCCTTCAATCTCAGCCACCGCCAGGCCCAGAATGACAACAATGTTGCCAATGGTACGTTTCTCGTTAATGGTATTTATGCTTCATGTTTATTTGATACTGGTGCCGATAATTGTTTTGTATCGTTGGAATTCGAAAAGGTTTTAAAATGTAAGCGCGCTAAACTCCCAAAGACTTTCGATGTGGAAGTCGCCACCGGAAGAATCGTTACTGTAAATTCCGTTTTGCGTGGTTGTAATCTCGATCTCAATAACCATGTCTTTTCGATCAATCTCATACCTATGCAGTTAGGTAGCTTCGATATCATAGTAGGTATGGATTTTCTTCGTGAAAACATGCTGAAGTTGTATGCTTCGATAAAATGATTCATTTCCCTCTTCCTAACGATGATCAACTTCATGTATATGGTGAAACTCCCTCAAAGAAGTTGATGCTTCTGTCATGTACTCGAGCACACAAATGCTTGCAAAAGCGATGTGTTGCTTTCCTCGCTCATATCGTGAACCCGGAGAAAGAAAAGAAGACTTATAAAGATGTTCCCGTTGTTTGTGAATTTCCTAAAGTCTTTCCCGACGATTTACCCGGTTACCGGTTTACCCCCTACTCGAGATGTTGAATTCCGTATCGATTTAGTCCCGGAGCTACTCCCATTGCTAAAGCTCTTTATCGCCTCGCACCATCCGAAATGCGCGAGCTATCAAGCCAACTTCAAGAGCTTCTTGATAAAGGTTTCATACGCCCGAGCACTTCGCCTTGGGGCGCACCCGTCCTTTTCGTGAAAAAGAAGGATGGAACGTTCCGAATGTGCATCGATTATCGTGAACTTAACAAACTCACGATAAAGAACCGCTATCCTCTTCCTCGTATCGACGACTTATTTGATCAGCTTCAAGGTGCTACTTGTTTTTCCAAGATGATCTTCATTCCGGTTATCATCAGTTACGCGTGTTGGAAGAAGACATTCCTAAAACTGCTTTTCGTACTCGCTATGGTCATTTCGAATTCGTGGTCATGCCTTTTGGTCTTACCAACGCACCCGCGGTTTTCATGGATTTGATGAACCGTGTGTGTAAAGCTTTCTTAGATCGTTTCGTCATTGTTTTCATCGATGCTATTCTTATTTACTCGAAGTCGAGAGATGAACACGCTCACCATATCCGTTTAGTCCTCGAACTTCTTCAAGGAAATCGCCTTTATGCTAAATTCTCTAAATGTGAATTCTGGCTCGAAGAAGTCCAATTTCTCGGCCACATCGTTAATAGTCAAGGAATTCACGTCGACCCTGCAAAGATTGAAGCCATCAAGAGTTGGACTACACCAAAGAATGCCTCCGAAATCCGTTCATTTCTTGGATTGGCGGGTTACTACCGTCGATTCATCGCCGACTTCTCTAAAATCGTCGTTCCGCTTACCGCTTTAACTCATAAAGATAAACCTTTTGTTTGGGATTCCAAGCAAGAGGAAGCTTTTCAAACTCTCAAGGGCATGCTATGCAACGCTCCCGTTCCGCTTTACCCGATGGAAATGACGATTTTGTCGTTACTACGATGCCTCGAACCTTGGTCTTGGTTGTGTTCTCATGCAACGAGACAAGGTTATCGCGTACTCGTCTCGCCAACTCAAGATCCATGAGAAGAATTACACAACCCACGATCTCGAACTCGGTGCAGTTGTTTTTGCATTAAAAATATGGCGACACTACCTTACGGTACTAAGTGTACGGTCTTCACCGACCATAAGAGCTTACAACATATCTTTAATCAAAAAGAACTAAACATGCGACAACGTCGATGGGTTGAACTTCTCAACGATTACGATTGCGAGATACGCTACCATCCCGGCAAAGCAAACCTCGTCGCCGATGCTCTAAGTCGACGAAGCTATGTGTAAAGTGTTCGTGACTCTCAAGCTTTGTATGATCTCGAAATCATGACTTGCTCCGCTCAATTCGCTTGTTTTAACGAGAATACTTTAGAAGATGAAATGAAATGTGGTGCCGAAACTCAGCTCGTATCTAAGCCTAATGGTATTTATTACTATCTCGATCGTATTTGGATTTCTACTCGTGACAATCTCCGTGAATTGCTAATGACCGAAGCTCATAAATCTCGATATTCCATTCACCCCGGTGCCGGCAAGATGTACAGGACCTTCGTCCTAAGTATTGGTGGCCGGGCATGAAAAATGATATCGCCTTGTACGTCTCAAAGTGCTTAACTTGTTCGAAAGTTAAAGCCGAACATCAAAGGCCCTCTGGTTTACTCGAACAACCCGAAATCCTGATGTGGAAGTGGGAGAGTATAGCCATGGACTTCGTTACGAAACTTCCCCGCACTTCATTCAGTCACGATGCATTTGGGTTATCGTTGATCGTCTTACTAAATCCCCGTACTTTATTGATATACGAGAAGACTTTAAGGTCGAACGGTTAGCCCGAATCTATACCGATGAAGTCATTTGTCGACACGTGACTCCTCGTGACATCATTTCTGACCGCGACGGTCGCTTTACCTCGCGTCTCTGGGAGACATTTCAATCCGCTCTCGTACTACGCTCAATCTAAGTATCGCTTTTCACCCTCAAACCGACGGTCAGACTGAGCGCACGATTCGCACCCTCGAAGACATGCTTCGTGCGTGCATCATAGATTTCGGTGGTAGCTGGGATACGCATTTACCTTTAATTGAATTCTCGTACAATAATAGTTATCATACCAGCATTCAAATGGCTCCTTTTGAGGCACTGTATGGAAGAAAATGTTGATCGCCTATTGCATGGCACGAGATCGGAGAAGCACAAATCACCGGTCCCGAGCTAATTCAAGAAACGACGGACAAGATCCTCCAGAACAGAGACAATCTCTTGAAAGCTCGGAGTCGTCAAAAGAGTTATGCCGACAAACGACGCAAGCCCCTACAGTTTGAAGTGGGAGATCACGTTCTGCTAAAGGTTGCACCTTGGAAGGGAGTGGTCCGCTTCGGGAAGGAAGGAAAGCTAGCGCCTCGATACGTTGGACCCTTTAAGATTCTGGAAAGGATCGGTAAAGTAGCCATCGTCTTGAACTACCGGCAGAATTTAACAATGTACATCGACTTTCCACGTGTCTAACCTCAAGAAATGCCTAGCCGAATAGAATCTGCATGTCCCTCTCGAAGATCTGCAAATCAACGAGACTCTCCATTTCATGGAAAAGCCTGTGGAAATCATGGACCGAGAGAACCAAGAAACTCCGACGCTCTCGCATCCCTATCGTGAAGGTCCGATGGGAAGGCAAACGCGGCGCCGAGTTCACTTGGGAATTGGAAAGTGACATGAAGGCCAAGTACCCGCATCTATTTGTTACAGCTACTACTTGAATTTCGGGACGAAATTCCCTAAAGTAGTGGAGACTGTAACAACTCGAAAATTCGATTGTTATCTTTCCATTTTGTTTTCCTGTTTACCTATCTTTTGTAATCCCGAGATTCGGTTGATAATAAAGTTTATGTTAAGTAATTATGGTATAGTACGTTATTATCGCATCTAATTGCTTATTAAATCGCATCTTAATCTCATTGCATCGCAAATCGTAGTTATTTACGTAGTTTTATGTTATTTATGTGTTATATGTGTTTGTGGTTATGATTACGCTCGCTATCGCATCGCTCTCGCACTCTCGAATCGCTAAATCGCACTATTATATCAACTATAACGCTTAATGCTTTAATTGAACGCTTAATATAACTATCTAATACGAACCGAATCACCAAACGAGCTCTTAACGCGAAATCAACAAACGAAACTTGGTCACCAGGCCAAGTTCGGCCGAACTTGACTACTTTAAGTTCGCCCGAACTTGCCTGAGACACAAGAGCTCCCTTTTTCCATCAAGTCCGCGCGAACTTGCATATACATATGCAAGTTCGGCCGAACTTTAGCCATTCTCCTCCAATTATCACTCAAGTTCGCGCGAACTTGCTCTCACCAGCCTTCACTTTTGCCTTCTCCTATAATACTCAGCTCATTTCTTTCATTTGAACTTGCTGTTAGTTCGCCCAGAGCTCTTCAAAACCCGAAACCTTAGTGTTCTAAGTAAGAATCAACCCGATACAATGAGGTTCAACAACGTTCTACAAACGTTTACAACGATTTTGGCACAAGGCATAGCCTTCGTTTTCATCAAAACTCATTCTTTTACGAAAATCTTCATCTTTTTATTACAAAACTTTTGTTTTAAGCTTATATCTACACAATACGAGTTCGTCTGGTGTTAATAGAGACTTCCCAAACACGAGATCTGCAAGATCTCGGCTTGTAAGTGATAGATCTGAGAAAAACCTTTGATAAACATTGATTTCTACACAAGATAAGGACTTTTGATTATGTTTTGTTCATCTTCTGATATGAAACGAAGCATCTATCATTCAAGATCCCAGATCTGGATGCACAAGGACGTTTATGTCGGTTTACACAAGCCGGACTAACCCGAACGAACCCCGAGTTCGCCCGGATTAGCCCACGCTTTTCTAAAACGGCTAAAACTGCTCTAAAAGACATCTCTGACCCATGTGGAGAGAGAAAAAAATCCATAAATGTAGTATATTCCTTTTATGCCCTTCTATTATCTTACTAGTCTTATGCTATCCGCGTTGCGGGACAGTGGGCATAAAGCGTGCTACCAATATTAAGAAGACGGGGACGTAAAACCATACTAAGTAGCATCGAACGAAGACCAAAAACGAGAAAAGCTTAAAAAACACGAATTTCTAACACAAAGTGACTTACGTAACGTAACACGTAGACAAAGTCGAATTTATAACGATACGTATTAGAAAGTGGAGAGGGTAAAAAAAACTTAAAAGACCAAATGTGACCATCAAATACGAATAAAAAAACCCCGAGGGACCAAATGTGACTATCAAACACTGTGCTAAATATCAACGAACGACGAACAAATCCGAGAAAAACCTAAAACAAAAACTAATATAAAAACCAAAATTATTTAACCTTTATGACACAAATTATAAAAACTAAAGTTTTGTTAGAAAATAAAATCATAATGCCAAAAAAAATAAAAGAAAAAAACGAAAACACAAAAGAGAAAAAAAATACACTTTCCTCCATATGTTATTAAAATTAAAATAGAGATAATAATAATAATAATAATAATAATAATAATAATAATAATAATAATAATAATAATAATAATAATAAAGATAACAAAGTATTATATATAACATTAAAATAATTGAGAGATTTATAGATAATAATAAGGATAAGGATCATAAAATATTTTTAAATAAAAATAAGAGTATAATTGTGAAGTTAGATAATAATAATAAGGATAAGGATCATAAAATATTTTTGAATAAAAATAAAGTTTAGGATACAATAGAAAGTTTCTATCACTAGGAAGGATAGGAAGTAATGTCGTTTGTAAAATTGCACTATCAACGGCCATGATTAAAATTTAATAAAAAACTCTCATTTAAATACGCGGTCCGGGCTTTGAAGGGTATTATCGTCAAATTCCAACTACAACCACTTTGAATCTACAGAGAAAACTTCTGAAGAAGGTGATTACGTTTTACATCCGATTGAAAAAACACACACGAATTGAAATTAGTGATAATCAAAATCCGTTGAAGTTCATGGCATCTTCAAGAGATAATTTGAAGGTTTACCTTCGAGTTACTGATAAGAAATACGTATCGCAAAATCCTGAATCAACAAAGAAGCAACGACAAACTTCAAATGAAGAAACAACGATCAACAACCAAAAAATACAGAAAAATCAACAACAAGAGAACACACCAGTAGAAAACGTAAATAGATTTCTGATAATGGTATATATTTATGCTTTTTAAACTTTAAATTGTATTCATGTTACGTTTTATGAATTAGAAATAGCCTACTACTAGTAAGGTTGTTAACTATTGCAATTGTTAACAATTACGTTTTAATTTACAACTATTACCTATTTGCTTTTTATCTTACCATTGTATATGCATAGTAAGTTTTGCTGTTAAGTATTGCGTTTTATGTTAAAACAATGAGCTACCCCTACTTTTTTCTTAAAATTGTTAACAATTGTGTTTTATATTAAACTGTAACCTAATAATTTCAAGGGTGTTATAATTGTTATAGTTTTAGTAAGGTTTGCTGTTAACTATTGCGTTTTAAATTAAAACTGTGAACTACCCCTAACTTTTATCTTAAAATTATTAACAATTGCGTTTTATATTAAAACTGTAATCTAATAATTTCAAGGGTGTTATAATTGTTATAATTTTAGTAAGGTTTGCTGTTAACTATTGCGTTTTAAATTAAAACTGTGAACTACCACTACTTTTTATCTTAAAATTGTTAACAAATGCGTTTTATATTAAATTGTAACCTAATAATTTCAAGGGTATTATAATTGTTATAATTTTAGTAAGGTTTGCTGTTAACTGTTATTTTTTACTAACTTTTTGTATCATTATTATCTATAAGATAAAACGCAACAAGAACAAATGAAAAGGAGAAGAAAGAAAGTGGTGATTGAAACTTCAGAAGAGGAAGATTCTGTTTCACAAGACGAAAATACTGAGAGAGCTATAGTTCTGCATAATTCTGAAGAACAACAAATAAATTCTGGTAACATAAATCAGAGAAAACATTATTTTATAATAAAAATATTTGTAGTTTTTAATACCCTACACTTGTATATATCAGATGATGATTTTGTTGATCCCCCACCAAGAGTAAAAACAAGGAGATCATTGAGGATAGACAAAGCCCATAACAACCATATTACGAATTCGATGAAAGTAAAATCACCATAAGATGTGCAGTCAATAATCTCCCAACGTATATCAAAACTTTGTCAAAAGATCAAAAGAAAATTGTGAGATAAATAGGCTTTGGCAGTGCATTATCCATGAACTTGCATTCAGTTCCTCGGAAATTCGGATATTGGCTTGTGAATAACTATGATGCTGAAAATGATATGATAAATACTGGAAAAGAAAAGATTAAGATAACTGTTGATTTGATTCAAAAGGTATTTCAAATACCAAATGGCAAAATGAAAGAGGCCCAAAGATAAAGACCTTATAATAAGGTTCTGGCGGGGCAATTCAGTAAGCAACTTCTGAAGAAAATGTATATTGGGAATCTGATTAAATTTTTAAAGACTAGAAATGAACTTGGAAGAATGTTCAAACTGAACTTCTTGGTTATATTTTGTACCGTCATGGCAGAGGTAATGCAAAGAAGCTTTGTAAACCAAAGGTTTTTGCCTTCAATGAAAAGTAATATAAATGTCCAAGATTTAGTTGGTGTGAATATATGCTGAATTGTTTACGGCGTACAAGAAAACGATGGCCTGGAGGTGACAAGACCTTTTGTGGACCTATTGGAATGCTAGCGGTATGAAATCTGATCTTAATTTTTTCATAAAACGCAATTTATATTATCTTTTATCTAAATTTTGAATGCTTTATATCATAAAACCCAATTTATAGTCATTGTCATGTTTTGTTAAATCCTAAATACTTTATCTCATGAAACGCAATATATAGTCATTGTTATTTGTTATCTATCTTTATATCATAAAATACAATATATATAGTCATTTTTAATGATATCTTTACTTTCTAACACGCAATAATTACTTAATGCCCATAATATAAAAGTTGAATAAGGGATGAATAATATCTTTATAAAACGCAATGATTTATACAGATTCTATATGCTTACAAAAAACAAGGATTTGAGGTTTTGTTAAATCAGAAATACTTTATCTCATAAAACGCAAATATATAGTCATTGTTATTTGTTATCTATCTTATATCATAAAACACAATATATAGTCATTTTTAATGATATCTTTACTTCCTAACACGCAATAATTACTTAATGCCCATAATATAAAAGTTGAATAAGGGGTGAATAATATCTTTATAAAACGCAATGATTTATATAGATTCTATATGCTTACAAAAAACAAGGATTTGAGGATAATGAAGAAGCATTCTCTCTGGATATGGTTAACTCTACAACTTTACAAGAATTTGAAGATGAATTAGAAATCGCTGCACAAAATGAAGGTAGGGTACTTGTAAAACAGAAAAATGTGGCGAAGAAAAAATCAAAGAAGAAAGAAGAGGAAATGGAATATTATGTTTATCCATCTGAATCCGAAAATGAAAATGAAGAAATTTATGATGCTGAAGAAAATAATGATGATGATGATGATGATGAACAGAATGAACGCAACCAAAACAGCCAACCAGAGTTTGTTGAAGCAGAAACAAAACATTTTACTAACTGTTGCTGTTAATTGGATTGCACTTGAAGATAGTAAAAAACCCAACAGAACCCTAATGAAAATGAAAAAGCACCAACAGAAAGTGAAGGATCGTGGGGACGTTTCTTTGAAAAACCTTTAGAGGGAAATAAAGAAAAACTGTGGGTTGACAGTCAATGTCAGTTGCGTAATTTCATACCATCACAAATGCATATTGAAACACAAAAGGTCTTTCGGAAATGAATTCAACAAAAAGTGGTGATGAAATTTTAATAAGCGAAGAAGGTGAAAAACGAAATGAGCAGCATATTGTGTCAACCTTAGATGATCATTTCAAAAGCTTCGAAGAATCATTCCGAACAATCCAATCATATATAGATGGCGTTATTGAATAATATCCAAACAGTGAAATTGTTCATAACAAAGTTAATGAATGGTCATTACTAATGGGAAATTGAACAACGTAGCTAAAAAGCGTAACCAAGTCTCCTCTGATTCAAGAATGATCGAAACTCAAAGTGATCAACAAACACCATCATGCTACTTAAATTTGAACAAAAGCCAAAATGAAGAAAGAGAACAAGATCTTCTAAGCCCTACATCATCTGCAAAACGCAATGAAGATACTACAGTTGTGGTCCAAAGCTCATGTCCATCCATCAAGTATTGAAAAACGCAATGAAACATCACCATTTAGTGAAGAAACTCCATCAATCAATATGGAGATGATCCAGAAAACAGATGAAGCAGAGAGAAGATCAAAACAAAAATCAATTGAAAATTATGAGGGACCATCATTTGATTTGAAAATTTCTCAAATTTCAAATGAGATAAAAATAGTAGTGGAAGATACTACTAATCCTGCAAATCAAAGGATGCATCAAGCAAAGAAGTTGAAACAAGTATTCATATTACATGAATACAAACAATGCTTGATAGAATTGATGAGGATGTGAGTGAAGAGGAAATCAATGCTATTATTGGAAGCACATCATTCATCAACCCAGAAGAAGGAATTTATCAATTGATGAAAAAGAACAAACGACGGAAATCAATAAAACAGAAGAGATAATTGCAAAGATAGTACGACCAGAACGTCAGAAAAATGTAGGCGAAGAGTTATGTTCACCATACTATCAAAGAAAAGTAGAAATGAATGATGTTAGAACGAAGATTGAAAACAACATATCTGGATATGCATTCCATGCAGTAGGCGACATGATGTACGAAAACTTTTATATTTAAAAAGTCAAATTCATAAGCAAAAATCATATATAATTCAATTGTTATAATTTTTTTTGCAGGGACACTCTCTTTATGATAACTGATCATGTATCTTTGCCAAGATGGGCTGTCGAAACAATGAGGCCAAGATTATACATAACAGGAGAAGTAATAAATTCTTGGGCTTATATCTTGAACGAAGAAGAAAAAAGAAGATCAAAAGACAAATTAAAAGCAAGATTTTTCTGTAAAATTCAGATGTTGGTAAGATCTCTAAAACGCAATTACTCTGTTTTATTTTGTTCTTCGTTTTGTATGAAGTTATTAGATCTTTTGGTGGTTCATATAATCTAACTATTGATGTATAAAACGCAATAACTTCAACACTAATGTTTATTGATAAAATTTATCTAAAACACAATAGAGTTTTAATGTGTTTATTTTAATGCAGACTTACACATTAGATAAAAGTGCAAAAGAGATGTTAGAAGAGTTCACAGAGAATATGACAAAAATTCTAAAAGGTTCAAAGATAAAAAGCATCAATGATTTTGATCTTATCCTTGTGCCAATACTCTATCGAGAGCATTTCTATGTGATGTCGTTCAATCTTTATGATCAAGAAATAAATATCATTGACAACAGTGCATCAGATGTTTTAAGTTCTGAGAAATATGGCAATGTGCCTCTGAAAACAGTAAGTTATGCTTTTAAAACGCAATACAAACAAACTAATGTTTGTTAACCTGAAATTTAATTTATTTTCCTGTAGAGGAATGCTTTGGTTGCTTAACTTAAAATAGTTAAACATCCAAAAGCAAATAATTTGAAGAACATAAGGGCTAAAAGAATGGAGATGAGTTGGAGAACAAAGGATAACTCAATCGACTGTGGTATATTCTATATGCGTCAAATGGAAAGTTATGAGGGTGAAAGTGTGGATAAATGGAACTGTGGATTTAACAACGAATATGATGAAACCCAAGCAAATATCAAGAAACCAATGGGACCTGTGAACAAATAGACCACACAACTTGAGGATTTAAGGCGAAAGTATATCGCAAAGATACTATTGCACAATCTCAATGAATGCAGAGATTATATTATTGAAGATTCAAAGAAGTATTGCAGCCTCAGTCCACAACTTAAAAAAATAGATTATGACACTAGTTTAGAAAGGATTAAGAGCAGGTTTGCCAGTGCTGGTTTATAAACTTGATGTTCTAATACTTTGTTACAATATAACGCAATACATTATCTTGTTATTAATATTTGATGAAATAGCTTGTTATTTTAAAACGCAATCTTTTGTTTATAACACTACCTTGTCTTATACTTTGTTGTTATAAAACGCAATGGAATGTCTGTTATGTGTTCATGTGCTAACTAATAAAACGCAATGATTATACAAAATTAATGACATTATAAATCATTATGAAACACAATGATTATTTTTTGATCCCTATAAAAAATAAAAAACTAATAAAAAATAATTTAAAAATAAAACGCAATAAGAAAGACAAACAACAATGTAGTTACAAAAAAAATGATTGTTATCAATGAAAATTAAAAAAGCCTTATAGATTCCTGACAAAGGGAATAAATATCATTACTACCTGTTTTATTCAATAAGGGAAACTACCTCATTACTACTACTACCTACTACTACAACTACCACATTTAATAACAGAATACCCCTTATATAAGAACCAAAAACCCAAAATTATATTCACAGCCTTCACATACAAAAAACCCCCAACACAAACACATAAATGGCTAATCAAGAATTGTCAGTTTGATGGTTAGGAAATTTCATACTACAATATCTTGATGGCCACAAAATAAGATATCATTCCATAGCATCAGTACTAGAAAACTGCAACAAAAATGTATTAAGAAAAATGAATGAGCTAGGAATACCATCAGCATGTTACAGAGAAGAGACAAAACAACTATTCAAAATTCTGAACAAAAGGTATGGAAATCCAAATGAAATGGTGATTGAAGATCTAAAAGTTACATCTTGGGAGTTCACTGATGACATTTTCAAGGTTGTAGTAACTTGGGATGATGGAAAAGTTGATCTATTCGACCCCAAAGACATATCTTCCTGTGATGATTTAATCTTTATAAAGCAATTATATGAGATTCCAATCATCAACAACTCTGGAAGCAAATTTGTAGAGAGACTTCAGAGTGCAGTGATTTCACAAGTGGAACTATGGACTCAATCTGAAAGTGATGAAGAAATCCCAAATGGAAGCTTAGGATTTTCATCTGAAGAAGAGACCAACTTTGATCCATAATGTTGATTATTGATTTCCAGTAACTGTGGTTTGGTAATTTATCTTTCTGTGGTTGTTGTTTTTATTTGATGTTTTTATTTCTATGTTGAATGCTAACGGTGGTAGTATGGTACTATAATGAAGATGATAACAGTAATTTTGAGGTTTGCTTGGATGGTGAACAGGTGTTGATGGTTGTTATGTTCATCATCTTTCATGTAACTTTTATCATCTATAATTATAATGTTTAAATAGTCTTTTGCTTTTCATAAAACGCAATAAATACTATGCATTGTTCATAAGTACCATTTAAAGTATTGATTCATACCTAAAACGCAATTGTACAAAGTAAGCTGAAATAATTGAAGGTATAATAAAACGCAATAAATACTATGCATTGTTCATAAGGAACATTTCAAATATTGATTCATACCTAATGTAACATCCGTCAAAAACGGATTTACCAAACCCGCTCCGTTTATCAACCGAACAGTCAGTTAAAATTTTCGTTGCGAATTAAATGCCCGAAATAATTTTAAACGATACGTAATCAATTATTATGCAGGGATATATAATTAGTTTTTGAAAAACTGTCAAAAATAACAAAATAAAAATGTTTTACTCATGCCGGGTTTCGAACTCGGGTCTGTACCGGTTCAAACCAACAGCTTATCACCTAGCCGAACAACCGCTCCGCCACTTTGTTTTTCTGTTAATAAAAAGAAACAATTAATTCAAATATTCAAGTTTCAAAGTTAAATTCAGTAGATTGCGCCCAATTAGCAGTCGTCGGAAATCCCGACGACTTCGCCGTTTAATTACGTTTACGCTCAATTCAACCGATGACTTAACTATTACGACGGTTATAACCGACATATGAACCCGCGACATCAGCTGTAACCGCCGGAGAACGGCTGACTTCGAATTGAGACCGAATTCAGACCCCATTCATCTCAATACTACCCTATAAATACACCCTCAACTCGCCAGAAACCTTTCACACTCAAATCGCACCTTTTCTCGGCGAAAAAATCACTCGCCGGAAATATTTGATACATCGCCGGAAAACCGTATTATTAGTCTCCGAGCTTTACTGAAACCCCTAAACTTTTACCGAAGTCACCCCAACCTTTGTAACCCTTCGGAAGACTCTCTGCTGCAAGAGACTCGTCGCCGGAAGAACTTGCTGCCACCGGAGTTCTGCCGGAAAACAGAGGAGAAACAGCCGGTACTTCTCACGCCTAATTCCTTCCCTTTTTACTTTTATCTCGACTGTAATTGATCATAAAACACTAAAGGATCTTGAATCAACTTTTCGAACCAGTCAGTCGTCACTTCCGGTTAAAAACCAGTGAAGAAGACGACGTTTCAGTAATGGTTAAGTATAATTAAAATCAAGTTATTTACCGGGTTAGACACACAGTCCAGCGGTGGACTGTGTGCACTTTTAACGCTAAGGTCACGAGTTCGAGTATTGTCCCTCACATGCCGCCTTGATAAAAATTCTTTTTTCAGCAAACTGAACCGGGTTGATTTAAGTATATGTTAAATATATTGATAACTGAGTTTATAACCAAGTGAGACACACAGTCCAGCGGTGGATTGTGTGTCCGTTAACCCACAGGTCCCGGGTTCGAGACCTGTGGAGCGCACCGGTTCGCCAGATTTAATCCATTTTTAAAATAAAGGGATTTCTGTTTAATTCTAATTAATGTATATATGTAATTAAAATCGGATATATGACGGGTTAGACACGTAGCTCAGTTGGTAGAGCTGTGTGCACGCGTACGGGAGGTCTCGGGTTCAAGCCTCACCCAGCGCACAATAATATGCCTTCCGAACCGGTCAACGTTAGTCAAAGTCAACGGTCAAAAGTCAACTGTAGCATAAATAAAATATTTTTTTTATTTATTTTTATTTAATTATTTTAATTAAAAATCAATTAAAAATACTTAAAAATAACATTTTTAAGGTTAGAAAATAGCCACAAACTCACAAAAATACACCCAACAATCCTACTAAAATAGATTAATAAAACCCGTTTACTTACCAAACCGTATTGCGATTTATCTAGGTTAATTTCACTCGTGGTTAACACCATTTCGCGTACATTCAACCTCATCAACCGAACGCACCCAATGTGAGTGAATTCTTACAAACTCCCCTTTTTATTCATGTTTTGGGGTGTATCATGTGTCGCTTAAACTAATTCTCTTATGCAAATTCGTGCTATACCATTTTATGAACTAAATTAGAATGTAACTATTATTGGTTGTGATGTATTACATATTGTCAAAGTTGTATGCAAATTATTTAGGCCCATCAGTTCCTCGTGGGAGACGAGAACAACGCGTGCCTTAAAACTCATTCATTAGGCCCATCAGTTCCTCGTGGGAGACGAGAACAACGCGTGCCTCAAAACTCATACATTAGGCCCATCAGTTCGTAAGAACAACGCGTGCCTCAAAACTCATACATTAGGCCCATCAGTTCGTAAGAACAACGCGTGCCTCAAAACTCATTCATTAGGCCCATCAGTTCCTCGTGGGAGACGAGTCGAACAACGCGTGTCTCAAAACAATTATTTGGTGTTTGTGTGTTCAATATTCAATATTATGTGTTGTGTGAATAAATTTACATCTACATTTACTCATATGTGGTATGCACCTTATTTATAATCAATTGGATAAACTTGTTCAAATGTTTTCCATAGGATTCACTCGCCAACATTATGTTGATCCAAAAACCTTTTTACACATGATACAGGTGAACAGGTTGAAGCAAGGAAAACATAGGATATGCCTTAGAAGAGAACCAAGAAGCTTAGATTGATAGTTAGAACATGTTGTATCATTTATTGTAAATTTCCATTAAATTGTATTAATGAATATGAAACATATAATAAATGTCATGAGCTTTGATGATAACCCAATTATGCCCCGATCACCTTTTCCGCTGCAGGTCGGGGTGTGACACCTAAAACGTAATTATACAAAATAAGCTGAAAATAATTGAAGGTATAATAAAACGCAATATAAAAACAAGACATGCTTTATTAGAATTTAAATTTTTCAATACAAAATTTATTAAAAAGGAAAAAAAACAAAAGATGAAAAGTTACATTGTTTTATTTGACCGAACCAAAGTAGAAGAAATAATCTCCTTACATGTACGACTGTTGTGTCCTTTACCACCACATACACGACACGACTTATGGATCTTTGAGGATTTCTGAATTGCAATTTCACGATTAGTCTTTAACCTTTTCTGTACACCACATCCTTTTGTCCTTGTTTTGATCGGAACACGAATCGTAGAATTGGAATTTTCAATATTACCACCAATATCAGCAAACCTATCTTTACGACTAGGCAGTGGTGCAACAACCATAACCTCATCTGCTTTATTCCTTATAACTTTTGATATATTCTCTGCATCGACACAATTCATCTAAATCACCAACCAACCTATTAACAACATATTCATTTGCTACAATGATTTCTCTAAAAACTCTATCAATTTCACTACTCCTACCAATCTCATCAAACTGAATATTACTGTCAATTGATCTATTTGAAACAACCTCTCTCGTCCATCTTCTGAGAACATATCTTCTTGGAAACTCATTAATATTATCAAACCTTAGAACATAAAAGATATGGCGGCACAGTACTCCAAATTGTTCAAACCGTTTGCATGTACAACATACAATTATACCATCTTCTTGTCTACTATATTCAACTTGTAACAAGATAATAAAAAAGTATATAAAATGACAGAGATGTAATATAAAATGCAATAAATAGTCTCAATATAATAACAAAAATTTAATTTAAATTTAATAATGATAAAACGCAATAAACATAATGATAAAGTTCAGTTATTTTTAAAAGTTTTAATAAACAATTTAACTTAATACATAAAACGCAACATTATTTTATATTATACCTTGAATAACGAAGTGCATGGCTGATTAAAATCCTTTATCTGAAAAAATTGAACATCACCAACCGTATCATGAATCTTTGACATACATTTTGTAATGGCACCATCAATTTCCTTCTGAACATCTTCAAAATTGTTTTGGTATATATTTTCGAAGCTTTTTTCTTTAATATGAAGTCACTCCAAATCTTAGACTGAATATACCTGGTATCATGATCATTTCTCCTATGTTCATGCCTTTGAAATTCCATTGCAGTTTCAAAAAGAGTGAAAAATTCAACAAGGGTACACCTTGGATTACAAAACTGTCCAAAAAAGTAATTCTCACTTTCACATCTAGATGTAGTACGCATAAGACCAACCAAATTCTCTCCACGGTAATAAGAGGGTATCCAATCAAATCGAAGATCATACATAGTCTTTAACCATTCATGATTTTCTAATCCAAAAATAGACATTATTGAATGCCACTCACTTTCAAAATCTTCTGGAATAATATTATCATTCCAAACTACATGAGTCATTCTTGTATCGAAGTCAATGTTAGATGACAAAACAGGACCAACCTGAATAAAAAGCAATAAAATAATTTATAAAAAAAAGATAAAACTCATTATGTAAAACTGGTTTAGGAATGTAGTTTGTATAATATGTAACGTAATAATACTTTAATTTATACAATTTGTAGATTATTAGATAATATACTATAACGCAATAATATGCATTTGAATTAAAAAGGATTCTTCATAAAACGCAATGTAATACATTTGTCTTCAATTTCTCCCATATATGCCACATACATAGCATATGCCACATATGCCTAGTTCTTGGAAGAACATCGATAATAGCTCTCTTCATTACAGCATCTTGATCAGTAACAACAACTTTAGGCTCATTTCCAAAAGCATTAACAAAAGAACTTAAAAGCCAACGATAAGAATCTGCAGTCTCAGAACCAAGTAATGCACCACCAAATGTAACATTCCTAAAATGATTATCAATCCCAGTAAATGATACAAAAACCAAATCATATCTACAAAAAATATAGGTAGTGCATTAGAAATCATTAAAAAAATTGATATAAAATGCAATAAAGTTAAAAAAGCTTACTTGTTGGATTTGTAAGTAGCATCAAAACCTACTATATCACCAAATACTGTATAATTTCTTTTTGAATGCTCATCAGCCCAAAAAAGCCCTTTCAGTCTATTATCTTCACTAATAACATAATCACATGTATACCCATGAGTAGATTCTTTTTTCCTAACAAGACGCATAACTACCATTTCTGCATCATACTCACCAATGTAAAGATTCAAATCTCTTCTATAGTTCTTACAATCAACTTTAGTAGCACCAACTTGACCAAAACCACCATACATAGTTTTCATAATATTGAATGCTCTAACAGGGCCAACATTGATTGCAGACAACCCATATATAAAACTTTCTTTAACATAATGAATACTTCTGGCTGCAGGCAGGAAATGAACATCTTCATCATCAACAAAAAGATGATTATGTTCTTCTTAAAAAATGTAGATTTTAAACATATTATTGCCCTCTAAAATCAATTTCAAATGAGCATTGCATCCAACTCTTTTTGAACCTCTATTACGTCTAACAATCTTTTTACTATTTTCACCAACAGAACCATAATCTATTGCTTTGCTAACATTAAATCCTTCTTTTGAACACACAATATACCTAATTTTTACAATTCCACCACTTTTCCAAGAGGTATTTTTTCTTGCAGAAAAACCAGCAGCAAGTGCATATTTCTGATAAAAAGCAAAAGCCTTATCAAAAGATTTAAAACACATTCCAACAGAAGGTCTAATGGATTCACTGACTTTAAGTTTGTAAAACTTTCTTCCACTCTTTAAGCACACACGTTCTTCCCATTTTGAATTGAAATCTGAAACATTCAATAAATAACTATAAAACACAATACTTCTCATATAATCAACAAATTTTAATTAAAAAACTACAACGGAATAAAAATACATATTTATAAACTTCAAATAGAAAATTAATTCATTAGGTAAGAAATAAAATGCAATAGTTGTTTAATAAATAAAAATATTAAAAAAAAAACTAAATAAAACGCAATAGATGTTAATAAAACTTTATTATCATGTTGAAAGTGTTAATTCGAACATGTGATTTCTATCAATAAAGAAGTTAAAAAACCTAAAAAGCAACAAGTTCTGTAAAACGCAACGACTTATAAACATTTAGTTTTCAATAGAACAATGATTAAAATGAACAAATTACTGTTAAATTATACAACATTAGTAGTTTGTCATATCAAAAAGCAATAAATTAAAAGAAAAAAACCAATTGCAGAACGTAATTGAAGAAATTTGGGCAAAAACAAAGTCTGCTATGATTAAAGGTAGAATTGACGGTAAACTTACCAACAGAGTCTGCAAAAGCCATTAAAGATCTCGAATTCACGATCGAACTTAGTTAATTGCTTGAAAAAAAGTTGAATATAGTTTCGATTTAGGTTTATGAATCGCAATTCGATAAACTGAACCATGGTAACAATGGGTATCTACTATTAATATTAGAAAGATTATAGAACATATAAAATGACAAAAATACCCACGCCTGACAAATTTAAAAATTATAGATCGACGGCTGAGATGACTTCCTATCCTTCCTAGCCAAACAAAACTTCCTATTTGATCCTCACCCATAAAAATAAAAGTATAATTGTGAAGTTGAAGGAGAAATTGTCACGTGGCATTAATTGTAGTCTTTAATTAATATTTAGATTTTTCCTACAGTTAATCTCAAACCTACAAATCTAAGATCAATGGACTAAAATCCTTCTTACCCTTCTTACTTATATTACCCTTTGTATTTGATCTTACTCGCAATCCAATATGATAGGGTTCCAATTTACTAAAACTACTAAAACAAATAAATAAGACCCACATACGCCTATGTAAATTAATTAACTAATAATCAAATCCTCTCAACTTTCTTCTCTCGTGATTATGTTCCCCACGTTTCTTCTCCAGCTGCTTCTTCTCCGACCAACTATATTTCCAGCCCTCTCTTACGAAAAAAATGCCATTAATCTTGTATATACTAGGAAATCATCATCATACTTAGTAAATCCAACCAATAGCAAAGCTAAGGTAGGGTCTGAGGAAGGTAAGATGTAGACAGTCTTACCTCTACCCGTAGGAAGTGAGAGGCTGCTTCCAGTGAGACCCCCCGGCTCGATAGTAGTTTTGCATCAAACATTGGACATAAGGCACATAACACTCAGCAATTTAGACAAAGGCTAATTAGTGCATGTACTTCCTTGTCTTTCTGCTATCAACGCCACCACATGATGCATGATTAACCATCCCCCTCTTTTAACGTTATTTTCACGAAATTAGTAAAATGACGTTAAAATTAGTGCACTTTCATTTCCCCCCGAACGCCAACACATATATACATTACATGCGCATACCGCAAGCAGGCGTCAAATGAGAATTTGTTCATTATTACGTGAGAATAACCCCACCAAGTCAAAACAAAATCGAGGATGGACAATTCCAAAATTTAATGTTCATTATTACGTGAGAAGTTGTTGTTCGTCCATGGAAATTAAAGCAGAGATTATCAACCACTCAACATGTACAAGTCTTAAATTTTCTGTTCATCATGCTAAATTGTAATGAAATTAAACCGTAACCAAACTACTGACATATTAATTCACTCTTATTATGCTCCATAGCTTAAGTATATTATTATATTCTCTCACCGTACTCTCTTTATGAAAAATGGGGCCCTGTTCATCCATGGCACTTTGCAAACAGAAGACAACAACTGAACCGACCAAACTATGCACACTATGACAATGTCTATATTTCTTCTCGTATCGTATGGACACCCTTTTAGTATTATATATAGGTTTCAACCAACAAGCAACCAACTTGCATTAAGATCTTGAAACTATCCACGTCAAGTAGATTATTTAATCTAAGTGCGCATAGAGTACAAATTTGGACCATACCAGATTGTTAATTTTCTTGGTGTTGTTTGTTTCCAAAGCTATGAAATTCTTTGGTGTTGTTTTTTTTTTCCAAAGTTATGAAAAGGAGAGCGATACAAGTCGAAAATTAGGTAAAAACTAGAAAAGTCGGCGGGGCTAGATTTATATTTCCGTTAAGTTAGATACACGAGCTGCAACGAAGAGTTTATGCCTAGATTTGTATATATATTATGGTCGCAACTTAGGATGTTAACACCAAACATGTTAGTTACACAAGTTGCGCAAAAGACATTTTCCTTGACGATGTGGCTTGCTGAACTATGGCCTACAGTTGCAGTCTTTTTCCTACTTGGCAATTGTACAAAAGGTGTTGACGTCCCTATCATTCCCCCGTCCCTTCTTTGAAAGCAAAAGCACAAGCTACAAGAACGAAATCCAAACACATAAACCTAAAAAGCACATACGACAATCATAAAGCTGAAACATAATTTAACAAAACATAAAAAAAAATACACACCTGATTAGCAATAATAGTAGCAACCCGGAGATACGAAGGCAACTGCAAAAGAGTACACATGACCACAGATTCATAACTAATCAAATATACCATCAACCAGTACATTTGACACTCGTACACATGACATAAACATTAAAAAATACAAAAATACTCAGCCAACAGGAATAACATTATGGGTAAGCAAAAAATCAAGATTATTCGTTATCTATTTGTTATGTACAATGCGAATTAGCATCCCCCTTTCCAAATGTAAATCAACTCAGATTAGCTTAACATTTTACACCGTCTTGAACAAGCCAAAAGCTATAGGATATGAACTTCCAAATGTCATCTTATTAATTATTTTTACATTTAAACATCAAAACTGTATAAAATTCACCAATGAGATTCATTTAGAATCATTAGATGCTCACTGAAAGAATCTTGGCACATCCAAACTTTAGTAGCAATTTGAGGTTTCAGTGTACGGTTTACATAGCTAAGTCCCTTGTAAAGATAGGGAGTACACTCCGGTGTGTGAGAATATATGTTGTCAAAGGCGCGCACCTAGGCGTTGAAGTGAAAGACACGGTTTCAGGCACTTAGGCGCAGGCTTAGAGCAGTTTCCGGTTAACTTCCGACAAAAAAGTGATTACCCCCCCCCCCCAAAAACGACCGTAATCACCCTAAAATATACCTAAAACCCCTTAAAATGGTATCTTATACTATGCGCTAGCTTAAAAAAGCCCTCGAACAGACTGGCGTCCGGCTAGGCCTATATGCCTCGACAACACAGTAAATATGTATGTGTCTGGTCATATCTCCAATATCAGTTTCATGTATTTTTATTGCCTGTTTTGTTATTCGCCCTATTACAATATCTGTAACGCCACTTACTCTCTCACTCTCTATCTCTATATCTCTCTCTATATCTATACATAACTACCATAACACTCATAGATGATAGAATAGTGTTACACGTCAACAAATGGATCTACATCATATTGACGTCAACAAAATATAACACACAAACACATATAAATAAACTTTATTATACGTCAACAAAGCGCTTTTTTTGTTCTTAGCATTCTAACAAAACAGCCATAGACTACTGGCATTAATGATTCTTTCTCCATTATTTATATTTTGTTTTAGTATTCCAGCATCCAATAATGCTTATACATCCTATTATCCTTTGATCTTTTCATATCAAAATATTAAGATCATGAACAAAAAAGATTTCCCTATCTAACGTAAATCTTGTTGACAGTTTCATCTTTTCCCGGAATTCGTACATGCAAATAACTAAAGACTCCTCGGTAAAGAAGAACAAAGCGAAAAAGAGCAGCTGAATACACTACGTGAACCAACAAAACACAGATTAGGCGAGAATCACATGATAATAAGCATCAAAATCCAAAGAAAAGCACAATCAAATACGAATTCGCTGAATAATTAGTACCAATTTGGAGAAGATCGTAGAGAGAACTAACCGGAAACTCAAGCCTGAGAGCATGCAAGTATACCGTGTTCGGGCAAAGGGGGTTTTATCACAAACCTAAACCACGTCACACTCACAAGATATGTGCTTTACAAAAAGCAGAATACAAGAAAAAAAAGAAAAGAAAAGCACAACCAGCTAATGTGCCAACAATTCTTAACGCGAACAATACAAGTGCTTCTTTTCTGTTGCTGGCCTCTCTATCTATCACTCCACGAAACGCCGCCACACTCGACTAAAAGGATTGCGCCTCCTAAGGTCCTTTGGTTTTTCTAATGGGAACAAAACCTTGCAAATCAAGATGCCTTGAACATTACTATCCCCTTTTCTTTTTCGACACTCTCTCTCTCTCTCACACAAACACTCTCTCTCTTTTGTCTCTCACCTTTCTCTCTCACCTTTCTCTCTCTATCACTCCACGAAACGCCGCCGCACACGCCTAAACGGGTTGCGCCTCCTAGCGTCCTTTGGTTTTTCTACTGGAAATTTTTTAACATCTGGCTCGTAACAAAACCCTACAAAGCAAGATCCGTTTAAGCCCCTTTGGCTCCAGATATTATGTTTCTAACTTCACTAATACCCAACCCTAAATAGTGTCAATGTACATAGCACAAAGCTTGAGCTGGAGCTTATTAACTACATTAGCTGTATATAAAAGAAGAATGAATAAAAGAAGCTGAATCACAAGGCCACGCGAAGGGACACTCGTAACAAAAACAAACCCTTACAACACCAAAAAGCCCTTTATGCATAATCAACCTTTTATGCAGCATGTACAACCACACAAAGCACATACTACCAATTAACCATAAGTTACAACTACCTACTGCCAATTTGTAACAAAGAAGCTTTACTGTGGTTTCTTGAGTTTGGATCACACTTGAAAATTTTCTAATGGTCAAATGGTTTATTGTTTGAACAGAGGTTCTGTTCATTCTTCCCCAAAACCCTAAAGTTCGAACATCATATACCCAGTAAATTCAGACAAAACCCAACATAAAAACAAATTATCTAGGAATTAAACCCTAGAAAGTATGCAAATTCAAAATTGGAAGAAGCTTTACCTCTGGAATACGGCTAACTCTTGGTTGGAGTTATCATCCGCGTTCAACATCAAGCCGGAAGCCTACCGCAGTATGATTGACGTCAGAACACGCGGGAATCTGCGAGGGGAGAGGGAGTAGGAGAAACCGTCGATGTACCGGGAGGCGGTTCTGACTCGGTAGTTGCAGTGGCTATGACGCCATGGCAACGGTGGCGTGGTTGGGGCGGTGAAGTGGTGGAGTTCACCCACGGATCTCTCTCTCTCAATTGTATATTGTATATGTGTGTGGATGTAAGATTTGTGACAATCAAACAGATTAAACCATGTGGCAAGAGAATAGAAATAGAAAGCATGATGGTACGAAGTTACATCAACAAATAGTATAAACACCAAATATGCACAATGTACAACAACCCAATGCTAATGTTGTTGCAGTTATACTGGCGTATATGATAGTGGGTTGACCCACGACCGTTTCCAACAAGAAAGGCCCAAATTTGATTCGTCGAACCCCGTCAACACCACCCCTCACCCGGGTCGTTGCGTCGTCTACAAGCCAGTTTCGGCGATGGTGGCGGTTATCTCCGGCGAGGTCTTTCCAACCAAAAAATACCCTCTCCCACTAAACGGAACATCCTCTACGTGACGGTGAGGTCCGTTTCTTGAGATTCGAAACTGTTCGAGCCCAAACGTGTCACCGGTGAAACTCCGGTCAGAATTTCGACAGCCTCTTTTCGAGATTTTTACTTCAAGCATGCCTAGATCAGGTTATGAGGAGCACTTCTGCATGTCCTTGTGAGCTTTTATTTTCCGACGAACCTTCTGTGGCTCCGGTAAGTCCTTGGATCCTCTCGTTTTCTTTTAGATCCTCCTAAATCCACTTTTCTCTGGCTCGTTTTGTTGTTGTTTCAGGAAATGGTGGGGTGTTGGTCGTGGCCGACGACTGTGGAGGTGGTGATGATGTTGACGACAATGATGATGAACGATGATGGTGGTGGTCCGACAGCGGCGTTTGCCGCCGGAGCCACACCGACAGCGGCGGCAGTGGTATTGGGTTGGTTCAGGTCGGATTTTGGTTTGGGTTGTTTGGTCTCGGGTTCACGTCGATTCGGGTTTGGGTGGGTCAACAGTGGTCAACCACCAGTTTTGGGTTCGAGTCAAGATTGTTACAGGTTCATGTTTTGGGTTTCGGTTCAGTTTCGATGATTGGGTCTCGGTTCATATGGGTTCGGTTCAAACCCGGTCAAAGGCAGTCAAACGGGTCGACTCGGGTCAGACGAGTCACCTCGGTTCCACCCGGTCAACCCAGTCAACACAACCGGTTGACTGGTCAAACCTGGTTAAACATGGTCAAACGGTCAACACGGGTTAAACACGAGATGTGGTAAAGCTTTAACGATGCGTTAAACTTTTATTTATGCATTAGACATTTTATATTAAGCGCGAAGCCGAGCTTAACCCGACCAACTAGCATTTATATATATATAAATATATCGTCAAATTTTAAGAATAATTACATTGAATATTTCATCAATCTAACGATTACGCGAAGTTTGTTTATTATTGCATATATAATATACTTGTTTAAAACGTAAATTGTGGCGTCATTATTCGAGTACGACATTAAATGTTGTTTGGTATAATACTCTTGTTGAAATGTTGTGTTTTGACAAAATAACGACAACTTTAGTTGTCGGGTTATCCTAAAAACAGAGGAAATTCTGCCCAATTTGTTGTAAAACTTCATAATACGAAACGTATTTATATCACAAACACGACATCTAACGAGATTGAGGTATTTTTATAAAATAAATAGAGAAGCATATTTATTTTGGCGACGCTTTACGACTTACAAAACGAGTTTATAACATTTCGACAAAAGTGATTACAAGAAAACAAAACACCGAAACTTATTTTGTATAAACATAATGTCTTATGTTTAATCCAAACGTCTATTATTCGACAATTATTTAGAATAAATATAATTAGTATCATATTTATTGGCAACGTTCACGACTCGAAGGTTTATAAAATAAATATATTTATTTATATTTATTTAAAACAACGATAATTCGAATATTTTCGAATACTTTTATAAAATCAATATAAGTGTTTATATTTATCTCAAATGTGGATAATTTCGAATAATTTTATAAAATAAATACAATTAATTATATTTATTTTCGAACGCCTAAACGGCATACAATATTCTACCATATGATTATAACAAATGATATTTTTCGAGTTAATATGGTACAAACGAACGAAAGTCGATTCTAATAAGCATACAATTATATAATTATTTTGAGATGCGGGACTATTATTTCGGATACACGACGTTTTACATATATATGTATACGTGTGTATATATATTTACTTCTTACGAAAGCTACGACGAGTCGTATTATAATTAGTTTAATACCCGTCCGGTGGACGGGTTACGCTAACAGCGTAACAATGTCCCATACGTGTCATCCACTCCACTAGTATCCATTTTTAGGGCATCCACACCGCTTACTACAACAAATCACCGACGCTCTTCCCCAAACCTGCGTCACCTACCAACATCGACCACCACCGCTTTGCCCCAAATCGATGTCGGCAACATAACCACGGCCCATTCGAAAGCGCGTAGCTTTATTTGCTCATCAACCAAAACCCAAGCTATGTTTTCCGTTTGAATTTAGGGCTTCAACACCTACTCTTGAACCTGGTTATCGTCTAAAATTAGTTCTATACCCGTCCGGTGGACGAGCATATTAATGGTATAATAAAATAAAAATATATCATAATAATTACATAAGTTTATGATATAACCATAGTATTTAAAACACATTAAAACCATAGATATTAAAGCCATAAGCCCACTGTTTGGGGGAAAGACCAAATAGTGGTGATTTTGTTTCGTGCCCTAGTTATTACTCATTTAAACTAACATTTATAAAACACAAGAGTTAACTGTTTTTTTTCGTCCCCGTGGTTTGTTCACTTTTGCCATTTCAGACCAATTTTCAAAATTACACCATTTTCCTCCCTGACAAACTGGAAACATGTCATTTCAACTCGGTTAGCTTAGGGAATAAATGTTCATTTTACATAGTTTTTTTTTTATTTTAAGTGAACTTGTAAGTGGACAAATTTATAGCTAATGAAGTGAACTCAAAATTCAAATTCCTACCAATTGCACAGTAACTTTACTTGAGAATAAACATGTTTAGGGATTCAAGTGTATTATTCTACACTAAACTAATAAAAAACATGAAAGTAAAACCCAAAACACAGACATATGGCCTTTTATTACTACAAGAATCTGATATATTCATATCAAGAAACTTACACATCGAAATTTAACAAAAAAAAGTCACTAATAAAGCACTATTTGCATCCTTAGTGTGTGTAATGCGAGGCGTCAGTGTGAATTTAAGCCTCAAAAAGTCAACCACCAACATGTCGACCAGATGCACTCCCATATCTTCCCGGTATCACTCTTTAACCACCATAAGCAATAGAAACATTATTTATGCTAGGACAATCTTTAGCCCAATCTTCATTATTCCCTCCTTTTGTTCTGAGTCCCCACACTCTACTTGCCGAATAAGTATTTCACGAACTGAAGTATAATGCCGCAAGTCTCAAAACTAACACTGCAGCCACACAAAAAACCCTTGTTCTGTAACTACATTGTTTTCTAGTCACAATTTACGCCTTGAATATTTGTGTAACTGAAAAAACATAGTTGAATGTTAGACTGGCCTGTTTTTGGCCCATATTCATGATAAAGCGGTTTAACCCAAACTAATTTTGACCCGTTACCCATCCATCTTGCTCAAAGTGGAAATTGAGTTTTGACTCATTCCCATATACCATTTTACATTTTAGTTAACATTAACATAAGTACATAACCTTTATTTATGTAACTATATTGTTTTTTTGGTCACAATTTAAGCCTTAAATATTGTTGAGACTAAAAAGAAAACATGGTTGAAGGTCAGACTGGCCCATTTCGTTACATACTCGTGATAACCCAATTCAACCCAAACCTATTTTGAGATGTTATCCACCTATCTTGCCCACAATGGAAATGAAGGTCCGTTGAACGGATCGTTCTGGTCCTAATTTGGCAAACATAAGGTAAACGTGCGGAATCCGTTTGCATAGGCGACATTGGATACAAGTTTGTTACTGTTTAACACCGTTTCATTGATTAGCAAACGTTACAGATCCTGGAAACACTTGGACAGAGCTTCGCCGTCCAAGTTAGAAAATCTCTGAATCTTCCAAATGAAATGACAATTTACCTATTTATAAGACAACAAGTTCGCTTGAAATGTGGTATGGACAAGTTCAGGCGAACTTGTCCTTCACAGGACAAGTTCGGGCAAACTTGTTCATGCACAATACAAGTTCGGGCGAACTTGTTTCCCAACATACATAAACTTAACATTTCGCCCTTAAACACAGACTCGACGTTATACGATGACGTAGGCAACAGACATATGCATCAACAGACTCCCCCTTGGATGTTGTCGTAGTCATCATTCTTCAATTAAGTTCCAGAGTCTTTAATATTCTATTGATCTTTATTTCTTTAATAACTTTAACTTCCTTGATCTTCATATCTTCTACAATCCTATTCTCTTTTCTTGAACTTGTCTTGATAAACCTTTAATCACATGCTCCCCCTTGCTTTGAGCTTTCTGGTATCTTCAATCAACGTGTTTTATCTAGCTCCCCCTTAAAATCAACTTCCTGTTTTAAAGTTCCTCAAACATTCAAATAAAACATTTCAGATTCAAACTTTGAAATTTCTAAACACAAACATTTCAAATTTTAATCTTCTCATCAGTTTTTAAACCCTCTCAGTTAAACAAGTTCAAATTAATGACCTTGAATAGCTGATTTATGTATCAAGTTCAACTTAATGATCTTGATTAAACGTTTTGACATTAAACTGACACATTTATTCAAAAGTAAGTTTCAACTTAATGAACTTTTAAACTTTTCAGATAAATTTTTCAAAAGTTTTTTTTAGATTTTGTTCAGCAACTCTAGACTTTGAAAATCAACTTTTCATCATCAGTGGTCGAAACTAAAATATAATGTAATCTTTTTGTTTTTATGTAATGAATATCATGCTCTAACTATGTACAAACATATTTTTGTTGAGTTTGTGTTAAAGGATCATATCAGTTATTTGAGACATATCACAAGTACCATTGACCTCTTCATGACACTAAGTTTTAAAAAGTTTACCTAGATTATCGATATATTTGTCCTCTTAAACTTCAACACATTTCTCAATTGTTCCAAGATACGTTATGTAGAATTAAGAAACTTGATTTAACTATGGTTCTCATCTCAGAATATACTCCCGCATCAAGATTTCCTAGATTTCATCTTACAGGTGAGTATATCGTAATTGATATCTGTATCTGGGTTGTGCGAGACCTTGAGAGCTCAGGTTAATACCACCGTATCGACAAAGAGATGAAGGCTCGACTTAAAGTAGTGTTCCAATTTTGGAATATTTTGAACTGCAATCGTAGTATCTTTTGATATTTCCAATTTAATGCAGTTTTAGGGTTTTAATGCAAAAGTATTCTACAAGTTCTAGGCCATTGCTTACGCAAAATCATAAGAACTTGTATAATACCCCAGATATCAACCATCTATAAAGACCTTGTATCTCAGAATCAGGCAATCTCTCAAACGAAATTTCGAAGTACTAAGTCCATATATCGGAGAGATGTTAATCCACAAGTTTAAGCAGATGTAAAATTTAGTTTATATCCCGGAAACAATTTACTGAACGTGCAAAACCTATCAGTAAGACTCGTTTATAATTATTAAACTTTACAAATCCTTAGCGTACTGTGATAGTCCACTGATGTACTATCATTTCCTTTTATCCACAAAACTCTTTTTGCCTTTTTCAATGTTTTTATACTTTTCGTATTTAATATGTTTTTGGATTTTCTAAAAATTTTTTCTCCCCCTAAAATTCAAAAACAATTTTTTTTTGAAATTTTTTTATTTATAGAAAAACATTAACCAACCGATGAGAATCACTTCAATTCGTCATCCATTATTGCTTCACAAATTTTTCTTTTAAGCACTCTCCCCCTCATGATGACAAAAACTTGACATTTTTGTGTTTATAAAACATTTATATCCATGAATTTTGTCTTTTCAACAATGAGGGTTCTGTGAAATTTTTCAAATTTTTCTTCAAAAAATTTATAAAAATTTTCAAGTAAACGTTATTAGAATGTGTTTTCGAAAATATTTTCTCCAAAAATTTTCAAATTTTAAAGTAAACATTGTTGGAACATGTTTTGTAAAAATGATCTTTATATATAACATGATAACCCGGCCCATCTTCAATGTGTGCCCCAGAACTCTATTCTTAGTAATTTGCATTCATCTAAGAAGTTCATGCATAAAAATTCAAACAATTAGTTGAATAGTGACACCCAAGTCTTTGTAGTCTTAGGTGTTATTTCTTCAACCTTAATTTTGATTTTCTTTACACAATCAGGTTTATTTTGGACTTTCTCAAGTTTTAGAAAATTCTCTAAACTTTCAGTTTTCACTGATTGTGTAAATTCTTTTTCTTTGACCAACCATGATTGATTTTTCGTTAAAGCTTTCTTGAAATACAATGTAGAAACTTTTTGTTCATTACTATTCGAGCATTCACCAGTTTCAAAATTTGAAAACTTAGTAATAACTGGTTTCACCTTGTTTGTAGTTTCTATACATTGTTTCCAAACCTGAGTTGGTATTCAAATCTTCAAAATTTTTCTTATCAATATGAACAGGTTTAGGATTAATTTGAAAACATTTTCTAGCAATGTATCCCTTTATCCCACATTTGTGACACTTCCTGTTCTCATACTAATCCTTTTTAGCAAACCATACACTTAAATCATAACATTGATTTGATGTGTGGTAACCATCTTTCCTGTTTCTTCTAAAAGCATGATTTGACGTCGAAGCACTGTGGTCCGACCTGCACCACTTATTTTCAGATTTTTGTGAGTTTTTATAATGATTGGATGATTGTATTTATTTTTCTTTTGAAAATTTTTAGAATTTTTAAACTTTGTTTTTCCTTTTGTTTTCGTTCTCCATTCTGCTTAGAAGGTTTTTGCGCTGAACTCACCTTTTTCAGTAGATTGTAGAACGGTTTCTTGAAAATTTTCTTTTAGTTTTAAAAATATTTTATTTTTATCATTTTCATCATCGATATCATCATCACAATTCTCAATTATGACATTGTCATGATTTGGGACTTTAGCACTTATTGGAATTTCCTTTTTATTCTCATTGATAGGTTTTGGATAAATATCATCTAATATCAATGACGAGGTCACAAAACCTTTCAATTTCTTTTCTAAATCATCAATTTTATTTTTAGCAATCTTAGCATCTTGTTCAAGTTTCCTGAATTTTTCAAGATGCGAGTTTATTATACTTTGTTTTTCAAAATGATTTTTATTTAAAACAGAATTTTCATTTTCTAAAATTATTTTTTTTTTTCAAAAAAACTTTTCATTTTCTTTTAACCTTTTATTTTCTAATGTCAAGATTTCCATATCTTTCAAAAGTTTGACATTATCAGATCTGGATTCTTCACAATTTGAGCACACAGATTCAGAACTTGAAGCTCCATTTGCTGATACACTTGATTCTTCATTCTTTGGATTTGAATCTATCTTGAATGTGCCTGCAGAAAATTGATCAACTTCAGAATTATTATCCTTCTTTTGTTTTAAAACTTTCATATTCTCAATTACAGGAACATGGTCCCAAATGTCGCTAATAAATCCATAAAGATGACTAATGGTAAATCGACATTTCTTTCTTGACTCTTTCACGAAATCATCCAATTCTGATGGTAATGCATTTTCTAATTTCGAAAACTTATCTTCAAGACTGATATAACATCCATCAGAACGGTCTAAATACCTATGCATGACATTAAAACGTTTTATTAGCTCAAACACCGATTCTTTCAAAAGTTTGACATTATCAGATCTGGATTCTTCACAATTTGAGCACACAGATTCAGAACTTGAAGCTTCATTTGCTGATACACTTGATTCTTCATTCTTTGGATTTGAATCTATCTTGAATGTGCCTGCAGAAAATTGATCAACTTCAGAATTATTATCCTTCTTTTGTTTTAAAACTTTCATATTCTCAATTACAGGAACATGGTCCCAAATGTCGCTAATAAATCCATAAAGATGACTAATGGTAAATCGACATTTCTTTCTTGACTCTTTCACGAAATCATCCAATTCTGATGGTAATGCATTTTCTAATTTCGAAAACTTATCTTCAAGACTGATATAACATCCATCAGAACGGTCTAAATACCTATGCATGACATTAAAACGTTTTATTAGCTCAAACACCGATTCTTTCAAAAGTTTGACATTATCAGATCTGGATTCTTCATAATTTGAGCACACAGATTCAGAACTTGAAGCTTCATTTGCTGATACACTTGATTCTTCATTCTTTGGATTTGAATCTATCTTGAATGTGCCTGCAGAAAATTGATCAACTTCAGAATTATTATCCTTCTTTTGTTTTAAAACTTTCATATTCTCAATTACAGGAACATGATCCCAAATGTCGCTAATAAATCCATAAAGATGACTAATGGTAAATCGACATTTCTTTCTTGACTCTTTCACGAAATCATCCAATTCTGATGGTAATGCATTTTCTAATTTCGAAAACTTATCTTCAAGACTGATATAACATCCATCAGAACGGTCTAAATACCTATGCATGACATTAAAACGTTTTATTAGCTCAAACACCGATTCTTTCAAAAGTTTGACATTATCAGATCTGGATTCTTCACAATTTGAGCACACAGATTCAGAACTTGAAGCTTCATTTGCTGATACACTTGATTCTTCATTCTTTGGATTTGAATCTATCTTGAATGTGCCTGCAGAAAATTGATCAACTTCAGAATTATTATCCTTCTTTTGTTTTAAAACTTTCATATTCTCAATTACAGGAACATGATCCCAAATGTCGCTAATAAATCCATAAAGATGACTAATGGTAAATCGACATTTCTTTCTTGACTCTTTCACGAAATCATCCAATTCTGATGGTAATGCATTTTCTAATTTCGAAAACTTATCTTCAAGACTGATATAACATCCATCAGAACGGTCTAAATACCTATGCATGACATTAAAACGTTTTATTAGCTCAAACACCGATTCTTTCAAAAGTTTGACATTATCAGATCTGGATTCTTCACAATTTGAGCACACAGATTCAGAACTTGAAGCTTCATTTGCTGATACACTTGATTCTTCATTCTTTGGATTTGAATCTATCTTGAATGTGCCTGCAGAAAATTGATCAACTTCAGAATTATTATCCTTCTTTTGTTTTAAAACTTTCATATTCTCAATTACAGGAACATGATCCCAAATGTCGCTAATAAATCCATAAAGATGACTAATGGTAAATCGACATTTCTTTCTTGACTTTTCACGAAATCATCCAATTCTGATGGTAATGCATTTTCTAATTTCGAAAACTTATCTTCAAGACTGATATAACATCCATCAGAACGGTCTAAATACCTATGCATGACATTAAAACGTTTTATTAGCTCAAACACCGATTCTTTCAAAAGTTTGACATTATCAGATCTGGATTCTTCATAATTTGAGCACACAGATTCAGAACTTGAAGCTTCATTTGCTGATACACTTGATTCTTCATTCTTTGGATTTGAATCTATCTTGAATGTGCCTGCAGAAAATTGATCAACTTCAGAATTATTATCCTTCTTTTGTTTTAAAACTTTCATATTCTCAATTACAGGAACATGATCCCAAATGTCGCTAATAAATCCATAAAGATGACTAATGGTAAATCGACATTTCTTTCTTGACTCTTTCACGAAATCATCCAATTCTGATGGTAATGCATTTTCTAATTTCGAAAACTTATCTTCAAGACTGATATAACATCCATCAGAACGGTCTAAATACCTATACATGACATTAAAACGTTTTATTAGCTCAAACACCGATTCTTTCAAAAGTTTGACATTATCAGATCTGGATTCTTCACAATTTGAGCACACAGATTCAGAACTTGAAGCTTCATTTGCTGATACACTTGATTCTTCATTCTTTGGATTTGAATCTATCTTGAATGTGCCTGCAGAAAATTGATCAACTTCAGAATTATTATCCTTCTTTTGTTTTAAAACTTTCATATTCTCAATTACAGGAACATGATCCCAAATGTCGCTAATAAATCCATAAAGATGACTAATGGTAAATCGACATTTCTTTCTTGACTCTTTCACGAAATCATCCAATTCTGATGGTAATGCATTTTTTAATTTCGAAAACTTATCTTCAAGACTGATATAACATCCATCAGAACGGTCTAAATACCTATGCATGACATTAAAACGTTTTATTAGCTCAAACACCGATTAATCCTTTTTACATTTAAACATTTCAAATCTTTTTTTCCAAATGATCAAACGTTCATGATGATTCAAATCAGAAAATAATTCTTCCCAATCATTCATTTTTTCAAAATTAATATCTCTCATTTCTGACAAAAATTTCAGTTTTCAAAAGTTTTATGCCAAATTTGACTTTTTAATCGACAATCTTAACGTATTGGGTCGCAAAAAAACGTTTAAAAATTTTTCCGAAAATTGTTTTTACCAAATTAGAGCTTTAAACTCGTCTTGTCGATACGAATCTAACGATATATAATGTCCGAGACGTTTTCTGAATTTTCATGCCTTTTTTAAAAATCTTTGTACAAGTTAACAGCTTATGAAAATCAGCTACTTAACAAGTTCGGGCGAACTTGTATAAACTTTTCAGAAAATTTCACTTTGAAACAAGTTCGAGCGAACTTGTGATGTTTTTCAAGAAAATTTAGCCAAGTTCGGGCGAACTTGTACTTAATTTCAACAAAAACCAGTCAAGTTCGGGCGAACTTGATGAATATTCTTGAAAAACTTGTCAAGTTAGGGCGAACTTGATGAAAAATCACACAAAATGTGATAATTTCAGTCAAGTTCGGGCGTACTTGATCACAAGTTCGTTCGAAATAATGTTTTCAAACATGATTTTTTCAACTTTTCGACATGAATTCGTCTGTTTTAAGCTCTGATCTTTTCAAGGGTTTTATTATTACAGATTTTAAGTATTATACTTGAAAATCAGTCAATTTGTCCGTGTAATGTCCAAGAAAAGTCAAAATTAAGAGAAATGAGTAGAAAGTGAGATGTTATATGTCCAGTGTCTTCAAATTAGGCCAATCCTGCTCTGATACCAATTGAAGGTCCGTTGTACAGATCATTCTGGTCCTAATTTGGCAAACCTAAGGTAAACGTGTGGAATCCATTTGCATAGGCGACACTGGATACAAGTTTGTTACTGTTTAACACCGTTTCATTGATTAGCAAACGTTACAGATCATGGAAACACTTGGACAGAGCTTCGCCGTCCAAGTTACAAAATCTCTGAATCTTCCAAATGAAATGACAAGTTACCTATTTATAAGACAACAAGCTCGCTTGAAATGTGGTATGGACAAGTTCAGGCGAACTTGTTCATGCACAATACAAGTTCGGGCGAACTTGTTTCCCAACATACATAAACTTAACATTTCGCTCTTAAACACAGACTCAACGTTATACGATAACGTAGGCAACAAACATATGCATCAACAGGAACTGCTCCATGTATCAGGTTTTGACCCGTTACCCACCCATGAATCTTTCCCATAGTATGTAACTATAACATGCATGTAAAATGTACCTATTCAAGGAGGGCATCTATGTGATCCTCTTGTGTTTAGTAATCCAATTATTCTTCTTCAAACTGTCACAAGAATAGAACTTTGGAAGTAATATCTGACAAGAAAATTGCCACTATAGATGATACATCAAATACCTTAGAACCATCATATTCATCATTCATCATGGTAACCTTTTGTTTCACTTGTCTTTCTTCTTTCAAATTTATAGCTCCCTGCAGCACCATATATGGTCAGTGCCAATTATTACATAAGACACCAATTATCAACTTACAATAACAAAAACAAATCAATTTAACCATATAATAGAACAAGAATTAATACCTCATCATCTTCATCTTCTTGAGTTTCACTCTTTTTTTCTGAAACTTCCCACCCGTATATTGGTCTTTTTAGACTTAACAGAGCTGCCAGGTTCGTCACTTTCTTGTCATCATCATCCCGTAATTTTGAAGTCCTAACCCAACCCAACCCAACCCAAGCGGACCCGTTTCTACTTGTACAAATTATCCATATTCACATATTTACAAATCCACATAAACGGATAATGACTCAGGGTAAAGCTATTCAAACCCAACCTACCTTATTTACAAATGCATATTAATGCAATAATCCATATAAGACAAGTAGTTGACTCAATTGTTTCTTCAAAACCATCACAAATGACCCCAAAACATCACCTCTCACCACAACATTTTTGTTAAACATAAATGATATTCCCTTCAACATTTCAAACTTTATGGCTACAATCAGATATGGAAATTGAATAAGATTGTAAACAAAGAATTCAATTAAGCAAGAAACGACCCATAAAAGAAGAGTGAATCAGAACGTTTAAAATAGCTTCACTTAATAAATAGTTGATAACTCACCCATATACAACATTAGCTGAAAAGTTTGATAACCTTGAATCAAGACCAATTTGATCATCTTATAAAAATGTTTATAGAATTGGAAGTTACATTATATCCTAATTTTAACCCACCCATAATTCAGATCCAATTTGAGTTCTTTTGTTCAACCATCCCTAACTTAAATCAATTGAATTTAAACATTGAGATTTAGATTATTTATGCATAAGCTCCTTCATGAGGGTTTTAAATCAAGAGCCAGTCACAACAAAAACTAAAGTAAATGATAGATTAGAGAGAGACTGGCCATAGGATGCACTTGAGATGTCTTTAAGGAGAGATCATGGAAGCTGAAATCAAAGGCAAAGTAAATGAAGAACACTAGGAAAATACGATACGATTGGATCAAAACCTAACCCTAAATCGATCAAAACCATTAGAGTATAAACTCATAATAATCTTTACAAATAAAAATCTACTGAAATCGGCGAAGATGATACCTAGCGCCCATAGCTTTCACGATTACATTCGAGAACGATCCGTGATTAGAACCTTTCGATTGAATATGATCGCAGAGAGAAATGATGTGACAATCGAGTGCCGAAAGTTCGCCGCTAGTGCGGCCGTCGTCGGAATGGTGGTGTGACGGTTGCCGGTCCATTCCCCTCGTTGCGGTGGTTGTTGTGCTATGATTGTCAAGTGGTGATGGTTAGGGTTATCTATGATTAGAGTTAGAGGAGTTCCAATGGGGATTACAGAGTGATATATATAGGAGTGTAGAGGCAAAACTGTAGAGGCAGAACGTGGGAGTGGGATTCGGAAGGAGTGTTTTAGAGAAAACCGCCTGAACAAAAAAAGATAACCACCATAGTGGAGTTCATGTGCAGAAAAAAGTGAAACAACCACCTGCTCAGAAAAAATGCCAATAACCGCCCTGAACTGCCATTAGAGCGGTTATTTTTATGAGTTAAAACGGCTGAGATTTCATCTCCGCATGATCCGACGGTAGATATCGAGTTGGATGATGGTTAGACTGCTCCATATATATATATATATATATATAATTATTCATCTACGTGTATGACGACTACTCGAAAACCGTACAACCACATTATACTAGTCTCTAATGTGTAGTATTTATACGAACACTTGTTTACGTACACATACTTCTATACACGACAACTAATATGATTTCATAAAAAAAATTATGAAACTTATGAGTTATTCCGTGATAGGAATGTCATAGATTGCATGCTAGCGAGTCACGTTATGGTAACAACATATTGGGAATTATATTAAGCTAACTTTGCACGAGGACATCAAGGTGAGTTCATAACCCCACTTTTTACTGTTTTACATTTTTATAAATGTTTTCGGGGTGGAAAGACATGCAAGTTTTGAAACAGTACACAATATATCGATGAACGAAAAACAACAGATTTCTAAATCAGGTTATAAACGAATTTCGACTACGCAAATGGTTTACGAATGCTTTATGCTAAACATACCGGTTTTTACAAAACACACGCGTATTTTCAAGACGTGCATGAATTTCATGGCTAGTGACGGGATTGTCTTAGCTACAAATCTAGGGACTGGATTGTCCTTGTCACACCCCGACCCGCAGCGGAAAAGGTGATCGGGGCATAATTGGGTTATCATCAAAGCTCATGACATTTATTATATGTTTCATATTCATTAATACAATTTAATGGAAATAAATGATACACCATATTCTATCTATCTGTCTAAGCTTCTTGGTTCTCTTCTAAGGCATATCCTATGTTTTCCTTGCTTCAACCTGTTTACCTGTATCATGTGTAAAAAGGTTTTGGATCAACATAATGTTGGCGAGTGAATCCTATGGAAAAACATTTGAACAAGTTTAACCAATTGATTATAAATAATGTGCATACCACATATGAGTAAATGTAGATGTAAATTTATTCACACAACACATAATATTGAATATTAAACTCACATACACCAAATGATTGTTTTGAGGCACGCGATGTTCGACTCGTCTCCCACGAGGAACTGATGGGCCTAATGAATGAGTTTTGAGGCACGCGTTGTTCCACGAACTGATGGGCCTAATAAATGAGTTTTGAGGCACGCGTTGTTCTTACGAACTGATGGGCCTTAATGAATGAGTTTTGAGGCACGCGTTGTTCTCGTCTCCCACGAGGAACTGATGGGCCTAATGTATGAGTTTTGAGGCACGCGTTGTTCTTACGAACTGATGGGCCTTAATGAATGAGTTTTGAGGCACGCGATGTTCTCGTCTCCCACGAGGAACTGATGGGCCTAAATAATTTGCATACAACTTTGACAATATGTAATACATCACAACCAAACAATAGTTACATTCTAGTTTAGTTCATATAATGGTATAGCACGAATTTGCATAAGAAAATTAGTTTAAGCGACACATGATACACCCCAAAACATGAATAAAAAGGGAAGTTTGTAAGAATCCACTCACATTGGGTGCGTTCGGTTGATGAGGTTGAATGCACGCGAAATGGTGTTAACCACGAGTGAAATTAATCCTAGATAAATCGCATAATGGTTCGGTAAGTAAACGGGTTTTATGAATCTATTTTAGTAGGATTGTTGGGTGTATTTTTGTGAGTTTGAGGCTATTTTCTAACCTTAAAAATGTTATTTTTAAGTATTTATAATTGATTTTTAATTAAAATAATTAAATAAAAATAATAAAAAAAATATTTTATTTTATTGCTACAGTACACGTTGACCGATGACTTGACTATCGTTGACCGGTTCATAGGCATTTTGTTGTGCGCCGGGTGAGGCTCGAACCCGAGACCTCCCGTACGCGTGCACGCAGCTCTACCAACTGAGCTACGTGTCTAACCCGTTATATATCCGATTTTAATTATATATATATATTAATTAGATTTAACAGAAATCCTTTATTATTAAAAACGAAATAAATCTCAGAACCGGTGTGCTCCACAGGTCTCGAACCCGGGACCTGTGGGTTAGCGGACACACACTCCACCGCTGGACCGTGTGTCTCACTTGGTTATAAACTCAGTTATCAATATACTTAACATATCACAAAACACTCCGGTTCTGTTTTGCGAAAAAGAGAATTTTTATCAAGGCGGCGTGTGTGAAACCGGAATCGAACTCGTGACCTTAGCTTTAAAAGTGCACACAGTCCACCGCTGGACTGTGTGTCTAACCCGGTAATTATCTTGATTTTAATTATACTTAACGATTACTGAACTTCGTCTTCTTCACCGGTTTTAACCGGAAGTGACGACGGACTTGGTTCGAAAAGTTAATTCCTGTTCCTTTAGTGTTTTATGATCAATTACAGACGAGATAAAAGTAAAAAGGGAAGAAAATAGGCGTGAGATGTACCGACTGGTTTTACTCTGTTTTCCGGCAGAACTCCGGCGACAGAACTCTTTTTCCGGCGACAAGTATTTTGCAGCAGAAAGTCTTCCGAAGGCTTGAAAAGGGTGTGGGTGTTTTCGGAGAAAGTTTAGGGGTTCAGTAAGCTCAGAGTTTACGGATACGGTTTTCCGGCGAATTATCAAGAATTTCCGGCGAGTGATTTTTCGCCGAGAAAAGGTGCGATTTGAGTGTGAAAGACTTCTGGCGAGTTGAGGTTGTATTTATAGGGTAGTATTGGGATTGAATGGGTCTGAATTCGGTCTCAATTCGAAGTCAGCCGTTCTCCGGCGGTTACAGCTGATGTCGCGGTTCAGACGTCGGTTATAACCGTCGTAATAGTTAAGACTTCGGTTATATTGAGCGATAACGTAAATAAACGGCGAAATCGTCGGGATTTCCGACGACTTTTATTTTGGGCGCAAAAATACAGAAATTGATTTCGGAACTTCAATATTTGAATTAAGTAATTCCTTTATTCACCAGAAAAACAAAGTGGCGGAGCGGTTGTTCGGTTAAGAGATAAGTCTTTGGTTTGACCCGGTATAGACCCGAGTTCGAAACCCGGCAAATGTAAAACATTTTTATTTTGATATTTTTGACAGATTTTCAAAAACTAAATACATATCCCCGCATAATATTTGATTACGGATCGTTTAAAATTATTTTGGGCATTTAATTCGCAACTAAAATTTTAACTGACTGTTCGGTTGATAAGCGGAGCGGGTCTGGTAAATCCGTTTTTTTTGACGGATGTTACAGTATCCCCTGCTTTTAGAAATTTCGTCCCGAAATTTAAACAGGGATATAATTGACTAAAAGAATGATGGTGTTTAGTTTTGACAGTTACATACTTAGAAGAAGTAAGGGTTTGAGTTTTTGTTTGAGGCGGTAACGTTCCTTGTAAAGGTTAAGCAACCTAATACAGGAATCGCTTTTTGTTGCCTACTGTATAAATATTGTTAAGCAGGAATGATTCGCTAAAATGATATCACGCATAAAAGTTTGAATATGCTTAGGGTTATATCCTAAGGCAGAAATTCTACAATCTACACAAATAAACACAACGACTAACAATTGTATCCACATTCTGATAGCATATATGTTTGAATGGTGATGGTTCCTCTCTCGTTTGTTATGATGGAGAGGTTAGTCTATATAGAAATGGATCACAATCCAATTCCTTTAAATAGTGAGATGATATAAATGTAACACAATTTCAACCAAGGCAATAGTAAATCCTACATGGAACTTCTCATAACCGCCTGATAACGCCTCTGATCCTTTGACAAGAATACTTATATATAGGAAGTACCAGCGGCGTATCCACCATATTCTTGTCAAATTTTCATTGGTTTTATCAGTGAATTATGATTAGTCCTATAACTCTACAACCAATACAACAAACATAAAAATACTGAAATGATATATATCTGTGCGATCAAGGCTCAATCAAACGGAGCCGATCGTATTGTATGTATTGAGAATGAAATTGTCTGTGTGCTCAAGGCTCAATCAAACGGAGCCGAGTTATTGCATGTATTGAGAATGGAATTGTCTGTGTGCTCAAGGCTCAATCAAACGGAGCCGAGCTTATTGCATGTATTGAAAATGAATAACTTAATCACAACAAACAGCCTATGCATGGAACCTCTCATAACTGCCTGATAATGCCTCCGATCATTTGACAAGAATACTTATATATAGGAAGTACCAGCGGCGTATCCACCATATTCTTGTCAAATTTTCATTGACTTCATCCGCCAGTTATGATTAGTTCTATGCGACTCTACAACAAACACCACAACCACAAGATACTGATAATGAAAATGTATGTGCGTTCAAGGCTCAATCAAACGGAGCCGAACGTATTGCATGAACTGGAAATGTAAATTGATCTGTGTGCTCAAAGGCTCAATCAAACGGAGCCGAGCGTATGCATGTATTGAAATGTAAATTGAACTGTGTGCTCAAGGCTCAATCAAACGGAGCCGAGCGTATTGCATGTATTGAAATGTAAAGTGAAATGAAATGTATTGCATGTGAGACACAACTCAACTTCTGAGATATGTCGTGAATTATGATGATATGAATATTAAATCAATGAGTATAAAACCAACTGAACCAGTAATTTGCATTAAAATTCTTGGATAAAATTCCAATTGAGATACGTGAAAATTGAGATAACATAAAGAAAACATAAAAACTAAGTGATTAGAGTTGAATCTTGATTCTTGGTGAGAGAAGGCTAGTTAAGTGGTTGGTTTGGACCGTTAACATCTTCAACAGGATTGGCGTTGATGTTATAAACTCTTCCTCTTGCTGGTGGTGGAGCTGGGTTTGCTTGGTTTGCTTGGTTAACTGGGTTTGCTTGAGCTTGGGCGTTTATGATATTAACCAAACGAGGACACGTGTTTCTAAAATGGGTAGGGTCGCCGCAATTGAAACAAGCTCGAACATATGGGTTCATGGGGTATTGAGGTTGTTGATATGTTTGGGTCATGGGTTGAGTAGGGGTTGAGGTTTGGTTTTGAGCGGTGCGGCAAACTTTGCTCAAATGACCGTAGCGTCCACAATTCGCACATAGTCGACAGGGTGAAGTAGTTGGATGGTGATAGAAACAGGTGTTGCATTGAGGGTGAGGTCCAATGTAAGGTTTCTTATTTGGGTAAGTTGAGTTGGGTGCTACTTGAGCGTTTGGGATAGTTTGAGGAGGTACAACTTGTGAAGCTGGTTGTTTGCGTTGGGTGACGGCGAAGACTTGTCCATCACGCTTTCTCTTAGATGTAGGTGGTGTAGAGGATTCGGTTCGGGTGGGGTTTGAGGTTTCCGTTGATGCTTTATCCTTCTTCTTCTCCTCTTTGAAATCTTTGTTCCGGATTCGGTTCTCGGTGAGCGCGGTTGCTAGCTCCATTGCTGCTTCCAAAGTTGCAGGCGAGGTGCTTATTACAGGGTCTTGAATCTTTGATGGAAGACCACGAATGTAGTGCTCGATCAAACGGTAGAGGGGAGTGAACAAGTTGGGAACCATTTGATTTAGCTCAAGGAATCTCTTGTTGTATGTGGTGTGGTCGCCTTCCTTTTGTTTCAAAGCATGGAACTCATCCTCCAATTTCTTGATTTCACTTCTTGGGCAAAACCGTCTTGTCATGATTCCCTTCAACTCGTCCCAAGTCAAGGTCATAGTTTCTTCAACACCTCGTTTGGTCTTTTCTGTATTCCACCATGTGAGTGCTGTTCCAAGTAAACGACCGGTAGCATAACGCACTTTGCGATCATCGGGGCAATCGCAATTTAGAAAAGTGTTCTCCATTTCTTCGAACCAATGGAGAGAGCGGTGACACCTTCAGTTCCTTCGTATTTTGGAGGATCGCAGGATTTGAAATGTTTGTAGGTGCATTTAGTGACTGAAAGGTTGATAGTGTTTTGATCCTCTTGTTGGGTTGGGTTAACGGAATTAGCGGTAAGGGCCTGTTGAACTTGAACTACGATGTTGGGTATTACGGTCGCCATTTGCTGAGCGATTTGGGTAGCCATGCGTTCACGGGCTTTTTCTGCTCTCATCTTCCTACGGGCGAGGTTAGAAGACATCTACAAGGAATACATGTCAAGAGTATGAGTTGGATGCCTTTGGGATCGTGGGTCGTGTTTGGGATTGAACGTTCATAAAGTAAATATAGAAAATAAATCTACTACATCCATAGGATGTCTTGGGCTTTGCTCGCTGTTAGGCCCGTCATGCCGCCATACTTTACCTGTGTAATCATGTGGGCCCCCATGAATACCGGTTTTTCATATGGTTCGCACGGTTTCTGCCTGGTTGCGTACACAAAACCCGGAGAAAATCGAGAAATATGTATACAACGTGTGATATTCGGAATGTGTCCAGGCATGGACACGGTGACATCTCAAAGTGAGGTTAGTTCGAACGACGTTTGGTGTGGCATGCTTTGGCCTAATAGGTCCGTCGTACTCTCATCGTTAGTCCCCAGGTAGGCAAACTGGTCCGTTATTTTGGATTTATACGAATGCCAACCTAGACAGGACGTTCCGACTACCGGTACTTGTACCCTTCCAGTTACTACATGCCCGTCGCAGAACTTACTTTGATGAGATTTGAAAATTGCACAAAATCTTTGGATATTGAGAGTATGAAAATAAATTGAATACATGAACATCGATATATGTATAATGAATATGTATATATGTATAATGAATATGTATATGAGCATGTTTGTTTGACTGAAATGTAAACAAATATGAAACAAATAAATATCACAAGTTTGTATGTAACCACCTAATCAAGTTAAAATTTTAGGCAGACTATAGTATAGGCTCTAAGGGTCTAATAACCTATCCTATATCCCTATAGTCATGGCTCTGATACCAATCTGTCACACCCCGACCCGCAGCGGAAAAGGTGATCGGGGCATAATTGGGTTATCATCAAAGCTCATGACATTTATTATATGTTTCATATTCATTAATACAATTTAATGGAAATAAATGATACACCATATTCTATCTATCTGTCTAAGCTTCTTGGTTCTCTTCTAAGGCATATCCTATGTTTTCCTTGCTTCAACCTGTTTACCTGTATCATGTGTAAAAAGGTTTTGGATCAACATAATGTTGGCGAGTGAATCCTATGGAAAAACATTTGAACAAGTTTAACCAATTGATTATAAATAATGTGCATACCACATATGAGTAAATGTAGATGTAAATTTATTCACACAACACATAATATTGAATATTAAACTCACATACACCAAATGATTGTTTTGAGGCACGCGATGTTCGACTCGTCTCCCACGAGGAACTGATGGGCCTAATGAATGAGTTTTGAGGCACGCGTTGTTCCACGAACTGATGGGCCTAATAAATGAGTTTTGAGGCACGCGTTGTTCTTACGAACTGATGGGCCTTAATGAATGAGTTTTGAGGCACGCGTTGTTCTCGTCTCCCACGAGGAACTGATGGGCCTAATGTATGAGTTTTGAGGCACGCGTTGTTCTTACGAACTGATGGGCCTTAATGAATGAGTTTTGAGGCACGCGATGTTCTCGTCTCCCACGAGGAACTGATGGGCCTAAATAATTTGCATACAACTTTGACAATATGTAATACATCACAACCAAACAATAGTTACATTCTAGTTTAGTTCATATAATGGTATAGCATGAATTTGCATAAGAAAATTAGTTTAAGCGACACATGATACACCCCAAAACATGAATAAAAAGGGAAGTTTGTAAGAATCCACTCACATTGGGTGCGTTCGGTTGATGAGGTTGAATGCACGCGAAATGGTGTTAACCACGAGTGAAATTAATCCTAGATAAATCGCATAATGGTTCGGTAAGTAAACGGGTTTTATGAATCTATTTTAGTAGGATTGTTGGGTGTATTTTTGTGAGTTTGAGGCTATTTTCTAACCTTAAAAATGTTATTTTTAAGTATTTATAATTGATTTTTAATTAAAATAATTAAATAAAAATAATAAAAAAAATATTTTATTTTATTGCTACAGTACACGTTGACCGTGACTTGACTATCGTTGACCGGTTCATAGGCATTTTGTTGTGCGCCGGGTGAGGCTCGAACCCGAGACCTCCCGTACGCGTGCACGCAGCTCTACCAACTGAGCTACGTGTCTAACCCGTTATATATCCGATTTTAATTATATATATATATTAATTAGATTTAACAGAAATCCTTTATTATTAAAAACGAAATAAATCTCAGAACCGGTGTGCTCCACAGGTCTCGAACCCGGGACCTGTGGGTTAGCGGACACACACTCCACCGCTGGACCGTGTGTCTCACTTGGTTATAAACTCAGTTATCAATATACTTAACATATCACAAAACACTCCGGTTCTGTTTTGCGAAAAAGAGAATTTTTATCAAGGCGGCGTGTGTGAAACCGGAATCGAACTCGTGACCTTAGCTTTAAAAGTGCACACAGTCCACCGCTGGACTGTGTGTCTAACCCGGTAATTATCTTGATTTTAATTATACTTAACGATTACTGAACTTCGTCTTCTTCACCGGTTTTAACCGGAAGTGACGACGGACTTGGTTCGAAAAGTTAATTCCTGTTCCTTTAGTGTTTTATGATCAATTACAGACGAGATAAAAGTAAAAAGGGAAGAAAATAGGCGTGAGATGTACCGACTGGTTTTACTCTGTTTTCCGGCAGAACTCCGGCGACAGAACTCTTTTTCCGGCGACAAGTATTTTGCAGCAGAAAGTCTTCCGAAGGCTTGAAAAGGGTGTGGGTGTTTTCGGAGAAAGTTTAGGGGGTTCAGTAAGCTCAGAGTTTACGGATACGGTTTTCCGGCGAATTATCAAGAATTTCCGGCGAGTGATTTTTCGCCGAGAAAAGGTGCGATTTGAGTGTGAAAGACTTCGGGCGAGTTGAGGTTGTATTTTTTGGGGTTTGTTTTGGGGATTGAAGGGGGTTCTAAATTTGGGGCTCAATTCGAAGTCAGCCGTTTCTCCGGCGGTTTTCAGCTGATGTCGCGGGGTTTAGACGTCGGGGTTTTTAACCGTCGAATAGTTTTAAGGGCTTCCCCCTTTTATTGAGCGTTTAAAGAAATAAACGGCGAAAAACGTCGGGTTTTTCCGGCGACTTTTTTTTTTGGGCCAAAAAAAAACAGAAATTGATTTCGGGGAAAATTTAATATTTGAATTAAGTAATTCCTTTATTCACCGAAAAACAAAGTTGGGGGAGCGGTTTTTTCGGGTTTTAAAGATAAGTCTTTGGTTTGACCCCGTTTTTAGGGCCCAGTTCGAAAACCCCGGAAAAGTTTTAAAACATTTTTATTTTGATATTTTTGACAGATTTTCAAAAACTAAATACATATCCCCGCATAATATTTGATTACGGATCGTTTAAAATTATTTTGGGCATTTAATTCGCAACTAAAATTTTAACTGACTGTTCGGTTGATAAGCGGAGCGGGTCTGGTAAATCCGTTTTTTTTGACGGATGTTACAGTATCCCCTGCTTTTAGAAATTTCGTCCCGAAATTTAAACAGGGATATAATTGACTAAAAGAATGATGGTGTTTAGTTTTGACAGTTACATACTTAGAAGAAGTAAGGGTTTGAGTTTTTGTTTGAGGCGGTAACGTTCCTTGTAAAGGTTAAGCAACCTAATACAGGAATCGCTTTTTGTTGCCTACTGTATAAATATTGTTAAGCAGGAATGATTCGCTAAAATGATATCACGCATAAAAGTTTGAATATGCTTAGGGTTATATCCTAAGGCAGAAATTCTACAATCTACACAAATAAACACAACGACTAACAATTGTATCCACATTCTGATAGCATATATGTTTGAATGGTGATGGTTCCTCTCTCGTTTGTTATGATGGAGAGGTTAGTCTATATAGAAATGGATCACAATCCAATTCCTTTAAATAGTGAGATGATATAAATGTAACACAATTTCAACCAAGGCAATAGTAAATCCTACATGGAACTTCTCATAACCGCCTGATAACGCCTCTGATCCTTTGACAAGAATACTTATATATAGGAAGTACCAGCGGCGTATCCACCATATTCTTGTCAAATTTTCATTGGTTTTATCAGTGAATTATGATTAGTCCTATAACTCTACAACCAATACAACAAACATAAAAATACTGAAATGATATATATCTGTGCGATCAAGGCTCAATCAAACGGAGCCGATCGTATTGTATGTATTGAGAATGAAATTGTCTGTGTGCTCAAGGCTCAATCAAACGGAGCCGAGCTTATTGCATGTATTGAGAATGGAATTGTCTGTGTGCTCAAGGCTCAATCAAACGGAGCCGAGCTTATTGCATGTATTGAAAATGAATAACTTAATCACAACAAACAGCCTATGCATGGAACCTCTCATAACTGCCTGATAATGCCTCCGATCATTTGACAAGAATACTTATATATAGGAAGTACCAGCGGCGTATCCACCATATTCTTGTCAAATTTTCATTGACTTCATCCGCCAGTTATGATTAGTTCTATGCGACTCTACAACAAACACCACAACCACAAGATACTGATAATGAAAATGTATGTGCGTTCAAGGCTCAATCAAACGGAGCCGAACGTATTGCATGAACTGGAAATGTAAATTGATCTGTGTGCTCAAGGCTCAATCAAACGGAGCCGAGCGTATTGCATGTATTGAAATGTAAATTGAACTGTGTGCTCAAGGCTCAATCAAACGGAGCCGAGCGTATTGCATGTATTGAAATGTAAAGTGAAATGAAATGTATTGCATGTGAGACACAACTCAACTTCTGAGATATGTCGTGAATTATGATGATATGAATATTAAATCAATGAGTATAAAACCAACTGAACCAGTAATTTGCATTAAAATTCTTGGATAAAATTCCAATTGAGATACGTGAAAATTGAGATAACATAAAGAAAACATAAAAACTAAGTGATTAGAGTTGAATCTTGATTCTTGGTGAGAGAAGGCTAGTTAAGTGGTTGGTTTGGACCGTTAACATCTTCAACAGGATTGGCGTTGATGTTATAAACTCTTCCTCTTGCTGGTGGTGGAGCTGGGTTTGCTTGGTTTGCTTGGTTAACTGGGTTTGCTTGAGCTTGGGCGTTTATGATATTAACCAAACGAGGACACGTGTTTCTAAAATGGGTAGGGTCGCCGCAATTGAAACAAGCTCGAACATATGGGTTCATGGGGTATTGAGGTTGTTGATATGTTTGGGTCATGGGTTGAGTAGGGGTTGAGGTTTGGTTTTGAGCGGTGCGGCAAACTTTGCTCAAATGACCGTAGCGTCCACAATTCGCACATAGTCGACAGGGTGAAGTAGTTGGATGGTGATAGAAACAGGTGTTGCATTGAGGGTGAGGTCCAATGTAAGGTTTCTTATTTGGGTAAGTTGAGTTGGGTGCTACTTGAGCGTTTGGGATAGTTTGAGGAGGTACAACTTGTGAAGCTGGTTGTTTGCGTTGGGTGACGGCGAAGACTTGTCCATCACGCTTTCTCTTAGATGTAGGTGGTGTAGAGGATTCGGTTCGGGTGGGGTTTGAGGTTTCCGTTGATGCTTTATCCTTCTTCTTCTCCTCTTTGAAATCTTTGTTCCGGATTCGGTTCTCGGTGAGCGCGGTTGCTAGCTCCATTGCTGCTTCCAAAGTTGCAGGCGAGGTGCTTATTACAGGGTCTTGAATCTTTGATGGAAGACCACGAATGTAGTGCTCGATCAAACGGTAGAGGGGAGTGAACAAGTTGGGAACCATTTGATTTAGCTCAAGGAATCTCTTGTTGTATGTGGTGTGGTCGCCTTCCTTTTGTTTCAAAGCATGGAACTCATCCTCCAATTTCTTGATTTCACTTCTTGGGCAAAACCGTCTTGTCATGATTCCCTTCAACTCGTCCCAAGTCAAGGTCATAGTTTCTTCAACACCTCGTTTGGTCTTTTCTGTATTCCACCATGTGAGTGCTGTTCCAAGTAAACGACCGGTAGCATAACGCACTTTGCGATCATCGGGGCAATCGCAATTTAGAAAAGTGTTCTCCATTTCTTCGAACCAATGGAGAAGAGCGGTGACACCTTCAGTTCCTTCGTATTTTGGAGGATCGCAGGATTTGAAATGTTTGTAGGTGCATTTAGTGACTGAAAGGTTGATAGTGTTTTGATCCTCTTGTTGGGTTGGGTTAACGGAATTAGCGGTAAGGGCCTGTTGAACTTGAACTACGATGTTGGGTATTACGGTCGCCATTTGCTGAGCGATTTGGGTAGCCATGCGTTCACGGGCTTTTTCTGCTCTCATCTTCCTACGGGCGAGGTTAGAAGACATCTACAAGGAATACATGTCAAGAGTATGAGTTGGATGCCTTTGGGATCGTGGGTCGTGTTTGGGATTGAACGTTCATAAAGTAAATATAGAAAATAAATCTACTACATCCATAGGATGTCTTGGGCTTTGCTCGCTGTTAGGCCCGTCATGCCGCCATACTTTACCTGTGTAATCATGTGGGCCCCCATGAATACCGGTTTTTCATATGGTTCGCACGGTTTCTGCCTGGTTGCGTACACAAAACCCGGAGAAAATCGAGAAATATGTATACAACGTGTGATATTCGGAATGTGTCCAGGCATGGACACGGTGACATCTCAAAGTGAGGTTAGTTCGAACGACGTTTGGTGTGGCATGCTTTGGCCTAATAGGTCCGTCGTACTCTCATCGTTAGTCCCCAGGTAGGCAAACTGGTCCGTTATTTTGGATTTATACGAATGCCAACCTAGACAGGACGTTCCGACTACCGGTACTTGTACCCTTCCAGTTACTACATGCCCGTCGCAGAACTTACTTTGATGAGATTTGAAAATTGCACAAAATCTTTGGATATTGAGAGTATGAAAATAAATTGAATACATGAACATCGATATATGTATAATGAATATGTATATATGTATAATGAATATGTATATGAGCATGTTTGTTTGACTGAAATGTAAACAAATATGAAACAAATAAATATCACAAGTTTGTATGTAACCACCTAATCAAGTTAAAATTTAGGCAGACTATAGTATAGGCTCTAAGGGTCTAATAACCTATCCTATATCCCTATAGTCATGGCTCTGATACCAATCTGTCACACCCCGACCCGCAGCGGAAAAGGTGATCGGGGCATAATTGGGTTATCATCAAAGCTCATGACATTTATTATATGTTTCATATTCATTAATACAATTTAATGGAAATAAATGATACACCATATTCTATCTATCTGTCTAAGCTTCTTGGTTCTCTTCTAAGGCATATCCTATGTTTTCCTTGCTTCAACCTGTTTACCTGTATCATGTGTAAAAAGGTTTTGGATCAACATAATGTTGGCGAGTGAATCCTATGGAAAAACATTTGAACAAGTTTAACCAATTGATTATAAATAATGTGCATACCACATATGAGTAAATGTAGATGTAAATTTATTCACACAACACATAATATTGAATATTAAACTCACATACACCAAATGATTGTTTTGAGGCACGCGATGTTCGACTCGTCTCCCACGAGGAACTGATGGGCCTAATGAATGAGTTTTGAGGCACGCGTTGTTCCACGAACTGATGGGCCTAATAAATGAGTTTTGAGGCACGCGTTGTTCTTACGAACTGATGGGCCTTAATGAATGAGTTTTGAGGCACGCGTTGTTCTCGTCTCCCACGAGGAACTGATGGGCCTAATGTATGAGTTTTGAGGCACGCGTTGTTCTTACGAACTGATGGGCCTTAATGAATGAGTTTTGAGGCACGCGATGTTCTCGTCTCCCACGAGGAACTGATGGGCCTAAATAATTTGCATACAACTTTGACAATATGTAATACATCACAACCAAACAATAGTTACATTCTAGTTTAGTTCATATAATGGTATAGCATGAATTTGCATAAGAAAATTAGTTTAAGCGACACATGATACACCCCAAAACATGAATAAAAAGGGAAGTTTGTAAGAATCCACTCACATTGGGTGCGTTCGGTTGATGAGGTTGAATGCACGCGAAATGGTGTTAACCACGAGTGAAATTAATCCTAGATAAATCGCATAATGGTTCGGTAAGTAAACGGGTTTTATGAATCTATTTTAGTAGGATTGTTGGGTGTATTTTTGTGAGTTTGAGGCTATTTTTCTAACCTTAAAAATGTTTTTTTTAAGTATTTATAATTGATTTTTAATTAAAATAATTAAATAAAAATAATAAAAAAAATATTTTATTTTATTGCTACAGTACACGTTGACCGATGACTTGACTATCGTTGACCGGTTCATAGGCATTTTGTTGTGCGCCGGGTGAGGCTCGAACCCGAGACCTCCCGTACGCGTGCACGCAGCTCTACCAACTGAGCTACGTGTCTAACCCGTTATATATCCGATTTTAATTATATATATATATTAATTAGATTTAACAGAAATCCTTTATTATTAAAAACGAAATAAATCTCAGAACCGGTGTGCTCCACAGGTCTCGAACCCGGGACCTGTGGGTTAGCGGACACACACTCCACCGCTGGACCGTGTGTCTCACTTGGTTATAAACTCAGTTATCAATATACTTAACATATCACAAAACACTCCGGTTCTGTTTTGCGAAAAAGAGAATTTTTATCAAGGCGGCGTGTGTGAAACCGGAATCGAACTCGTGACCTTAGCTTTAAAAGTGCACACAGTCCACCGCTGGACTGTGTGTCTAACCCGGTAATTATCTTGATTTTAATTATACTTAACGATTACTGAACTTCGTCTTCTTCACCGGTTTTAACCGGAAGTGACGACGGACTTGGTTCGAAAAGTTAATTCCTGTTCCTTTAGTGTTTTATGATCAATTACAGACGAGATAAAAGTAAAAAGGGAAGAAAATAGGCGTGAGATGTACCGACTGGTTTTACTCTGTTTTCCGGCAGAACTCCGGCGACAGAACTCTTTTTCCGGCGACAAGTATTTTGCAGCAGAAAGTCTTCCGAAGGCTTGAAAAGGGTGTGGGTGTTTTCGGAGAAAGTTTAGGGGGTTCAGTAAGCTCAGAGTTTACGGATACGGTTTTCCGGCGAATTATCAAGAATTTCCGGCGAGTGATTTTTCGCCGAGAAAAGGTGCGATTTGAGTGTGAAAGACTTCTGGCGAGTTGAGGTTGTATTTATAGGGTAGTATTGGGATTGAATGGGGTCTGAATTCGGTCTCAATTCGAAGTCAGCCGTTCTCCGGCGGTTACAGCTGATGTCGCGGTTCAGACGTCGGTTATAACCGTCGTAATAGTTAAGACTTCGGTTATATTGAGCGATAACGTAAATAAACGGCGAAATCGTCGGGATTTCCGACGACTTTTATTTTGGGCGCAAAAATACAGAAATTGATTTCGGAACTTCAATATTTGAATTAAGTAATTCCTTTATTCACCAGAAAAACAAAGTGGCGGAGCGGTTGTTCGGTTAAGAGATAAGTCTTTGGTTTGACCCGGTATAGACCCGAGTTCGAAACCCGGCAAATGTAAAACATTTTTATTTTGATATTTTTGACAGATTTTCAAAAACTAAATACATATCCCCGCATAATATTTGATTACGGATCGTTTAAAATTATTTTGGGCATTTAATTCGCAACTAAAATTTTAACTGACTGTTCGGTTGATAAGCGGAGCGGGTCTGGTAAATCCGTTTTTTTTGACGGATGTTACAGTCCTACATCTGAACAACGGGACTGGATTGTCCTGCATTTGAACAACATCTGAACAACGGGACTAGGTTGTCCTGCATACAAACATCTTAATTACTAGGTTTTCCTGCATACAAACATCTTAAGGACTAGGTTGTCCTGTAAACAGACATCTTAAGGACTGGATTGTCCTCTACTCAACACTAAGGGCCGTTGGGTAGATTAAAAATGTATAGTGAAGTCCTCGCTGCATATCAGAACTAATACCGCCTGCTAGTCTACCGTCTTGAGTAAACGGTTTGGTGAGGCACTTACTAGTTTGGGGTAGGTTATAGGCTCATGTGGGCATGTTGTCTTTGTCGTACCGGACATCGACGGTTATTCGAATATTACAAAAACAAGGTTTTCATATGACATGCCCAAGAAAATGGTTTTAATACGTTTTCCCAACATTACTTAAACCGGTTATCAAAAAGATTTGTTTCAAATCTTTTCCAAACAAATAACTATGAACTCGCTAACATTATGTTGATTTTTCGCATATTTCTTTCTCAGGTTATATTTTCAAACTATGGCACGGTTGGAATAGGAGAACCCATGAGGATTCGAGTACTTAGCAGGCGTTCACCTTATGGAAGTCTTAGCATTTAAACACTTTAGCTGTGCAATGAAAATATCAGTCAGATCACACCTAACTCTGATTTTAGCGAGTGTGATAATTACCCCCTATGCTTTGTTGTAAGAAAACGTATTACCCCCGGTATTAAATATTTCTTTGCTAACACTTGTAAAGTCACCTGTAAGAAATGACAAATGTGAAATACAGGTGGAGAAAGTGGTAAGAAATTTAGGTTGTAATAGCGGCATACGATTTAAACATCACTAAACAGAATTTGAAAAAAATAAATAAACTCGAAATAGAGACGAAACGTAATCTAACCGGTGAGTGATTCGACTGTGTGACAAGCGATCACTAGATGATGAATATTCCAGCGACGGGGCTGTTTAGGTTTTGAAACAGAATCAGTTATAATAGCACATATAATTTAAACAGTACGAAACATAATGTGAAATTTGTTCAAGATGAACATGAACTGAACACGAAAAAGGTGAAGAAACATAACCTGACCGATGATTGGTTAGACAGAGTGGCCGGCGATAGGTATATTCAGGCGACGGAGGTGTTTTGGGTTTGAATCAAAATTAGAAAGTTGAAGAGCGGGAGAGAAACAGAGAGACGACTTTTTAGTTAGTCATAAGAAGAAAACGTTGATTGTGACTATGATGTTATTAGTTTTAGACAAATTCTAGAAGCTTCTAATTGTTTAAGTGAATCCAATTTGGTTTATGTGTCTGCCCACAAGAAATTTTGCACACAAGAAATATGCATTCAACCGGGTCGACTAACAAACGGGACAATGGTGCGATAAAAGTGTTATCAGTTGAACTCAAATCAATGAAAGGAGAAATTTGGTGTGGTCGCCGGTGGTGTTCGCCGGAGAGAAGAAAGGAGATTGGGGGAATACTTGGGGGTAAGGTCGAAGTGAAGTTATCTAACACAAGTGGAAAAGACTATACTACTCTTTGACCGTTAACAAGTTACGTTGACTTTAAACATATTTTAACACAGGGGGAGTAAGGTTGCAGCGTTTCACATTCGTTGGGAGGTCAGACAGCAAAATTTTCGTTTTAGAGGGTAAGGTTGCCAATTGCATCTAACCCCAGGGGGTAAAAGTGTAGTTTACTCTAAAAAAAGTAAACATAATGTGGAATAGGAAATAGCCATAATAGGAAACAACGAAGGTTATGTTTCGAAATCAGAATAGAAGCATGCAAGAAAAACAATACTTACTTACCTTTTAATAAAATAGATTATCGAACATGTGAACATAAAACATAATGTCTTTTTAAGTACTAAACAAGTTCGATTCTAAATCAACACACAACTAAATTAATGGGTTGCGACAGATGACTTGGTTATGCAGCTTTAAACTCGCTCGGTTGCCAAAAGGATTATGATCAGAGTGCACCCGTCACTCCCGGAAAGAGTTCTAATGTCTTATTGAAGAAATCCATGACCTGAAACATTAAGAATATATACAAGTGTGATTTTCAACTATAACATTAAGTGGATGTTTGAATATGTGTTTAGAAAATGACTTAATAATCAAAAATTAATGTTTGGATGAATAGATTCTGCTTGCTTCGATTCATCAGAAGGCTCCATCCATGTGAGTCCCACCAGTTTTATCTAATTATTTAAAATTTTGTAATTTATATTCAGGGTTAAGAAATGATAAATATATTTATATAACTTAAGTTTTATAAAATAAATATATATATAAATAATTATGTATGTTTTAGACTTATTGGGTCATAAAATAATTAAAAATACGGAGTGAAATGAAAGGGTTATTTTCACAAGTTTTCTCCCATTACTTGAAAAATAAAAAGTAACCTTCCATATTTATTTTATAATATTTAACATGTAAAATAATTAATTAATTAATTATAAGATTAATAGAAAACTAACTAGTCTCATTTAATGATTTCTTCCGTTTCTTAATCATAGAGCCCCTGTGTAATAATGAAATTGAAGTCGGACCTCCACTTCTGCAACCACAAACGGTTCTCTAAAGTCACCATTCACCTTTTCACTAACCCTAAATCCTTTTCGTCTGGTCGTTATAAAGTGCAAGCTTGGGTATGGCGTCACCACTGCATAAGCATCCACCTCCGACTTCAAATTGGAAATCAACTATCATTAAATAAGGTTAACAGCAAATGCTATCACTGATTCAATCTCTTTATTCTGCAGTTGCTGGAATACGAATAAGTCGTTATGATTGATTTTGTGTTTCTCTAGGGTTTTTTGTTTTCATCAGATACAGACTTTTTGTTTTGAGTTGGATTAGGTCGTAATCTTTCATTACCATCTCCTTCCAGTTGTAAATCTGTCTTTTCTTGATCTTCAAATTTGAACTTCAGTAGATATGCATGGCGATTCACGAGGATCTAGGGCGGAATTGTCTGATTCAGGTTAAGACAGTTGCTTCAGGTGTTTGGGCAAATATCAGGTCAATAAATTAAGATTTTTTTTGAAAATCAATATGGACTTTAATCACTTGTTATGTTGTGCTCCGTGTAGAGGGGCCTTAGTTTGGTTCTGGAGGTATTACGATTCAAGAAATTTATATCTTAAACTAAAGCTTTATTTCTTTTAAATGTAGTTAATTTCATTGTTGGGTGCTCAGCAGACTATTATTTATTAGGAAACTGATGAAATCTCGGTGCCAAAGGTCATCATAGAGCAGGACTCAGATTATGATGCAGACGTGGTAGAAATTACATTCGGGGATCACCTTGCTGCTCTTCTTGACACTGTATGAATCTTTCAAAATCTAACCATCCATCTTTTTGTAACAAAAACTTATATTTGTACTTTTTTATTTTATTATGGGGAAATTGATATAAATATAGATGCAAATCTTGCACTGAATGTTGTCAAGGCAAATTTTCACCTGGATTCTATTCTTGGAAGCACACCAAGTTTTCAATAGCTAAAGCGTAAGAATTTAGATGGATTTTTCTTTTTCTGATTTAGAACGACAGTTCAGCAATAAATGAATCTTGATCCATTTCTATAAAGGAAGGGTAACGTAGAAGCTTAATATTTTTCTTTGCAACTTTAGTTGGTCACTTTGTTTATGGTTTTAAACATATCAAAGTTTTATCCAACATACAATATTGATTCTAAAAATTTTGGCTTATTTACATGTGGGTTTTTTGCAGTTCAATTGGACTTAAAGTTGAGGACTCAGAGAGAGTTGTTGGAGGCAATTCGTCTAACAATGATTAGCAATCTTCCTGAATATCACTTGGTATTATACAAACTTTTGTTTCCGTGTTTAATCACTACCTTGCCTTTAGTTTTTATTAGATGGATACAGTTTATGATCATGGGGCTAAGATGATTGAAGCGTTGGGGAAGGATAAAATGCAGAGTGGGGATGTGATTGCAATTGGTAAGGCTTCCGGGAAGATAACGAGACTTGGGAGGTCGTCTTCGAGGTCTAGAGATTATGATGTGATTGGGCCGCAGACGAAGTTTGTGCAGTGTCCTGATGGGGAGCTGCAGAAGAGGACTGATGTGGTGCATTGTGTTACACTTCATGAAATTGATGTTATCAATAGCAGGTATTGGTATTTTTGTGCAGCTAAGTTGCATAATGAAATGAAATGAACCATACATACTAGCTAATGGTCTGGTCCAGTCTCTCTTTGCAGCTTTATATAGCATCAATTTATATCTAGAGCTTCATTTAATTTTGTATACTGATTTTAGAGTAATTTATTCGACTAGGTAGTTAAAAGCTCAGACCACGCGTGAAGGGTGAGCTTGTTGCCTTGGGGCAAGGCGCTTAAAACACGCATATCCTGTCCAGGCCGTTTTTTGCTGTTTTCGACTTGTTTTTTTGGCTGGTTCAGACTTTAAAACTACTTTTGGTCAGTTCAGATAGGATTTTTGCCAGTTCAGTGTGCCTTGCTGCATTCAAGAAGGTTTTGATGCACATTGCCTGGGCCCTTTGGCGTCTTTAACTAATAGGGTACTCTGATGCTTGTAGAGTCTTGTGTCGAATATAGCCTTACTTGCCTTTTCCTTTACAAATGTTTTGTATGTATTACAAATATAGACTGTGTAGTTAATTGCAACGAAATTTATATTTATAACGAGTGAGATTGAGACTAGCGGAACAAACAAAGACAGAAACCCGTCGAGGAAATAGAACCCACACCGCACCAATCGAAAAAATCCCCACCGAATTGTTTTGTTTCTTAATTTCACATTGGATTAGCGATGATGCTTGAATTCAGAAGCTGCTGCTCATTCCAAAATGCTTAGTATAGGCTCCTGTTGAACCACATCAAAGGGTAAACTGTTTATAGAAAGTTTTGAATGTTTGTGTAGTCTTAGTGAGACGGTGATGAAAAGAAGTATCAATTTTAGTGAGCCAATCTTAGGCCAAAATGCTTAATATGTCCTTTGAAGAGAGTCCCTTGCTATTGATGCTTAGTGAGTTGGTGGAGCTAGAAACCACAAGAGTTCATGAGCCAAACTTATTTTTTCATGTTTGACTCTTAATAAATTGCTTAATATTTCCATCGTTTATTCAATCATTTTTATTTTCAGATCATATATTGTTTAATATCATTAAAGGATATTGTTTGAGAATGGGATTGGATTATAATATCTTGGATAAACTTTATCTAGGCCAACTTTTGACCTATTTTCTTTTAAGATGCATATATATTTAGGCGTTTGGCATGTTTCGCTTTAAGTTCATATTAGTTATAATTATTAATTTTTTTGAAAGAAAATGAATCGGAAGTTTTATGCATTGAAAGTATCTTGCAGCTATTGTTGAATGGAATAAAACGTTAGAAACCCAAAATAGATTGTGTTCGTAATAGACATCAAAATTAAAATTGATATCAATCGGGACACCCGCCGCAACGATTCAGTTTCAGTTATAGGATTAATGCAAAACTCCATAAACTATCATTATAGGATTAATGTATCTTCAGTTTCAGTTTTTAACAAACAGTAGCATACACAATGATTCACATTTAAAGCCAACATGTTAATACTGATGATTTATCTCAAACAAGCGACGATACTCAGCTTAGGGCAATTGAAACCTATCAGGTTTCACATTTGTTGCTTTGTTCTACAGTTCATCCCTGTAATTTCTGGGTGTAATTTGGATTTTCTTATTTTGATTTCATACAGATTCGACTGTCAATCCATAGCATCCGAATATGCTCGATTCCAGCTTTTTCAGGTGCGCCTTATATACTCTGTTGTTTATGTAAAATCATTATTTGATGCTTCCGTCGGTTATGCAATTTTTAGTCTTAATTTTGTTTCTTGATCGGACGGTGACTTATTTGCCGGCGAAATTCTTATCTTGAATTGGAGGCCTTATCCAAATGGAGCCCAAAGCCGTTGCTTGAGTATAATTACCCATGGGCCGGCCCTGGGTATATGATATGAATACACATCATCTTACAATAATATTAATATCCATACATGTGAAAAGTGAAAACCCATAACCAAATTATTGTGAAAAATTATTACCAAATTGCTCCTTGACCTCAGGACTGTTAAGATCAAACTTTTTCAACGCGTCCATCATACGATTATCCCATTCAGGGCTTTTCCTCATGTCATTACTGAATAAAATAGGAAAACCGATAAATATTAATATAGGTAAAATATCAAATACAAATAGCCTTATCATACAGAATGTACGAAAGGCATGAAGTGATATTTTCGTAATTATTTACTCGTAGAGTAATTATCAAAATTACCCTTACAAATGATTTTGTAGGGTAATTTTGATCTTGTAGGTAATTTTGGTTCTGTATGATACTTTTGTAGAGTATAATAATTACTCTACAAATGATCTTGTGGGGTAATTTTATCTTTGTATGGTAATTTTGATCTTGTAGGGTAATTTTGTAGAGCATCATAATTAGTCTACAAATGATCTTGTACGGTAATTTTAATCCTGTAGGGTAATTACGAGTAAAATAATTACGAAAATGCCACCACGTATTTTTTACCTTTTCATGCCTTTCGTACGATAAGGCTATTTGTACAGGATCTTTACCCTGTTAGTATATTATATTTAGAAAACACAAATTAATGTTAGAACAATAAACTTGAAGCCGAATGAGAAACTTACAGTATATCCAGCAGTACTTGATGGTATCTGTTGTGGTTCCAACCGATAATCGATTGGGCAAAGCAAATAAATAGTGAGAAAACTACAGAGAATTTAATGGAAACCCAGGCTCTTTAAAAAGATACTGTAACAAGAAAACAGAAACTACCCACTCTTCCTTTTATTTAACCCCTACAATGCACTAAAAGAAAATATCAAAGTCTAAAATGAAAATGAAAATAAAATGGAAAGAATTGAAAATCACTTAAGAATGTAGGTGCATGCCTTTCTTTTCCGAACAAAGTTGGGTACATATCATGTGGGTGTTGAAGCAGCCCTGTTTAGCATATTAGCAACAAGTGTTGATCTTTAAAACAAAGGAAAAAAATATTTGTATGAGTGAGATATACTGACATTCAAAAGAGGTAGGGTTCCTCATCTCTTCCGGAAGATAGCTGCCAAAAACAAAACAAAACTATAACTTATAAGAAACAATGTTATTTAATATTATTAAAGTATAAATTTTGATACAAAAAATGTTTTTACTTACGGATAGATCCTCTTTTGTACAGTTGGATCATGCAGCATCTTCTTGAAAGCTTCAACAGACATACCATTAAGAGTTAAATGCTTGGTTGGTTCCTGTGGTTTGCAAAAATTGCAGATTTGGTCCCAGTGGTTTACTAATTACACTCGTGGTACTAAAACTTGTAAAAAATGAACTCGCTTGGTCCCCTGCCCTAACATCAGTTAAATAACTCTGTTAAAACACCTCACGTGCTTGGCACGTGAGGGTAATTTCGTCCTTTCAGTCCAGCTCATTGGTCACACACATAGGTGGCCCCACTCGAAAAGTCTCCTAACCAAGTCAACCATTTCATCTTCCTCGTTTCCACTCACCCGCCATTAATATACACCTACGAACCTCAAACACATAATTCAATTACAGTGAACTTTCCATCATGAGGTTTCCACTCATCTTCCCCACCTTAATTCTACTCTGTTCCATCTTCTTCACCATTCAATCAACCGCACAAGACCCAGGTTTCCGCTGCACAAAACCTAACAACACCACCTGCAACTCACTCATCGACTACAAACTCCCCAACACCACCACTCTCCGCCGTCGCTGACCTCTTCCAAATCAAAAACCTCGGCTCACTCCTCGCCGCCAACAACCTCCCAATCACCACACCAAAAGATACGGAATACAAAGCCTCCGAAACCCTCAAAATCCCCTTCCCCTGCTTATGCCGCAACGGCACCGGAATCTCCAACCACCGCCCCATCTACACCGTGGTCCCCGACGACGGCCTGTACCATATCGCTGCTGAGGTGTTTTCGGAGCTGGTGTTGTACCCGCAGATTCAGGAGGTGAATAATATAACGGATGCGAACACTATTTTGGTGGGTCAGAAGCTGTGGATTCCGCTGCCGTGTAGCTGTGATGAGGTTGACGGAGAGACGGTGATGCATTATGGGTACTTGGTGGCTAGTGAAAGGACGAAATTACCCTCACGTGCCAAGCACGTGGGGTGTTTTAACAGAGTTATTTAACTGATGTTAGGGCAGGGGACTAAGCAAGTTCATTTTTTACAAGTTTTGGTACCACGAGTGTAATTAGTAAACCGCTGGGACCAAATCTGCAATTTTTGCAAGCCACAGGGACCAACCAAGCATTTAACTCTACCATTAATTTCTGTACCTGTTCCAATATGAGGTATGATTATATTATACGAAATTTCTACTTAAAATAAATTACAATAATAATAATACTACACAATTAGATAAATTAAAGTAGAAAAGAAGTATACTTAATATAAGTATAGAATATCAAAGTTCTAAGTTAGTTACCTGTGGATGAAGCCCCCTTAGATGGACTATCCATCAGCTTAAAAGCAGATCCATTTTCAGAAGCCTTCATTTCAAATTACAAAAAAAAAATTAAAAAAAAAATCATTCTTTATATAACATCAGATATATTTTTTACCACTAAATTCTCACTTGATTTGCGAATTCAGAATCCTTTTGAGATTCAGCCTCTGGGGATTCTTCAAGCTTTTCAAAACTCGTTTTCAGCGTTTCCTCATGAGACACATCGACGAAAGCTGCAATACAAGAGTTTTAAATTCTGTTAGAAATTATAAAAATTGGAGTCGCGATTATCCTAATATTTGGCAACAAAAAAGAGAAAAAGGATTCTGCTTCTACTTTTAAATGCACCAAATAAACACATATCATTGTTTTCGGCTCTTAATCTTTAAACATATTTCAATGATAATTACAATTTAATTAGCAGATTTCTTTCGCTCTTTGGTTGATTCGAAGTCATCTTTAGACTCTGTGGGCTTTGTTTTGGTTGGAGGCACATCTATGGTCACTGCTGATGTGGCAGATGAGCCTTGAGAGGTTGCAGATTTGTTAATTTGTGTTACGTCAATTTCGAAACCAGCTGGTACAACTATAGTCAATTTACATTGCTTAGTACGTGGTGATGTGTCAGCAGTAGCAGATTGGTTATTTTGTGTGTCCATTTTCGCTATCATGGCCATTGCGTATTTCTGTAATTTCAAATACATAACAAAAAAAAAAAACTTAAAACATCATATGAGACATCATCATGCAACATTCGCAAATATAAGATAACAGAAGGTTTTTTCTGTAGGAAGATATGTACCTTTATGTATGAAGCGGCCTGCGGTTAAAGATACAACAATAGTCAAACATAAAAGTATATATTATAACATAACAAATTTATAGTTGAAAGAAAGTGCTAGTAAAGCATCATATGCTTACTCACCGATGAAAAAACCGGCGAAAGTGCCACACCAACTCCGACCCAGAACAGAATAGAACCCCTACAAGCACAAACACATTACACAACCAAAAGTCAACAAGACAACTTCACATTAGGAAAGTAAGAATAAACTGAATTAGGAAATTGCGAAGGGACGCGTATTTACACTTGTGAAGATGAATGTTGATCACTGGAAGATGAAATTCTAGCAAAACAGTCCTTTGCATCTATGCAAATTAAAATCTTCATTCAAAGAAAGCAAATATGAAGTCTCACACAGTATGTAAATAGGAATTTCAAAAAATTCAAAAACAGTTATACAGTTTGAAGTTTATTATGAGCTGAAGGGCATTTGTTTACATTTTAGGATACTTGAGGGGCACTTTCAGAAAATGCAAGACAACTTGAGGGGACACAATTCTCTTGGGTAAAAATAAAATACTCAAAACAATATAAATATTAATTTTTGACTTTTTCATTTGGCCCACTCCTTTTTGTATTTACATTACATAACTACATTGTTTATTGGGGATGTGTGCACTAGAAAGAGTGTATGATACGGATCCTCCGTAACCGGTAACACCAGGTCAAGTAACCACCTTGTCCATGCTTCCATGATCACAGATTACCCACGTTTGCATTGCAAATCCTTTTTATTTTCATTTCATTTATGTTTAAGCAGTTAATCATGTAGTGGGTTAAATGCATTAGGTCCATGTTTCATTTCTTTCAAGCACATGCACGTTTGCTTTGTAAGCCTATATAAGGCCTTTGGTTTTATTAAATGCTAAGAAGAAAATTGATAAAAAATGTCTTGTTCTTTACTTTATTTCTTGGGAGTGTTTGCCTACTAGAAAAGGCTAAATTTATTGGGAGATTGACCATCTCGAATCGGATACTATCAGTGTATTATATTTGTTGATAATTCTTATAAACCATTGACAAAATTGACTAATTTGCTGATAATTCTTATATACAATTTATAAAACTGCCTATTTACATTTTGATATAAAAATACACTTGATAAAATTGCGTAATTTGCTGATGATTCTTATATACATTTGGTAACGTCCATTGTGAATACCAAATATCTCGTGTATGAGAAGCTCGCACCTAGTCTTGAGGGACCTACGCGTCAAGCGCTTTTTATCACCAAGCACCCAGCTCATTTGTACCGGCAATTTTAGCTTGGTTTGGATGGTTCACCGCTCACTCCTAAACCGGAACGACCAGCCGCTTTAGCTTGTTTGGACCTGGTTGGGTTCTAATGGTTGTTCAACACCATAAGAAGCCCTACCAACTCACCCAACAAGGGCGCCAAACTCCGCCACGAGCGAGCCACCAACACAGGCACCAATGGAGGTTTCGCCAAGCCCTTAACGGGTATTATCCCACATTTGACCTCTGTTTGAGTGTTACCCCGTGGTGGTGGTGGTGGTTTAGTTAAAACCCACTGTCTATCTAAGTGACAGTACTTTTTAGTTAACCCATTACACATAGTCTAATAGATAGACTCATTGCTGCGACCCTTGGTTAAATTTTTTCAAAATCATCATCCACACTTTTAAATTAAAAGAGAAAGCAAGGATCGTGTTTCAAGTTCATATACAAACCCCGATTAAAATATTAAAATTAAGAACATATATACCATTTGATTTGTTGACTGCTCGTGGGGTTGAAATTGAAGATTTGGACTTATAGATTGCTCCGCTTCTTTTGGGGATTTTAAACGAGCAAAACAAGGGTTTGTTGGAGATTGTAGCATCGGTTCGAGGGTTTGCTGTAAACCCCAAAACTAGTTTTTGAGAAGACGCATTAAGGGCTAGATTATCCATCATATTCACCATCATACCATACAATAATCTTCACAAAATTGTGGGTGATTAGGGTTTTTGTAGTGTTATACGTATAATATATGCGTATGAAAAGACCGGAGGTTTTAAGAGGGTTTTGGTTTTCTTTACTTTTTTACCCTTCAACTTTTTCTACTTTTCTATTTTAGTCCCTGTATATTATTAATACCAAGATTTAATTATTTTCATCCAAGAATATAATGTTTCATACTTTCATTGAGTGTTTTGTTAGATTAACATGTTTATGATTGTTGATTAAAAAAAAAGAGAAACATACTTACTTACCTAATAAACAGATTATTAAATACGTGAACATAAAAAATAATGTGTTTTAAGTAATAAACATGTTTACTAATAATAGCTAAATTACAGTCTCCTAAGGCCAAACTCATGTGGTAGACTATGGCTAACGGGTTGTGACATATGGCTCGCGTCTGCAGCTTTATACTCGCTCGGTTGCATAACAAGTATACGATCAGGGTGCCCCCGTCACTCCTGGAAAGAGTTCTGATATCTTGTTGAAGACATCCATGACCTGTAACATTAAAGACAAAAGGAACTACGATTTCAACTAAAAATTACGTGAGTTTAAGTTGGAATAATCAGAATTAAATGTTTCGATAAGTGTATTCTGCTTGCTTGAAATCATTTCATATAGGCTATAATTGTTTGGTCCTTTGCCCGTTTGGGTCGGGGTGTGTTTTGTAATGGCCTTTTGCTCTTTTGGGTCGGAGGCGTTTTCTTTATTGAAGTTTATTTTCAAAAATTAAATAAATAAAATAAATTTACCATTTGGCCACTCATTTAAACCCTATTTATGAGACTTCTACTCTTATTTCATTAAGTTCATTACTCTTATAGTTTATTACAATTTGCCAAACGTCTAAACGTCTAGTATCTTATTATAAAGTATAAGACCACCCACAACTCGACACATGGCCACGTGGTACGTTTTTTATGACCTTGTAAATCATATCCAGGGTTTTAGATATAGTGAATGCATAAAATATTTATAAAAGTTTATAAAATAAATTTATTAATACATATATAAATAATTGTATATGTTTTAAACTTATTAAACTATAAAATAATTATGTTAGTAATTTTAGTATTTATAAACTTTTTACAAGTTTCCTCCCAAAATTCCAAAATAACCTCCTTAATTTCCCTCCACTTCTAATTTTTAAATTCCTTAATTTTTAAAACAAATATCTATACTTATTTATATGATATAATAACTAAATAGTTTATTATAATTAATAATTTGGGCTTACCTCCTTATCATTTTGGTACTTGATGATGCTCATAGGATTCTGAGAACACTGCAAACATAACAACAATGTTATTCCTCAACAGAAAATTAAAAAAAAAAGCCAAACGAGTGCATGTGCATGTGAGAGAACATACATCCATGATGGCTGCTTGAACTCTAGGGTTTTGAAATGCCATAGCAACTTCCGGATTCGCCATGATTTTAGATATAACTTCTTCTGGGGTCAGTCCGATTTGATCTGCAATAAGATTCACAAAAAGGATATGAATACACATCATCTTACAATAATATTAATATCCATACATGTGAAAAGTGAAAACCCATAACCAAATTATTGTGAAAATTACCAAATTGTTCCTTGACCTCAGGGCTGTTAAGATCGAAATTTTTCAACGAGTCCATCATACGATTATCCCATTCAGGGCTTCCCCCCATGTTATTCCTGAATAAAACAGGAAAATCAGATAAATATTATATATAAATAACACAAATTACTGTTAGAACGATAAATGCTGAGGTTGAATGAGAAACTTACAGCATATCCTGCAGTTGTTGACGGTATTGTGGGTTTTGAAGCATCCCTGAAATAAAAAATGCAGCATGTTAGCAAGATAATGTTTTTAAGTCTTGGTCTTTAAATCAAAGGATACAAATATATCTCTTAAAGAGTTTATAGTGTTAGATGCCAACATTTGAAAGAGGTAGGGTTCCTCATCTCTTCCGGAAGATAGCTGAAAAGAACAAAATTACAACTTATAAGAGCTTATTGTTGTATCAAAACTCAATAAACAGATGACCAGTCTTTTAACGAGAAAGCCGAAACAGCCCCTAAGTTTTGTTGCAACTTTTGGCTACGTAGTCAGATAAGCATGGCAAAATCCAAAATAAAAATTTTAATTTCGACTTTTAATCCAGACACCCCCTAATTGCTGACAGAGCATATCAATTAAACTTACGGATAGACCATCTTTTGTACAGTTGGATCATCCATCATCTTCTCCAAAGCTTCAACAGACATACCATTATTTTTTGTACCTGTCCCAATATTAAAAATAATTAAATTAGCTTCTTACTTAAAATATCACAATATTAACGCACATTTATATCAAAAAAGAGTTAACTGCCATTTTCGTCCCTATGTTGTCCAGTTACGCCAGTCCGGACCAAATTTCAAATTTGTACCATTTCCGTCACTAACATTCTGGAAACATGTCAGTTCCATCTAAAAACTTAACGTATGTTAAAACCTACCGTTTAATGAAGGGTAAAAGCGTCATTTTCCTTTTTTTCTTAAACCCTATTAATAGTGTTTAAAAAAAGGAGATTAAAAGGGGTGAGATTTTAATATGGTTTAAAAAGGGAAAATATAAAAAAGGAAAATGACAGTTTTACCCTTCATTAAACAGCAGGTTTTAACAGATGTTTGTTTTTTGGACGGAACAGGCATGTTTCAAGAATGTCAGGGACGGAAATGCCGAAATGGTATAAATTTGAGATTTGGCATGGACCGGCATAACTGGACAAACCACAGGGATGAAAATGGCAGTTAACTCTTGAAAAAAAGGTGAAAAGAAGTATATTATATGCCTCAATAAAAAAATAAAAAAGAATATCCAAATCTTATGCTACCTGTGGATGAGGCCCCCTCAGATGGACTATCCATCGGCTTAAAAGCAGATCCATTTTCAGAAGCCTTCATTTCAAATTAAAAAAAAAAAGATCAATCTTTATATACAATCAGATACCGAGCTGAAACAATTTTTACCGCCAAATTCATACTTGATTTGCAAATTCAGAATCGTTTTTGGATTCAGTCTCTGTAGATTCTTCAAGCTTTTCAAAACTCGTTTTCAATGTTTCCTCAGGAGACACATCAACGAAAGCTGCAAAAAATGGGTTTAAATTTTCAAATTTTGTTAGAAGGTATAAAAATTGGAGTTGCAATTATCCTAATGTATTTGGCAAAAATAATGATTCTGCTTCTACTTATTAGGGTCAAAATAATTGATTAGGGAAAACAGGTAAGTAGTTATAAGAAAGATGATTACTGAAATAGATGTAAAATTACGTAACTAGCCTCTAGTTTAATCAACTAGTTTTCCGATCATCTGAAAGTTACAAATAGGTTCTAATGGATTACTTTTGGTTGTTTTTTATTCGCAAACAGAGTTCATTATTTACGATATACACGCACACACACACATATTTATAAGGGACAAAAAAGTGTCAGCCACAAGTCAACCTAGGTGTGTTGAGACTTGAGTATTCGATTCGGATTCAAAAAGTTTGAAATTCGACTTGATTCGAATTCGATTATCAAGCTTCGAAAACGGTTTTCATATATTCGAGTTCGATTCGAGTCGATTCGAATTCGAGTCAAGTAATCGATTTAGAATCGAATACGAATTTATGATTTTCAATTTAATTCGATTCGAAATTCGAATTCACATTACACATATATATTTTTTATATAAACATGAATATATCCATCTATACAAACACGTGGATAAAACATTCTATACTTGGGCCAAACTCCAAGAGCCCTTATAATTGGTTTGTGGTAAAGAAAATAAAAATAAAATAATTTGTTATTTAGGATTTTATGGTGAATTTGAATTATATTGAATTTACTCGAATTTGAGTTTGAAATACAAATCGAATTTCATATTGGGCATAAAATTCGAATTGAATAAATCAAATCTTAATCGAATTCTATATTCGAATAATATACGACTTCAGGTAAAAAAGATTGAAAAATTCGGTTCTATTATTCAAAAATTCGTTATTCGATTCGTTGAACACCCCTACGTCAACCCAACCCATTTTCCAACCCCCGGCTCTCTCTTGGTATGTCTACTTATTCCAACGAGCAGATGAAAGAAATTACTAACACACTACAAATGTCGCAATGATTATTACAATTTAAATACCAGATTTCTTTGGCTCTTGGGGTGATTCAAAGTTATCTTTAGCCTCTATGGGTGCGGATGTTTCCTCTGTGGGTGCAGGTGTTGCCTCCGTGGGTGCAGGTGTTGCCTCTGTTTCAGTAGGAGGTACATCTACGGTCACTGTACGTTGTGAAGCAGGGGCAGATGTGGCAGACGAGCTTGGTGCTGGCGTGGCAACTGAGCTTTGTGACGTGGGCATCGGAAAAGGAAAAGGGGATCCAGGTGGCGAGCCTGGTGCCACAGGTGGTGGAAAGGGAAAAGGAGACCCAGGTGAAAAACCGGCGGTAGCGGATTGGTTATTTTGTGTGTCCATTTGTCCCATCATGGTCTTGAAAGCTTGTTGCATTGCATATTTCTGAGATTTCAATACATCATCAGGTAACAAAAATGCCATTTTTGTCCCTTAGGTTTGGCCAGTTTTGCGACTTTCATCCAAAGGTTTTTTTTTCGCATCTGGATCCAAAATGTTTGAAATCTTGCCATTTTCATCGGCTTGCTAACTCCATCCATTTTTTAACTTCAAGTCAAGGGTATTTCCGTCGTTAATCTTGCCATTATGATATAAATAAACAATACAAATAGCTAAAATTAAAATGACGAAAATACCCCTGACTTAAAGTTAAATAATGGATGGAGTTAACGAGTCGGATGAAAATGACAGGATTTCAAACCTTTTGGATCCAAATGCGGAAAAACAAACCTTTGGACGAAAGTTGCAAAAGGACCAAACCTCATGGACGAAAATGGCATTTTACTCCTTGCATATATAAGATAACAGCTTCAATTGGATAAGGTAGTAGTAGTTTTCTCCGTAAGAAGATCTTTACCTTTAAGTATGAAGCCGTCTGCCATAAAAGACATGATATTAGTCAAACATAAAAGTAGGTGCAGCGAGTGTTATAAAATCGTATACTCATTTATAAAGAAAGTGTAAACAATGTATCATCATACTAACCCATGAAAATACTGCCGAAAATGCAACACCAACTCCCACCCAAAACAGAGGAGAACCTCTAAAAACAAAACGAAAGGTCAACAAGTCAACTTCACATTTTATTAAAAAAAAGGAATAACCGAAATAAAATATTGGAAAAAGACGCGTATTTACACTTGTGAAGATGGGGGTGGCACTGGAATTTGAGGCGTTGCACTGACTGACGATGTATGTTGATCGCTTGAAGATGAAATTCTAGCAAAACAATCCTTTCCCATACTATCTGCTTCTATACACACATGTAGCAAACACATTAAATTCAAAATCTTGATTCACAGAAAGCAAATAAATATGAAGTCTGATAATACTTAACGCGTCTAAACAGAATAGCACAAGCAGGTTCATTGTCAATACCCATTGACTTATAAAGTCAAACCTGGTAATAAACTGTACTCCAGTTGCAATTCTTGATTATAATTCTAACAAAGTATCGATTTTTCAAGTGAAAAGGTATAATTCATGACAACCCAGATAAGCTAATTGGATCCTTTTCAAGATTTATTCATTCCCAGTTCCACACATTGACTTATAAAGTCAAACCTGATGATAAACTTCATTCCAGTTGCATTTCTTGATTAAAATTCTAATAAAGTTCCAATCTTTAAACTAAAAAAGTATAATTCTTGACACCCCAAAAACAGTAATTGGATCTTTTGTAAGTTCACATGCAAATAAAATTACAAAAACTAATTCATATATAAAAAAAAGACAAAAGAATTACCATTTGATTTGCGGATTGCTCGTGGGGTTGAAATTGAATCAGAAGATTTGGAATTGAAGATTGCACCACTTCTTTTGGGGATTTTGAAGGAACAAAACAAGGGTTTGTTGGAGATTGTAGAATCAGTTCGAGGGTTTGCTGTAAAACCCAAAACTGGTTTCTGAGAAGAAGCATTAAGGGCTAAATTATCCATCAACTGCAGGGTATTTAAGATGATAGAATTGAAGGTGAATTAGGGTTTTTTTTTCGGTAGGGGTGCCGGGGATGAAGAGGCCGGAGTTGAGAAGGGGAGTTTGAGTTCTATATCAGATAAATCAAGAAGCTATCTCATCATAATCTCGACAAGAAGGGTTTTGGCTTTTGGTTTTTTTTTTCCTGGTTTTTCTAATTTACCCTTTTTAGATATTGTTATGAGATCCAATTATATGATGATATACTTTGGACGTGATTGATTTGAAATTATCAAGTTAATTAAAATAAAATTATACAAATATGCATCTTAAATGATGAAACATACATGAATATAAGTTACCAGGTTACGGTTTTGAGTTAGCAAGCATGATAACTTATATGTTGTTCTATATCTCCATGAATCTAGGAACTTTTGCTTGCATTGTCTTATTTGGTCTACGTACCGGAACTGAGAACATTCGAGATTATGCAGTGGATGATAAGTTTATTTTTATGTTATCAGTGTCGGGGTCGAAGTGATCTATCTGTCCATAGGGATAGAGGTAAGATTTGCCTACATCTCATTCTTCCAGATCCTATCATTAGCTTTGCTATTTGGGGGATTTACTGGGTATGGTAGTTGTTGTTATTGTTGTTGAGTGTATTATTAATATAACTAGGACTAGGATGTAGACCCATGTATTAAATGAGCTTTTATAATATAAAAAAGGAAATTATAATAATGTGTACACTAATTTATTATAATATGTATAACGGAAATTATAAAAGTTTAACGTGTATAAATATTTATGTTACTGAAGTATTTTTGTTATGTGTAACAATAAAAAATGAAAAGAAAATTACAATTTACACGACACACACATATATACACTTCCAAGAGTCAACTATTCATATATTCATCTTCAATCATATGAACTTTTATAAAAATCCTTTTTGATCATACATGTAATCATCTTTCAAGAATCACATCAATCAAGGATCAACTAACAACCAAAATATAAACTCTAACCGACACATACACACACCTACAGCCATACATACACACATATGAACTTCCATTTTTATTTTGATTAAAAACTATTTGTTGTTAGATTTCAAGTGTTGTGAAGAACCCTTGTGTTTGAGAAACCTTCTATCATCATCATCATCAAGAACAAGAACATAAACTTTGAAAATAATTTGTATACGGTTTTTGATGAGATTTTGATGAAATGAAGCTTGTTCCTCTTTGAAATTACTTGAAAACATATTTGGATCTTCAAACACCTTTGAAAACACCTTGGAATATGTTTGAATCTTCAGGAAATAAAAAAAATTGAAGTGGAAGATGGCGTAGTGGGTTACGGTTTTAGAGAGAGAGAAATGATAAGATTTGTGAGTTTAATCTTGAAAAATGGTGTGATGTGGAGTGTTGGAAAGGTTTAATCATTGTGTTTTCTCTCATGTCCAACACATGGCACAAAGAGAAAAGGTGGGCACCCCTTTTGGCCGCCACCTATATGCACACACACACATACTCCATATATACATGCACTTATATATATATATATATACAATATTTAGTTAACTACAGGTATTTAACTGACTATCGGGTATTTTATCTCGCGTTTTAAGGCGTTTTAAATTATTTTTGTCATTCTATAAAAATTAACTTGCCATAATATTGCTGAACAATATATTATTTTCCTCGACTGACTTCGTCGTTTAGATTTTGTAAGATACGCGCGGTATCGCGCAGTACGCGCTTAAATTCGCAAAACAGTGTTTTAAGCGTTTTAATTTTTTTCCTCACGGATATGATTAAAATAGCATTTTAATCATAACAGAATATTTTTAGGATTTTAATATTAATCGGGCGATCACCAACGTTCATTTCGCATTTTATTCGTTACGTGGTAAGCGTATATCTTGTTTTTGCCAACATAATTTTTATCAAAGTTTGGATATACTAACACATCAAATACCATCAATTAACACCAAATTTAATAGAATACTGCATTTATTCATTGATAACACGTGTCACACGGATACGGTACAGACTCAAAATGTCGGGTGTCACAGTCTCCCCCTATTTAGGAAATTTCGTCCCTGAAATTCTTACACGATTTTACACTAGTCGGAAAGAAATGGGGGTATTTCTGTTGAATCTAGTATTGTCTTTCCCATGTGAACTCGGGTCCATGTTTGAAATTCCAGCAGACCTTCACTAATTTAATTCGACTCCTCCTAAGCTTCTAAATCTTCCAATCCAAAACTTCATCAGGTTCTTCGATAAATTTGAGTTTATCATCTACATGAGCCTCGTCAGGAGTAAAGTTGGGCATGGAACCAAACTTTTTCTGCAAGTCCTGCATTCGTTGAAGGAAGAGTAGAGTTTTGTACCAATATCTTCATCATGTCATTTATCTCAACCACTAATGATTCCAATTTGAGACTCTATCCATCAATTCTTTGTATCTTAATTCATCACCTAAACTAATAGGATCATCTAAATTCCCACTAGAGGTGGTTGTATCTGGTTTTGAACCATATGCCCCTTTGTCTTGGTACTAAGGACTTCCAGCTTTTGTTCCTTTAAGGGGTCTTAATAATGTAACTACTGTCTAATTGAGAAACTGTTTTCTTTACAATTTTAGTAGCTACCACTAGAAATACCGTCAAGTGTCTCTTGAGACACATGAGGTTGAGCCTCCTCTACTTGCAGGCTAGCAATGATTCCTAGACTTGCCCTAGTCACTTATGGAGGTACACTCTCAGTGACTTGTTGGTGAGGGGAACTAGGTATATGTAAGTTAGAGTTATCAAGTGCATCACATAATGGTTTTATGGTAGATAGTAGAAGTGTGGTGGGTGGTGTGTAAAGAGAAGCAGCCCTGGAGAGGGGCTTGAGAAGAAATGCTCAAGTGAGTCATCTCCCTCTTGATGTGGGTACACTGTGCTTACAACACAATCCTTTTGTGAGGATATGTGAGAAGTTTGGATGGGTTGAGATGTTTGCATCTATTATGAGGAAGTAACAACAGATGTTTGCTACTTTTGTGATACAGCAGGCTCCTCTGGCACCTTATCTTCCAGAGTTACCCTTTTTGGTGTTTTCTTTTTGGATTTGGGCTTGCGAATGGAAGTGGCCTGTTTGAAAATGGCTGGTGTGTGTTCTATAATGGGCTCTGCAACAGATGTTGTAACATCTATTGTTGAATTTCCAAAACAGTTTCTTCACCCACATTTTCTTGACCCTTGGTCATCATGGAGGTGAATGTTTCATTTGAAAGACTTTTAGTTTGAAAAGCCTATCCTTTTGCAAAAATGTTTTGTGCCAAGACCCTTTGTAAAAGATAACTTATAAGTATTGGGTACAAGATAAATGCTTTGGGTTTGCCCTCTTTCTTGACTTTTATATTTGCAACCAAGTTAAAAAAATAAAGTTTTGGACAACTTCTAATTTGCATTTGTCAAATACACTATCCCAAATACTGTGTTTTTAAAGGAATTTCACTGTAAGCAGTGGTTTTTGGTGAAAGACATATGAGTAGGGTATGAAAGAAAAACTTCATAGCTGGTGGAAAATTAGTTTTAGAAATTGTTGCCCTTTCATCTGTGCATCACCCCCCCTTTCTATGAATTCATGATGAACATAAGTTTTTGAAAAAAGTTTATTACTAGTCTCAACATCTAGCACGAAAGTAGCGGAGATCAATTCTAGGGTGATCTGAACAACATTACCATTTACTGTTGAAATGATGGTTGATGGCTTTTTATCAAGAAGTAAATAATCTGAATTGGCCCAAAAATCTTTAGTGTTTTGCAAATGGATGGGTGCATCGACAACAAGAATATTATGATATTTTAAGGAAGTGAGGATGTCGATGATCGAGTGAAACTCTGCGTTTGTAGAGGTTTTCACAACATATGGGAGATAGTAGTGGGGTGGTTTCATGTTAAGAGCCATTGTAGAATTTGATCAAATCTTTTGGGCAGATAATCTTTTGAATGAAGAATGAAAATCTTTTAGAAAATATTTAAGTCGATGATCTTTTTGATTGTTTTGGACAGAGAGAAGTTTGAAATTTCAGATTTTATTGCACTGGTAAGGATAAACTCTGTTTGGTTAGGGTTTTTCACAGTGATGATGACGTGGCCAACGGTTACATTTTTGGTGAGGTTGTAGGTTTTATTTGTTAAGGCAAACCTCTGTTTATCAAAGCTATGTCGAACAAAAACCCTTTGATGAAGAAAGAAGATGTTTGTTTTCAAAATATTTGTGTGAAACCTCTGTTGTGCTCAACAGATATTTGTGTGACCAGAAAAATGGTTTGAACATATGTTTAACTTTTTGTGAAACCTCTGTGGTCTACAAATAGATGGAAATTCATGTTTGAAACCTCTGTTGGGTTACACAGAGTTTTGAATGAAAACAATGGTGAGTTTTGTAAAACAGTGGATTTGTTTAACTTTTGTAGTCAAACCGGGAATCAGTGGTTCTTTAGCCTTAAACAGTGGTTAACCAAGGTTAAACATAGTTTTGAATCACTGAGACAGATGTTACACTCCTTTGAATAGAGTTTTTGTTTTTGTTGTTTTATCAATCTTTTCGTTGTTTTAAGAGCAATTTCAAAATAACATATTAATTTTTTTTTATTCAAAAGGACTAAAAAAATGCTTTCAATTTCTATTTAGCATCCCAATTCTGGAGATTAATCTTTCAAAAGTAGATGTGTCCAATGCTTTTGTGAACACATCTGGATCTTCAGTGGGAACATGATGTAGTGAAATCAATCCCTTTTCGTAACAATCTCTTACACAGTGATGACGAATGTCAATGTGATTTATTTTTGAATAAGACACTGGGTTCTTGATAATGTTTTCTGCTGCTTCACAATCCAATACCAGTGGTGTCTTTAAAGCAGTTATACCAAAATCAAGTAATTGGTTTTGAAGCCACATGAGTTGTGCAGTTCAACTTGCAGCGACTATGTACTGTGTCTCTACTGTAGAATTAGATACTATTGTTTGCTTTTTTTGCTTTGCCATAAGACCAAGGAAGTTCCTAGGAATTGGTAATCTCCTGATGTTGACTTCCTTGTTTTGTGACATCCAACAAATGCACTATCTAAGAAACCTGAAAGCTCAATATTTTCATTAAATGGATACCATATACCAAGTGTGGGAGCACCTTTGAGGTATCTGAATGTCCTTTTTACAGCTATTAAATTTGAGTATCTAGGTGATGCTTGATATCTTGCATAGACACAAGTTGAAAACATATTTCAGGTCTTGATGTAGTTAAGTACATCAATGACCCAATCATACATCTGTAAAGTGTTTGATCTATCAAGTCATCTTTTTCATTAGATATGAATGATTTGCTTGTACTCATGGAGGTAGCACATGGTTTATAATCATTCATGTCACATTTTTTAAAAGTGTTGTAACATATTTGTTTTGATAAATGAAAGTTCCATTTTCAAGTTTTTGTACTTGAAGACCAAGGAAACATTGTAACACCCCCATGGCACTCATTTCAAATTGAGTTGTTATCAATTTTATAAACTCATCACACAGTTTGTTACATGTGAATCCAAAAATGATATCATCCACATAGATTTGTACAATTAACAAATCTTTCACTTTCCATTTTAGAAATAACATTTTATCAATTTTACCTCTTTGAATTCATTGGATAAGAGAAAGTGGATAAGGGATCATACCATGCTCTTAGTGCTTGTTTTAGTCCATACAAGGCTTTGTTTAACCTATAGACATAATCAGGACGGAATGTGTCTTCAAATCTAGGTGGTTGACACACAGAGACCTCTTCTTGGATCTTCCCATAAAGAAAAACACACTTTATTTCCATATGATACACCTTCATGTTATGGTTGACAGCAAAGGCCAAGAAGATTCTTATAGCTTCCAACCTTGCTATAGGAGCAAAGGTTTCATCATAATCTATATCTTTTTCTTGTCTGTACCCTTGAACCACAAGCCTGGCTTTGTTTTTTATAAGAATGCCTCTTTCATCAGTTTTATTTTTGAAGACCCATTTTGTACCCATTGGATCCTTTGGTAATGGTACAAGTTCCCATACTTGTTGTCTTTTAAACTGAAGAAGCTCTTCTTGTATGGCTTCCACCCATCTATTGTCTTTTAATGCCTCTTGGTATTTAACAGGTTGGATTAATGATAGGAAACCAACAAATAGACAGACATTTGAGGTTTGACTCTTTGTTAGCACACCTGTATTGATGTCCCCTGTAACTTGTTCTGGTGGATGAGATATGTGGAAGATAGTGTTTCTAGTGTATGGAATAATGGAATTTTGTTGTGAAGGGCAAAGTTAGGAATATTCTGGTGAAACCTCTGTTGCCATTGTAGTATGGTCAATAGAGGTTTGAAATGGTGGTCGTGGAATTGGCCAAAGTGGGGAATTTGATGTACTGGATAGATCAGTGGTTTGGCCACATATAACATCAGTAGTTTGGGGTTGACTTTGGTCAACAGAGGTTCCAGTTATTGTGGACTGATTGTTGTTTTGTGCAATTAAACTTTGTGGATTAGAATAGACTTTTGAGTAAATTGCCAAATCGTCCCTGAGGTTTGAGCATGTTTACCATTTTCATCCAAAATGACTTTTTTGTGCCATATTGCCCTTCGCGTTTGGCATTTTTTTGGTCATTTTCATCCAAATGACTAACTTAGTTAAATAACACCGTTTGATGAGGGGTGTGTTTGAAATTTTACATTTATAAGTAGGGGTAATTTAGTCTTTTGGATTTATCATTTTATTTTAATAAAAGAATATTCTTCTTCATCCCTAGTCATCCCAGCTGCACCTCCACCACCATAGCCTACACCACCACCCTACCAGTCATTACCACCATTTCCAGATCTAAAACCCCACCATACCAGCCATAACCACCATTGTCGGATCTAAAACCCCACCCAATTCTATCAAAATTGGTTCAACAAAATAACACCACTTCAATTTTTCTTTAATTTCCTTTAAAAAACTGTTGACATCTCTTTGATTTGACTCAATTCTTAAACAAATCCTAAACATATTGAGCCCTACTCGACTCAATTAAAATGAATTCAAAGGTTTCTAAAACAAATCAGCATGATAAATGAAACTGAAGCAAACCTAGCACCGTTCCATCTGAGCAATTGGGTCAGTTTCCACCTCCTTCATATCTCCTTTGAACACATCTTCACTAGAAGTCAGATCCACACCCGACCAGAACGACTGACCCAACCGAACAGTGTGTTGACCTCCACAGAGTTGTTGGAGTTTAGAGAGTTGAATGGACGCGCCATATCTGTCATCATCGGCTTCTTCAACGACTTTGGGCGGTGGTATAGAGGAATCCGGTGATGGCAGGTGGTTGGTAGAGGTGATGGGGGTGGTGGCTGATGACGGTGATGGAGGTGGTGGTGGTGAGTAGCGGCAGGCTCGTGGTTGATGGCGGTGGTGGTTGTCGAAGATAAGTTGGGTGGAGAAGAAGTATTTGCGACGATGAACATTTATACAAAGCATGATGATCAATTTTTAGTTTGAATATAATATATAACTGAAATAAATAATTAGATTTATATTTTTATATAATAAAATAAATGAAAAAGCTAAATACAAATACCCTTACTTATAATGTAAAATTTCAAAACATAATCCCTCATTAAACGATGTTTTTTTTAACTAATAGTTAGTCATTTGGATGAAAATGGCAAAAATGTCAAACGTGAAGGGCAATATGGCACAAAAAAGTTATTTTGGATGAAAATGGCAAACCTGCCCAAACCGCAGGGACGATTTTGGCAATTTACTCTAGAGTTTATATTGAAATGGAATTTCAGTGTTAACTTTGTAATCCTGTTGTACTGTTTTTTAATTCACCTGTATCAACCTCAACCTTTGCAGTTACTTCTTCAAAATTGAATTTATCAAGATTAAAAAGTTCAGCTGGATTTTTAGGGATTTTCAAGGTTTACATTCAAGGTTTCTTCTATAGTCACGGTCCTTGTGTTAAACACTTTATAGGCCTTAGCTATAGAAGAATATCCCAAGAAATATCCACAATCCACTTTGGCTGCAAATTTTGAGATTGAATATTTGAGATTCAATATAAAGCACGGGCAACCAAAGATCTTGAAAAATGATATTAGTGGTTTTATTTTGAAAAGAATTTCATAGGAAGCCTTTTGATGCCTAGGATTTATTAAGACCTGTTTTGAACATAACATGCAGTCTTCATAGCCTCTGCCCAAAAGGACAATGGAAGACCAGAATCTGCAAGCATGGTTCTTGCAGCCTCAATAAGGCTTATGTTTTTTTTTCTTTCAATAACCCCATTTTGTTATGATGTTCTTGGAATACTGAATTGTCTCACTATTCCTTTTGACACACAGAAACCATCAAGTTCTTGATTTTTGAACTTTGTCCTATTGTCACTCCTGAGAGACTTTATAGGTAGATCATATTGTTTTTCAACTTTTGTGATAAACTCTTTTAAAATACATGCAGTCTCATCTTTTGAGTGTAAAAATAAGTCCATATAAACCTAGAAAAATCATCAACTATCACTAAACAATATCTTTTTTTCTCAAGCTCATGATTTTTACTTGGCCAAAGAAATCCATATGCAATAATTGTAAACATTGGGTTGTTTTGGACTCTTCAATGGGTTTGTATGACGATTTATGTTGTTTACCTTTCATACAGGAAACACAATGTTCATCACACTTGAATTCTTTAGTTGGCAGACCTCTGACAAGTTTTTCCTTTGTCAGAGTGTTAATTGTTTTCAATTTAACATGTCCCAACCTTCTATGCCATAACTCTGCTGCTTTTGTTGAGAAAACAGAGAGTATATGAATACATTTGATTTTGGGTTTTCTTTTGACATGCCCACTACATAAACATTGCCACTTCTATGAGCAACAAGTTGTGCAGTGCTTTCAGCTATAATTTTGTCAATCTTTTTAACAACCTCAGGTCCAACAATTTCAAAATTTGTCTTTGTAAGAAATGAGCCATAGCTTTTGTCACTCATTTGTGAAACACCGAGTTAATTAAATTTTAAATTGTCTACTAGATTAACATTTTCAAAATTTAGCTTACCAGTCTGGACTGTTCCTGACCCATCACCTTTCCTTTGTAATTATTTCTAAAGGAAATGTTACCACCTCTATGAATATGGAAGTTTGTTAGTAGAACTTTGCATCCAGTCATATGCCTGGATCCCCCACTATCTACATACCATAGGCTATCTAGGCATGTAGAGAGTCCCATTTTCATGGCCATGAATGCGCATTCGCAATTATTCTCATCTTTACTTAAATACCAAGGATCATTGATTTTACAACACTGTTGTTCCCTTTTTCACAAACGCTTGTTTGAACTGGGTTAAATGTACTCTCAACAATTTGTATGTTGAGAATTTTCGGGTTGTTTTTATCAATCTCCTCAGTTTTACTAAAATTCTCTTTAACTCATCCCACAACTCTTTAGCACTAATACAATGTAATAGCTCTGCATAGATCTCGCTTGGTAGAGCCTTTGCAATTATAATGAGTTCTTTGGCATCTATCTCAAACTTTTTGAAATCTAGCATAGAGTACTCTTCCAGTTTCTTTGGCTCATTTACATCAGGATTTTCGACACAAGGTGTCATTGGAATATGTGGTCCGTACATTACAGACCTCCAACATCCTGTGTTTTGTTGAGCAAGATAATGCACCATTTGACGTTGCTAGATATTGTAATTTGATCTGTCAAGCATCGGTTGTTTCCTATCACAACCGAAATAAATGAATCATAGTTATTGAGTGACATTCTCTTTTGATCTTTTTGAAGAAGAACAGAGTATGTGTAAGACATTTTTTGAGTTCTACACTTTTTCTACTCTGAGCTACGAATAATATTGGACCTTTGTTGAGCTGATCTTTGTATGTTAAACTGATTGTAAAATCTGAGTTTGATACTTGTAAACAAATACTGCTAAAAACAATACAATTCACAAGTGGAAAGATATTATCAATAACTGTTTTTCATTGATTCATAAGATTCAAATGTTTTACAGAAAAACGATTTTACAATCTCCCCCTTAGCCTGATCACTCACTAAAACTATTCGTACAAAAGAAAATGTGTGAAGTGATGAAATAGATCTCTAACAGGTGAGATCTATTTATACTAAGTACTAAAGCTTTGTTCGTGGTAGGTTGACATCACCCTGATAGTGACATAACAGTTCTAACAGAAAAGATTCCACAGATGTTGCAAACATCAGTGCAAATCTGACATCTGTTCTAACTAATCTAAGCACCGATAAAACAAGTACTGTTACATTGGGAAACATCTTCTTGGACTATCCTCTGTTGCTTTGATCCAAACATATGTTTGGCCAGACAAATGTTTAGTCTTCTTCATCTGACAATTGGATTCAACAGACTTTATGCTTCAACATACTTTTTTTCTTCTAGAACAACGGTTCCAAGACTTTGATAAGTGGTTTGCTTGTTGATCGAAGTGTCGTGCTCTGGTCAAAGATAATATTTATAATCCCAAATTACCCTTAACAATGCGTTAGTGGTACTAAGGGGTCGAACCACGAAGAGTCTGTGGTTTGCGATCGGATATGATTGATTTAAACAAATGTGTCACTTTTATGAAGCTTGCTACGAAAACGATTGATTTGTTTAATTGAGAAAGGTGTTGGAATGAACCAACAAGTTTGTTTGATTAATTAGCAAATAAAACTGAGAATAATTGCAACGAAAGTAAAAACGATTGTAAACAATGATGATAAAAAAACAAGGTTCACACCCGGTTCGATAATTGCAAAGCCTAGGGTTTCTACCAATTTTAGATTCATTCAGTTGAATTGTATTAACGGTTTTGATATCACAAAGCTTAGGTGCCAATTGCTATCAACGTTATAGACAACGGACCACAATGCACTTCGTTACTTTGGACAAGTAAATCCTTTCGAATG